>VDFB02058242.1:318551988-318681541 GCA_007258455.2 Sequoia sempervirens | reverse complement strand
GCATTATAATGACAAGTTACCTTAGGTAACCCTAGATTATTGCTTGATTTATCATTAGGTGGAGTATTAAAGTTGTTAGGAGGAATTGACATAGTTAATGGACCATTGAATTTACTTCCATTGTTGTTGTTACTCCTCGGGTTATAACTATGTCCTTTTTGATACTTTTGAAAAACATGAATTTTTTCAACTTCATCATGAGGTTCATTTTCATCTTGATAAGGAAATGTATATGTTTCTAAAGTCATTGTCAAATTGTCTCCTTCATATTCATGAGAGTAACTTGTGGAAATAGTAGGTGGTTTAATATGTTCATAGCTTTCAAGAACATAGCATAATCATATCCTACTAGAACCAACTCATTTCCTTTGGGAGGATGAGAGTCACACTATTCATTATAATGTGTAGAAGCTAGAAAAATATCTCAAGAAATTTAAACTGTGAACAATCTACTTTAGCATGAGCTTTTGTATTATGAATTATATACCAATTATTCATTACAAGATCAACTAAATTCACTTTTGACATGGATCTTTCATTTTAAGGATTATTATTATCTACGGGTGTTGATACTCATCCATTGTTTGGTCATGTATTCCAAGGTCTAGGTGGTCTAGGAGTGTTACACACTCGATTTTGCAAATTTTGGTTGTTATTTTGAGCATAAAAGTTTTGATTTCTCATTTGCATAACCTCTGTAGTTAACCTTTTGAGTTGAGCCATAATCTATTTAATGTCTTCCTTATCGTCCAAAATTTTGGCATTCTGATTTTCTTGAGTTTGCGAGAAGAAAGAATTTCTATTGGGATGTAGCTCTGTGATAGCTGGACTAGGGTGAGGGACTAAAGCTTGACTATTTCTTGGTTAGAAAAAAGTATTATGAGGAAATGTCCCATTCTAGACCACTGAAGGATAAAAATTAGGAGTCATGGGATGATTTAAAGGGACTTGATTTACACATGGGATAGGATATTTATTCAATGCATTTTTTCCATTTGCAGATGATTCATTTCCATGGTGTTTGATTTCTAAATTTATACTTACAACTTCAACATAGGCTTCAGGTAGAGTAGTAGGAGGATTTTCCATTTTCTTTACAAATATAGCAGTTAAAGGATCTACTACTATATAATAAATTGCAATAGAAAAAAATTATCCACTATGTAAGGTGCCTATAGCCTAGAATAATTCTTTTGAAACATGTCATTAAAAGCAATTGTAGGTTCTCCATTGAACCTCTTGATTTGAGAAAATTGATGATATAACAAAGCAGGGTCAATCGGTATTCTAAATCTAGCCAAAATTTGACTTTCCATATCTTGCCATGATCTAATAGAAGGGTATGTGTAGGATCATCATGGAAAAAATAGGCCCTTAAGTGGCAAAAAAATTAGAAAAATCAGAGTTAGGCAACTTGACGTAAAAATTTGAATAAGTTATCTATATTATTTCAAAAATAGGTAAGAATAGAATCTGTAGCAAATTGAATGTAGTTT
The DNA here is from genome assembly GCA_007258455.2 of Sequoia sempervirens. Lineage (NCBI taxonomy): Eukaryota > Viridiplantae > Streptophyta > Pinopsida > Cupressales > Cupressaceae > Sequoia > Sequoia sempervirens. The sequence goes on along the minus strand of VDFB02058242.1, from coordinate 318,680,045 downwards.
CTAAACTACTAGGTTTATTTTAAATTTTTAAAAATCTATTTGGTGAAAATTTGAAATTTCAATGCAGTAGTACTTAATTTTAGGGAAAAAATAAGAAGTAGGTGTTTGTTTGACCACCCTAACCACAATAAAATGATAATTTTTTTTTTAAAGATTTTAGATATAAGTAGACGACTCATGTCTAGATGTGATGCATATTTTTTTGTAATTTTTTTCCAAGTAAATAATTAATTATGAATTTTTTATTACAACTTTTAAAAAATATAAAAAACTCATATGTCTGACCACCATAACTTTGTCAAAACATCATGAAATTCAATTTTTCTTTTTTTAATCCTATAGTATGCAAAGCATATAATGTGACACATGTTTTGGATTCAAAAAATGTGATACCGTTTGAAAGCTATCAATGTTTTTCAATCAGCCTATCAATCAAGACTTTAATCATAATTCAAATAGAAAATGAATAATAATTATTTATTAAATTCAAAGTAAGGTATAATTTATAATTATGGAAAGCTAAAATCCTCCTTTAAAAACCCTTTTCTTTTCATCAATTTTGGGTAAAGAAAGTCGTCAACTACATACCAATCATATTGCCACTTTTTGGTCCATCATGATCTTGCACATACCCAAAATTATGAGGTAGGTATATCAGGTTGATATACCACTAATAAACTTCAACGCTTAAGGTGTACAAGAAAAACCTACATACAACATCTTCATGTTGAATTCTTACTCTAAAACACGTGCCCTTAAAGATACCAATATGTTCCTACACATATTTGTGCAGGTTTTATCTAGGACACAACTTATCAAGATTTTTTGGTATATTGTTGTACATGAAAAATTGAATTCGTAACTTTATGTTAAAGAAATTCATCGCTATGGGCGCAGTGGTGGTGTTATATTAGTCAAATTTTGAAAATTTAGACTTATACTTCTACACTTTTGAGGTCTAGATGACATTTGACAACTAAGTTTGACTAAAGTCACATGAGGATCACTAGATTGAGATCAAGTGACTCTATGAAAATACAGTTTAAAACCTAACGAAACCAAAAGAACAAAAATAAGGACCTCCTTCTAGTACCAATTCATATTGATGACAATGCCACTTGTAGCAATAGTGCAGATAAATTCCACATAGGAAAAATGCAAAGAGCCTATCCTTCTTGAAAGATCTTAAACAGAGGCATCCTAAGAAAGGGGGTTATATTCATATGATAGGAAAAAGGTTGGCTCAATTCAATCCCAAGTCTCTGGTAGTCAGGTCTTGATCATACTAGGTTCGCTCCAAGGCATGATGTGATATTGTTGTTAATCTCAAAGGGAATACAGTTGTATCCAAATTCGTCAAGAATCATAAGCATTCTACACAATATTTCCAATTCAATCATAAAATAATATCAAGAAATTGAAAGATTTGAAATAATATTTCATGAACATCCACAAATTTTGCTATCACTTAAGTAGATTTAGCTTTAAGCATTCAAAATTTTCATAGAAAATGAAATATTTTCAATAAACTTCCATCCATTTGTGTATTTTTTGTAACATTTTCAAGAATTTAAACATCTATTATAAAATAAAGCCTAAAATATGAAAAATTAAAATTTCTCCTAATTATTCTCCATGCATGCCCCAAAGAGTTAATCAAATCAAAGCAAATCACTTTATACTTCACCATATTGCTTCACAACTACATATAAAATAGTGCAAGCTTTTAAAGAGAGGGGTTTTAGTTTTGACACTGAGTAGGTTCTATATGCACCCTTAAACGGTGCAACACACAGTCTTGTTCAACTAAACTAACAAAACTAGCTACAAAGATTCATGAGATAGGTAGCTATCAAATTGGCTTTGATATTGATTAAATTCTACATGCATACAAGTTTTTAGACTAGAATGATTCAAAAAATAGGAAAATAGAACAAAACTTAGAGAAGTTTTGGCTGATTCCAACATCCAAAAATTTTGAACTTAAAATAAAAATAAAGCAATAAATAGACTTTTATAGGAACAAGGCCTCAAAGGTTCAAACTTAAAGTTTATCAAGAGAATCAGAAATAACAAATCAAAATGTAGCATGTGGCATATGCCAACTATCATCGACAACAACACTTTTTACTTTTGAACTCTTTTACACAATAGTCCACATAAATGAAGGCTATCAACATCCTTTAGAATATTAGATAGGAAACATCCACTTTGACTAGGAAAAACTTGTAAAAGTCAATTGTTATAAAAATATTTTTGTAACACTTATGGTATCCGATATTCGATACTTCCCTTTATCATTTAGGGCTCGGGCTCTAGGATCTTTTCTTCACTTTTCTTCAATTGATATTCTTGAAAAGCATTCAATATCTAGTGCATACGCTATTTTGAAATCCCTTGTACTGCCTTCCAACTAAACTTGAGCTTAGTGTATTCTTTTGATATCTGGAGTATACTAGCATTCCTTTGTACTTTCTCTATTTCATATTTGGCTATAGTGTTCTTGCATCGTATGATTTCATCAATGACCTCTTGGATTAACAATTGAAAAGGGTATTTATTTAACCTTTCAATCCATTCCTTGAAGGCTTTCACTTCTTTACCCTCCTGTCCTAGTGTTTGGGGATCACAATCTTGATGTGCTAACATTTCAATAAAATTTTGATCTTTATCAAACACTTACTACATTTCTTGGTGACCTTTTAAAATCCTTCAATACATGATTGTGTTAGTGTGTCACCTTCCCATTTCAAATGCGATGGAACCTTAATTTTCATGTCCCATCTTAAAGCCTTATTGCATTAAGGAGGGTTTTAGAAATAAATTTAGTATTCTATTTTTCCGTTGACTCTCTATTACTCGTCGGTCACTACTTTAATTTTTTCTATTAGGCAGTCAGTTCCCTCACCATGAGTTAAGAAAAAATTTCTATAATGATTTTGGGTTTCTTAAGTTCTTTTCATCTATCATTCCATCTTAGGAATTCCCCTCCATTAAAACAACTTATTGAGCACATGAATTAAATTTTTCACTTAGGTTTGGTTGACCTTATGTCCTTATCGCTCATCGCTGATCACTTTTGAAATATATATTTTAAACTAGCGACTAGTGATGACGCAATATCTCTTTGATACCGCTCATCGCAAATTGTTCTTCAAACTCCCGATTGCAATGAACAATGAGCGACGTTCTTAATGGATCGCCTCTCACTAATGATTTTTGAAATCTTAAAACTGTAATAGCGATAAGCAATGACCTCTCAATTTATGATCATAGTTTCATTGCTCATCGCTAATATATTGTGAAGAGATTGTTTTTAGCGATGAGTGGGATGATGAGCTCTCAATTTTATCACACCTTGCATATTTGTTTTAATTGCTAAGGTTATGATTGGTGATAAGCGATATGATCCCTTATGATGAGTTTTATCTCACTAACTTTACTACATCCTATTTGCGATATCTTTTGTGTCATTGATCGTTATGTAGGTGTATGTGTCAAACTGTGGTGTTTGCATCTCTTATGGCTGATAGAAGTCAAGATGAAAAGTTGAACTAGTGAGGAGTGATGGAGATAAATATGATCAAAAATCTGGCTATAGATCTAAGGGCTGATATTTTATCTTATGAGGCACTCACCTCGCTGATAAAGATGGACGAGAACTAAGTGAATCAGGGATTGTCAACAACTGCTACATGAAAAGGAAACATGGCAGAATCTTAAGAATTTCGTATAAAGTAGAAAGAAAAGTAACGAGATAGATTATGAACCATTGATACAGTTTTAAAGTTGAAGGATCAATGATCAAGGTTTAAAACTAAATGACTAATTTTTAGTTCACTTGTGTGAACTTACTATCAAATATTAATGGTGACATGCTCCCCTCTCGGTCGTGGCAGAAAGTAGATATTTGGTTTATCATGCATCCTAATTCATTGGATGGCGGAAAGAATACTAGAGACCAAAAAATTTGCAAGGAAAGCTCTAGAAATTGTCTACAACTGGGGTAACATAGATTTCATTCAAGTAAGCAAAAATTATACTTCTTTCTTAAGGTAGTAAGGTGAATAACCTTGAAAGCTAATAAGAAAATTGTTGGAAAATACAATTGAGTCTTTTCTGGTGATTTCAATTTGATGATCAATCACTATCTAAACTCTGAAGAAAGGTGTCATGTTCAATAGTAGAGTTTTATCCTGTCATAATTGTGAAGGGTTTTGTTTGGCTGTAAGAAATCGTGAACCCTACTCTCCATTTTCACTACAAGCATGAGTGGCCCAGAGCCTAGTGAATTCAGTGTTAGACCTGAAAGGAAACCAAAGAAAAAGAGGGTCAAAAGACCTAAAACTCAATATTCTTTAGTTGAAGTTGATCCTAAACTAGTAGTTATTCCTAACCCTTTTCCTGGTACCCCTACGGCTTCCACAAGGTCCAAAAGTGCAAAAAAGGAAACATAAAAGTTTATGCAAGAAAGTTCTGGAGGTATCAAAGAGGGAGGGTCATGAATTGGTAAAAGGCCCACAAGGCAAGTTTTTGTTCCCACTAGGTTAATTGATAATGTTGGAAAAATTGGTGAGAAACCCCAACCCCATAGTGGATGGAATTTTTTTTGGTATGCTTTCAATAGGAAAAATTCCATTAAGCTTGCATGCTATTTGTGGAGATTGAACCTGGGAAAGTTAGTGGTTCTGAATATGTTTTTGGAAGTTGATTTAATGATGGAGCTAGCAAGGCACTATGACCCTACTAACAAGAAAATCAAGAGTGAGAAGGGTGATCTAATTCTGGAGGTGACAAAGGATAAAATGATGGATGTGTTTGTGTTGAATCCTGATTACATTGAAAAGTTCAATAATATTGACTTGCATGTTGAATATCAAGGGAGAATATTTGCATATAGAGAATCAATACTTGTGCAACATAGAAGGAACAAGAAAAAATTCACTGTTCAAGATACTGAGCCTTTTGAGTGTGAAGAATTTGAAGATTATTTCAAAAAAAATTATTATTGTTTGAACCAAGTGTTAGCTCAAGATTTTGAGGTTAGAATAGCCCCTGATTTGTTGGTGATGGTGGCAGATATACAAGAATAAAGTCAAAAAACTAGTTTTTATTATCCTAATTTTATTTCCCAACATATGCATGAGGATTTTATCAATTTGAAAAAGGAATTGATCCCTCTATCTTTCCCTCATTATTCCTTACTAATGCACATGCTCTTGTGGGAAGGATATTATGAGTGGAAAAGGAAATTGAATTTGAGGATTGTGAATAGTGAAAATGAGGCCATCCCTGTACAAATGTGGACATATATTTTGGATTAGGATTAATCTAATTCCAACTACATATTGTTTTCCAATGTTTTAAGACATGGTATCTTAGAGTCATTGGGTGTGGCACCTAGATTGAGACTTTCTCTAGAGATCAGGAGTGTTATGCACCTAAAAGATGTACCAGGCTCTCTAGCAACACATAATTGGGTCGACTGGTTTTTTCATTCTAAATATACTTTGATCAAGGCTTATGGAGCTAAAGTGGAACCCCATTCTTTACCCTTGTATGTCTCAGAAAGATTGGCTTTCATGGAGCTCATGTGGAAAATGGAGGCTATGGATTATGAAATGTTTAGAAAGGACAGAAAGGGCTTTGTGGTATACCCCCAATGTTCTTTTCCTTATTTCAAGGTCACTACCCTTCAAGGGTATGAGAAATTTGGCATTATGGTGAATAACCTCAGAATGCCTATAGATGAGATGAGAGTTTTTGATCTAGAAGGATTTGTGGTAGGAAAAAGGAGACAAAAGAACTTAGTCATAATACATCATGAATTTTTGTATAAAGATGATGTACTAAGGAATCTGAGAGGTGATGAGGCTATTATGGTTAGGAAAAAGGAATGGATAGCTATGACAAACCTTGAGGAGAATATTATGAAAAATAATTCCTTTTACATTAGTCCATACAATGAAATTGCAAATCCTCTGGATAGAGAATTTTCTATGATAAGGGACTATCAGTTTGGTAAATTTAAAGCAAACGTAAAAGAGGTTGTGGATAGAGCCCAAGTCCTCTTAGAGAAACAACGAAAACAACAAGCTATGGATATCCCAAAACAACTTGAAGATGTTCAGGAGGTCAGGGAAGAACAAGTGGCAGAACATGTGCTAGGAAATGAGGAAATTGAGAAGAAATTTCCCCCTCATATTGAGGAGACTCATAGTTTAGATGTCCCTCCTAATAGGATTGTCCAATGGCATTATGACGGAGAAAATGATGATGATCCCAAAATGAGAGAGTGCAAGGAGTTTTGGGCTGATGATAAATTTGTGTGGACTAAAGAGTTTTAGGAGTTTATGATTCAATAGTGGAGTAAGAAAATGAAAGAGAGACTAGAAGCAGCTCAAGTCAATGTTGAACCTTCTCATCAAGAGGAAGGTAAGAAAGCAGAGGAAGAGAAGATTAAGGCTAAAATTGCAGCCATTACTCCCATTGAAGCTCAAAGAATTGTTAAAGATAGTGGAATCATGTTACTACCAAGATGTACTATCACAACTTCCATAGCATATGATGCAATTAGAAGAGATCCTTAGGCTTTGATATTTGAAGATCAGTTTGAAAATAAAGTATTTGGTTTTGAATACAATCCAAAGCTGCATACCCTTGCAATTTAATCTATGGAACCTAATACTAGCAAACATGAGGTTGCTAGGCTTATTGAAGAGGTCATTGGTTCACTAGTGGTCAAAAGAGCTACTGACATAACTCCAATCTAGGTAGTTGAATTAACTACACATGTTGCAATGCTTAGTGTGGACACTGCACATATTTCTCAAAAGAAATATGAATCGTTGGTCAAGGAATATAATAAGGCTTTGAATGAATTGATTCAAATGAGAGCTACAATTCAAGCTACCCAAAAGATAGTGACTTGGCCTTCTTCCTCTTCTTCATTTGATATTTCTACGCAAGATAGGGAAACTTTGGCCCTCAGAATTGATGATCTGAGAGGAAAGTTAACTGTTGAAGAAGAAAATGTCAAGCAGGCCAAATTAGAGATAGTGAGAGTGGCCAATGATTTTTTTAGGGATGTGCTTAAGTATAGGTTGACCTAGTTGGTCCATCCTAGGACTAATGATGTATGGGCCACATATAAAAACATTCATGAAGAAAATGAAAAATATTTGCAAGTGTAGGAGGCCTTTAGGAATGAGTGGAATAATTAGATTGCTAGGGAAAGTGCTTTGAAAGAAGTGATGCCTAAAATAAGGGAGGAACTCAAGGCACCCACAAAAATTCGTGACATATCGAAGACTATTGACTCAATAAATGAGGTAACTACTTTCCATGGAAAGTTGGGGATATAGCTCCAAAGAAAGTTGAAAATATTCAAGGAAATGGAGGATCATGGTATGCCTCAAATATTGAATTCAAAAGGATAATTGCATCCGTTTGACACCTAGAAGGAATATTTGGGAGGATTTCTTGAAGCTCCTATGATGCGTTTGTCTGTCACCGATTATATCTTGTTCAATTCAAATATTGATATGGTGGTGGAGATTGAAATAAAGATGGATATATTTGTTAGGGAAGCCAATATTTTAATTGATGCAAGGTACACCCAGTATACTACTAAGGTGTAGGATTTATTGAATGTTAAATGGCCCATTGAGGAAGAGTACAATATTTGGTTGGAGAGATATACATAATGAATAAGATGAATAATGGACAGGAGGAGAATAATACATAGCCTGAAAATAGTAAAGATTAGGCCTTTGATATAACATGGTAAAATATTATTCTCTCCTTAAAACTCAAATTATTAGCATGTGGTGCTAATGTGGATTAACACATTTTGATCTCTTTTCTATTTTATGTGCCTTGCTTCGTAAGTTTTATTGTTTTTATTTTCTTATAGTTGGCATTTTGAGCACATGGAGAATATCTTGTAATTGTTGCAACAAACTAATGATGTCTTTTAAGGTGGGACCTATTTTCCATGAAGAGTTGAGGACAATTCTGCCTCATGTTTATTTGCTCCACCTGAAGACTCAAGTGTAACTAAGAAGGGAATATCGCTACAAGCGGTCCTATGGGATCATGACATGTGTGTTATCTGGTCTGAGGCTTGTTTTGCTCCTTCATCTCTATAAGAAGGAATCTAGGACCAAAAGCATAGGGAGTTAGAAAATTTTGAGTTAATATTGGTAGTGTTATCAAGACAAATACGAAGCAAGTTTTAGAGTCTTTTTTTTAAGTTTATTTTGGAGTTCATACTTATGCATGTAAGACTGATAATGGTATAGAATTTTATAATATAGATTAACATATTAGTTTCAAGGATATTTTCTCTCCTTGTATGTATGTTATGAGTTATGATTGGAAGTGATCAAGGATTTGTTTCACTTGTCTATGTCATTATCTGATGGATGTTTAGTTTCATGTTTGCCAATCAATTCAATGAATTGGTGTAAATGCTTATATGAAAGTGATAAATTATAATTACTATGTGCTAGGATATTTATAAGAAGTGATAATCTTGAAAGTCATAGAGGAATGTTGTAATGAAATATTTCTTATTATTATATGTGTTAGTATTTGAATTGTTATCAGGTTATATCAAAGGTTATTGACTTCGTGCTTTGGATAAAGACACTGGTTCATGCCATATATTAGTGTTACATTTACAGTGTTGATTCATTAACTACTCAATCTTTTTACCATAAAATTTCAAGAGGAACGCTATTGTTATTTGTTCTTTTAGGTGTCTTCTCTCTCATATTCAACTCATATAACATTAGCATAATAATCTTCCAACTTATTTAATGTTATTATTATGTGGTATCATGAGAGATATATGTTATTAACACTGTATTTGATTATATGTATGAAAGGTCTTTAGGTATAAATTGTGGGATCACCCTCCCGGGTTTCACAGATCCCAAATAGTAGGAATAGAAGTTTAGCATCTTATATTCCCTCGTTGTCCAATCCCTTTAGTATTACTAATGATTGGAAGTGGAAAAATCCATAGGTATGTCTAGAGTTATTAAAAATTAAATGTTTCTTCCATTTTTTAGGCAATGGAACTTCCTATTCTAAAATTATATTTTTTTTGTTCTAAAATTATATTTTCTCTTATCAATTCTTGGACATCTATTTACATGAGAATTTCAACATCTCACCTTTTAGCATCAAGTTGTTCCTGGTGAAACCTACATTCACCTTCAAATCTTATGGATTTCTTAGACTAATGGTATGCTTCCTTATACTTCCCTATTGCATCTGTAATAGATTCTTCTCCTTGCCTCACCCAATACTCAATCCATTCTTCAATATTTACATTCATTTTATGGTGAAATTACATCCACCTGTTATTGTGACATTAAACTAGATTTTTGGAAAATTCAATTTGTGCTTGACCAGATAGGGTTAATGACTTTATAAAATTTTCCAAGCCAACAACCCATTCTTTCAACTATCTCTTCTTCTTTTTATTAATATGCACTCTAGAAAATGTTGCATCTAAATTCATCTTTATTTCTTCTAGCTCTTGTGTCCAGGATGAGTGTCCAAGATTGATACTTGTTACCTTATAATCCTTGGGTGTTATCTCATGTCTATCTTTACCAGACATTGGAGTAGCTATATGAATTGTTCTGCCTCCATTTGCATTATTTTGTATGACATGTTTCACTTTAGCCCTATACCTAGGCTTAGGAGTATCTACTTCTTGTATAAAATGGTTTGTATCCAGAGGCACAATTTCTACTTCCATTAGAGAAGCCAATTCCTTGATCAACTAATCAGGTTCATCATCATCGCACTCTACCTCTATAGCATTCCTTTCTTTCTAGTTTCCAGTTGATTTAGGAAATTCTTCTCTTACTTCTTCAACTTTATTTGTTGTGTCCTTTGAAATAGGAAACTCTTCAACAATTTATGGAATATATTATGGATTACTAGGTTTTGACACTATCTCTTATGTTTGGAGACTTATATTTTCCTGTCTAGCTATATGTTCAACATCAGCTCCTGGGACGTCACTTTCCTTATATCTTGTCACATCAGGATCTTCTTCAATTTCAACTTTATCATTTGAAAGTTGTGTAGTTTCTTCATTTTCAACATCAACCTGGCCCTCCTCTAATTTTTCAAAGACCTATGGTTGTTTATTATCATTTGGATCATTCCCAAGTGAAGATTGGGAATTGAAGGTATCTACAATAACTATTTCATCAATAGGATCCTTCCCTACAGTATCTCCTGTTTCCATCTCAAGAACGTCAGGGTTCCTGGTTTCTAAAACAAGTGTTACTTGTATGAATTCTTCTTCAATATTTATAGGGGGGACCCTATGTCTGGAATTTCTTCTACCATTGGTTGTACCATGGGTTTATCCTTAGACTTATTTTCTATGAACTTCTCCCACATGGCACCCCATTTATCCATTTGTTCTTTAATTCATCCAAAACCATAGGAGTTCCTCCTAGTGCTTGTTTCATACTAGCCATATTAACAGAAGGGGGAGAAGTAAACAATGTTGTAGCTCTTTGAAATGCAGGCCTTGTTTGTGCACCAATATTTTCTGTTGCACCTGCTTCTTAATCAATAATAGGTTTAGTCCTTGGTTTTGCTATAGAGAAAGATGCACCTTTAGGTTTTACTTAAATTGGTTTAACTTTACTTGACTCAACATATTTTTTCTTATTAACTGGCTTTAGTAAAACTCCTTGGCTTGAAACCTTAGGGGTTTTCTCTTCAATTGTTATACCAGCAGCTATCTTACTAGTCTTCCCCTTCTTCTTAGTAGGTTCCCCACTCTCAAATGTAGTTTAATTTCTTTGTTTCCTTCTTTTATCTTGCAATTATGTGTGTTCAATCCTTTTTCACTTAAAACTTTAAGAAGATAATTTATCTAGTGTTGAGTATTTAATATAACTGGTGTAGAGAATTCTTCAATTGATGTCATTTCTTCACCCTCGTAGTATGGGTCTATGATAGGTTCATCATACACCCTATCTTCATTGTAAGATTTACTTAAGACTTCACCATCATCCTTTTCCAACTGATCTAGAATATAATGAAGCATAAGAACCTAAGTAGATTCTAGTAACAATCTTTGATATTTTTTTTCCTTACTATGTGCTCATCTTCATAATTTAGCCAATAATCCTCTAGGTGTTGGACATGAGCATAATAACCAGCTATGTTCTTCACAATATTCCCTTCAGGATAGTAATATATCCTCTGGTGCGAGAAATATTCAAAATTATATGTTTTTAATTCTTCTTCACACAAGTCAACTGCCCTTATTGCACTACATTTATAATTCCCTATCACAATAAGAAATTTGAAGGAAGCCTTCTTACAAGCATCAATATAAAAAGGTTGAGATAGTTTTAACTTTCTCACCAATTCTAATAACATCATTTTTTCTATAGGATACCTTGGCAACATGAATGGATTTCCATCAAACCCTTCCACTCTATTGTATGAGTAAGTGGGGAACTAAATGTACCAACCTCCCATTGGTTGAATAACACTTTGTGCTTCCAAGCACAATTATTTGGCTTTGTAACCTTCCATATTTCTAACCATCTTCATGGAAAACACGTCATTAATTTTTTTGTAATGCTCTTTGTATCCATGGATAGTGATTTGGGGTAAATGAGAATATATTAAGTTGTTTCCTACTTCTTTTCCCAAAGTTACAATCTTTTTCAACCCTTGTTTACTTGCCCTAATTGTGCAAGAATAAATCCCATATGAAGACATATAAAAAACATCTAGTTTTGGGAAATTCCTTTATCTATTAGTCCAACCTATTGCTAATAAATTTTCCCCAATTCATTTGCATGGGACTTTCCATCAATCTAGATAGTATCACAAACATCCATGGTTCAAATTACTAGTATCTCACAACCCAACTATCTTGCTCAACATAGTTATAACATCTTGATCATCTTGGTTGAACATAGAACTTAAAATTACTTTGGTCTACCTTGTAATCTACTATTGAAACAATTGGGTACTCATAATCTCTCTATTGCACTCCTTGATGCTCTGATAAGTTTTGGAATTTAAACTCATATTAATGTTGTACATCTAAGTGAATATAGGGAGCCCAAATGTGTAATTAATTCCTTTCTTAGAGAGATATATATAAATTCTTCCCTCCTCAATAATTATTTTGTTTGTGTCATGATGATTTATACATCTCACGACCAATTCAGGGGCCTCCATTGCTGGCAAAAACCCTTCTGGTAAAATTAACCCATTTTCTATAACATTTTTGGTACATTGAGAAGCATTTTCTTTCCATACTTGAGTGTGAATTTCAACATCAGAAGACCACCCCATATGAGTACCCATAACTACTTTGCTAATAGGTATGGCTTGTGAACTACGACACTTAATTTCATCTTCTATCTTTGCTTCAGAAGTACTCATTTCTACTGGTGTGTTCTAAATTTTCAAATGTGTGTCTTGTGTGCAAGTTAGGGTTAAATTTAACCAAATTTTCTTAAAAATTTATAAAAAATTTCAATTCACCTTTTGGTTCAAAAATTCAAATAAAAAAATCAGCATTCAATTTTCAAAGGGAAATACCATTTTTGAGATTTTTCGTGCATGAAAATGATCAATTTTTTCTTGTTTATTCGAAACATACTTGGTTCTGGTTGATGATGACAATCTATTTAGAATAAAGCCTCAAAACCCTCGGTTGTTGTGTTCTTGGTTTCTCAAAATTTACCTTTCCTTGCACGCTAGTATTATTTTGTTCATTCAATTTCCTTTGCAAATTTCCAACATGATGTGAAGTGGAGTGTTATAAAGCAATTGCATGCTTGAGGTGATGCCAAGTACATGAGTAGTTCACCACCTTTATTAATTACCTATTATAATGCATTAATTAACTTGACTAAAGGTGTAATAATTACAAATTATGGTTCAAATTTTGAACACCTAGGTTTCTACACGGGCTCACTACAAGAGGAGAAAGACATCATTAAGATCTTATGTGGCATTCTAGTGTCACTTTGATTTTTGTGCAAGGAAAAATCCTTTAAGATACACGATCAATTGTAATCACTGGGATTAAAAATTTTGGTACCCAATTTTGAAAAGAATACTAGGGACCAGGGCACATACCTCTAAGCTTTAAAGAAAACCAGAAAAATAAGAGACTAGGAACTGAGTTCAAGAGATTAAAACATTTCGTAATAGAACCTCCAATTTTTGAGTTCCAACTGAAGACAACAAAACAACAACATTCAAAATATGATAAAAAAGGTACCACCAGGGCTAAAAAATTTTGGATGGAAACTTATCAGGGGAGACTAAGACCAACTGAAGATACTAAATGAAATATCTTTTGAAATTGGGGAATCTCTTACACTTCCAGGGTTTTGCACCTAAAGGAGAGAGGTATCCAAAAACCTTGATGGCTCACTCAAGAATATGCCCTTGTGATTCCAATACAAATATGATTGAAATCTATCTAAAGGGAATGTCCCAGATGCAAAGAAATAATAAAAGATATTGATTATTAATGCAAAACTAAGAAAATGCACTTTGTTTGAAAACACGTTATGATATGCAAAATGACCTAAATATGCAAACAAAATATAACAAAAATTAATGAAATTAAAGAGGTGCACCTAGAAACTAGAAAGTTATGGAGAGGAGCTCTAGAATCCTACATAAATCATTATTGAAGCCAACTAGGACTCATATGCCAAGCTGGGCAACTTAGTCTTGTTTCGAGGAAATTCTGCTAGAATGGGTTTCAGAAAAAAAAGGGTACTCAAAATTGAAAAAACCACTTTTCAGGCCTGAAAATGGAACTAATACACCATTAATAGTGAGTTAGTCCACTTACATATTTTAGGAAATTCAAAAGTGAAATCTATGGCTCCTGATCTACACTTTAGTTCTTGATAGGTTTTTGGATCCAAAACTGTAGAATTTGACCTATAGTTGTTCTCCAACCTTCTTTTAGGGATTTGACTACTTTGAATGACTTTGATAAATTGTTTAAAACCTTTCACACCTTTCTCTTTGACAAATATACACACAAGACCTACAAAACACATGCAAAGAGGGGAAAAAGTGTTAAGAGTTAGTGAATAGGTGTTTACCTTGGTCAAACCCCAGTTTGGTAATTAAACCCTTGAAAATGAAATGAAATGAAAAGAGAATGATGAATGAACAAAGTAGAATGCTACAACTCACCAAACCATTAAAGTAGAAATCTGAAGACATGCACTTGTAGAAGATCCAATGAATGTATGCTTGAAAATACCTAAAATGCTAAAGTGAATGCTTGATAATTGATGGAATGCTTGAGTGAATGAGTGAATTGATTGATGAATTGGGGTGAAATGAGAGGGAAAACCATATATTTATACTTGATTATGTGAAATTTCCCAAAAATACCACATCACAGGTTGACCTTAGGTCTTAAAAAATAATTTTCCACCATAATTTTGAAATAATTTTGTTTTTTGAGGCAAGTGGGACTCATTTTCCCCTAGTGGTGAATGGATCCCACTTAGGCATTTTAAGTGGGTGTACAAAATTGTGATGTATTAAATGATGTTTAATGGGATTATTCTCAAGAATACACTTAAGTAAGGCCTATAAGTGTATAGTGGGATTAATTAAGCATAAGAAAGGGTCAAATTATTGATGAAAAGCCTAAAAAAGTGTGAAAGTTTGTTACAACACTTTGAAATAAGGCTTGGTAAGTGACAAAAATAATTTATTTAAGTGAATTATAGTTAAAAGGTCCTAGAAAAGTGTGAAACTGGGTTACAACACCTCACAACACTTTTACAAGGCATAATAAATTTCTTATTAATTCACAAGATTCCAAGTGCTAATGTGAATGTGTTGATCACATGAAAACATTAAATAAAGATGTAATATCCCAAAATTGCACCTAGGGAAAATTCCATATTTTGACATTTATGGCACCTTGAGATATTAATGACAAAATCCCATGGGTCAAAATTTCATGATTCTGACTCTGGATGTGGACAAGTGTCTGAGCAACAAAAGCCTGGTGACTTGTTTTCTGAGAATACATGCTTTGGAAGAATGCACAGTGTGCTAGCATCCTGTCTATTTCTTGAGTTCAAGACATGGAATCTAGAAAGTTAACCACTAAGACATGTGACTTGATGGTTACACTCTTAAAGTAAGAGCTCTTTGTCACCCTTGCAGGCACCAAAACCTCTTTTTGCCTCTCATTTGAAGGATGGAAGACCTCACACTAGCTCTCTCTATTTTTTCTACAACTTTGATAGTCCTCCTGTGATAGCAATGCACTCATAGGTGAAGCCATGCTAGACTCAAGTCCCCCCAATAGTAGTAGCAAATCTCAAGCAAGCACTCTGTGGTGCATTTTTGTGCTCTGGAGAGGGCCTTGGCTCGTGGGTAACACTCTCTATCTTTCTCTCTCACTTTCCTTTTACACACATTTATGTACTCTATCATGGTGTGGGTTCTACTCCTGAGTGAGTATTTCTTTCACCACATGCTTATCATGGTCTAGGTTCTACTCCTAAGTGAGTATTGCTTTCACCACATGCTTTATTTATCTCCTTAGCATTCCTTTCCAACTTGGCTTTCCATGGAGGTGGGAACACCAAAATGGGGTCTAACTGAGGCAAGCCCCTATACAACCACCCAACAAATTTCTCCTTGATCTTCTATGTGTAGGTCATGAAAAGGAGCTTGGAGTGAAGATTTGAACACCTAGGAAAAAGGTAATATTTCCCCCAATCATCTTGGCACTTACTTCAGTATTTGATTTTCTGATTATTTGAGCAATCTCACTTAGACAACCCTTGAGTTTGTAAGTCAGATCTTTTTCTGTCTATTGAGATCTTGAGTTCTCTATTGCTTAGGGTGCAAGCATGTCTTTTAGATGACAACAGGCCACACTAGTGTCCTATAATTATATTGAAGTATTTTGGCTGAGAGATCCCTTTTCTAGGACATGAATCCTTTGGTCTAGCTCTCTTAGGATCTCTAATAATTTTTCCTAAAGCATAATTGAGTCTTAGTTCTTTATCTTTTTTTTCAATTTGTTATTTTGAGGTGTATAAGGGAAATTCATTCCCTGGTGATCTCTCAAGAAAGGAGAGACATATGTGCAATGAATCCCTCTTATATCACATTTTGGTTAACCCGATGTGAAAATAAAAAATTTCTTCATGATGGTGTACACTCATGATAGTGTCTTTTCTGAGGAATATTTCGATATGCTGGAGGATGCTCTAGATGATTTCTTAGAATCACTTTCCCCTATCCGCAAATCTTTTGAACGAGTCTCCTCTCAATAGGCTAAGGGATATGTAAACATGGTGGTGATATTAGTGGCTCCTTTGAGCCCTAAGAAACCCATTGTCTATCTACAAAATTCCCTGTCATAACAACTCATCAGAATTATACTCAAAATTCATGAAAGCTACAGACTCTACATCTTATAATGTTGTTGGGCACACATATCCTACAAGGAGTAATAAAAAAAACTTGAATCAACAACCTTTTGTTCCTAATTCACAAGCTTATGTCCCTACTTATTTACTACCTTCTCAACCAAGCCTCCCTCTAGCACCTAAGCCTATGATCAAAGTACCAAGTGATTATGATCTTGTCATGTAGCTTCGTGTTACTTTGGGAAAGATATTGGTTTGGGATTTTCTTCAAACCACTCCAGTTTATTAGGAGATACTACAATAATCTTTACAAAAGATTCTCTTTCCTACCTCCACTAGGCCCACAGATGTTAATGCAGATTCACTGAATATTACATTCCACCAACAAGAACTCCTGCCTCCAGATGTGCAAAAACAAGCAGAGCCTTTGATGATTATATTCAATGTTAACAACATTGGTATTAGGAAAACCCTCATTAACACTAGTTTGGCTCTCATTGTTTGTGGTATGGATCTACTACCTAAAATTAAAATTGATTCATCTTCTTTAGCAACTTCCTCCTTGTACATTCGTGGATTCGATACCGTTGGCTGCCAAGCTCTTGGTACGATAATACTACCTTTACAGGTAGGCCTCATTACCATACCCACGTTGGTCTATGTGATTCCCAACCCCTTACCATAAAATATCCTCTTAGGGAGAACTTGGATCTATGTGATGGGTATGGTGACTTCTACTTTACACCGTTCCTTGAAATTAGTCGCAAATAATCGAGTAGTTACAGTTAAAGAGGATCTAGAAGGTATCTGCCTCTATGAGTTGGTCATGAATGGTCACACTTCAACCATATCTACCCTCAATAATTGTATTCCATCTTTGATTTCCAATGCTATGGAATGTTCTTCATCAATACCCTCTATGGAAGTTGTCGTCAGGGTGAGTGTTGGAAACGTAAAACAACCTAAAGCAAAGGACCTTGAATCTCCTTCATTGACTTCTCAAACAAATTTCTTCCTTGGAGATGTTTGGGGTTCCTTGAAATTTTTTGAATTCTTTATCATGGAGTATAAGGTGAATCCTTCTTGCATGGACCTCCCACGTGCCCCTAACACAAAGACGAATGATACTCCCATAGAAGAGAAGTGTAACCCAATTCAGGAGATCACTCCTTCCTATGCTAAGAAAAAAATAATTCCTTTTATAAAATAAATTAATATTTGTGAGCCTGACAAGGAAAGCAGAAGTACCTTCATAGAAACATTTTTTATCCGTTGGTGGAATGAAACACTTTATGTGGATCCACCAACTCCTGAAGTTTTTCAAACTTATTATGGGTTTGGATATAAGCTCGCTACTCAGTATGGCTATGGGAAAAAATACCTAGGGTGTATCGAGCAAGGAATTCAAGTTCCCATTCATATTAAGCTACAATGATGCTATTTGGGACTGGGATGTTCCATTGAATAGTCTAAAAAAAGCCTTGGTGGAGTGTTAATATGATTTTAGTTGAACCATTAAACCTTTTTCACCCATAATTAATAGAGGAAATGGAGCAATCTAAGAAAATCCTTCGTGATGTCTTCTCTTTACACAAAGCGCTAAAGGAATTTCTAGGTGCTTACTCCCTATTTCCTTCATATCACCACAAAGGATGATTCCTATATCGTTTGCATATGTAGGCATATTTCAGAGAGTCTGTCTTGAGCATTGATGAGAAGGACCCTCTATCCAATGCTAGTGATGGCATTGTGATAACCCCTCGTGAGGACCATAACTCCCTCCTTAAGGGGGACACTATTGATATCTGCATGAGTGTTACATCCTCTGAAAGAGTGATCAATATCAAGAAGTGTCTCTCTTTAGAAGAAGCAAATGAACATGTCGATCTCTTATGTTCTCATCTTGACATCTTTGCTTGGAAATATGAGGATATTCCTAGTATTGAGGAATCCATAATGGTTCATAATATCATCCTATGTCCCAACGCCAAGCTAGTTAAGCAAAAACTTTGAAAGATCAATCCCAGGGTGGCATGGATGGTCAAGAATGAGATAGAGAAACTATTAAAATCAATCTTTATCCATCCTATCGATTATTCCCCTTGGATTTCAAATATAGTTGTTGTTAGCAAGCCTAATGGCCATATTCACATATGTATCAATTTTTGAGATCTTAACAAGGCTTCTTGTAAAGATGATTTTTCATTGCCCAATATAGATATGATTTTCAACTCGACTATAGACCATGTATTGATTTATTTCATCGATGGCTTCTTAGGTTATAATCAGATCCATATTAATTCTGACAATCGGTACAAGACAAATTTCACTACCCCGTGGGGTACTTTTTGTTATTTGGTCATGTCCTTTGGGTTAAAGAATTTGGGAGCTACTTACCAATAGTCAATTACCCTAATATTTCATGATTTTATCCACAAGATTTTAGAAGATTATGTCGATGACATAATAGAAAAATCGGCAACCCATCAGGATCATCCTAAGAACCTTTGTCTTATCTTCAAAAGACTTTGACTCTATAAAATGAGACTAAATCCCCTTAAGTGTTTCTTTAGTGTTGGCATTGATAAGCTTCTATGGTTTATTGTATCTCATCATGGGATCGAAGTTGACACTAAAAATATTGGTTCCATCGTTAACATGCCTCCACCGAGGAATATTACTGAGTTGCAAAGTCTACAAGGGAAGATAAAGGCGATTCACAGATTTATATCTCAATTGGTTGATCATACCCTTCCTTTCACTTGTTTATTAAAAAAGGATGTTTGTCTCATATGGGATGAGGAATGTCAAAGAGACTTTGAGTCAATCAAATCCTACTTGGCTAATCCTCTCATATTGTTGTGGGCTATGCAAGATAGACCCTTTCTGCATTACCTAGCTGCATTACCATATACTTTGATAGCTCTTTTAGCTCAACATGATGACACTAGGAGGGAAAGAGTAGTTTACTACATTAGCTACATCCTGGTTGACTAAAAAACTCATTATCCCCCCATGGATAAGCAATTCCTAGCTCTCGTCTTCGCTATGTAGAAGTTACAACACTATCTCCTCCATGTTGAAACTGTTGGAAATATGTGCCTCAATCCAACAGGTTGAAACCTCTAAGAGAGCCAAGTCGGTGTGAGATGCTTTGTGTCTGGCTGACTAGCAGTTGAAACTTTGGTGAACAGTTCTAGTCACTGTGACCTTGCTTCAGTCATGTTGAATGTATCTATCGTTGTGACATTATGATCGCTATGACAATTTATATCTCACTCTACATGAGTTGATCTCTTGCCAATGGGTTAGTGTCAAGTGGTGGTCGGGGAGACTCATGGAAATTGGAGTCTTTGAGGTAACACAGAGGCTTCACTATGAACTCTCAGCGATGAAGTAAAGTCTTGCCAATGGTATACACTAGGAGTAACATATGGTGGCTCGATATCAATATCTCTAGCTGACAAGCCACACTTATCAGATATTGGGGAGACTCTGAGCAACAAGCGGAGGAATTGGGGTAACACTAAGGGTTTGCTAAGAACTCTTAGCGATGGAGAGAAGTCTTGTTGACTGCTATTTGGTGCTCGATATGACTTAAAACTTTGGAGTAATGTCTCAGTGATAGCGATAAGTATTGTTGATAGATGAATACTTCGGGATAACTTGTGAACCTTGGCATGATCTCCTGGTGAGAGTGATAAGTTTTGCTAACTGTTGAACATTTATGTATAACATAAAGGATTGGTATGATCTCTCAGCGAGAGCAATAAGTCTTGGCGATAGCGATACACATGATGATTATTGGTATGAGGTCTTGGCGACAAGGCGAAGTTTGAGCGATAACTTTCTGAACTTGGTAGAACCTCTTGCCGATAGTGTTGACTCTTAGTGATATTAAATGCTAGCATTGTTGGCATTGGGGAGACATGATTAGTGGCTCACCAACATGCCAACATAGGTTGAACACTTTGACCGAGTGAAGACCATCTGACATGGCTTTTGTTCGACCAACCAGGGAGCAGAATGGGAACCGCTAGCAGTTGGACTATTGTGGCCATTACTGAGAGGAAGTTCGACCAACTAGAAGTGACATGGATATACTCAGTGATTACAGATTGTGATCGTTTCGATGGATGTATGTTTGATGAACAGTTGGGTGAAGAGTTCGAATGGTGTTCAGTGTGAATTCGATTCTGAGAGCATTGTAATGTGAATGTTCTATAACAAGGTTGATCATTGTGAATGTTGTAAACTAGCATTAGAAAGATAATGCTGATCTCTGAATGTAATCTTTATTACTTTAATACAAAGTGACTTCTCTTGGTGTGCTGGGTTTTTCTCCCGTAAGGGTTTTCCCATGAAAATCTACTGTTCATATGTGTATGTCTGATTCTTTGTTTCTATTATCTCTTTCAAGTACATCTTAATTGGACTGTAATTATAAAATTTAAAAGGTATCTCTACATTCTTCCTTGAGGTTTTGACATTCCGCACCTTAGCTTTCCTTATAGAAATGCATGTATAGTAAAACATCTTTTAAGACATCTATTTTCCAACACTAATTTGGTAGGAAGGCTAGTGAAATGGGTTATGTTTCTTTGTGAGTTTGACATAAATTTTGTTGCTCAAAAACCAATAAAGGGTCAAGCGGTTGTAGATCAGTTGGTAGACGCTCCCTCATCTCACTCCTTTCCTGGCTTGGATTTGTTTCTTGATGAAAATATTTTTTGAATCAATCACGACTCTAAATGGAAAATGTATTTTGATGGATCAAGGTGTCAAGTTGGTTCTGAAGTAGGTGTGGTTCTAATATACCCCAAAGGTAAACTAGTTCCCTTATCCTTATGATTATACTTCCCTTGTACCAATAACATCGTTGAGTACGAAGCCCTTATAACTGGGTTAGGTGTTGCGATTGCATTAAAAATCATACATCTCCATATCCTAGGTGACTTTGATTTGTTGTGTCTAGAACTAAACCTACATGCATGAAGCAAGAAGATTGGGACCTTGTAGATAGAAAGTATAATGGGTTGATAAGGCTCTATTTGGTAGAATTCATTCTTCTCAATGTGCATGAAGAGAAGAGTGCATCTTCCTTATGGAAGAGACTAGCATCTATTTATCATGGGAAGTCCTTGGTGAGTAAATTGTTCTTGAGGAAGAAGTTGTATGCTATGGGAACGCAGGAGGGAGGATCTGTTGCTGATCATTTGAACGCATTCAACATGTTGATTGTACAGTTAACATCTATTGGTGTGAAGATTGATGAAGAGGATCGATATATACTTTTATTATGTTCTTTTCCAAATTCATGGGATCACCTGGTGATGGCTATTGGGAGTAAAACATCTAGTTTCAAGATGGAAGATGTTGCTGCTTCTTTGTTATCAAAAGAGATGAGAAGGAAATCTTCTGAGATGGTGAAGGAGCCTCTTGTTGTTAGAGGAAGGTCAAAAGAGAAAGGAAAGAAGAAGGACAAGAATTCCAAATCAAAATCAGAGGGGAAATCAAAGTCTCCTAGCAAGAAGTCCAAGGTGAAGTGCTAGAATTGTGGGCAACCTGGTCATGTCCTAAAGGATTGTAAAGAGGAGAAGAAGAAGAAGAAGTATTCTTATGACAATAATTCTTCTCAGAGTGATGCAGATGCCTTCATTGCAGCCTTGGCTACACAAGAATCAAATGATGTTTGGTTGATTGATTCTGGAGCATCTTTCCACATGACATCTCATAGAGACTGGTTTACAAAGTATGAAGAATACGATGGTGGAAAGGTGTACTTGGCAAGTGATTCAACTTTGGAGATAGTTGGTCATGGAAGAGGCAGAATCTAATTCCTTGATGGAAGAGTGAAGGGAATTAATGATGTAATGCATATACCAGGTCTAGCTCAAAACTTACTTTCTATTTGTAAGTTGAATGATATTGGAGTGCAAGTCATCTTCTCTAGAAATGGCTGCAAGATGACTAGAGGCTCAATGGTGCTAGCAAGGGGTGCTCGTATTGGTACCTTGTACAAGTTGGATGGACATGTTGTTCAATGCAACAGTGTCTTTGTAAAGTCATAGAAAGTTACTCATGGAGGAAAAGAGGGAAATGTTCCTAATTGTATAAACTCTATGGAAGTTAAACTTCTAGCAGAAAAGACTATGCCCTGGCATCATAAGCTAGGCCACATTGGTGAGAAAGGTTTAAAAACCTTGAAGAATAAAAACCTGGTTGAGGGGCTTGAAGATTGTAACCTTGAATTTGAATTCTGTGAACATTGTATATATGGAAAGCAACACCGTGTTTCTTTTTATTCTAGTCCTCATAAATCTTCTGGTTTTCTAGATTATATTCATTCTGATGCATTTGGTCTAGTGAATGTTCCTTCTTTGTCTAATTCAAGGTACTATGTATCGTTTATTCATGATTATTCGAGAAGAGCATTTGTCTATTTTTTGAAAATTAAATTAGAAGTGTTCAGTCGGTTTAAGGAATTTAAAAACTTTGTAGAAAATTAGACTGGAAGAAAAATAAAATGTTTAAGGATGGATAATGGTGGTGAATTTTGTTCTGATGAACCCAAGAGGTATTGTAAAGACCATGGGATTAAAAGACACAAGACTACACCTTATACTCCATAGCAAAATGGAGTTGCAAAAAGGTTCAATAGGACAGTGATGGAGAGAGCACAAAGTATACTGAGTAGTGTTGGCTTGGAGGAGAAGTTCTGGGCTGAGTTTGTTGCTACTGCATGTTACTTAATAAATCATTCTCCAAATTCTGCTCTTGTTGAGAAAACACCTTCAGAAGCGTGGTCTGGTAAGAAGCCCTCTCTGAGACATATTCATTTTTTTGGCTATGAAGAATATGCACATGTGTCGTATGAGAAAAGATCTAAATTGAAGAGCAAAGTTGTCAAATGTATTTTTATTGGCTATAGTGATGGCATAAAACAATACAAGCTTTGGAATCCTGATATGGAGAAGGTTCTATACAACAGAAGTGTAATCTTACATGAGCTAAAGCCTTCTACCTTGGATCTATAGTTAGAGACAAAGTCAGAAAATAATAAGGATGTAGTTGAGGTTCCTCTGACACTAGATAAAGAGGAATTGAAAATTCAAAATATACTTGAAACTAAGGAGAGCTCAAGTAGTTCTGAAAGTTCTAAAGAAGAAAAAGAACCTCAGCCTCAGCAAGTGAGGAGGTCAACTCATGAAAGAAAGAAACCTGATAGGTATTTGTTCACTTTGATAGATTCTACTTGTGCCTATGCTTTAATCTCTAGCACTGATGAGCCTAGGATTGTGAAAGAGGCATTTAGAATGTCTGATTCAAACTCTTGGTTGGAAGCCATGAATGAAGAAATGACACCATTAGAAAAGAATGACACTTGGAGTTTGGTGCCCTTTCCTAAAGGCATAAAAGCTGTGGGCTATAAATTGGTATTTAAAAAGAAGATTCATATGGATGGCAGTGTGGAAAAACATAAGGTGAGGTGGTGCGAAGGGTTATTCCCAGCTAGAGGGAATTGATTATGGGGAAATTTTTCCTCCTGTAGCTAAGTTGACATCTATTAGATTTATTTTGTCACTTGCAACAACGTATGACTTAGAGTTCAAACAGATGGATGTGAAGACAACATTTCTTCATGGTGATCTTGAAGAAGAAATCTATATGTCCCAACCTGAGCACTTTGTGGAGAAAGGTAAAAAAAAATGGTTTGCAAGTTAAAAAATTCTTTGTATGGGTTAAGCAGTCTCCAGGATGTGGTACCGTAAGTTTGATACTCTTGTATTTTGTTTGGGATTTGTAAGATCAAAATATGATCATTGTGTGTATTATAATGCTGAAAGTGATCGAAGTTCTTATTATTGCTCTCTATGTTGATGATATGTTGTTCATAGGCAATAGTAAGTTGATGATTTCTGATCTTAAGTCTCAGTTGTCTGCTAAGTTCGAAATGAAAGATCTTGGTGCAGCAAGGTATATTTTGGGGATGGAGATAACCAAGGACAAGAATAGTAGAAAACTATGGCTAAGTCAGAGTAAGTATATCAAGACTGTTCTAGAGAGATTTTGCATGAATGATTGCAAGTAGCTAGTTGTTCCAGTTTGGCGTGGAATGAAGCTATCTATTGAAGACATTCCAAAATATCCTACTGAGATGGAGGACATGACTAGTGTACCCTATTCTAGTGTGGTTGGCAGTCTTATATATGAAATGGTCTGTACAAGGCAAAACATTGCTTAAGTAGTGGGAGTTCTTAGTCAATTTATGGTTAATCCTAGAAGAACACATTGGGATGCTATGAAGAGAGTGTTTCAATATTTAAAGGGGACTTCAAAATATGATTTGTGTTACCATGGGAACTTGGTTGAATCACAGAGGACTCTCAACATTCGAGGTTATGTAGGTTCTGATTGGGCAGGGGACATTGACAGCAGGAGGTCTAGCAGTGGATACATTTTCATGATGAATGGTGTTGCAATGAGTTGGATGAGTAAGCGACAGGTTCTGGTCACTTTGTCCACAACGGAGGCTGAATACATGGAAACTACACATGCTTGTAAAGAAGTAGTTTGGTTAAAACATTTGTGTTCTAACATTAGTTTTGATGTAGGGAAAATAACTATTTTTTGTGATAGTTAGAGTGCAATTTGTTTGGCAAAGAATCCTACTTTCCATGCTAGGACAAAACATATAGATGTACAATACCACTTTGTATGAGATATGGTGGAGGATGGAAAGGTTAGTTTGGAAAAGTTGATACTCTAGAGAATGTTGCAGATACATTGATGAAGCTAGTGAGCATGAAAAAGTTCAGGTGGTGTGCCAATTCGATGGGCCTTAGTGCCCATGAATTTCAATAGTTTTGTTGTGCTCTAGAGGTGCCTATGTGATCTTCGTCAAGTGGGAGATTTTTGGAAATATGTGCCTCAATCCCACAAGCTAAAACCTATAAGAGAGCCAAGTCAGTGTGACATGCTTTGTGTCTGGCTGACTAGTAGTTGAAACCTTGGTGAACAGTTCTGGTCACTGTGACCTTGTTTTAGTCATGCTGAATGTATCTATCGCTGTGACATTATGATCACTATGAAAATTTATATCTCACTTCTCCCGAGTTGATCTCTTGCCAATAGGTCAGTGTCAAGTGGTGGTTGAGGAGACTCATGGCGATTGGAGTCTTTGGGGTAACATGGAGGCTTCGCTATGAACTCTCAACAATGAAGGAAAGTCTCACCGACGGTATACACTCGAAGTAACATATGGTGGCTTGATATGATGTCTTACCGATATGAATATCTCTGGCCGATAGGCCACTATTATCGGATATTGAGGAGACTCTGAGTGATAAGTGGAGGCATCGGGGTAACACTAAGGGTTCACTAAGAACTCTTAGCGATGGAGAGAATTCTTGTTGATTGTTGTTTGGTGCTTGGTATGACTTAAGACTTTAGAGTAATGTCTCAACAATAGTGATAAGTCTTGGCGATAGATGAATACTTTGAGATAACTTGTGAACCTCGGTATGGTCTCTTGGCAAAAGCAATAAGTCTTGTCGACTGTTGAATGTTTTGGTATAACATAAATACTTGGTATGATCTCTCAGCAAAAGCGATAAGTCTTGGTGATAGCGATACAGGTGATGATCATAAGTATGAGGTCTTGGTGACAAGGCGAAGTCTAAGCAATAACTTTATGAACTCGGTAGAACCTCTTGCCGATAGTGTTGACTCTTAGCAATATTGAATTCTAGATTTGTTGGCATCGGGGAGACACGGTTAGTGTCTGACCGACATGCCAACATAGGTTGAACGCTTTGACCAAGTGAAGACCATCCTACGTGGCTTGTGTTCGACCAATCAGGTAGTAGAATGGGAACCGTTAGCAGTTGGACTGTTGCAGCCGTTACTGAGAGGAAGTTTGACAGACTGGAAGTGACATGGATATACTCAATGATTGAAGATTGTGATCAATTCGATGGATGTATGTTTGATGAATAGTTGGTTGAAGAGTTTGAGTTGTGATCAGTGTGAATTTGATTATGAGAGAATTATAATGTGAATGTTCTGTATCAAGGTTGATCATTGTGAATGTTGTTGTAAACTGAGATCAAAAAGATAAGTCTGATCTTTGTATGTAATCTTTATTATTGTAATACAAAGTGACTTCTCTTGGTGTGGTTGGTTTTTCTCCCATAAGGGTTTTCCCACGTAAATCTAGTGTTCATATGTGTATGTTTAATTCTCCATTTCTGTTATCTCTTTCAAGTGCATCTTAATTGGACTGTAATTGTAAAATTTAAAAGGTATCTCTACATTCTTCCCTAAGGTTTTGACGTTAGGAGAGTTGTTCCACACCTTTCTTTCCTTACAGAAATACATGTCATAGTAAAAGATCTTCTAAGACATCTGTTTTCCAACACTGATCTGGTAGGAAGGTTAGTGAAATGGGTTATGTTGCTTTATGAGTTTGACATAAAGTTTGTTTCTTAGAAACCAATAAAGGGTCAAATGGTTGTAGATCAATTGGCAGATGCTCCCTCATCTCACTCCATTCCTGGCTTGGATTTGTTTCTTGATGAAAATATTTTTTGAATCAATCACGACTCTAAATGGAAAATGTATTTTGATGGATCAAGGTGTCAAGTTGGTTCCGAAGTAGGTGTGGTTTTAATATCCCCCAAAGGTAAACCAGTTCCCTTATCCTTACGATTATACTTCCCTTGTACCAATAACATCGTTGAGTACAAAGCCCTTATAGCTGGCTTAGATGTTGTGATTGCATTAAAAATCAAACATCACCATATCCTAGGTGACTTTGAACTTATAGTGAACCAGATAATGGGAAATTATCAATCCAAGCAAAGAAAGTTTTGCCAATACTAAGACCTTTCCTTTTCTTTTCTTAAATAGTTCTCTTCTCACGATAGATAATGTTACTAGGAGAGAGAATAGACATGATGAGACCATGGCAAGTGCAAATTCCTTGGTACCTTTTGAAGGAGATATAAGAGAATACCATTTCATGGTTGAGGTCTTGCAAACCCCTATAGTTCCTAAAGAACCTAGAGTCATGTCCCCTATATGTTCCCATGTGGACTCTAGGAAATGGTTTTCTGATATCTATAAATATCTAAAGACTGGAAACTTCCCTGATGATGCGACAAAGAACGACAACATTTGTGTAAGGAAAATTTTAGTTCACTATGTTATCCTCTCTGACATCCTTTATAGGAAGGCCTATAATGGCTTGCTTCTTAGGTGTTTTACTAAAGCAAAGATACCCCTTTCCCTTAAGGAATCACATGTGGGCTCTGGGGATGGACATTTTGATGGTAAATCCTTGGCACAATGATTGATACACATGTGATACTATTGGAAAATGATGGAACAAAATTCCTTTAACTTTATCAAAAAGTGCCCTCAGTGTTAGCAACACAGTTGTCTCATTCATGCACCTTCCCAATGTAAGGAAAGCTTAGGTACGAAACAAAATCTCCTAACGTCAGGGAAGAATGTAGAGGTGACTTTAAATTTTCAATTACAGTCCAATTGAGATACACTTGAAAGAAATAACAGAAATAGAGAAATGAGCATACACAGATGAACACCAGATTTATGTGGGAAAACCCATACAGGAGAAAAACCCCTTTGTATTATAGTAAACAAATTACATACAGAGTATGGGCTTCACTCTCTTATGTCAATTTATAGTAGCATAATATTCACTGATCAACCTTACATAGAAATGCTCTTAGAAAAACATCCACAAAATTCACTCAGAACAATTCATATTCAAACGAGCAACACTTCGTTATCTCACACTATTACTCATCCAACTGTTCATCAAATCATTCATCCTCTTCGATTACAGAGTATATCCATGTTGATCATGGTCTATATATCTTCCTCACAAGAACGGCCACAACAGTCCAACTACTAGCAGTTCCCATTCTACTTCTCTGATTGGTCAAAGACAAACCACGTAGGACAATCATTCGGTCAATACGTTCAAACTATGTTGCATGTCGGTGAGACACTCGGTCATGTCTCCCCGATGCCACAAGACTAATTACACATTCATTGCTATCGACAAGAGTCACTACTATTGGCAGGATATCAAAACAAGTTCAAAAGTAACATCGACATCAACACTCCCATCGGTGAGACTTACTCTATCAGCAAGATCAACAAGAACTTTCACCGATATCCTCAGTAGACCCATCACCCAGAAAATCACTAGTTGCTATGATTCATAATGATTCCTCAAGTCATACCAATATGAACATCCATCGACAAGACTTAGGTTGTCGCTAAGAGTCACCCCGCAGGTTCCAAGTCACCCCAAGTCCATTCTTCACTAGGAGTCATACTGACAATAGACCATACCATCGATGATACAATCATCCATTTCCAAGAGTCTCCAAGGTCACACCTCTTGCCAAAACCACTTGTTTCCAGAGTCTCCCTGACATCTGATAAGAGTAACCTGTCGACCAAACCAACCCACACGGTAGAGGGTTACACCGAACACAACAAGTCACACTGATAACATCCCTTTCCAAGAGTCTCTCCAACAAAACACCATGAGATAGAGTCACAATGACTATCAATAGGATAGTTCCATTAACAAGACTTCTCCTAACCCTAAGACTCATTCCGATTGTCCAAGTTACGCCGAAGGCTCAGGTTATGCCGATTGTTGAGAGATTCCAAAAGTCACACTGACTAGTTGATAGATTAAGATCAAAGGCAAATCAGCTAGACATCTCAATAGTCACAATGACCATGCTTACTTAGAGGTTTTAGCCTGTGAGATTGAGGCACACAATTCCAACAATCTCCCACTTGATGAAGATCACACAGGCACCTCCAGAGCACAACAAAACTATTGAAATTCATGGGCATTGAGGCCCATCGAACTGGCACACCACCTAAACTTGTCTGTGCTCACTGGCTTCGTTAATTCATCTACAACATTCTTTAGAGTATCCACTTTTTCTAAAGATACCTTTCCATCCTCCACAATATCTCGTACAAAATGATACTACACATCTATATGTTTCATCCTGGCATGGAAAGTAGGATTCTTTGCCAAACAAATAGCACTCTGACTGTCACAGTAAATTGTTATTTACCTTGCATCAAAACCAATGTTAGAACACAAATGTTTTAACCAAATTTCTTCTTTATAGGCATGTGTTACTGTCATGTATTATGCCTCTGTAGTGGACAAAGCAACTAAATCCTACCGCTTACTCATCCAACTCATTGCACCACCATTCATCATGAAAATATATCCACTAGTGGACCTTCTACTGTCAATGTCCCCTGCCCAATTAGAATCCACATAGCCTTGAATGCTGAGAGTCCTCTATGATTCAACCAAGTTACCATGGTAACACAATGCATATTCAAAAGTTCCCTTCAAATATCTAAAAACTCTTTTCACAGCATCCCAATGTGTTCTTCTAGGATTAGCCATAAACTGACTAAGTACTCCCACTGCTTGGGTAATGTCTGGCCTTGTACAGACCATTGCATACATTAGACTACCAACCACACTAGCATAACACACACTGGGTCATGTCCTCCATCTCAGTAGGAGATTTTGGACAGTCTTCAATAGATAGCTTTGTTCCTTGTAAAACTAGAACAACTAGCTGCTTGCAATTAGTCATATAAAATATCTCTAGAACAGTCTTAATATACTTACTCTAACTAAGCCAAATTTTTCTACTCTTCCTGTTCCTGGTTATTTCCATTCCTAGAATATACATAAATGCACCAAGATCTTTCATTTCGAACTTTGCAGACAACTGAGACTTAAGATCATAAATCATTAACTTACAATTTCCTATGAACAACATATCATCAACATAGAGAGCAATAATAAGAACTCTATCACTTTCAACTTTGTAATACAAACAATGATCAGATTTTGATCTTACAAATCCCAATGACAAAAAAATGTGTCAAACTTTTGGTACCACATCCTAGGAGACTGCTTTAATCCATACAAAGATTTTTTCAACTTGCAAACTAGTTTTTCTTTAGATTTCTCTACAAAGTGCTCAGGCTGGGACATATAAATTTCTTCTTCAAGATCACCATGAAGAAATGATTTCTTCACATCCATCTATTCAATCTCTAAGTTATACGCTACTGCAAGTGACAAAATAAATTTGATAGATGTCAACTTAGCTACAGGAGGAAAAATTTCCGAATAATCAATTCCCTCTACCTGGGAATAACCCTTCACAACTAAACTCGCCTTATAATTTTCCACACTACCATCCATACCTATTTTCTTTTTAAATACCCATTTATAGCTAACAACTTTTCTGCCTTCAGGCAAGGGAACCAAACTCCAAGTATCATTCTTTTCTAATGATGCCATTTTTTCATTCATGGCTTCCAACCAAGAGTTTGAAT
This sequence comes from Sequoia sempervirens, assembly GCA_007258455.2. Classification (NCBI taxonomy): domain Eukaryota; kingdom Viridiplantae; phylum Streptophyta; class Pinopsida; order Cupressales; family Cupressaceae; genus Sequoia; species Sequoia sempervirens. The sequence goes on along the minus strand of VDFB02058242.1, from coordinate 318,649,164 downwards.
CAGACATTCTAAATGCCTCTTTCACAGTCCTAGACTCATCAGTGCTAGAAATTAAAGCATAGGCACAAGTAGAATCTATCAAAGAAAACCCATGCCTATCAGGTTGCTTTCTTTCACGAGTTGACCTCCTCACTTGTTGAGGCTGAGGTTGTTCTTCTTCTTCACAATTGTCAGAACTACTTGAGCTCTCCTCAATTTCAGGTACATTTTTTATTTTCAATTCCTCTTTATCTGGTGTCGAAGGAATTTCAACTACATCCTTTTTGTTTTCTGATCTTGTCTTTGACTACAGATCCAAGGTAGAAGGCTTCAGCTCATGAAAGATAACACTTCTGATGTATAGAACCTTCTCTGTATCATAATTCCAAAGCTTGTATCATTTTATGCCAGCACTATAACCAATAAAAATATATTTGATAGCCTTGTTTTCCATTTTTTTCCTCATTCAACACATGTGCATATGCCTCGCAGCCAAAGACTCGAATGTGTCTCAGAGAGGGCTTATTTCCAGACCATGCTTCCAAAAGTGTTTTCTCAACAAGAGCAGAATTAGGAGAACGGTTTATCAAGTAACATGTTGTAGCAATAGCCTCATCTCAGAACTTCTCCTCCAAGCCAACACTGCTCATCATACTTCGTGCTCTTTCCATCACTGTCATGTTCAACCTTTTTGTAACTCCATTTTGGTGTGGAGTGTAAGGTGTAGTTTTATGTCTTTTAATCCCATGATCTTTATAGTACCTCTTGAAATCTTCAGAACAAAACTCACCACCATTATCAGTCCTTAAACATTTTATTTTCCTTCAAGTATGATTTTCTACAAGGTTTTTAAATTCCTTAAACTGACTGAACACTTCTGATTTACTTTTCAAAAAATAGACAAATGCCCTTCTTGAATAATCATCAATAAAAGATACATAATACCTTGACTTAGACAAATAAGGAACATTCATTGGACCAAAAACATCATAATGTATATAATCAAGCAAACTAGAAGATTTGTGAGGACTGGAATAAAATGAAACATGATGTTGTTTACCATATATACAAATGTTCACAAAATTTGAATTCAAGGTTACAATCATCAAGCCCTTCAACCAGGTTTTTATTCTTCAAGGTTTTTAAACCTTTTTCTCTAATATGGCCAAGCCTATGATGCCAGAGCATAGTCTTTTCTACTAGAAGTTTAACTTCCATAGAGTTTACACTATCAGGATCTTTTACCTTCTTTTCTCCATGAGTAGCTTTCAATGACTTTACAGAGACACTATTGCATTGCACAGCATGTGCATCCAGCTTATACAAGGTACCAATATGAGCACCCCTTGCTAACACCATACAGCCTCTAGTTATTTTGTAACCATTTCTAGAGAATGTGACTTGCACTCCAATATCATTCAGCTTACTAACAGAAAGTAAATTTCAAGCCAGACCTAGTATATGCATTACATCATTGAATCCCTTCACTCTTCCATTAGGGAATTGAATTTTGACTCTTCCACGGCCAACTATTTCCAAAGATGAATCACTTTCCAAATACACCTTTCCACCATTGCAATTTTCATACTTCGTGAACCAGTCTCTATGAGATGTCATGTGGAAAGATGCTTCAAAATCAATCAGCCTTACATCATCTGATCCCTATGTAGCCAAGGTTGCAATGAAATCATCTGCATCACTCTGAGAAGAATCATTGTTAGAATAATTATTCTTCTTCTTATTTTTCTCCTCTTTTCAATCCTTTCGGACATGACCAGGTTTCCCACAATTCTAACACTTCACCTTGGACTTCTTGTCCTTCTTGCCTTTTTCTTTCAATCTACCTCTAATAGAAAGAGCCTCCTTCACCATCTTAGAATATTTCCTTCTCATTTATTCTTATAACAAAGAAGCAACAACATCTTCCATCTTAAAAGTGGATGTTGTACTCCCAATAGCCATCACCAGGTGATCCCAAGAATTTGGAAAAGAACATAATAACAACATAAAACGATCTTCTTCATCAATCTTCACATGCACAGATGCTAATTGATCAATTAGCATGTTGAAATTGTTCAAATGATCAAAAAAATCCTCCATCCTGCATTCCCAAAATGTACAGCTTCTTCCTCAAGAACAATTTATTCACCAAGGACTTGCCCTGATAAATAGCTTCTAGTCTTTTCCACAAGGAAGATGCAATCTTTTCTTTATGAACATTTAGAAGAACAAAGTCTGCTAAATAGAGCCTTATCAGCCCCTTTTATTTTCTATCTATAAGGTCCCAATCCTCTTGCTTCATTCCTGTAGGCTTCGCTCCAGAGATAGAAATCCAAAGATCACCATCAACCAACAGAATTTCCATCTTAAGTTTACACAACTCAAGGTTACTGCCATTGAATTTCTTAATTTAAATCTTTCTTGATGTGCTTTCCATCTTAACCGGTAATTCAGATTACCAAATTTCTACAAGACTCCCACTGAAATAGAATTGACACAAAAAACCCAATATACCCACAAGGAAAACACAACTGGCTAGGCTCTTATACCACTTGTAAGGAAAGCTTAGGTGTGGAACAAACTCTCCTAATGTCAAAACCTCAGGGAAGAATGCAATGGTGACTTTAAATTTTCAATTACAATCCAATTAAGATACACTTGAAAGAAATAACATAAACAGAGAAATGAAAATACATAGATGAACACCAAATTTACGTGGGAAAACCCTTATGGGAGAAAAACCCACCTTACCAAGAAAAACCACTTTGTATTATAGTTAAAAAATTACATACAAAGTACAGGCTTCACTCTTTGATGACAATTTAGAGCAGCATAATATTCATTGATCAACCTTACATAGAAATGCTCTTAGAAAAAAATCACAGAATTCACTCAGAACAATTTGTATTCAAACAACCAACACTTCGTTATCTCACACTATTACTCTTCCAATTGTACATCAAATTGTTCATCATCTTCAATTATAGAGTATATCCATGTCAATCACAGTCTATTGATCTTCCTCATAGGAACAGCCACAACAATCCAACTGCTAGCGGTTCCCATTCTGCTTCTTTGACAGGTCAAAGACAAACCACGTAGGATAGTCATTCGGTCAAGATGTTCAAACTGTGTCGCATGTTGGTGAGATACTGGGTCATGTCTCCTCGATTCCACAAGACTGATTACACATCCATCGCTATCGGAAAGAGTCACTACTATCGGCAAGAGACCAAAATGAGTTCAAAAGTCACATCAAAATCAACACTCCCATCAGCAAGACTTACTCTATTAGCAAGATCGGCAAGACCTTTCACTGATATCCTTATTAAACCCATCGCCCAGACAATCGCTAGTTGATATGAGTCATAATGAGTCCTCAAGTCATACCAATATGAACATCCATTGACAAGACTTAGGTTGTCACTAAGAGTCACCCCGCAGGTTCCAAGTCACCCCAAGTCCATCCTTCACTAGGAGTCATACCGACAAAAGACCATACCATTGGCGACCTAATCATCTATCGCCAAGAGTTTCCAAGGTCACACCTCTCACTGAAACGACTTGTCACCCAGAGTCTCCCTGACATCTGATAAGAATAACCTGTTGGCCAGACCAACCCACTCAGAAGAGGGTTACACCGAACACAAGTCACACTGATAACATCCCTCGCCAAGAGTCTCTCTGACCAAACACCATCAGCCAGAGTCACAACGAATATCAATAGGATAGTTCCATTGGCAAGACTTATCCTGATGCTAAGACTCATTTTGTCTATCCAAGTTACGCCGAAGGCTCAGGTTATGCCAATCACTGAGAGATTCCAGAAGTCACACCGACAAGCTGATAGATTAAGATCAAAGGTAGATCGCCCAGACATCTCAATAGTCATAGTGACCATGCTTACTCATAGGTTTTAGCCTGTGAGATTGAGGCACACAATTCCAACACCCAAGAGCTACAAAATCAAACTTCCCCTTGGCCATTTGCTAAGTGGGGGTTGGATATTATTGGAAAGATATCACCGCCCTCTTCCAAGAGACATTCGTTTATCATTACCACTACGAATTACTTCATGAAGCTGGTTGACGCTATCCCACTTTGATCCATGAGCACAAAAGCTATCTATAGTTTCCTTATGAATAACATCATTTCTCGATTTGGATTGCCAGCAACACTTGTTTATAACAATGGGACGCCATTCAAAAACAAGGAAGTGAAATAGTTCTTTGAGAAAATCTACATCTAGCATAGATTTTCCACACCGTGGTATCTATAATTGAATGGTTAAGCAAAAGCATCTAATAAAACCCTTGAACTTATTCTCCATAAAATAGTTTTAAAACATGGAAAATATTGGCATATTACTACTAATTTATGCTTTATGGGCCTATCGCACGAGTGTTCATACGACTATGGGAACAACGCCCTATAACAGGTTGTGTATGACACCAAAGCTATCATGCCTTTGGAGCTGGAGATTTCATCTCTATGAGTTTCCCTTTAAGGGCTATTTGATAATGAGACCTATCGAGTTAACCATTTGCATCAGTTGGAGATGCTCAATGAACACCATTTACAAGCCATCGAACATCTTAAAGCTTATCAATGGTGGTTATCTAGACACTACAATTAAAGTGTGCTTCCTAGAACCTTTAAATAGGAGATTTAGTCCTCTATGAAAACTAGAGAAATGTAAATGCACTGCTCGACCCAAGAGGAAAATTTAGCCCTAACTGGTTACACCCTTACATTGCGATTTATGTATATGGTTCAGGCACCTATGGACTATCATCTATGGATGGAATGCCTCTAAAGGAACCTATCAATGCAATGTATCTTCATCGTTACTATTCATAGCGTCCTATGTGTCACCTATGTGTTTCTCTCTCTACGAGTAGAGTGGTAGTACTACATATGTTAACATTTTTCATTAACACATTATGAGATTTTTTGTGTTATAAATGACCATGTGCATGTGTATGTGTGTGCGCATTAGATCATCATTGTATTTAATAAGCATACAATCATGTGTGTCTATTAAATCATTATTAGCATATAATTTAAGCATACATCCACATGAGAATATAACATCCACAACATAAACATATGTGAAGAAATAAAGAACGTACACATCCAAGTAAACAACACCATGAAATTAGAATTGATGTATCAATATATATATATGCAATGTATGTATCCAATGTCATGTACATGTATCAAGCCATAGCTAAGAAAAATGAGTGGTTTTTGAATATATGTCTATACAATTTAAAATATCTACAAGTATATATAAATGTATATGTATCTCGCCACAAAAAATAATATGCAGAAAACTAATGATGATCACTGCGGCGTGTGGCTCTGAGAGCCCTATGGCTCTAGAAGATGCTCTAGAGGTTGCAAGAGAGGATAGATGCTGGTCATGGAGTGTGATCAATGTGAATGTGATGCAGACATGGCCGCCTACATCCCTCTAATCTCTCCCTAAAAAGAGGATATCATCAGCTCTGCTTGCCGCAACTAGTCACACAATTGTTGAACATCTATCGGGATCATAGTCATCGGCTGCCCACCAAGGTCATCAAGATGGATCTAGAGGGAATCACACGCCTAATCAATTGCATCAACCCTCCCCACTATCATAGCTTGCTCAGCGAGTGCCATCTAATTCTCCCCTGATAGTTGACAACTCCGCAATGAGCTAGACGATCTCTATGCCCCACTCCTCATATGAAGTCTATAGGCATGCAGTCGACTCAAACTTGGGGGCATGACATCCCATAGAAATTGGCCGATATGCCTTGAGGACTAATCCCTGAATCTACATAACAGGGGCAACCTCTGAAATACACTAAGCTATGAGCCCAGTCCATCCTTGTGCATCCTTTGCAACCATAGAGAAAAAAAAAGGTATCCATATCATGTGGCATGTATGGATACATATATCATAAGACTGAAAGTACAAAACATAAACAATCAATCATGTATACCTAGGTCCACTAGCTGCCATGTCGGGTAAGGGTGGGGATCAATGCTAGAACCTATGCCATTAGTCTTAGTGGCCTCTCCTAGTGATTCTAGTGCCATAGTTGTAGTAGAATATGGTGGTACTAAAGAGACAAGGGTAGCTAGTGGAGGATCTGAGCTCGTCTGCCACCTTCACCTCGATACTGCTGCTTCCTCCCCTCTTGGGATGCCTCCTCCTCCCTGGCACATTGCTGACCTCTCCCCCTATCTTGTGGAAAAAAAGTTGGTAAGTCCTCCTGTGGACCAAGGTCCCTTCTCAGAGCACCCTCAGCGAACACAAGAGTAGTATGATACCTCTCCCACCACTACGTGAAGTTCACTGCCACCCCGACATTTTCCACCACCGATATGGGAGATATATCCTAGCTAGGCTCATCATCATTAGAGGGTATGATATCTGAAATAGTGGGGCGAGGGTAGTCCCCAACCCTTGCCGCACTCCTATGGGCCCTAGTATAGGTGGGCACATCTGCTAGTATAGTCTGAGGCTGGCCATGCTATCGCATAACCCAACTCAAATAGTAGGGTACAATGACAAAATCCCCATGCATAATAAAAAAAATCTTGTTTCAGGTTCCTCAGGTACCTCTCATCATCTACCCACCTAAAAAATTGATGGGGTCTCCATCAGACCCCATCTTCCATGAGGGTATCAAACTACAACCACCAAAATTATAGGCCTCTAAACCTCGATTGGCCCATCATGTTGTACTAGTGGGCCATGGGGACACAATATAGTCATCACTAGGGAAAATTGACTAGCTGAGTGCACATGATATGGAAAAAGGCCCACACTTGCAAAAGTGTGCACGTCATGAGGCTATGGTACGCATAGTGGACGTACCAGCCTAGCTCCTAGTAGATATGTGCAAGCATGCTAGACCCCTAGGTGAAGGTGGTCCTATGCTCCACCATCTCTCTAATAGTATGGATGAGGCCCTCATGCAGGTGTGAGCCTCACCTATCAATCATGATCCAAAAGGCAATGGTCACAACCATAACCTGACAGATCAACGGTGTTGTAGTCTTCATGCGGTCATACCAATGTGTATAGATATGACCCGTGCTGTCGCCACCATCCATCCTCCATGTGTAGTAGAGGATGCTTTGTGATCGGTCCTGTGTTGATTCTGTGTCATCGAGGGCCACCTGTCGCCTACAGATGGGTAGCCTGAGGATCCACATCCTCAAGAGTAACAGTCATCTCTCCACATGGTAGCTAGAATGATGACGTAGTAGTGTCCCATCACTCCATGAGGGCCATCAAAATCTTCTCATAATATCTCATCTCTGGCATGGTGAACAAATGCTAGAGACTGAACTACTCTAAGAGTGTGACCTCTTCCTCGGATAAGCGACCCATTTGCTAGCGAACAAGCTAGAATGATTTCCCTCTAGGATGCTCTCAAATCTCTTCATACTCTTGCTAGAGGTAACAATTTTTTTATCAAAACTTCAACATTTCGCAACAAAACAAGAAAATACAATTAAGACTTATGTGCATCATCCAGATGTCTGTGCGCCACCCATACGTCCACTAACTACCATAATCACCTCGAAGACGATAGAACTTCTTTGAGATGAAAGTATGGATAGGAGACTACAACGCTTATCAAGGATGACAATGCAGGTTTTGGATGCAGGCATGAAAAAGAGACACCTGCGCACCTCATTGGCAAAAAAAATACTAAAAAATGCATAAAAAATCACACAAAATGAGAGTTTGTGGCCTATTTGGTCCACCTTGTGACCCTCGGTGATGTCCCAACATAGCTGCTCTAGCCTCCACTCCTTGTACTCTCTCCTACTAGGAATTTTGTTGACTTTTCTCTCACAAAATTCAACAATTTACTCATGGTGAATAGTGAAAATGAGCCTTCTAGGGCCCCACCTAGGTATATATAGGCCCCCAGGGCCCCTTTTTCCTATAACTTGTGGCTTCCTAGTTTCTCCTAAATTTTCCCTGCTAATCTAGGGGAAAACTTAGGAGGGGGAATAAGGTCATCTCTTGATCATATTTTTCTTGAAAATTGATGACTTTTTTTTTCTTGATCATTCCTCTCTTCGTGGTAGCTTTCTTCTAATTTTTTGAAGCTAACCTAAAAAATTGAGCTTTGGAGGTTAGAACCTTCAACAGTTTTTGGCGACCACTCAAATGTTGCATGTCAAGCTTAGATGTTAGGGGCACCTTTAGTTCTGGTTAGCTAGGCTATAGTAGCCACTATGGTCTCTCTCTATTGGCACACAAATTTGTAAAATTCAAGAATTTGGATAAAAAATTTCTTTTCTACTTTAGTGAGGTTGATTTTTTTCAAAATCAAGCCCACTAAAGTGGGGGAAAAATGTAATATCATAGAATTGCACCTAGGGAAAATTCCATATTTTGACATTTATGCCTAGCATTTATGGCACCTTGAGATATTAATGACAAAATCCCATTGGTTGAAATTTCATTATTCTAACTCCATGTGGACAAGTGGGTGAACAATAGAAGCTTGGTGATGTGTTTTATGAGAATATAGGCTTTGTACGAATGTGCAGTGCGTAGACATCTACGCAATGCACTAGCATCCTGTCTATTTCTAGAGTTCAAAACACAAAATCTAGAAAGTTAACCCTTGAGACACGTGTCCTAATGGTTATACTCCAAAATTAATGGCTCTTTTCTGCCCTTGCAAGCATAATAACCTCTTTTTGCCTCTCATTTGAAGGTTGGAAGACTTATATTATTAGGGATAAATGCTTTTGACCGGAGCTATGAACCGGGTACAAGAAACCACAAGAAACAACCAAACCTATGAGCACAATGGCCCAACAAAAGGAACAAGGCCTTGTAAGCACCTTGGCCTAATGAGGGTTTGAACCCTGGTGGCCATCACTACAACCAAGTGACTTGGCCACTGAACCACACCCATATTAACATTTGAAGGTTGGAAGACATCACACTAGCTCTCTCTCTATTTTTGCTACAACTTCAAGACTCCTCCTTTGATCTAGCAGTGCAATCATAGGTGAAGCCATCGCAGACTGAGGTCTCCCCATTAGTAGCAACAACTCTCAAGAAAGCACTCAGTGGTACGTCCATGTGCTCGTGAGAGGCCCTTAGCCCATGGGTAACACACTCTCTCTCTTTCTCTCTCACTTTCCTTTTACACACATTTTTCTACTCTCTCATGGTGCAGGTTCTACTCCTAAGTTGGTATTGCTTTCACCACATGCTTATCGTGGTGCAGTTCTACTCCTAAGAAAGTATTGATTTCACCACATTCTTTTTTATCTCTTTAGTATTCCTTTTCAACTTGGTTGTCCATGGAGGTGGGAGCACCAAAATGGGGTCTAACTGAGGCAGGCCCTATATAGCCACCCAACAACTTTCTCCTTGGTCTTTTGTGTGTAGGTCACAAAAAGGAGCTTGAAGTGAAGACTTGAACACCTAGGAAAGGATAAGCTTTCCCCCAAGCATCTTAACACTTACTTCAATATTTGATTTTATGATCAGTTGAACAGTCTCGCTTGGACCACCCCTAAGTTTGTAAGTTAGATTTGTTTATGTCTATTGAGTTCCTGAGTTCTATGTTTCTCAAAGAGCTAGGAAATATTTTAGATGATAGTGTGTTGCATTGGAATCCTAGAATTATGCTGACATCTTTTGGCTGAGAGATCCCTCTTTTGGGACAAGAATCCTCTAGTCTAGCTCTCTCAGGATCTCTGATAATTTTTCCCAAAGCATAACTGGGTCTTAGTTCTTTTTCTTTTTGTCAATCTGTTATTCTAAGGTGTATAAGGTAAGTTCATTCCTTGGTGATCTCTCAAGAAAGGAGAGACCTGTGTGCAGTGAATCTGTCTTATATCACAAAAGGAAAAAATAGGCCAACATCCATAAGAAAGACCCAAATGAGCATGAAAATTTCTAAAGATACATTTTTCTACACTACATTTATCCCCCACTTTAGTGAGAGGATGAACCTTCTTCAAACTCACACTAAAGTATCCCAACATGCATATCGAGAGGGATTGAAATGCATTCATGTTGGAAAGATGAGACAACAATAATTAAGAGGAGTGATCAAGCCCCCAAGATCAAGATCCCATGGCAAACCAAACATAAGTACAAAGGAACACAAATGAAAATGATGTAAAAGAATGAAAGGGAGAAAAGGAAAAAGAAAAGAAAAGAGAGAATTAGATCAAGCTTCAATTGTTTGTCCATCCCATTGTGGATAAGATGTAGGCTATTTTTTTGAAAAATACATAATCACTTTGAGGTGGTAAAAATCATGACTGTCTATCAGGTGAGAAGGCCTAAAAGGTGAGAAACATAAACTCATGGCTGGTATGTACTTACACACACATAGGTGGCTATGGGGAAATTCATGCCTCGGATTGGATTTCTCATTCAACCATACCAAAGTTATACCTACTGATAACTTTAATAAGGCGCCACAAAAGAAACATGGCTTTTTGAGCTTCATGAAACAAGCAAAACTTCTTATGCTTCGAACTCATGAACAAACGCAATGGCACCACAAGCATGCAAGTTGTGTTATATAAGGTGGCCATATAAAAAATGTAAAAATACAACATGCAAAGGATTTTCAAAGGATTCTTGCTTAGTTCATGTGAGGTCTTTAACTTAGGGAACATTGTGTCCAATGTCTTCAAGAGAGGACCAATCAAAGAATAGAAAATTTTCACCTTAGGGATGTAGTGTGTCACATCAAGCCACTAAGAGGAATTTAATATTCTAAGATAGATCATCCTCATGAAGGACACTATAACCAATGTCATCCACAAAGCGGCAAAACACATTGTATGAAGTAAGAAGGCTACACTAAGAACTAAGGAAAGAGAAAATGCAAGGGAATAATTCTAATGTATGCCCCCACTTTAAAGGAATTGCTACACACTGTACTATGAGAAATTATTTTAAAGAAGAAAATGAATAATGCAAAAAAGAAGAAAGACATGAGAGCCAACTTGGAAAGCCCTATGCCAATTCATGTGTTTCTGAGTAAGGCTACATCATGTGAGAGAAAAATGAAAGGAAAAGGAAGGTGTTTCTCCGAAAATGAAAACACCAAACGTAAGGGATCTATGGAGTTCGGGTTAGTATGTTCTTTGCTTCAATATTTTTTAGAGAGCTCAAAATTTTCATCATCAACCAAACACATAGAACTAGAAGAATGACACAAAGATAGTGAAGAAAGAAAAAACCTTTTGGGTCAACATGGAAGAGACATAGGGTGTCTCAATGCTTTGTGTCATCCCTCAAAAGAAAACACAAGCCAAATGAAAAAGAAAAAGGAAAATATTTTGGGTCAACATGAAGGAGACATGAATGTCTCAATGCCTAGTGTCATCCCCAAAAAGAAAACACAAGAAAAAGAAAAAAGAAAATACAAAGAAAAAGAAAATCCTTTTGGGGCAACATGAAAGAGACATGAATGTCTGAATGCCTTGCATCATCCCCAAAAGGAAAACACAAGAAAAAGACAAAAGAAAAGACAAATAAAAATAAAATCCTTTTGGGTTAACATGAAAGAGACATGAATGTCTCAATGCCTTGCATCATCCCCAAAAGGGAAAAAAAAAGAAAAGACAAAAGAAAAGGTGAAAGCAATGTATGACATAGAGAAGAATGAAGTTACAAATAGAGAAATGTCACAAAGAGAGAGAGAATCAAACAAAATATTAGAGGGGATAACATTACACATACGTGAACAAAAAAAAGTGTACCATAGAAAAATGGATATTTGGACATTTTCATAGTCATTTGGGTCTTTTTCCTGTAATGATTTTGTTATTTTACTTAGATTTAATGTTGCAATGTAACTTATGCATTCACATTAGGTCTTGAATATTCAAATTATGATGTCTTGTGAAGGTGTTGTGAAGTGCTGTAACACATTTCTACACTTTTATAGACTCTTCTTATTAGAAATCATCTAAATATCATCTTTTATCACTTGTCAAGTCCTATTTCAAAGTGTTGTAAAGTCTTGTAACATATTTTCATGCTTTTTTAGGCTTTTCATCACTAATTACACCTTTCTTATGCTTTATTTGGCCCATTTATACACTTATAGGCCTTAATTAAGTGTGTTTTTTAATACAAACCCAACAAACAACATTAAATATGACTTAATTCTCGACACCCACTTACATTCCTTGAGTGGGACCCATTCACCATGGGTGGAAAATGAGTGCCTCTTGGCACAAATTTAAAAATAATTTCAAATTTCTTCCAAGTTTTTATTCATTAAGACATTATGTTAGCTTGTGATGTATTTTTGGGAAATTAGGGAAAAAGTGTGTATAAATAAGTGTTTTTCCATCCATTTTAACCTCCATTCATCTAATTCACCTAGTTCACTATTCATCCATTCAATCATTTCGTTCTTGCATTCAAGCATCATAGCATCATTGAATCAAGCATTTTGGAGCAACCATTGACATATCTTCAAACTCTAACAACAAGGATTTGTTGAGTTTAGGACACTTGCATGTTGTTTATTTATCATTCCTTTCTTATTTTATTTCATTTCTTTATCAAGGGTTTCATTACGAAAGTGGGATTTGACCAAGGAAAATCCCTATACTCTAACCCTTAACCATGTTTTCCCTCTTTGCATGTGTGTTTGCAGGTCTTGTAGGTAGATTTGTCAAAGAAATGGGTGTTGAAAAGTGATCAACAAGTCATCAAGGCTATTCAATTCAACCAAACCCTAATTCAAGCTTGGAGACAACATTCAACCTATCTTATGTAGATTTCATTCCATCAACCCAACAAGAAGACAAGTGCAAATTTGGACCCACAAAGTTGACTTCTAAATTTGTAGATTTTTGTAAGAGAAATGATTTGCCATCAATGGTGAATGAGTCCCACTGCTAGGCTAGAAAAGGTGATTTCATCAGTTTTCAGTTCCCAACACTCAAAAATGAGTTTCAACAAAGTTTACCAAAAGGACTAATTCACTATCAGTGGCAAATGAGTGCCACTAGTCATTGTTGTGCCTATAGCACACATGCCTCATTTAGAATGGGGACCCTCTTTTTTTACCTTGTCGGGTCATTTTTTCCTTTGGCTCATTTTGTGTTCCCCCTATTTTGAGTCCTAAGTGGTCAAGGAGTCTTAGAAGAACCATCTTAAACTAACCAAGTTTCACCACTTTCAAAATTTGCAAGTCTTTGGCTTTTGCGGGGGTCCTTTGGCAGTTTTCCCTTAGGTTTCAAAACTATCTTCTTTTGGGCCCTACGGGTCTACCCCTATGGGCCGCTATGTGCGGACTTCCATGGCATTTTTTCCATTTTAGATGGTTGACCTGAGACATCCTCTTGCCTCGCAGGACTTGCAGAATCCTTCGTTGTTGTCTCCGCCAACCTACCAGATAGCCAACCCTTGACTGTCATCCACTTGGAGGACCCCGCCATTCTAGTCGCTATCATTTGAAATAACCATTCACCAACGTCAACCGCCATCATACCAACATTGATGATGAGCATTAAATGCATATAAATCTATGAATAGACATCTCTGACATGTCATTCTCACTTGCACATTTTCAGAAGACTTGTCAGAACTTGTTAGTGATCGCCACTTCCATGCCTGCAAGGCCTCTCCACCATCCAAAGTGCTATCATTTGAGACTCCTTCACATTATTCATCAAATTTTTAAGGTTGGTCTTCCGCTGCTATTTGTGAAAAAGGTTTTCTTTGATTTTCACAAAATTTATTAAATTCTAAAGAAAGAAGACTTAACAACTAGCTAGGTGACACCATGACAAGCAAAACCCATGTTTTAAAACCTAGAAAATATTCTAAAAATGGTTCATTAGACATCTATGAAACTTGAAAACCCTATGACTATTCTTGAGCTAGGGAAATCATGCCCTGTGGGTCCTCATAACACCTAGTGTTGTTATGTGTTCCTCAAAATGCGTAACTCTTCAAACAACCAACACCTCTCTTGGGCCTATTGTTGTAGGTAGGCACCCATGCCTTTCCATCACCAATCAAACTTAAATAAATGTGGGGTTGAATTAGGGTCATTTTTTTCTAGTGAGTCTGAGTGTGTTGGTTTCTGCACCGTGATCACCCTCCTATTGCATCTTTGACAAACAACGGACATATCGTGACTCTTTTCCTTGTAGGTCTTGCCATAACCTTGTCCATAGACCAAACTTGAGTGCATGAACCACCTTGCAAACTATTCAACATGGCCCCCCAACCATCATTTCGCTATCGCTCTCACAGTTGTTCCCAAATGGTGAAAATCTGAGATCCTTTCGACAGGCGGCTCCCGACCCTGCCATTGTCTAGTTTCTTGTGCTAAAAATGGCTAAGTATTGGTCCACGATGGGTCACCCATTGCAGACCTTTGTCTGTGGGCTTCCATTAGGTGACTGTAATTTTGAATGACCCTAGTCAACTATCCCTCTACATTGCAGATCTCGCACTCACTACCTCCACCGTTGAGCTCAAAATGAAAATGATTAAGTATAGAATGCTAAGTGGATGGTCCCATGCAGGCGGCCACTTGTAGAACTCCATCCTACCATCGCCACTTCAAATGGCCAGTAACCTCCATCGGCCTACTATGTAGGGCCTGGCTCTATTTCCTCCCTTTTGTCACTTGCTAACAAATGGATAACACCTAATCCTCCTATAACGTCTAGAAAGTGCAGGAAGAAAAGATTAAAAGCAAGCATGCAATGCTAACTAAATGCAATCTAATGCTAAGCAACAAATAACAAAGGAAAGTAAAAATGTAAATAAAACTTGAACAATCTCACCAAATTTGTATGTATTTCCATGATTCATCTCGATTTCCCTTCTCCATTTTTCTTGTAGTATAATTGCCCTCATATTTTTAAAAGTTCATGCAAGTATAGCCTATGATAGTGATTTAGCAAAACATCGAAGATTCAAGATAGGTGCTCTAAATAGTCATAAGATTTTGAGAGAGATTGGAATGATGAAGACCAAATCAATTTATAGAAAATTGATTATTCGAACAATAGGCCAAGATTGAAAGATCAACGAACGGTTGAGATTGACTGATTAGTCCTGCATTCTGATAATAGTTAGTAATGACATGAGTGATATAAATTAGAAATAGAATTAAAGATTAAATAAATGATTTGATCTTCCAGTTTAGTATTTGAAAGTAAAAGAATTATCTTTGCATGACAAAGATGAAGATGGATTAAAGCAACTCTTGTTCGAATGCACACACAAGATTTGATTAATTAAATAGGAATATTTAATTAATATGTATGTACACGCAATTGAGTTAGAACTAGATGATTGAATGATTTGTTGAAGAGATTACTTGAGAATGCCACTCAGACATTAAATCAAGAGTTAACTTAGTGATTTGAATAGATCTTTGAGTCAAGTAAAAGTGAATACTTAGATAACTCACACAATTATCTAAATATAGAGGAATGCGTTAAAATAGAATTCATGAATTAAATAATTAATTTAATTCAAGATTTGATATTTGAAGAATAATTAAATAAATAAGATTTATTTAATTAAGTGATGAAGGGATTTAAATGAATAATTAAATATATAAAGAATTTATTTAATTAATCAGATAGAATAAAGAAAAGTATGAATTAATTAAATAATTAAGATTATTTAATTAATAGAAGAAATGAAGACTATAGAGAATAATTAAATAATTGACATTATTTAATTATGACCATGAAGAATACGAATTATGAAAAATATTAATGTCGCAAGCCTCGGCCAAATTTCAGTGTGTACATTTGCCCCTCTTTGATACAATGTCATTTTGGTGTTGTGTCAAAGAAAATCGATAAGAAATATGCCCCAGTGTAAAATAGGTGAAGGTATGCCCCCTCGGGAAAATTAAAAAAATTTCAAAAAAGTTCAAAAAAATTTGGAAATGATCTCGATTAGTCCATTGGAAGGCCAAAAAAATGTACTTTAGTTGACAAAATTGAAGTCGGACATGGTACAGACGGGTACGGGTCTATTGAAGTCGGAAGTTGTCACGGCCAGTATAAAAGAATGCCACCAAAACCCTAGGCATATATAGAAATTGGGGTAAAAACCAATTCATTTTCACCCACCTAGCTTTGAGAATTGATAATTTGCTCTGCACCCATAGCGATGACGTCACTTGTTCTAAACACCCACCACCGAGCATACAAGATTCGAACATTCAGGCAGCCAGCCAACGCGGACCCCCCGGTATGTACCTCAAACTTTCGTTTTGAATTTTTCAATTTGCAAGTATCTTTATGCATTTAATTCAAGTTTTTTGTATGGATCACTTTATTAAAATGTCGCATGTGAATGCACAAACGACAGATTTCAAACATCACATAGATAGGTTAGCATAGCTTTTGTGTGGTTCACCGCATTTGTAGTTTAGTTGAACTCATGTGCTATAAAACATCGCATATGTAATTTAGTTAGCTGCATCTATTTATTGTTCAACGCATTTGATTTTAATTCAATGCATTTGTATTTATTTCAACGCATTTGCATTTCACCTACACAGTTTCAAATAATAGATAATTTGTGTAGACGCATTTGTGATTATGCATGCATATGCATTGTAAAGTTATGCATTTGACAAATAGTGATGCATGTGTGTAATTAAATGACGCATTTGGTTTTTATGCACCGCATATGTAAAATAATGACGCATGTGCAAAAGAATGACACATTTTCAAAACAACGACACATTTGAATAACAGTTAATTTAGTCATTTTGCACTAGGATAGATGTTTGATGCTGACATGAAGCATTTATAATGCCATTGCAAGTTGTGTTGGATAGTGTATATACTCAAGAGTCGAGACCGACGATGTTCCACTTCAAAGACAACCTACAGAGTGCAGAGCAATGATTCCTATGGCACCTAGGTCTTCTACACGTTACAGATATGCCCCAGATTCAAGCAAACCAGGGTTTACTAATTGCCTTATGTGAGCAGTGGCACTCAAAAACATCATCCTTTCACCTGCCTACTGGAGAGGCCATAGTGACATTAGAGGACGTCTACAGGATTTTGAGACTACCTATCAGAGGCATGCAGGTGAGCTATGATACCTAGAGGGGTATTGTTGAGATGTGCTGATACTACCCACATGCTGATGTCAGGTAGTTAGGGCTAGATCACTATGAGATTAGATGGCATGTATTAGCGTAGAGGTATAGGCAGTTGGACTGTCTATTGTGCACATTGATACGTGGCATAGTACTTCTTGACCGTCGAGGTCATGGTTTTCCTGTGGGGTGGGAGGAGATGCTTATAGGTATGTTAGAGCAGCGAGTGGTATATGTGTGGGGTTCCTGTCTACTTGGGATGTTATATTTTCACTTACATGATATAGCCTACTGAGAGGCTCAGTCCATGAGTTGTGGTACCATGCTCCTAATGGTATGGGCATGGGAACACATTGCGATATTTCGGCCACCAGTGATCGTAGATGTACCACATGAAGCTCCTTATGCATTCCATTATGTGGGGGTGAACACTCACCACCACATAGGAGATATAGGATACTTTAGGCATGCCATCGATACTATGGGTCAGTTTACATGGAGACCATACCTAGGATGTGCAGAGTGGTTAGATGAGGATGAGCACTTGTCATTTTGTCGACAGACACAATACTTGATTGGATAGAGTGTTTCACATGTCCACATCATAGAGCGTCACTTGCCAGATCATGTATTGTGGTAGTTCGGAGAGGTGCAGGATGTGCCGAGAGGACAAGCAGAATTCGCGAGGTCTTCATGAGAGATCCCTCTGTGGGGTCCAGAGATTCCAGTGGCTACAACTGAGGCAGACATTGATGCATTACAGGTAGTTCCTTGGGGGTGGAGAGATGGTCTTGCAAACCCCGGTACCATAGAGGAGTATGATCAATGGTGGGATATGCATAGGTTGATTCCCTTGATAGATCCAGAGCAGCCAACACTGATAGAGCGGTGACGTATAGGACCGCGAGGTAGGTGTGGAAGAGGTAGAGGTCAGAGAGGTGGAGGAGGCCAGGGTGATGATGGAGATGATGGTAGAGGTGGTTGGCGAGGTGGTAGGAGAGGGAGACATGAACGGAGGGGACGAGGGCCACCATTTTCACCGATTCACGAGGAGGGATGGGGAGAGGAGGATGTGGCCATGTCGGATATTGGCAGAGGTGGGGAGGAGGTTCATGTAGATATTGCTAGAGAGGAGGAGCATCCTGGAGAGGAGGCCATTCGAGATGTTCCTATAGAGGGGGAGGCAGAGCGAGAGGAGGCAAAGATTGATGTGCTAGGCTTGCTAGGTGCCTATCAGGAGGATGATGAGGAGGATGATGATCATGAGAGAGAGATTCGGGACCAGATTTTGGAGGAGTTGGATGAGGAGGAGGATGGTGTACCGAGGGCTAGATAGAATGATATAGGGGTAGTTGATCCCGATACAGCTACATTGCGTGCTCAAGTTGCATCCTTTGATGAGCAGATGAGGGTCTTGATGTTCGAGAGAGATGTGTTATGGTTGGAGAGGGACAAAGCCATCATGGACAAAGATCAGGCCATAGGTCAGAGACAGGAGACTGAGGAGAGATTCAAAAAGCTCAGAGGGTTATGAACTGGGCCAATAGCCGCATTTTACAGAGAGCTAGTCAGAGCTGGAGAGAGGGAGACATAATATCATGATTTATATGAGGCAGAGGTTCCTCCAAAGAGATGGCTCCCAACTTCTCATAGGCATGTAGCAGCAGGTCACAGACCAGGACCCACACCAAGATAGTTAGCATAGAGGGTGTGGAGTAGCCATGCAGATTAGGTCCATATGATAGGCTTCACTTAGCTCATAGGTCATCAGGTTCTTGACATCAGTCATCTACACACTCCAGTCATGATAGCAGCGGTAGTTCTAGACAGGGACATTTCTTGATATGTATCGAGACATTGTATTATGATTCTATAGCCTGCGGGCTTCCATGTTTATTGATAGATTATGACATTGTGATATGACACTATTGAGCAATATATATATATATATATGATTTTGGCAATGATTCTCATGATATGAATTTCTATTTATTTATACATGTGATGTTTATATGATATACCTATGTGATGGATGATCATATCTATGTTATGATGTGTTTATGCAGCTAATGATATAATGTTGATTCTATGTGATGTATGCAGTTTATAATTATGAGATGCACTATGATGTTGTATGTACAATGCATGCTACATGTGATGCTATACAAATGAAATGTGATGCATGTATTTACATTTGTTATGTACATGGAATGCTTATGATATGTATTGTATGATGATGAATGTATATTATGCCATGATGTCCTAATATATGATAAATTCCTATATGTATGTATTATTCTAACATGTATGTGTATGCAGGATGACATATATTATTGTGTATCATAGGACTCCGTCATAATGCAAGAAAGAAGAATTGTTAGTGCAGAAAGAAAGATTGAGAAATAATAAAAGAAATGAGATGGATGTTAGTATTAGCAATCTTTGATGTTTTTTTGTATCACAAAAGGTATTGCACTTTATCATCATTGGGCGGGACTAATAAAAATGGAGAAAAACACCATGATATGACATAGATCAAGGTGTGCAAGGTCATCCACTTGCTAACAACAGACAGTCGCAGAAAAGGATTGTTGTTAACTCATACTAAGGGCACAAGTTGCCCCAGTCTTTTTGTCAAGACAAATGACAAACAACAAACAAAGTAAAAGATGGTTCATGAGACATCATCGCTCCTCTAAATCCTTCATGGGACATCCTTGAGGAAACTAGTAACATGACTCAAAATCAAATGTAAAAGATAGTCCACAGACAATAGTCAAAGACAATAGAATTCTGATACATCGTAGCTTCTCTAAATCCTTCATGGGACATCCTTGAGAAAGCTAGTAACATAATTCCAATCATCAAAGCAAATAAAATGATAAGATAAATAAGCCATAAAGTAAAAAAGCCAATAAAATATTTTCCAAAACTTGATCTGTTTGTTTGATTTTTTTTATTGATAGAAGGATTGATTGATAGAGCCTGATTTCAGGAGATACACATACCGGATAAGATTGTGAGTCTTGTTTTGATGTTATGACTATTTGTATAAGGCATGACAAAGCTTGGTTTCAGAAAGACATGTATTGTATAAGACGTTGAGTCAGATGCCATTGATGTGATAACCTATGTAAGGCTATGTTTGATTTTTTGACAATGTTGATATGCAGGAAGGACTCATCCTGTATAAGACATAGATTGTTTTGTTGATATCAGTATTTAAGAAGGACTCATCTTGAACAAGATACAAGTTGATTGTTGTAATGATGTTTGTTTCTAGGAAGGACACATCCTGTAGCAGACATTAGTTGATCTATTTTGATTGTTTTGTTTGGAAAGTTGTTTGATTTGACTTAGAGACATTACTGACTTGTTCACCAAATTGATGCATGACTTGATACGAGGTGTTGACAATGGACTGTGTGTGATGAAAAACCCTAAATGACTGACCTAGTGTGGCCTCGGGGGCTCATCAATTGATGACCTTGCCTACATTATACATGCAGAGACCTCGTAGTTTGACTTGACTTTGACTGACAAGACTAACTACAAATAGAAGATGTGTGTGAAAGTGAATGCAATGAACCCTAATGGACTGACCTAGTGTGGCCTCGAGGGCTCATCGATTGATGGCGTTTCCTATGTTATACATGTAGAGACCTCATAGTTCGACACAACCAATATATACACATATGAATTGAAGTATGATTTTATACAGACAAACCTAAACAAACTGACCTAATAGCTTTGAGGCACATTGGTAGATGGCCTTGCCTACGTCCAGTCACAAAAGAAACGCAGTTCAACAAACGACAAAGACTAAAAAGTGTGACTGACTTTGACTCTATTTTTGGATTTTTGACATGTTCTAATTTTTTTGTCTTTTTGAAGTTATTTGATGTTTTTGTATTTTCTCAGGACATTTTGTGATGTTTGTGGATTTTTCCATGGTTTTATGTCGTCAACACATCCAATGGAATAATCAATATGACACACGTCAAGTTGTTGCCCCCAGTTGAGTATAAGACCAATTGATTATGAATAGGGTAAAATGGGGGATATGAAATGCACTCGATGTCAATCGTTCCAAGTTATGAGAAAGACTACCACTTATTATGAATGGTATGTATAAGCGATGGATACGAAAGATAAGGGATATGTACAGGGATAGGTAGTATGTACAGGGATAAGGACTATGTACAGGGCAGTGGACTATGTAGAGGGAAGTGGACTATGTACAGGGATAAGGTAGTATGTACAGGGATAAGGAATATGTACAAGGTAGTGGACTGTGTACAGGGAAGGGGACTATGTACAAGGAAGTGGTAGATTAGAATAATAGTAGACAAAGGAGCAGAGTCAAGTACACATGGTGCCTGTTTGCCAGGTTTTCACCATGGTACCTATCCAAAGCACCACTGAAGTGGATTTCACTATTGGATGAATTATTTTTCTTTACTATTTTCTAGATTATATAATTTTTTTGATGTTACCAAGATGCTTTTTTGCCAAGTTTTCACCTTGGTAATGATTTTATGATTTTATGATTTTTTTTGTATTTTTGCTAATTAAGACAAGACTCTTAGAAGCTATGCATAGAACTTCTTCAGATGTAGACTATTGATTGGCAAGGACAATGCTTCCCCTTCAAGAGTAGAGAGTTGGTATGCTCCTGGTCCAAAGGCTTCTGTAACAATATAAGGTCCTAACCAGTTTGGTTTGAACTTTCCTAGTTTTTCCCTTTCTACTTGATTCTTTGGGTTCTCCATTAAAACTGGGTCACCAATGTCAAAGTTTTTGTTCAAGACCTTCCTATTATAACTACGACAAAGGCAATTCTGATATGCTTGGAGATGATCTAGTGCCTTCTATCTTCACTCATCCAAGAATTCTAGCTCATGGAGTCTCGATACTCGATACTCTTCATCATCAATGTGGCCTTTCAAGGATACCCTTAGGGAAGGAATCTCGACCTCAATAGGAAGAATGGCCTCATAACCAAATACTAGCGAATAGGGAGTGGCACCAGTGGGAGTACAGATACTTGTGCAATAAGCCCATAAGGCAGGGTTAAGCTATAAATGTCAGTCATGACCAACATCATTGATAGTCTTCTTGAGGATTCTAATGATGGTTTTGTTAGATGCCTTTGCTTGGTCGTTACCTTGTGGGTAGTATGGAGTGGAAAAGTGATGTTGAATATGAAATTCATCACACAGATGGCAGACTTCTTGATTCTTAAATGGGTGGCCATTATCTGTAATTATGGACTGAGGGACACCATACTGATAGATGATATAGTTCATGATAAATTTATAAATCTGTGTTTTGGTAATGTATGTCATAGGAATGGCTTCAATCCATTTCATAAAATACTCAGTGGTCATGATAATGAATTTGTTTCCATTAGATGATTTGGGGTGGATCTTACCTATGAGGTCGAGTCCCCATTAGGCAAAGGGCCATGGTGACATTATAGGATGGAGCTCCTATGTCGGTGAATGTATCAAGTCTCCATGAACTTGGCATTAGCGACATTTTGTTACAAAGACATATTAGTATTTTTCCATAGTAGGCAAGTAATAACTCAGTCTCATTATATTTTTGGCTAAGGTAGGATAGCTAGAATGGGAACCACATATACCCTCATGCACCCCATGCAAGATTTCTTGTGCTTCAGTAGAATCAAGACATATCAGTAGGGTATTATCTAAGGCGCATCTATATAGGGTGTCTCCGACGATGGTGTATTTGGCTAACTTGCAGAGGAATGTCCTACGTTGGTTATTTGATAGGCCAGTGGGTATGACTTCGGCATGAAGGTAGTCATATATTTCTTTGTACCATGGGGAATCAGGACCAACAATGTCACACACCATTTCAGAATTTAGGATATTGTAGGCTAGGACCAAAAGCTGCTCTACCAAGAACTCAAACTTAGGCACATTGTTAGGAATGTCAAGAAGTGATATAATTGTAGCCATAGCGTCTGCTGCCTTACTTAAAACATGAGGTATTTGATGAAATTCAACTTTTTCAAAGTACTCTTTAAAGCTATCAAACATGCATTTGTAGGGAGCAAGCTTCTCATCCTTAGTCTCATAATCATCATTTACTTGTCTGATTACCAGTTGAGAATCACCATATACCTATAGATTCTTAATTTTCCACTTGACTACCATGCATAACCCTATCACTAGAGCTTCATACTCTGCTATGTTGTTAGTACATGGAAATGCAATCCTGAATGACTTAGGGATGGAATCACCCTGTGGTGTGATAAACAGTATACCAGCCACTGAGCCATGATTTGTATGTGAGCCATCAAAGTACAATTTCCATGTTATGTTTGTGTCAATTATGAATATAAACTCATCAGGAAATTCTGCAACTAATGGGTGATCTGCCTGTATGGGTGCGTCGGCCAACTGATCAACAATGACTTGTCCTTTAATAGCCTTTCTTTCTACATATTGGATATCATACTCACTAAGTATCATAACCCATTTGGCCAGTCACCCTATTAATGTTGCCTTGCTGAAAAGATATTTTAGAGGATCTATTTTAGCAATCAACATTGTTTGGTGGTTTATCATATAATGCTTGAGTTTTTGGGTAGCAAATACTACTGCAAGACAAGAATGTTCAATGGTACTATAGTTGAGCTCATAACCTACCAAAGTCTGACTGATATAGTACACTACCCTTTTATGACCTTCATTGTCATTTTGTGCAGGCAATGATCCGAGTGATGAATGGGTTGTTGTAATATAAAGAATCAATAGTCTTCCTTCAATAGGTGGCATTAAGACTGGTGGTGTGAGTAAATATTCCTTAATCAGTTGAAAATCCTCTTTGCACCTAGCTATCCATGCAAATGGTACCCCTTTCTTAAGTAGATGTTGGAAAGGATGTGTCTTATCTGCTAACTACACTATAAATCTTCTGATGGATTGCAGTATTCCTTGTAATGTCCTTAGTTGAGTGAGATTAGTGGGTGGGGGCATATCGATGATTGCTTTCACCTTAGCTAGATCCACTTCAATGCCTCATCTGGAAATGATATAGCCTAATAACTTTCCTGACTTGACTCCAAACAAACATTTCTTGAGATTGAGTCTCACTTTATACTTCTTCAGCCTTTGAAATATCTTGTCTAAAACTTGTAAATGTTCTACCCTTGCCTTGGATTTTACAATAAGTTCATCAACATAATCCTCCATAAGAGTGTATACTAGGTCATGAAAGATGGTGGTCATGGCACATTGATAAGTTGCTCCAGCATTTTTGAGTCCAAAGGGCATAACATTCTAGCAATACGTACCCAAAGGACAAGTGAAAGTTGTCTTAGGTTGGTCCTTAGTTGCAATTTTGATCTGATTATATCCTGAAAAGCCATCCATAAGAGACATCTCGTATCCCTCCGTCATGTCAACTATCATGTCTATGTTAGGCAAAGGGAAGTCATCCTTAGGACAAGCCTTCTTGATATATCTAAAATCGGTGTAGATGTGGATGCCCCCTATTGGTTTAGTGACTGGTACAAGATTGGAAATCCAATTTTCATAGTCGATTGATCTAATGAAACCAATGTCTAACAGTTTCTTGAGTTCTGCCTTGACTAGTAGAGCAATCTGTGGATGCATTTTCCTCAATTTATGTTTCACTACTTTGACACCTGGTTGTAAGGGTAAGTGATGTAGAACAAGTTCAGGATCTAACCCAGGCATGTCTACATAGGACCAGGAAAAATTTATCTATCTTTGTGCAAAGAAGTTGTGGAATTATGGCTTCTCTTTTGTTGTCAATGATGCTGCAAAATAAACCAGTCGGGAAGTCTCTTTTGTACCTATGTTGACTTCTACTGAGTCTTCAATGAGCATGGGTGACTTTTCCTGTGCAACGGGGAGAATGTTCAAACCTCCATCCTTAGGTGCCTCAGAGAGGTTTTCACCTTCGTATGCATCCTTTCTTTTTACTTTTTCATTGTCTAAAGGTGCCTTTCAGTTTTCACCTAGAGACTTGTCCTTTTTATTCTTTTTCTCATTTTTGCAAATGGAGGGTTGAACAAATTCCCCAAAATATGATTTTTTGTCCAAGTAAATGATAAACCATCCTTGTGATCACTGTTAGATATGCTTTCTCGTAATCCCAGGAACTCAACAATTGCTTTGTCATTCTCAAAAATGTCTAAAACGGGTGTCTTGTTGGTCCCAATCAATGAGTTGGGGATAAAGTAAGGGCATGTCATCGTCAGAGTTATCAAAGTTTAATGGGGTTAAGGTAAAGACTGAGTTATTCATATGGTCACAAAATTCTTGTACTAAGTCCTATTTGCTCTTAGGTTTAGGTCTAGGTGGATTGAGAGGTGGGCTTAATGCCAAGGTTTGATTATTTGAAACAGATGTATCAGGTTGCCAAGAGGTAGGATCAAGTGATTCCCAATAGTAGTGTTTAAACCACTCCTCCTTTGTCATTTTATTTAGTGGACAAGAATTAGGTCCATGGAAGAGGTAGAGGATAGGGAATCCCACTCATAATCGTTAGAGTTGGGGGAGTCACAGTGATATTGGTCCAATGGTTCATGATATGTCTTAATATCTTTTGAAGCACTTACTTCCTCAAGTAAGGGTGATATGGTACTAGGAATGCCAATCTGAATCGGTTGAAACCCTAGCCCCACGCCTTTTGGCCACTGAGAAACAAATATTGGTTCAATCCTCTCGTCTTGGTGTAACCCTAAACCACTTCGTCCATCATATCCCTTGCTCTGCATGATTGTGAAAGCCTTTCCATATAGATATGTAGGAATGTGAGCAAGTGAGAGAGGTTCTTCATTATCTTCCTTGTACAACCAAGAAGTTACATCTTCTGTATCTATGGCTTCTTTGCTTAGTTCACCCCATTTAGTGAAAGTTGTTGTGGGAGGAACATGTATAGTGACCATAGATTTTCCCCTATCTGATGTAGGTAAACCGTATGACTTAGGAGGAATCAGATGGCTAACACAATAAGATGTCTTCATGTAATACTCTCCACAACCCTTGTCTTGGATCTCAACCCTAGGAGTGGTAGGAATTGAGGGAGAAATAGATTTTTGAGTGAGTGTGGATGGATCAACATAGGAAGATGGATTAGACGATGAAGCCTCTTGGTTTACCAACACTTGTCATTGGGGGATCTCTTTTAGATTGGTACAATATTGGAATGGATCTGGGTCACCATCTATAGTTATTTATGTGCCATTGTAATGGAATTTAAGACACTAATGATACATGGAAGGGACCGCCTTCATGGCATGAATCCATGGTCTACCCAGTAGAAGGTTATAAGGACGGGTGAGATCCAAGACCTAGAACTTTGTCTCCATTACTACAGGACCAATTCTAATAGGAAGTGTTATCACCCCCTTTGATTTTTGTTCCTAATCATCATAAGCTTTAATGACAATACTTTTGGTTGTGTCCACGCATGCTTCTGAGAAACCTAATGTCTTAATTAGTTCTAAAGTGCACAGATTTAACCCTTCTCCTCTGTCTACCAAAACTCATCTAACTTTGGTATCATCAACAAGGACTTCTAGATGTAAAGGATCATTATGGTTCATCTTTTTTAGTTGCATAGTCTTGTTCAAAAAACATGGCATGGTGATTATTGGTCAAGTAGCCCACCATTTCCTAGAAACGATTTACATCAAGGTCATTAGGGACCGTGGTGTTCTGTAAAGCCTTATTGAGAATAGATTGATGCTCAGGGGAAATACACAATAGTTCCAAGATTGAGATTTGAGCTGGGGTCTTCCCCAACTGGTCAAGTAGGTTATATTGTAACTTGGAAGGCTATGGTGTTTTCTCTGATGGAGGGCATTGGATAGTGATCTTAGTATGATGAGTATTGAATGCCCACTCGATATTTTTATTAATAGTAATGGTATTGATATTCTCATTAGCATCATGAAGGTGATGAATGATTTTTCCACCATTATAATCATGCTTGATACTCACATAGTTGGCTGACATATTTGTCTTAGTACATGAACTGGGAACAATTCCTTTCCCATGGTCATGTAGTGGATCAAAAAAGACTTGATGATTAGTGTTTGATGACTTTTTTTTTTCTGTCCACTAACTTCAATTATTCTCCTTTCGACAAGATCGTGTATTATATTTTTCAATTGTTGAAAGTTTTGTAGGTTATGTCCCTTAGTTTTATGATAATCACAAAAGGCATTATCATCCCACCAAACTAGTTTAAATTTTCCTGGATCGTATTGTCTTGGTTCTTGCAGCTATATAAGATTATGTTGTAATAGTTGTTTGAATACAGACTCAATGGGTTCCCCTAAGGGAGTGAACTCATGTTTTTGAAACCTCCTTTGTTGTTGTGGATGTTGAGTATTTTGGACCATGTTAGGAGGTTGATTGACAACATTAAGCATGTTGGAAAAAGTGTGAGGTCCTTGTAATGTGATAAGTGGTCCCGCTTGTAGCATTTTAGCATCAACTACCCCATCATTGGTGACTTTTTTGTTATGAGACCAAAATCTATTTTTGTTAGTGGGGGTGTTTTGCACGATCAGATTTCTATTGGATGTTGAAGTCTTAAGTTTTCCTTTTTCAATGAGATCCTTTTCTATTATAACCCCTTTTTCCACTAGTTCCAAAAATGATGTACAACAATGTACCCTTAAGTTACTCCTTAGTTTTGCATGAAGGTTTCCTTGGAACATAGTAACTTTTTGTTTTTTCAGGTATCTCGATAGGACACTGGCTAGCTATAGTTCTCCATCTCTAGAAGAAAGTGATAAATGTTTCACCTTCATCTTGTGTTGTGTGAAACAAGGTGGCTATATTTATCTCGTGGTCTATGTTGAAAGAGAATTGCTCCATAAATTTCTCAACCAGTTCACCCCAAGATCTTATGCCAGAGTCTAGACCTAAAAACCACTCTAGTGCAATACCTACAAGACTTCTTGGAAATAGTCTCATAAGATATGTGGGGTCATAAGTGACATCTATGCATATGGTAGGAAATTCCCTTATTCTATTGGATTCCATTTTCCATTGTACTTAGGGAGATTTGGTATGACATATCCATGAGGGAAAGGGGTCATATACAATGATCTATCAAAGGGAAATGGACATATGTCCTTTGTTGAAAAGGATTTCTTAGTTGACATCGACATGTTATCCATTCGCATTTGTAGTGCATGCATTTGTGTTTGTAAGATGTCAACTTGGGTCAAGGATGTGCTAGGCGGATTATGTAGATCCATGTATGTATTCTAAAATCCAAAGTCTCATGATGGGTTTCAATTGAAGGTTGGTATTTGAGGTGGGTTTGGATTTAGAATGTTGGTAAATGTGTTCTAGTCTAGAATCTGCATAAATTGGTTTTGACTTGGGATCTGTGTGAACAGATTCTGAGTACTATGCTAGGAGAAAGGATTCTGATTCAGAATCTATGTAAATTGGTGTTGACTTGAAATCTGGGAAAATGGGTTCTAAGTACCCATCTGGGAGAACAAATTCTTATTTCCATATTGGAATGAGGGAATGCTTCCTATTTGTGTAATTCGTCGTATAGTAGTAGTGACTTGAGCACTAGGTATGGCCATCGATTGTGGTATGGTACTCATGACATTGGCATTAGGCATGGTCGTTGACTGGGATATTGTACTTGTGACACTGACATATGGTGTAGAGGCTGAAGTTTTAGGTCATTTACTCCCAATAAGAGGAACCAAGGGAGTGGATGATGATCCTCCTATAGTGAAATTAAATCCCGATGTCATGCAGGATGTACCAAATGGAGATGTATGGACTAGCATACTCTGTGTAGGTGTGCCAAATGGCATAGTTGTGCTAACCTAAGGTATAGTAGTACTAGTCGTCATTGTATTTGTCCCTTGTGTAGGTTGAGTTTTTAAGGTGTTGATATTAAATCCTATAGGTAAGGTAGCACCTTCAACTAGAAATTTGGCTAAGTATCGTTGACAATCATTTTCTAGGTACTCATCTATGAAAGAGGTAAACTCAGGGTCCTATGCAGCAACCTCTATGTCTTCTGTTGTAATGTGACCTTGAGTGTTTCTAGTGGTGAATTTTTCTAATAGAGTCTTGTGAGGTCTTGTGGAAAATGGATTAATGAATTCATTTGGGTTTAACATCTTTTCTTTTTCTCTTCTCTTAGACCTAGTTTCAACCATGTAAGATTAGCTCAATATGCAAGGAATGCAAAACTACGTCTATGGACAATATGACTCTAGTCTATGTTCTTGGCATTTTCTGGATGCAAAATAAGGAATATTCTAGGATGAAACTAGCCTAAAATCTAAAGATGCAAAGTCTAAACAAGGCTCTAAAGTAATAAACTCCATAAACCCAAGATGGAGGGACCAACTACCTAAAGTCTAACCAAGGCGTCAATTTAGTTCAGTCAAGGAACTAATGTAGGATGAGGACGAAAGACAAGCTGAGTTTCCTAACTAGACTGATGAGCTAGGAGGACTCTCTGTAGGACAAAGGATAAAATGATAAGACTAGGTTCAATGATAGATTCTGTTGACGCTATGATTTTTCTAGAGTGTAGATGGTGGACCTATCCTAAAGTTTGTAAAAATGACCTTCCTAGAAGTCTACTCTAAGGGAAAAATGTATTCTAAGATGAGACCAAACTCTGAATTAGGACAACTATGGTAATGACTAAATGAACCTAAAGGATGCAAAATTGAGAAAAATCATTTCTTGTTTTTGTTCAAAGTATGCTTGTGGGATGCCAACTAAAAGACTGGTATAACCGTTTTGACTGGACAGTGATCGTGAATTCTAAATTTGTAATCAGGAAAATGCATCGCAAGATTTCAAATATGCGGTTAAGTTTATCAGTTGCGGCTAAATTTCACAGTTGCAGTTTTCTGATGATCAGTTGTGTGTCCCTGATAAAGTTTAATGTCTGACTCTGATAGATGCGGTTAACCTTCTAACAAATGCGACTCGTATGAAAATTGTGACTCAAAATATAACATATGCAGTTTTCCACAAAGCAAGTGCGAGCTAATCCGGTAGATGCAACTCTACGCTAAACAAATGTGACTGAAAATGATAGATGCGACTCGAAGTTAAACATATTTGACTCTAAAAATCAATTGCGACGTTCTGGTGAACATTTGTGACTCTCTATGTATTTTCAATGATTTGAGATTTAAAATTGACTCTGTTTTCCATGATCAAATTCTGGCAAAGAAGGAAAATCATAAGAAAAATTTTTTTGAATCTAATTTGGACTCAAAGAATGTGTAATTTGACAATAGACAAGTACAATCCTAATAGGCCAAAAGGCCAAGGGTTTGTATACTTGGTATAGCCCACTAAAATACCCTAGATTGGTGATAAACACCTTTCCTTCTTGAGAGCGGATAACTTAGAAATTTGGTGGCATTGGCTCCCCTCCACAACTCATTAATGCCATTCAAGCACACCAATTTTGGATTCTTGGGCAGTGACCTCCCAAGAAATCCTATCTCTACTCAAGGGGGTTAGTAGTGAGTGTCTTTAGGCATGATATTGTACCCTACACTATACTAAGCAATGGCCAAAAATGGTTGGTCTCTAAAACAAAAGGTATTTAATACGGGCATTCCATTCGTAGGGCATTATCCATGCGGTGAAGTCCCCTTTTGGATCCATCTCATTAGATCCATACACATGATTCTTGGGCTTTCCCCAAGAATCCACTTCTATATACTGGTTGGAAGTCCCTCGGGTTTAGAGTGCTACCGATCTGAGTCATCCTGGGGTGAGTACTTTTTCCCACTAGAACAGGCCCAAGTTCTAGAGTTGGTAACCATTTCTCTTACACCCAGGATAACACGGATACGCAAGGGGAGAGGATACTTCGATGTACCAAATCATGAGGGTAATTGAATAGTTGTGCTTTCGGACCAAACACAGTAGACACTTGTTAATTTTAATCCAAATGAAAGATTTGCTACACTACCAAACAATTTGTTTCAAAAATTTAACTAAGGTCTTTGACATCCGTTCTGCAGAAAGATTCATTAGTAATCCTTAGTATTGTCTTCGTCAATCATCCTGCAAAAACTTGTTAACTCCAAAAACAAAAAGCCCACATGCTAAAAAATCTAATATTAGTAACACACAAATCAATTGAAAATTTTAGATTTTCGAAAATAGAAACAAAAGGAACATACCAGTCAATTGCGTCATTGTTTTACTAGTTAGATGCATCAATGTTCTTTGCAATTGCATTCTCGGTATTTTACCAGTCAATTATGGTTCAAGAATTTACAGATGCATCAGAATTTTTTAGATGCATCGTTTCTAGTGTTAGATGCAGTTCAGAAAGTCAATTGTGTCGCTTTGTCAAACTGATATGTATTCGAATTTCAATTGCGGCGTTTCTTCAAGCTGATGTGTCATTCTGTATGAAAAACTTGCAAAAATCAAAATGAAATTCTATGGATACATGAAGATGGTGTCTTCACGTCAGGTATGTAACATCTAGAAAGTGCAGAAAGAAAAGATTAAAAGAAAGCATGCAATGCTATCTAAATGCAATCTAATGCTAAGCAACAAAGAACAAAGGAAAGTAAAAACATAAATAAAACTTGAACAATCTCACCAAATTTTTATGTATTTCCATGATTCATCTTGATTTACCTTCTCCATTTTGCTTGTAGTATAATTGCCCTCAAATTTTTAAAAGTTCATGCAAGTATAGCCTATGATAGTGATTTAGCAAAACATCGAAGATTCAAGATAGGTGCTCTAAAAAGTCATAATAATTCGAGAGAGATTGGAATGATGAAGACCAGATCAATTTATAGAAAATTGATTATTCGAATGATAGGCCAGGATTGAAAGATCAACGGACGGTTGAGATTGACTGATTAGTCATGCATTTTGATAATAGTTAGTAATGACATGAGTGATATAAATTAGAAATAGAATTAAATATTAAATAAATGATTTAATCTTCTAGTTTTGTATTTGAAAACAGAAGAATTATCTTTGCATGACAAAGATGAAGATGGATTAAAGCAACTCTTGTTCGAATGCATGCACAAGATTTAATTAATTAAATAGGAATATTTAATTAATATGCATGTACATGAAATTGAGTTAGAACTAGATGATTGAATGATTTGTCAAAGAGATTACTCAAGAACGCCACTCAGACATTAAATCAAGAGTTAACTGAGCAATTTGAATAGATCTTTGAGTCAAGTAAAAGTGAATACTTAGATAACTCACACAATTATCTAAATATAGATGAATGCGTTAAAATAGAATTCATGAATTAAATAATTAATTTAATTCAAGATTTGATATTTGAAGAATAATTAAATAAATAAGATTTATTAAATTAAGTGATGAAGGGATATAAATGAATAATTAAATAAATAAAGAATTTATTTAATTATAGTTGAAGTATGATAAAGAGTAAATTAAAAAAGAATTTATTTAATTTGACAAGAAGGATAAGATTAATTAGTAACATAATTAAATAAAAAGCGTTTATTTAATTAATCAGATAGAATAAAGAAAAGTGTGAATTAATTAAATAATTAAGATTATTTAATTAATAGAAGAAATGAAGACTATAGAGAATAATTAAATAATTGACATTATTTAATCATGACCATGAAGAATACGAATTATGAAGAATATTAAAGCCGCAAGCCTCGACCAGATTTCGATGTCTACAACTCCTGTGGATCCAATGACGCGGTCTACTCTACACAAACCGCTATCCTCTTCATGTTGTTGCGAACAAAGATTGACCAGCATCCTTCTGCAGCTTCTCACCTACACCTGATTAAAATGAAGTGAACTTTAAAAAATAAATTGTTGTCCTTCGAGACTACGGGTCTTGCATTGCGGGGTGTCAACTTGCCAAAGCCATTTTAAAATGACAAAGCTTGAAACAACCGGGAGACCCCCTACATCTACATGTCTTGAACTTGTATGCCAAAATTATTCACTTAACACCTTTAGAGCCTCAAAATTGATCTTACCCATGTGATAAAATAGCTTGAACTACTGATGGGTCCCACCTCATGGCCAAAATCCTCATGTGGGTAGAACTATGTGGGTCGTTGTTCCCTAATTGATGTCTATTTTCCATTGTCTTCAAAATGGCTGCTAGCCAAGGGAAGTCTGCACCCCTAGGCTTGCCTTGCCATAACTCCCTCAAATGCAAGGCTAATGATGATCTGAAAGAAATGTTAGGATCCTTGAATAGTGAATTACTTGATCTAACATAGGTTTTGTAGGGTTTTTCTAACATTTTTCATGTTTTACACTTGAATGTGCTTACTGCTCCTTTGATTGGAGGATATATGGAACCAGCTGTAGGACCTTCGAAGGCTCCCGTAGAGAAAGAAAATGGCAGAAAACCAACCAAAGCACCAGGAGGCACTGATGACAAGGACCTAATTAAGTACAATTTATAAGGAGAGGAACTCAAATCAAAGGTTACTACAGACTAGGACATGATCTCAGACACTAACTTGGGGAATATTTACATCAATGAGTTCAAGTTGAGTGTCATTGTTAATCCTACCATAGAGAATTCCAGAAGGATAAGAAGAAGTGGGTTGGACAAGGCTATTGGTTTCCTGCTTTCCCTCATAGCTCTCGAGTTGGTAATGGATTGTAGAGAAGCATATCAAGAGATCACCAAAAGAATAGTAGATAGAGATGGCAACATACTAGCTGATTTCTCCACCAAGTCTATCAAGAAGACTTTTCACATACACACCTTTGATGACATGGAAGAAGTATCTAAGGAATATGCTAAGAGCATGTGGAAGGCCAATCCCCTCAAGTACAAGAAATTGATCAGTTAGTATTGGCTAAAGGAGAAGAGGGGTAATCTAAACAAGGTTCCCTAGGAGCTCTTTAGGAGCTATTTTTATGAAGACTACCATGACCTGGTGACTTTACTAAGCAAGGTTATGGGTCTTCCAACTACAACATTCTTCCAAGAGTGGATGGTTTACTTTATTGAAGAAATCATCAGGGGAAAGACCCAATTTCATTAGACAGGCATGATAAGCAACTACCTACATGAGATATTTGTGGCAGTAAAGAAAAACTCACAATTCTATATGCCCTCGTACTTGGTCTACCTACTCACTAACTATGTTAAATACAGAGGACTATTTGTAGCCCTAAGCCAGACTCCAAGGGGAGAATTGAAGGTATATGATAGGTACCCTTACCTCCAATTCATAAATTTTGAGAAAGACTACCATAGGGTCAATGATGCTTTCATAGAGCACATAATCAGATAGCTTGGAGGTGACTTTGAGAGGTAGGTCACCCACAATGCCAACAATTTCATTCACCAGTTTAGTTTTCCATTTATTTAGTTTCCTAAATTCAAATACATCTAAACCAAGGGCTTCTTAAAGAGGCCATACAAGGTGCCCCGATACTCGAATGAACTGTTGGTACTACTTGAGCTCTCAAGGAAATTACAACATGCTCACACACTTCTAAGTGACAAACACCAACTTGAGATTCCTTAACCCCTTACATTTGGCCAAGAAATGTATGCAATCCCCACATCATAGTGTGTAGAGTATTCTGATGAGTTGAATGAATACAACTTGGAGCTACACATTTCTAGGTCACAGATGGATCCATATGAAAAATTGAAGAAAATAGTTGAAAAGAATATGCCAACCTACATAATGTTGAGAACTTTTGGGTGAATTGTAGGGATGAAAAAAACTTCCGCATGAGGCATTACATGTGAATGATTGCATATTTTGTTAGAACAATCAACCTGTTTCCAACACCAGATCAGATTATTGAAGATGGGAATATGGTGATTGATCCAAGGTATGATGCCATTCCTAACCTACCAGTACCATTAATTGATTGGAATGAGGAAGAGGTCAATGACCTTGACATCCTAATGAAGCCCATTAAGGAAAGAAAAAAACAATGGATTGATGGGTAGATTGCTCAATTGAAGCTACAAGGAGCTACTCTAACATACGATGAGCGTGAAGATGAACCTACGAATATGAACCTACGAGTGAGACTGATAGCACCTTTATTGTTGCTTCCCTGACCGGAGAGACTTCAGTGTCTCCTCCCACTACATGGTCAAAGAAGAGAAAAGAAATGATTGAATGACAACCTAAGCACAAAGTTTACTCAAGGAAAGCATTGGAAGGTGAACCTTCCAAGAAATTGAAGAAATCAAGTGGATTCACAGAGATTCCCACTATCTAGGAGGACCCACTTCACAAGGGAGAGGAAGAAGAGGCTAAAAAGCCAAAGTCACCACCTGCTACCTCTACTCTCACTACCACCACTATTGCTATTGTCACTACTATCGCTCCTCTGCCTACTTCTCAAGCAATGGTTTCTTCTTCTTAGCATGCAATGGACATTTCAGTTCACCTTGCCTCCACTTCACCTGCAGTGCAAGTTATGGTCATAGATTCCTTGTTTTCTACCACTTCTTGACTCTCCTCCTCCTCGATGTCTCCATCATCAAACCTCCCACTGACCACTACAACAACAATAATACCTACCCTCTCGCTCCCAAATTTTTTTGTTAGACATATGCATAACATACCAACAAATCTATTTGGAGTGTTTATTAATCCAATAGTGCAAGCTGCTCTATCGCAAGTTGTCACCATCCTTCCTGTCCCTACTCCTCCAACCGAGCCACCATAAATGAAAGCAACAATAAATATATCTAAGAATTTGGAAAGGTGAGAGAGGGAAGCAACCAAAGAAATGGAGGAAGGAGATGATCATCACAAGCACACGAAGCATCAACACCTAGTCATTGATGAAGTGGTGGGTGAAGAGGAAGAAATACAATCCTTTGAGGAAGAAATTGAAGACCCTGGGTAAAAGTACATCATGGAAAAATATGATCAAGATCTTGAGGAGGAACTTACTAAACAAATCAAGGATGTTAGAGAGGAAGTCAAGAGACCACGCTCTGAAGAAAGGAAGAAAACAATTGAAGAAATGGAGGTAAACAAAGAGCCTCCACAACAACACAACATGTAATTAGCACCATATTTTATGCTAGATTTTAGTGTATTTTGAGTGCATGAATTGAACAATTTGGTTTGTGCTAAAATTAGCGCAAATAGGCATGGTCAGTTTGGTGTTGTATTTTGTGCCAACTTTTCCACTAGATTTGGCACCAGATTTAGCGCTAGTTTTAGCACCGAAAAATCATAGTTCCTTTGTTGGAATCCAAAATAGCACTAGGAAGTAACAACAGAAATTGCACGGAAATTGGCACGTAATTTGGCTTTTGATTTTGCT
The DNA here is from genome assembly GCA_007258455.2 of Sequoia sempervirens. Lineage (NCBI taxonomy): Eukaryota > Viridiplantae > Streptophyta > Pinopsida > Cupressales > Cupressaceae > Sequoia > Sequoia sempervirens. The sequence goes on along the minus strand of VDFB02058242.1, from coordinate 318,612,731 downwards.
TCCATCTCTACTCCCATATTTTCTTCTAGTTTTCTTCCAATTTTACATCCAATTTTGCTTCCTTTGTCTCCAAGTTTGCTTCCAATTTTGCTTCCAGGTTTGCTTCGGGTTTTGCTTCCAGTTTTTCTTCCGGTTTTTCTTCCAGTTTTCTTTCCAGTTTTGCTTCCAGTTTTACTTCTAGTTTTGCTTCTAGTTTTGCTTCCAAGTTTTCTTTCGGTTTTGCTTCCAATTTTGCTTCTGGTTTTTCTTCTAGTTTTGCTTCTAGTTTTTCTTCCAAGTTTGCTTCCAATTTTGCTTCCAGTTTTTCTTTCATTTTTTCTTCCAAGTTTGCTTCTGATTTTTCTTCCATTTTTTCTTCTAGTTTTGCTTCTAGTTTTGCTTCTAGTTTTGCTTCTAGTTTTGCTTCTGATTTTGCTTCCAATTTGGCTTCTAGGTTTGCTTCCATATTTACTTCCATTTTTTCTTCCAAATTTTCTTCTAGTTTTTCTTCGAGGTTTGCTTATGGTTTTTCTCCCAAGATTTCTTATGTTTTGCTTCTAGTTTAGCTTCCAATGTTGCTTCCTTTTTTGCTTCTAAAAATGCTTCTTATTTTGCTTCCATTTATTAATTTAATATGTATTTTTTCAATTTAGTTATTTAAATATATCGTTCCCCTTAAATAACACATATGATTATAGAGTATGTAATATAATTATTTAACTCATATGATTAAATAAAAATATAATTATTGTAACATGACCATCATCTATAATTAAAACGAGTCAAATATCTATAATTTAATTGAATTTGACAACATCCATTCTGAGCAGTAAATTAAAATCATCATACTTAATAAATATTCATCCAAAAATCATCGACCACTTTTAATATATATAATTTTACAAGTCAATACCGATAAGATCGTCATCATAAATAACTAAAACAAGTGAAAGTAAAATATGTGAGTACATAAAAAAAATATCAAAATGATACATGTACAAATTATATAAATAAAATTGATAAATTATGTAACTCAAATTCATACAAGTCAAGATGATACATGTCCAAATGATATAGTGAAAATGATACATGTCAATATGATACAGCTTAACAATATAGGACTATAGGCTATGGAAATGATACGTATGATAGTAACCATGAAAAGAGTCATCATAATGATATATCAACAATGATCCATGATGTAGTCTATATGATCATGAATGCCACTAGTTACTATCACCAGCTTTCTCATCATCATCATCATCATCACCACCACCATCATCATCATCATCATCATCATCATCATCATCATCATCATCATCATCATCATCATCATCATCGTCGTCGTCGTCGTCATCGTCGTCATCATCTTCATCATCATTATCATTGGCCTTGGTGTTTTTCATTTCTACATCATCATCATCCTCTGGCATGTGATTTGTACCGGAAAAACCAATATTTTTTGGATCTATATCATGTTGAGGATCATCTTGATCTTCTGGAAGACCCGTGTTCTGCAAAAAAAACATTTAAACTGAAAATTTATTATTTATTTCATGCAATAATTTATTTTTCTATTATATACCTAATATTACAACATACATATGAGAAAAAACCATAATCATATTACATAATATCAAAGTGCACATACCATAATAAAATTTCAAAGTTACAACTAAGACTAGTGAGTTAGCAGAAACTTTAACTTTCAAAAATAAAGCCAATTACGCTAGAAGACTTGTGGATCAAGATAACATTTGGTGGAAGAGGAAGAAATATGACTGGAAATTTAGAGGTCCACCATAATGGATTTTAGTATTCAACCATGAGAGCAGAAGAGAGAGCCGATACCATGTATCAAAACATTAAGTGTGCATTCTTCTAGCTAGCAAAGAAGGAGATGATTTATATGCTTCATTTTCATTTGCATAACCATATCACGACGTGGGAACCAAGAAGACCAAGAATGTTAAGTTTTATATGGAGGTAATGGATGTGGTCCAAGCTTTAGGAGGGGAAAGAAGGTCAATGTATGATCCCGATGAAATTGAGGAAGAACAACAAGAGAGGGAAGGGAAAATAAAATCAATATAGAGTTTGAAGGATTTGGCGAGTAAGAGAGCTATGGGAGCAGCCTCATCTAAAATATTTTGAACTAGAGTTTGATATACCATTTAGAGAGCTTGGTTTTCATTGATTTCCTTTCAAAGCCTTTGCTTTTATTGTTCCTATGGTAAACTATTTGGTAGAGTTGGTGAAATTACCTATCTTAGTAATCACTATTAGTGAGATTGAGATTGTTAACCTTGAGAGAGTAGGGCTTGTGAAAAAGTAATTTGATATGGCTATTATTTTCAAATACTTCAAGTGGAATGTACTTCGAATTGATTCCCTTCCCCAATCTTTACTTGATGGCATCAAGGAATGGCTAAAATCCATGGATATAAAGTATTATGAAAGCAGAATGAACTTGAACTAGAGGAAAATTTTGAAAACTATTACCGATGATCTAGATAAATTTATTGAAGATGGTGGCTAGGAATTTTTGAATATGGAAGTTAGTGATTTTGATTCTGATAATTCAAAAGAGTTAGATCAAGGATATGAACCCTCTGATGTAGAAGAGAAATAAGAATCAAATTTCATGTAGCCACCATCAAGAGTGTTACAAGCCAACAAGATAGATTGAATTCTTGTATAAGGATAATTTTTGATGTTGCAAGTACCAGCTTTAATACCAACTACAATGGCAACATTGAAATTCCATAGCAATAACTATGTTAAGGAAATTTCCTTTAGATGCAAGGATTCAAAGCACATCAACTATGTGGTACAAGTGATTAAATCCCAAAGATGATCTGTAGCAATGAAAGAGTCTGGAAAGGTAGAGAGAGCTACACTAGTGAGTCAGGAGAAACTTTAGCTTTCAAAAACAAATCCAATTAGGTTGGAAGACGTGTGGATCAAGCTATCATTTTGGGGAAGAGGATGAAAGATGAATAGAACTTAGGAGGACTGCCACAATGGATTTTAGTATTCGACCATGAGAGCAGAAGAGAGAGTTGATATCATATATCAAAACATTAAGCATGCATTCTTCTAACTAGCAGAGAAGGAGATGAAAAGTTTTCTTCATTTTCATTTGCATAACCATATCATGGCGTGGGAACCAAGAAGGCTAAGGATGTCCATTTTTATGTGGAGGTAATGGATGTGGTCCAAAATTTAGGAGGGGATATCCTAATGTATGCCAAGAGGAATAAAGTTAGATGAATAAGTTCACCTACATGTCTACCAAAGTTTACTTCCAATTTTTATGACTATTTTTCTTGAGTATTAGAGTTTACTTACAAATTTTAAATTTATTTCGGGTCATTTTGATGAGGATATATTCAACTAGTGTGTAAGTTCCTTTATTTATATCACAAGCATCTGTGCATTGCAAGAATTCTAATTATCTATGGTCTACAACTATGTTGTCTCACTTATTGGATCTTCTATTTCAATGTTTCCCATGGCCTTCTCTATTTGAGGTAGCACCTCACAATCCTACCTCCTTTCCTTAGCTGAGAAGTGTATTTGAATTTGGAAATGTTGTACTTTAAAACTAGCTATGGTATAAGGAGAGCTATTCTAGCTTTTTTGTTGAAACCCTCAATCTTCAACAAGGACTTAGATGCATGGACTGAAATGCAAGCTTTCAAACTTAGATTTGAATGTGCATAATTTGATGAATTATGGTTTTCATAGGCAGTTGTCTTTACATGACTATTCTGGATTGCCAATACATGTAATAGTGACTACATCCTTATCAAGTTTGGCTACCCTTATTTAGAATGCCTTGGCCTTTGGACTCAATACAAAGTTGTGCATTATTATTCCATATTTGTAACATGTAGGACATTTAAGGGGTACAACATATAGAAATTCAATACTGTCATCCAATGAAAACTTATAGATGGTGTATTAGACAAAAAATGCTTTTATTAGGTTTTATGCTTTATTTACCCATGCTGCTAATATTTTCCCCAAAACATGTTTTTGCTTTATTATTTCAATGCAACTAAAAATTTAATGTATTAATTAACATTTTTTACACATTTCAGTTGTTTATGCAAATGATGCATATATGTTAACTCAGTCAGTGTTGTTACTTCGGTAGTTTGACTTCTATGGAAACTAGTCATTAGGCCATTGTGTGCGGGAGCACATTTGTGTTTTGAGTTAGCTTTTTTGGATAGCTCTATTGGGTGTTGAGGAGATTCCATTTATCTTTTGAATGTTAAGAAATCAGAGTTTTAAGGATTTTTCAAGCGAGGAGGAGAGTTATGGGAGCAACCTCATCTAAAATATTTTCAACTAGAGTTTGATATGCCATTTAGAGCTTGGTTTTCATGGAGTTCCTTTCAAATCCTTTTATTTTATTGTTCCTATGGTAAACTATTTGGTAGAGTTGGTGGAATTACCTTTCTTAGTAATCACTATTAGTGATATTGAGAATTGTTAACCTTGAGAGAGTAGGACTTGGGAAGAAGGCATTTGATATGGCTATTGTTTTCAAATACTTCAAGTGGAATGTACTCTACATGTACACCATTCCTCAATCTATGCTTGACGGCATCAAGGAATGGTTGAACTCCATGGATATAAAGTATTATGAAAGTAGAATGAACTTGAATTGGTAACCAATTTTGAAGACTATTACTAGTGATCCAAATAAATTTATTGAATATGGTGGTTGGGAATTTTAGAATATGGAAGCTTGTGATTCTAATTCTGATAATTCAGAAGAGTTAGATCAATGTTACAAACCCTTTGATGTAGAAGAGGAAGCAAAATCAGATGAGGAAGAAGAAGAAGAAGATTCTAAAGAGGGGGAAGGTAAAACATGCGATGAATTAGAAACCGAAGCCAAAAATGCAGATAAGGAAAAAGGGGACGAGTCTGACAGTGAAGAGGAAAGGTGGAAATGAAAGGTAAAAGCTATAGGGAAGTCTCAGGCACATGATATTAGAGATTTTAGAGGAATTCCTACCAAGAGGCATAAAGTCAGATGAATTGAATTCATATAAATCCTTCTACTATTTAATCATGCACATTAATGATCATCTTGTAATCATAAGATTTTAGCTCTATTTACTCATCCTACACATCAGTAAACAACTCAACACAAGAGATGCAAATTGACATATTAACACAACAATATCCAACTAAGTTATTGAAACTAAACTATTGATACCTCGTTCTCCATCCAGATTACAATTTCGTTCCACTTTTTGTTTTGTAACATATTCTTTTCAAATTGCTTTGGATGGCAGTCATATTTCCCCTCCTATCAAAACATGGCACATGGAATAGTTAAACTAATTAATATGCAATCATTTACTTTTTCCAAGGAAATAAAAAATATATATCATTTAACATTTTAAATATAGTTACAAATGTATAGATCAAGGCTTGTAAACCTTTCTAGCCACTGCAATGTGTGGCACGAAGTTTCTCAAGCCTAGCCTTGGAGGCCTTGTCCTGAAACACATACTAATTCAATTTAACTTTGCACAAATAATATTTAAATATTGTTTAATAAATTTGATATAATATTATAAGAAAATTCAAATACCTGCATACTCTCCACATTGGTCTTCCACCGTGCATGAGACTTCTCATATGATTTTACAAGCTCTTTCCATACATTCACACTTACATCAATTCGCCTTCTTTTTTTCCTTATCTTAGGAGGGATTTTTATTATCTTCTTTGTTTGGTTGCACCGAAATCTCTTGTAGTTTTGAGACATTCATAGCTTTATCTTCTTTACAGACCAACCTGTGCCAAAATTAGTCTCCATGTCATGGATAACTACTATTTTCAGATGCATGGGTATCTATGAGAATGGAAAATGTAGATGGTCTTTGAACCATTGAAGGCATGATTCCTTCAACCTATTCACAAATTTTTTCCTGGCATCCATCATTTGGACTTCCCTTGAAACCACCTCGTATTCTATCTTTGTATTGTAGCTACCAATGCAACATTGATAACATGGCATGGTGGCAGAAGTCTATGTCCTAGGAGTGGCTGGGACAATGGAAGTCTCTGCTCCCTGTTCCACATTCTTAGAGTTTACTTTCATTGATTTCCTCTTGGATCTTTTGATTGATCTAGGACCAATTGGGGAATCAATTGATTCCCTTTGAAATAATTGATTTGTTTGCAATGTTTGAGGGGTGTTACCAGATTGTTTTTTCTATGTATTTGACAAGCATTGTCTAGTCCACATTAACCAATTTTTTCACTGCCTCTACCCCCAATATGGAAGCCAATTCCTCTTTATCTTTGTCAGTCTCATGTCCCTATATATATATATTTATATTATATTTCTTTTTTTAAATTTAGAAATAAAAAAATAAAAAGTCAAATTCAAAGAAACAATGGAAACATTTACAAATCTATAAATTGACATTGAATTACCTCATTGTGGCCATAGTCTGCTGACAATTCTCCCTTCCTTCTATTGCTTGACATTTTGAGGTGACCTAGGGAAAATTGTTTTCGTCCAGTCTGTGGAGGAAAACAAAGTACACACTATTAGGTATGAAATTTTTCATCTAGTTTGTCATATGAAAGTTTTGTTTTGTGGGAAAATATGTTCACTAGGTTTGCTTAGTGTTGATAACCTTATCATGAAACCTCTTTCATAATGAAATCTTGCACAAATTTTTCATGGAATTAGTGACTATGGCGCAACTAGGCAAAACCAAGTGGTTTCTTTGTTTATTTTCAGTAGTTGCTTACTAGTGACCAACCCAATTCCTAGATTTGCTATGTAGTTCACTATTTCCTTGATACCCAGGTTAGGGAAATAATACAAAGGCACCTTGGCTTCGTGCTATAATATTTTGAGCCAAAGCTCAAGTGGGTAGGGTAAATTTTTTTATTGGTTTCTCAAATGTTTTACAATTTATAATGATCAAACAATTTAGAGGTTGCTTGGATAGGTTAGGCCATGAACCAGTAAACAATCATGAATTCAAATGCAATACAAAGAGCAGTAAACAATCAAGAATTTAACCAAGAAAAAAAAAATTGTAACCTTTCCTATGGTGTTGCAAACTAAATTGAATTTCTCATCAATTGCTAGTAACACCTTGCTCTCTTCCTTCATGTGACATTTTTCCCCTTTTCGTCGTCCTATTTCTTCCTTCACGGGGGATTTTTCTATTTTTTTTATTTTGATTCAGTATTCGATGCTTTATTCGATGCTAGTTAACACCAACTTTAGCATCGAATTTTTGTCGTTAATGTAATTTTTTTGGGGTGCCTAAGGTGGCACCAAGTGCAGCTAATTGGGTGCCTATCATTGTTGCATAGTGACTATTTTCATTGTTGTGTATTACAAGATATAGAGTGTTGGAAATAATTCCAACTCCTACCTTGTTTTTGTGACCACCATTGTCCCGTGGCTCCATTAGCTCAATGTGGTAGAGCAGTTTTTACTGTAGTCCCACAAGGTGCTTCATCCCTCTCAGTGGTAGTGTGGTGAAAGCTTTTATGGTGGCATGTGAGTCTTCCTTTTGTTACTAGTAGTGTTGTGGTGACTCCCACAAGACTTCTACCATTGGAGTGTGGTAGTGTGATGACCACCACTTTCCATTGGCTCCTTCATTAGCTCAGTGAGATAGAGTAGTTTTTACCATGGTCCCACAAGTTGCTTCTTCCTTCTTGGCAGTAGCACGTTGAAAGCATCTTTGGCAACATTTTTATTCATAGAGGAGGCCATGGAGAGAGAATGTGGATGGCGTAGAAATACTAAATCGTTGAGAGGAAAGTGGGTGGAAATAGATGAGACAACAAAATTTGTAGATATAGCAGAGGTAAGAAGAGAAAGCAACCTCAATGAAAGGAGGAAGGTGTTTGTGAATTCACAAATGCTACAACATAGAGGAGATATAAATATGTAAAATATATGACTATTTAGTGAGGTTTTGTGTTGGATAGCATACTTATTGAAACGATATAATTGGTGTACTAAACATTATTTACTATGTTGTGTATTATAGGGGTGAGATGAGGCCATGGAAACAAATCGTGTCATATCAAATCAGGTACTCAAATTTTGACTTAACTTAGGAAAAAATTATCTAATGGAATTTTGTGATACATCCATCTTTTTTCACAATATTATTGAATTTTATAATGTATTATCTAATCTTGACATAAATTAACACATGTTGTTGATCATTTTAGAAGGAGATTGGAGAAAATGTATAGCCTAAGCATTCAACTAGCAAAATAATAAGATATGTACGTGGACATGGACCTAAAATTGTTAAATTACATAGATGACAGTGCGTAGAAGAGGATATATGACAATGGATACTATAGACACAACAAACGATTGCACTAAAGAAGAGGTAGGTTAGGACTATAGTACATGGGATGAATACTTTGAGAAAATTGTTGTTTGTAGATGTTATCTATGTTGTGGAAAGAACAATTCAAACAAGTGATTGTACAAATACATTACATATATGATAAGATTCCAGTTGATAGTATGCCTCCTATAATCGATTAAAACCAAATAATAATAAATGAGTGTGGACTGATGTTTTATAAACTATGTTGTCAAAATTGTGTTTTATTTAAATTATTGTATAAAAAAGGTAGTCTATAAAATAATTTTCCATTATTCAATTGATTTGTATATGTTCATACAATTTATATTTTAATTTTTAAGTCATATTTGATTATATTTCTTTCAAATTGATACATTTATGATTTATCCAATTGTTTCCAAACATTAAATAATGTTTGCATTTGTTGATAGGTAGAATATTTTAATGAAACACAATATACTAATACCCAAGATCCAACTGGGTTATTAAGATTTGGACAGAATGATCCAAACAATCCTTTAAACCATACTAGGGTGAGTAGTGCAAGATTGAAGAGAACACTACCACTTGAGAAATTTGAAGAGATGATGAGAGTCGCATACACTGATGACATGCCACTTAGCCTTAATAATGATGATCATGATAGTGAAAATGTAGTGCATGAAGAAGGATTGAATGAAATTCTTTGGAGATGGAAACAATTATGACAATAATGATGATATGGTTGACATTAACAATGATAGTAGGGGTAATTACCGCCAACATAATGTTGATGATAACAACATCAAAGACTCCATCAAGCAAGAAGAAAAGAAACCCATGTTCAAATCGGGTGCAAGTAGAACCTCAAAACTGGCATGCACATTAATATTATTAGAAATCAAGTCACTATTTGGTTGGTCAGACAAAGGATTCACTACCCTACTGAACTAAGTTGAAATCTGTTTCATACTTTTCATTGTCAATTGGTGTACATAATTCATAAAAATTCAATAGATTTAATCTCATATCAAACATGTTCATCATATAAGTCAAAAATTCAATTGATTTAATCTCTAGCAATCTTACAAGGCACTAAAAAATAAAATATTCCCTAAAGAGAATGTGTTGCCATCAACTTGCAGAGAGGCATGTTTATTTTTGGTTGAGTTGGGGATTGAATATAAGAAATTTCATTCATTTAAAAATTATTTCATTTTATACAAAGATGAATATCAAAACAAGGTAGAATGCACCTTGTATGCAAAGAGAAGAGATATTGTACAAATGTACAAGGTCCTACAGTTCCAAAGAAGGTTTTACGTGACATGCCAATTATACCTAGACTTCAATGAATGTTTCCTTGTAGTTCACTAGCACAATTGATGGACTGGCATGCAAAGAATGGGAGTAAATATGGATTCATGTGAATTTTGGCTTACTCCAAAGCAACGAAACACATAGAAGAAAAATGGCCAACAAAATTCAAAGATGAACCTCGTAGTATCAGGTTTGGTCTTGCAATTGATGGATTGTGCCCATTCTCTTTCCTGAGCTCAAATTATAGTTTTTGGCCAGTCAGATTGATAGTATACAATATTCCCCCAAGGATGAGTGTTAGAAAGGAGAACCTTATGTTGAATCTTATTGTTCTAGGAAAACATCAAGTTAAAAACATGGATGTTTATCTTACACCTTTTATTGATGAGATGCAACTACTATGGAAAGTCATGAGAATGTATGACATATCACTTCCTCCATCAAATAGGTCCTTCATGTTGTATGGTGTGCTATGTTGTACTATTCATGATTTCCCAGGACTTGGTGTTTGTTCTGGTAAGATAAAATATTTACATATTTACACTCATAATTTATTTTCATCCCAACTTTCATACTTAGTTTTATACTATTTTTTTTTATGTTATTAACATTACTTATTGAATTGTAGGGCTTCAAACAAAGGGGATATTTACATGTCCAAAATGTGCAAAACAATTTCAAAGGCAGTATTCTAAAGATCTACATAAATTTATTTACGCAAACAATAGGGTTTTTCTACCACTATCACAGGTTTAGAAATTGCCTAAAGAATCAATTTGATGGAAAAGTGAAAAGTAGAGGCTCTCCCATGATTATGGGTCTAGGTGATTGGATTAAGAAGTATGAAGATGCGGAATTTAAAGCTTGGGAGGATTTTTTGATCAGGGTGATTCAATTGAAGAACCATAACAAGTTGTAGATAATATGCCAGAAGGAATGAAAAGGAAATCCATATTTTATGATCTCCCTTATTGGAAGGATCTATTAATATCTCACCTATTAGATCTTTTGCACATCTTCAAAAATTTCCCAGATTCTATATTTTGACATATATCAGGCAAAGAGGACAACTTGTCTTTGAGGAGATATATTGCTCTTTCGTGTACTGAATTTGATAGAAAACATTTGTGGCAAAATAGGGAAAATGAAACATATGTAGAAGCTCCATGGATTTTGAAAAAAAGAGAGCTAGACCAACTAAAAATTCCATATTTTCAATAAGGACACCTACTAGCTATGGTTCATCATTGGCTAAAGCTTTTACAGTTGATGGACATATCACAGGATTTAAAACACATGATTTTCATAATTTAATGGAGGTATTATATCAACATTTGACATTTATTGGCAACATTGATTAAGTACTGAATTTATTTTGATATTTTTTTGTGAGATAAAAAATTACTAATGACCTTTTCCTAAATGTGTTTGATAGCATATCATGCCATTGATAATTAGGGGGGATTCTTGTCTTATAGTTGACTTAAGGAATTCCATAAGTCAATTGTCAACATTTACAAGGTATATGGTTATATGAAATGTTCATGTGTGAGAGACATAGAGATATTATATTGCATTTTAATTTATGACTAAAGGTTCATACTAATTTAATATTCTTATATTAGGCGAGTGACCTCCAAGGAAATCCATGAATCTGAAGTGCCAAAGTGGAAGAAGGAAATTGCAAAAAATGTATGTGTATTTGAGAAGGAGCTCCCTACAAGTTTCATGGACCTACAAGTCCATTTACTTATACACCTAGTCGATGACATTGAATTGGTGGGCTTCATATCAATGAGGTGTATTTTTTTCTTTGAGAGGTAAATGAAAACTCTTAAAAGATATGTACGACAAAAGGAACATCCAGAGGGTTGCATGGATGAAGGGTATCTATTGAATGAAACATTTTTTGGTGCAAGAGCACCTAGGCTAAACTCCATTTTGTTAGTGATCAATTTTGGCTTGTACCTGACCTTAGCCAAGTTAGGGTAATAGTGTGTTTATTTTGGACCTTAGAAGGTCTTGCTTGTGTGTGGAATGGGTGAATTAGTCACTAGGACTAAGGTCACCTTAGTTTAATCATTGTTTTTAATGTTGGTTTTAATTAGCCTTAGTAGTTAATTTGAAATTTGAGCCTTAAATGTGTTCTAAAAACATCTAAGTTGTTAGAAGATGCCAAGAGGTAGTTAAGGGAGTTGATGGCTCGAAATCAAGGAGTTAGAGGTCTTAGAAGTTAGGAAGAGGACACAATGATGGGAAGTTGCAAAAGTTGTCATAAAGTTGCATGACAACATTTGTCAAGTTGCATGCAACTTAGTTATCTCAGATCCCCTAAAAGCTAGGAGTGTGGGATCGACCAACATCCCTTAAAACTTGGAAAATGGCATCTATGTAAGGTGTGGCTCGAATGCATGAGCATTGCATTGTTGTAATCAAGTTTTTGGATGATGGGAATAGAGAGAATTTTGAAATTTCTGTGTTTTTCCTGAGTATCTTGAGAAACAGTGACATAAAATGCATTGTATATACCGATTTGGCATTGTATTCATGTTCATAGTGAAGTTTCCAGTCTTTTTCATTTAGTAGTCAAGTTGTCTTGTGCTATATTAGTGTTTGGAATCCATAGGTTAGAGTTTTGAGGTTTTTCTAGTTCAGTTTTGGTCAGTTTGTCTTTTCATGGCTCCCCCATAAAATCTAGCCATGGGATCTTCCTGAGGAGAGATGTATATGTTAGGGGAGCTAGTAATTTGTAAATACTTAGCAGTAGGATTCATGAAGAGTCGAGCTCTAGTATTTAAAACCAAACCCTAGGCGAGTTCTTACTACCTAGTTAGAGGTCTGGCAGTCAAAAATTGAAGAGAACAGGTAGGGGAAGGAGGTACTATAAAAAACAAGTACAGTTCCAGGTGGGGCATAACCTTACCTAAGAATGCTAAACAGATTGAAGCTTAATCAATCCATTTGTGTGAGAGATTAGCAAGAGATCATTGAAACCCTAGGAATTAGGCCTATTAGCCCTATTTGCCCTAGATTGTAGGAACCCACTGTACGGAGGAGTCAGGGGTCTAAAACCCTAAGAATATTTTAAAGGACTAAAAAGGGTGTTTGAAAGTGCAATTTTTTTGCTAGGTTGTTTGGAGAGTTTGGGCGAGAAAAGCAAAAAGGACATTGTCAAGGGCTACTAGTGATTAGGCCTTCTCAAAGCAAAATCTTGGAATCGGTAAGACAACAGATTGAAGGTCCTCAAAGATGGATCTAAGTGGATGTGAAATGCATTTTTTTAGTGTCTCTAACACCCTTGCAAGTAGTTCAAGGTTGAGAGTGAAGTTGGCACTTAGATCCTTCTAAGTGTAGGAGATAGTTTACAAATTCAAATGGTGTCAAGTCCTCCAAGGAGAAGCACAAGGAGTGAGAATCTTGTAGCAGAGTTGAAACAAAGCTTAGTTAATGACCTAAGCCTAATCAAAACCTAGAAGCTATCAGGTTCTTGGGTGAAGACAGAGAGAAGTCTTCCTAACAAGTTGGTGCAAGCAAACCAAGGAGCACTTACATCATTTTTCTTCCTATGTGAATTCCTTGGTAAGGATTTTGAAGATGGCCCATGCATCTAGGATGAAGAACGAGCATCAAATATTATTGATGGAGAAAAACCACAATCTAATCCAGTGTTGAAGTAGAAATTAGTAAGTAAATTCATGATCAATGTGGTTTTTTTTCTTGCAATCATTAATTTACTTTGCAATTTATTTTTCAAATTAACAACATGACATTTGGAGTTTGAAATAAACATGTTGGCATGTAATAGGTGTAGACAAAATTTCTATACTCAAGACAAGTTCATTTTGTACCACATGGACTTTATGAACAAATGGATTGATCTATATGATAAAAAGAGAGAAGTGTTAGAAGCAAGGAGATAGTTGAAGAGATCGAACCCAAGGAATACTCCACTTCCCACTCATCTACTTAGGCAATGGGGAAAATATTGCACACTAGAATGGGTTACTAAACAAATTCAAAATCAAATAGAAGATGTAGGTACAAATTCAAACATAAGAGAAGATGAAATTAACATGTCTAGAGGATGTGAAAGAAAGGTACAATTGAAATTTTACAAAATGTTGTTTCATTACAGTTTTGACAATATTAAATATTTTAATATTCATCATTATATTTTTTTTCACTAAAATAAATGGTCTTTCACAGGTGAGGAAACATCCAGGAATGTGGGCATATGGTTGAAATTATCATCTAGAAAATGTAGACGTAAAGAGATGATCCTTCGATTGTGGCATCATGATTGAATTCAAGCAATCTAGTCGATCAAGCTCAAAAGATAAGAATATAATTGAAGGGAATCTACAATATATTGGGAAAATACAAGAAATTATTGAGTGGGATTACTGCTCATTTAAATGTTGTATTTTTAAGTGTAGATGGTATGAAGCATTTGAGAGGACACAAAGACATGATACCCATAGTGGATTATTTTCTATAGATTCCTCATTGTTCCTATCGAAGGATAAGGAGCCTTATGTTCTACCAATTCATTGTGAGCAGGTATTTCTTTAACTAAACAAGAAGTGATAGTGATCATTAATCTATTAATTGATATCTTATTACAAATATATACATGTTTTTATTAATCAATAAAATTATTATAACATATGTCTAATAAATGTAAGTCGTTCATGTGCAAGTATTTTTCTATGAAGATATTTTGGACCTGAAATGGATATTTGTCATACATTATGATCCAGGATTAAGGCATGTATTTGATGATGCAGTAGTGGATACCAAGCAAAACAATGATGGCCAACAAAATGAGAGATGGATTAGAGAACATTGAAGAAATTGACATCCATGATGATGTTGAAGATGGTTATGTTCAGGCACAAGAAGACAAAAATCTAGAGTTAGGTGATGTTATGGAAAACAACAATATGGATGGTATTGAAAATGATGATCCAAATACAACTGGTAACAATATAGATGGTCTATACTCAAATTTCAATCGTGATGAAGATGATGCAGGTCAAGACGAGGATGATGATAATATTAAATACTTGAAAGAACATATGAACATTGACAATGATACACTGGATGACATTGTAGCAGACAATAATGTTAATGACCAAGACTTCTAAATTTTCAAAATTATTTGCAATCCATGTTTAAAAAAGGATGATTCTTATGGCCTAAAATTTGAAATGCTTGAGTAATATTATGTTGTACTTGGACAATTGAAAACCTATTTTATTCTCCTAGCAAGATTTTTATTTTCCATTATAATTCTAGGCCAAACAACATTTGCGGGGATGGCCTTTTACACCAATCTTAATTTGTATGAAGTTCACAAACCTATTGTCAAGTAGTAAATTCCTTTCATAGATAGGAAATGTAAAGGATTCGTTTAAGAAAAGATAAGTAGTCTCTTTCTAAGGGTAATCCACATGCAAAAATTAAAAATCACATAAAAAAATTGTACAATAGAAAATAAAATTCAATCAGTTATGTCTTATTTCACTTGCACACTTATCTGAAAGACATAGGGTATTCACCATACATTTCCCTTGACAAATCAAACATGTGCTTTCATTTATTTTTATTGTATATCTCAGAAGTGAAATTGTTTTTACATAATGATGCATTGAGAAAATAATATATACAAAAAATGGAAAGAAAATGTTTGAAATTTAACATGCAACCTACTTTGTTGTCTTGAAAGGAATCAACATTAACTGGGACAAGAAATAAAAATGAAATTTTGATGATTGTAATTAAAAGTGAACAGGATATGAAAAGTATGGACAATGATGGTGTTGAAATTGAAATCCTTGATTATGATGACATTATTGTTTTATGTCATTAGAAATAAAGAGCACATAAATTTTATATGCATAGCAAATGAAGATTTGAAACTAGTAAACTGAAAATGTAAAAACTGTAATATTTTTCCTTAAACAATAATTCACATACTCACTTACAAAAAGGGTTGAAGCATTTTTTATTTAAACTCTATTTTCTTTAATAGACATAATAGTAAAAGAATATTTACAAGTACAAGAATATATACACTGTTTCATAGAAAATAAGGAATTTTTCATAGAATATGCAAGTACAATAATATATACAAGAATATTTACAACTACAAGAATATATATACTATTTCATAGAATATATACACTATTTCATAGACTTCTAAATTTTTAGCGTTATTTGCAATCTGTTGGGTCTCAAAAACACAGGTTTTTAGACCATAAGAGGGTGCCAATCTATGAGAGGAATTCAATCCATAATACAAACCAAGTAAAGTAAATTATTTGAAAGGAATTCAATTCACACCTAACCAGAAACCAATCAAAGTATCCACACAGTAACAACAAATGTGCGCTAATAAATCTTATAGATTTAAACAACTTGAAAAAACCACTTTGGAGACAACAAAGAAATAAATAAGCATGAAAATCGACACAACAATTGAACACTGAAAATGGATTATGAGTTATAATGTATCTACTCCATTATATTGCTCAAAATATAAACATACATAACATGATTTCTTTTTATATGAATAAGTGGATGAGATGGTCTAGTATCTATTCTAATGGATTGAAATTATGATGATATGATGATCAAAATCAGACCTTGGTTTTCTTATTTATATGGGAAGAAACAAGCTTTAGGTCCATTCACAAAAGTAACATCATTTATTAACTAAATCATAATTAACATAACATAGAAACTTAAAAATAGTTTATTGTTGGATGCACCATAGTTTGTTAATCATCAACAAGCACTCATGACCACCTAAGATATGTTCAAGGATCAAGCACCATGTCAATGCGTCCACAACAACCAAACTATGACTACCGCCTCATACAACTCATGCAAGGAACATATTAACATTTGACATGTGATCAATGTATTTCTCTTGGCCATAAGTGTTTGCATTATGTAGTGTCTATCATTGCATTCTCCAATCCAACAATCCTCCTGAGCTGCTTATGCATTTTCCTGAGTACCTCTTCCTCATCATTGATGTCATCAAGGATGCTTGAAAAATATTTTGATATCTCACTTTTCCAAGTTTCTTGATCCTTCAAATCCATTTCTTCAAAGAAATCTGGCATGGCCATACCTAGTAGCTGGCTGAAGTCATTAAATTCCCATTTCAAGATATTCTAGAAGTTTTCATGTGTATTCATGAGGCTCTAACATTCTTGGAGAAAAGCATTATTATCTCCATCTTTTTCCTTGATATGGGATTTCATTTCCTTCATCCTATCAAGCAGTCTTCCATGCTCCACGAGGCCTTGTATGTTCCAATGTGAGCATGCTAGACACCATCTACATGTTGGCACATATCTTTGAATTTCACATAAATTATCTGTAATGCTACTCCAAAAGTAGCAGCCTTCAATTTTATTTTTAGTTCTTCTTATTCCTTTTGAGCCTTTTCAAATTTATGCTTCCATTGAGTAGTCTTAGACATGGCCTCTAACACTTTTCTTTCATGTTCAATTAAAGGAGAGTAAATCCTTGGAGAAGTAGGCAACCTATCTTTGTAGTTGGTTAATTCTTGTTTCAACCTATTGTAATCAGGGATTAAAAAACTATTATAGTTAATGCAATAAAGCATATAAACAAACCCTAATAAACAATGAAGCACAAATGAGCATAAAGACATAAAGCATAAAACAATATTACAAAATCTTCATGCTACCATTGATTCACCTTCATTTCTCTTCTCCATTTTTCTTGAATATGGTAATTTCCCTTAGATTTCAGTGCACAATAATAACCCTATGACAAGTGACTAGAAAAATATTGAAGATTGTTGTCTCACACTAGTAGAAAGTACTTGCATAATATGTGTGGATGAATGATGATAGATAGAAATGGATGAATGATTCGAGAATGATTTTGACAACATAAGGATACTTGAAGAATCAACCCCCCAAATGGCTTATGAGAGATTTTATTTATAGGAAATGTTTGATTTGAATTGATGGTTGAGGTTGGATGTCAATAAGATGTCTTAATCAATGGCCAAGATTGAAAGTTGTAATATGAAATAGGTTTAGGTCAAAATTAAGGCAATGACAAGAAATGAATGGCTAAGATTGAATTATAAAATAATTTAATCAAGGGTTGAAATTAAATGAAATGTCAAGAGATAATATTTGATGTGGAAGATAAGATTGACAAAAATCAAGAGGTGATAGGATAAATTAAATAATAAAAATTATTTAATCTAGGTGGCCAATGAATAATTAAATAATTAAAATAATTATTTAATTATAGAGGAATGTGACAAAAGAAATCATTTTGAATTAAATAATGATTTAATTCAAAATTCAAGAGAGGACCAAATTAAATAAATAAAATTTATTTAATTTAGGAGAGGAAAGGCTAATGAATAATTAAATAATTAAAAATATAGTGGAAAGTGGACAAAAATTAAATAAATAAACTAAATATTTAATTTTAGAATGAAGAGGACTTAATTAATCAAGGAGGAATACAGATAAAAAAGAATTAATTAAATAATTAAAATTATTTAATTCATAGAAGACATGACATTAGAAAATAATTAAATAATTAAAATTTATTTAATTATAAAGACAAAAGGGGAAATGATGGAAAATTTATAAGTCACAGACCTACAACAATTTTTAGTGTCTACATTTTGCTCCTCTTTGAGATGATGTTCGATATGATAAGCTTGGTGTCGAGTAACATCATTTCAAAGAAGATAAGGTATGGAAAGAGGAAAATGAATTATGATAGAAAGATAGGATGATGATGAAATGAGAGTGGGAGGATGATTCCCCCTCGAGAGGATAAGCAGGTTGAAAGAACATGGGTATGCTTTTGAAATGGATAAGAGGAAAATAGATAAGTGGCATAGAAGAAATGTTAGTGTGGAGGATATGGATGTTAGTGGAGAAAAATTTAAAGATGCATATTTTCCCAAACAAGACTCTACCCTAATTATCATTGGGTGGTAAAATGACACAAATGGATAACAAACACAATGGTATGACATAAACCAAGGTGTGCAAGGTCATCCACTTGCAAAACAGACAATCGTAGACAATGAATGTCTTGGCTCATACTAAGGGCCAAGTTGCCCCAGTCTTTTTGCTAAGACAATCCATAGACAACAGTCAAATTAAAAAAAAATGTCATGGGACATCATTGCACCTCTAAATCCTTCATGGGACATCCTCAAGGTAGCTAGTAACATGACCAAGAGACAAAATAGACCAACAAAAATAGACAAAAAAACCAAAAAAATCAATAGTCATTCAATGTGTTTGCCAATATTTGCTTATCGAAGATTGTTTGCATGACAATTTGATAGCTCGACAGTTTGACGGATTGATAGTTTGACGGTGCCTTACATTAGGAAAGACACATCCTGAAAAGACGAATGACATTTTGACAAGGTCCAAGTCTAAGAAGGACACATCTTGGAGAGGACCAAAGATTGATGAGATTGACATTGTTTTGGAAATTTGACTAATGTGACTAGATGATTGATTGGACTATGTTGTCTGAGTTTAACTTAATGACTAATTGGACTATAATATCTATTGGATCATGATTTGAATGTTGACGTTTTGATGACTATCTTGTGTTCGAGTGTGACTATGTCTGACGAAAGCTGACTTTGTGTGAGGAGATTGACATTGTTTGACTTATTTGACCGATGTGACCTAATGTTTGACAAGATGGACATTGTCTGACTTATTCGACCAATGCGACTATGTTTTCCTTATTTGACTGATGAGATGAATGTTGAATTTATTTTTATTTTTGAGCATTATTTGGATGTTTTTGTCTTTTACGAATATTTTGATTTTTTTTTTTTGATTTTTGAAATTTATGATTTGTTGGGGGATTTTTGACATGTTTTGATTTTTTTGGATTTTTGACATTTTATGATTTTTTTGGCTTTTTGAAATGTTTTGATTTTTTTTGGCTTTTTGAAATGTTTTGAGGTGTCAATGGATGAAAATTTGGGTAGCCTTTGTGCTAGATACCAATGACAAGGGGAAAACCGAGTCTAGTTGCAAGGGTGGTTGATAGGATAAGTGATAAAAGGCTCATGATAGATGGATGGATGGAAATGATGTATGAATCATAAGAGAGCAAGGATGTGATCTCCAAAGACTATGTCGCATAGAAATAACATGCCCCATTCTAGGTTCAAGACTTAGGATTTTTCATGAAAAAGCTTATGATAATAAGATAATGATAGACTTGGTTGGAAAGATGAGGTATGTCAAGAGATATCCAGAAAACATGTTTCAACATTTTTCCCTTAAGTCTTCATCAAGATCAAAAGAAGAGGGGTGGATAAGTGGATGCAATATGATAGGAATGTATGATGGCTAGGATGGTAGGTAGGATGGAAGTGATATGACATGAAAATGATAGGTTGGATAGATGTATAAGACATTGTGCCCCCAAATGTAAGGGACATAGAAGATCAACCTACATATGATGCTTGTTTGCTAGGTTTTCATTATGGTATCTATCCAAGGTGCCTATTTACCATGTTTTCACCATTAGATGAAGGGATTTTTCTTTATTTTATTTATCTTTTTTTTTATACTTTTTTTTGTTTTTTTCTTTGTATTTTTTGTATTTTTTTTCTTTTTTGACTCTTTAGATAGTTGAAGGGGAATATGGATAGGAGGGACTCAAGTGTCTAGTTGAATGAAAGGTGGTAGTCCCACTAGAGATGGATGTCATTGCATGGACCATGACAAATGTGCTCATAGATGTTGGTAAGGGATGACATGAAAGGGAGATGGAGTAGGTAGATGATGGATTAAGACATGGATTATGGAGGAAAATAATGGACTATGATGTGGATTATGATAGGGATTATATGGGACTTATGTAGAAGATGAATGGGGAGGCTTAGCCAAAAGCATGGACCATAGGGATGTGATGAGGAAGATATGTAGGATAATGAGTGAAGGGTGAGGAGATGGAGGTATGTGGAATTATTGTGAAATGGAAGGGAACCATGACCAATGGTTGCACAAATTGTGATAAACGTTGAAGCTTTTGATGTGGAAAGGGTGTAGGAAGAAATGGAGATGTTTGCTTAGGAGATGGGTAATGAAGTGCCTTAGGTACCCACATAGACTTAGTATTTTTATGACTTTTATTTTTCTTGTGCGTTTTAGGAATTTGAAATTTTTAAATGGACTGTGCATTTTGGATGGGGGGGATGGTTGGGATTTTTGTGATGTTTATGCCTCGTTTGACTTAATTTTTTTTCTTAGGTACCCAAACCATTTTGTTTTTAAACTTTTCTTTTGGAGGTATTGGCTTATATAGCTTTTTAGATGTATTTTTCTTTGAATTTTTGTATCGATGTCCTAAGGCATGAGGTTCCTTCAAATTTTTGGCTTTATAGATAGAGGCATTGACTTATTTTCTTTTGAATCCCATGGGTATGGTGGAATGAGTGGAAGCTTCATGTTTAGACAATGTGTGCATTTGTTGTTCATGATTAGGAATGTTAGGGTATTCATGGATAAATGGAAAAGAGGATTGGATGGCAGGGATATTAGGTGTTGGGAGTAATGATGGTAAAGTGGAAGGAGGGATATTAGGAGTTGGAAGTAATGGTGGAAAAGTTGATGGTGGAAGGTGTATGGCCACATGCTTTTGAAATTTGTAGGATGATGGAGGGATGGCAACATATGTCTTAGAAGTATGATAGGATTTGTGATGGAAGGAGGTGGACTTAGGATGCATGGAGGAAGTACTAACATATTGAGATTGGTGTCCTTGGGGTATGCAATGGACAATAGGACTAGGTGTAGGTGGAACACTAGACACAAGTTCTTTATTGGATGGAGAAAATGACACAAGGGAAGATAATGGTTGTTGTTGTTCTAAGGAGGAACATTCATGAATGAGGGTGGAAAGACCAATAGGATATGATGGAGGACTTGCAATGGGGTCAATAGCGGGTGATGGAGGATCATTAGGATCTTGATTAGCATTGTGTTCACTTAGATCCAAGGTATTTGTTTAATCTTCTATGTGTGCTTGGGAGGCATATGTCTCATCAAGGGAAGTGGATGTTGATGGATCATGGATAGGACTAGGTAGAGGTGAATTTGGAATATCTTGCTCATGGATAGGTGAAGTGATAGGCTCTTCATCATTATGAATATCATCTGATCATAGAAAAGATACAGATTATGGATTCACACTCAATTGAGGTCATCCATTGGAGGGGTGTGTGCTCCAAGAAGGCCTCCTAAGAAGGGTATGACAAAAGCGAACCAATTGAGGTGTTTTGGAGGACACACACACTCGATTCACACTCACAGTTATTAATTTTCCTTTAGAAATGAAATGTGTGTAAACAAACAAAGGAAGCACTTGTTCTTTTTAACCCAAAGTCAAAATGTGTGATGGAAAGCAATGGTTTATTTTAATCCAATTTCAATTGTGTGATAGCAAACAAGATTTATTTTAGACCCCAAATCCAAATGTGTGACAAACAAGATGTTCTTTTTAAGCCTAAATTGAAGTGTGTTGACAAGCACTAATTCGAGATGAAAGATGGAATGTGTGCACCTAGAATTTCTTTAGTTATGACTCTTTTTCCAATTGATCTAATGTGTTCTTTGAAGTTTTTATTTTCTGCACATTCACAAAATCAACAACAAATTCAAAACCCTAACAAGATAATTGATCACTAATATTAGAGGATTAGCTAGTCAAGACAAATCTGATTTTTGTAAATGTTTTCTGCATCTAAAATAAAAATAAAAATAATAGGCCCTTACTGAAAGTTCAAGAGCTTTACAAAAAAGTAAATAAATCCAAAAAATATGTTGTTTTGCACCCAAAATTATTTTTTTATGAAAAATAATAAAAAAACTATAAAAATTCAAAATAGCTTCAAAAATTCCGATTTTTGGATCGAAGGTGTCTAATATTATCCCAAGTCTGCAGAATTTTTTTTGTGACAAGATATATGATTGTTTGTGAGATATAAGAAAATATTTGTAAAAAACTAATTTTAAAAGATTTTTTTGTTGACTAATAATTTTTCATCCAAATTTAAGGGTATGTGTAGGATCATCATGGAAAAAACAAGCCCTTAAGTGGCAAAAAAATTAGAAAAATCAGAGTTAGGCAACTTGATGTAAAAATTTGAAAAAATTATCTATATTATTTTAAAAATATGTAAGAACATAATCTGTAGCAAATTGAATGTACTTTCTAAACTACTAGGTTTTTTTTTTCTAAAATATCTATTTGGTGAAAATTTAAAATTTCAATGTAGTAGTACTTAAATTTTAGGGAAAATATAAGAAGTAGGTGTCTGTCTAACCACCCTAACCACAATAAAATGATAATATTTTTGTATAATATTTTTTATATAAGTAGAGGACGCATGTCCTGATGTGATGCATATATTTTTTTTTTAAATTCCAAGTAAATAATTAATTATGATTTTTTTATTACAACTTTTAAAAAATATAAAAAACTTGTATGTTTGACCACCTTAACTTGGTCAAAACTTCATGAAATTCAATTTTATTTTATTTTGATCCTATAGTATGCAAAGCATAGAATGTGACGCATGTTTCAGATTCAAAAAATGTGATACCGTTTGAAAGCCATAGATGTTTTTCAATCAACCTATCAATTAGGAATTTAGTCGTAATTCAAATAGAAAATGAATAATAATTATTTATTAAATTCAAATTAAAGCATAATTTATATTGGTGGAAAGCTGAGAAACTCTTTTAAAAACCCTTTTCTTTTCATGAATTTTGGGTTTAAAAAATTCATTAGCCACATGCCCTACACATACCCATCATATCACCAGTTTTTGGCCCATCATGATCCTACACATACCCTTAAAACATAAAGAATAGACCCCTATTAAAATTCAGAGAGTTTTCCAAAAATGTAAAAATATCTGAAACATTCAACAATTTTCTCTCAAAATTGATGTTTCATGAAAAATAACAACAAAATTATAAAAAAATAGAAATAGCTCCAAATTTTTTTATTTTTGGAATGAAAGTTCTTGATATTATCCCCAACCTATAGAATTTTTTTGTGAAAATATCTATAGTCATTTGAAAGTTATGGTTGAATCTTTGAAAACTAGGATTTTGTCCCAAAATGATACAAAGCTTGCAACAAAAAGTAAACAAAACTTGCAACAAAAAGAATCCAACTCCAAAATTTCTCAAAATATGTCAGGTTCACCAATGTAATTAGGGATAAAAATCTATTATGGTTAATGCAATAAAGCATATAAAAAAGCCCTAATAAACAATGAAGCACAAATGAGCATAAAGACATAAAGCATAAAACAATATTACAAAATCTTCATGCTACCATTGATTGACCTCCATTTCTCTTCTCCATTTTTCTTGAATATGGCGATTTCCCTCAGATTTGAGTGTGCAATAATAAGCCTATGACAAGTGACTAGAAAAATATTGAAGATTGCTGTCTCACACTAGCAGCATGTACTTGCATAATATGTGTGGATGAATGATTCAAGAATGATTTTGACAGGATAAGGATACTTGAAGAATCAACCCCCCAAATGGCTTATGAGAAAGTTTATTTATGGGAAATGTCTGATTTGGATTGATGGTTGAGATTGGATGTCAATATGATGTCTTAATCAATGGCCAAGATTGAATCTTGTAGAATGAAATAGGTTTAGGTCAAAACTATGGAAATGAAAAGAAATGAATGGCTAAGATTGAATTATAAAATAATTCAATCAAGGGTTGAAATAAAATGGGATGTCAAGAGATAAGTTTTGATGTGGAAGATAAGATTGACACAGATAAAGAGGTGATAGGAGAAATTAAATAATAAAAAATATTTAATCTAGGTGGCCAATGAATAATTAAATAGTTATTTAATCATAGAGGAATGTGACAAAAGAAATAATTTTGAATTAAATAATGATTTAATTCAAAATTCAATAGAGTGGACCAAATTAAATAAATAAAATTTATTTAATTTAGGAGAGAAAAGGCTAATGAATAATTAAATAATTAAAAATAATTATTTAATTATAGTGGAAAGTGGACAAAAATTAAATAAATAAAATAAATATTTAATTTTAGAAAGAAGAGGACTTAATTAATCAAGGAGGAATAAAGATAAAAAAATGAATTAATTAAATAATTAAAATTTATTTAATTATGAAAGACAAGAGGGGAAATGATGGAAAGTTTAGAAGTCATAGACCTAGGACAATTTTTAGTGTCTACACCTGTCATTTTCCTCTATCAGCCACTGGTTATCTCTTACTAGCTTTTGGATCTGGGCTTTGGTGAATTTGGCTACATTCACATTCATGTTAGTAGTCTCCAAGGGGTTTGTCTCCCCTACTCTTTGCACTAGGAGATGTCCAAAAATCTAATCATGGTCAATGAGAGAAGGCTCCTTGCTTGGGTGGTAAAGAGCCCAAATTTGCAAAATGGTATTATCAGGATTGTACCCTAACCCAGTATAGACCCTATCACCTGCTTCATCAGTTATTTACAAATTTTTATTCGTTCTTTTCAAAAAGCTATCAAATATAATGGCTAAACTAATATCCCACCCAGGAAGGAGCATAACTCTAGCTTCTTGCAATAATGCTCATCTTCTCTCAGTAGTCATGTTTCTCATTTCCCTATCAACTTCATGTTGCAACTCTTTCAAAGCATAAGCCTCTTTCTCAGGGTCAATGTACTTTAACCTTTCTCTTATTAGTCTTCCTTTATACTCATATATAAAGGACTTAAATTCAGGGGTCTACACAAAAGTATCTTCTGCAACAAATTTCTAAC
The DNA here is from genome assembly GCA_007258455.2 of Sequoia sempervirens. Taxonomy (NCBI): domain Eukaryota; kingdom Viridiplantae; phylum Streptophyta; class Pinopsida; order Cupressales; family Cupressaceae; genus Sequoia; species Sequoia sempervirens. Next base: position 318,587,191 of record VDFB02058242.1, on the reverse strand, counting down.
TTGCACAATGCCTCACATCATTTGATAGCTCATCAGAGGCTTCAAAGGTTATCACACTTCTTTCCAATGGAATCTCATATTGGGGAATAACAAGAGAATTAAACTGTGACTTCTTCTTCCTCCTTAGTGTTATCATCTTCCATGGATGGGGAACCAACTGAAAATCTCACTTCAAGAGTAGGCTAAGGTGATAAGTGATCTAGTGGTGTGATATTTTCCATTTTCCTCCTAGGACCAATGCCCCTTCCTCTTTCAAATTCCACAAGTGGCACATCTCTTATCAGTTCTTCTTCGTGGAGGATTAACTATTCAATTATTTCTATGGGATCCTGTACCTTAGGGAAAGCCCTTACATAGCTTGGGTTATTATTCACCTTCCAAGCCTCAACCATCATAACCCTACTATAGGCATTCATTCTCATCATTTTTTTTTTTTCTTCACAATTTTTAATGACATCTTCTAAAAGGAAACTATGCTCATACCCTTTCAATTTTTGAAAAAATTTGGAATCAAAAATGAAGTGTTTAGGATCAAACTTTTCCCTTTTGTTGCCAACTAACAAGATGTAATAATCTAGTTTACCACTAACCAAGTCCTAGTCTGAAACAAAGATAATGGTGAAATCACTAAAGCATAAAGTGGAAGGCATGGAAGTCTACCTCCCATAGCTCTTTAAATGCATGAAAGCTGAAAATGACAATTGCCTTATGATCTCTAAATAGGAAACTCTGACTGACACAGTCTTAGGCAGCAAATAAGGTGCAACTTCAAATCCATAAACCTTGATAACAGTACAATCCCCAAACATGTACTAGTCCCCCCAATTGTGATTTATCCCGGATTCATGACCCATATCTTTTGGTTGGAGAAATCTTAAGATCTCTAGGGAGAGGTTGTCACATTCTTTTCCTAGCATCTTGTATAGTGGTTTGATAAAATATTCCTCAACATATAGGTAGTCAGACCTCCCACACCTATTGTCCCACATAGATGTCCACATTTGTATAGGCCTTGAATTTCCATCATTATCTAAGTCTTTTATTCTTAATTCCTCACACCATATCCCCATCACCTTCCCTTCATATAATATCATGTGCATAAAAAGAGAATAGTTCTTGAAATTAATGGCTTCACTATTATTCTTAATGATATTGAGGGAATTATTTATGGCCTCCATAAATAATATGTATAATCATAGGGTTGGGCATTATGGCTCTAGATGTTTGTGGCTAAAACCATGGGAGCAATTCTCATGTTCTTAGGAACATCAATTCCTAGTACTTGACCAGCTGAGTAATAAGTGTATTGAAAGTATTCTTCAAAGAAAGCGACAGAGAATATGGGCTTATTTGACTAGAGAACCTCATAGTTTGGTTACCCACATGCCTTTAACCCTATGTAGAGGAAATTTCCACCTGTAACTTGTTTCAATGGTGTGGTATTCCTCCAACAAGTCTCTGATTTGTAATTATATATTTCAAGGAAGTTTCTAGCTGAAAAATCATGGAAATATAATCTGGCTTTATGACCATGAACTATGAACCATCAGGAAAATGAATTGCTCTCATCTTTAGATTGTAATTCTTTGCCAACACCTTGATTAACTCTATGTTCACAAATATTTTGGGTACTACAAGTTTACCCAAATTCAAATTCCACGGTTTTGACACTAGGCTATGCCAAAATCTCTTCCTGTAATGATAAATAAAGAGGTCATAACCCCTACACGAAGTCCACATCTCCCAGATTTTTTTTTTATCTTCTAATGTCACACATGATGGGTTAACCTATGTTATTTTTTGTATTTTGGCCTAGACCCAAGACAATGATCGATTAATTCTTTATTCAATTGCTTAGCTTTAGTTTTCTATCTTTTTGCTTTCTTTTTTCTTGGGGTTTTTTCCATCTCAATCCTACTCATGCAATGATTTTATGTACTTACTAAGAAAATACTTTGAGCTAAGTCTAGACCACTTGGATAAATGCTAAAAATTTCTAGCTACCTACCGCCATCCAACTTGGTTCTCCAAATCCTTCAATTACAATTCACAGTGATTTCAACTTCTTTGAGGTTGTATTTATCAAATTTCAAAACACTTCATCCAAACCTAGTTCATAAATGGCACTCGCACCACCTTTATGATCAAGTTCTTTATGAATAGTAGTAGTCTCATCGATATTTTTGTTAGTCAAATCAATCAGACTAATCATCATTTCATAACTAGCAAAGAGACTTTTAATTAAAATGCCCATTATTTCTTCGATATGCTAGTATGGTGGTGTATTTTCCTTCCCTTTTACTATTTACCACACTACCACCTTGCTCAAGGCTTCTTGCTCACTTTCGCGATGGTATAGCAATGTATTCTTTTTATCATTACTTGAAGAGTGTCTATTAGACAATATTATTTGTCTCACTGATATCTTAATGTCTCTTCAACATTAGATAGTATGTTCCTCCAATGTTGATTGTCGGTGTCAATGTGACAAGTTAATGTCTCTTGCTGATATGCCACTATCTCATCAAAAATTATTTTGCTATATCCAAGATTTTTATTTTGTTGAGCATTTGTAGATATACCTTGTCGATATGACATAATTTATTCTCTCCTCGATATTCTTGTATCTTGTTGACATTTTAGTGTTTTACATCATCAATGAGACATATAAATAAGTCTCTTTGACATAGGGGTGTCTCTTCTACATTTCTAATCTGTGCTTTGTGCTAATGTCAGGGAGACTTTGGAGGGACTCTCATCGACATGGTCTTTTCTTGGCAATATGCTATGAGAAATCATAGGAGTATTTCAAAGGAGGATTACACTGATGTTGCAATCAAGGGTTTTATTTGGAAGCTCATGTGAGGGATTCTATTAAATTTAAGTTATTATGATAGGAATTCTATGCATATGGTGGATGTAAGAGATGAGTGAAAATGGAAGTATGCAAAAATAATTAGGATGGAATTTTGGCTACAACACAATCCATGTTTAAAAAAGGATGATTCCTATGGCCTAAACTTTGAAATGCTTCAGTAATATTATTTGTGTTGATACAAGTTACTTATTGTAATATCCTTAAATTGTTCAATCATTGGTATGAACTATTGGAAAAAAAAATTAGGATTACTTGGATGCTTCTTCCATTAATTTTGTATCAACATATGTTTGCGAAGACACAAAAGTTAATAGCTCAATCAGGTAGAGCTTTTCTTATTTTCAAATGAAGAGTAAGGTGCATTTTTATTTCTACTACATTACATTCATGTGCATAAGAAAAATCAAAATATTACATTACTAGATTGCACTTATGCAGATGTATATAATATAGGAAATATTGCACAATCCTTTAAAAAATGTAGTCTTTATTGATAATGTAAATGTATGTTGTTCCACACAAGCTGTGGAACTGACTATTTGAATGCATATAATCGAAAATCTATACATTTATAAATATAAAGGAGAAAAATGCACAAAAAGTGAAAGGGGACCCATCATTGCCTCAATGATGAATCTTGGTTGCTTTGTTCTACAACATCTTCAGTCTCCCCACTTGTCTAAGCCTCCAAGTTGATGTCTTCATTGTTGCTCCTAGGTTTCTTGCATTTGAGTGAGAAGAGTGTTGTTAGAACAATGAAGGATCCCCAGTCAAAATATGTGCATCCATCTATAAACATATAATTTGATCATCATGCACATTCAAATAACTTGCATACCATAGATGTCTAGGAAAACAAGAAAGTTATCAAACATATCTATCATATGCTAGGTTTTATCTAACATGTTTTCTCATTGTCCAAGTATAGATAAAACTAGGTTATTGTTTTGTTTATCTGGTTACATCATGTGGGTTGAAATGTGGCTCACACAAGGGTTGAGCCTAGCCTGCTGCCCTATTGTTTCATTTAAGAAGGATAATCAAAAGTAAACCATCCATGAAGCATTAAAGATCAATCTTTGCAATGATAGTGGAGTATTTTGGTAAGGGGCAATCTCCTTATTGATAAATATTTATCCTTATTAATAAGAACATTCCACTATCAACATAGCCATGATTTTTGCAAAACTGATCATCAACAATTCCAAGATAGTTTTCATTGATAGTCTGGTTAAAATTAAGCAGCCCCAAGCATCATAACAGTTGCAAGAATTGAACATGAGGGGAATTCACTTAGATTAAAAGCTTACATAATAGTGATCACTTGCAAAGATAGAGATAGCATGTTTCCACATAACAAATTAAATCGAATGCATGAAAGGTACAATGATGAAGTCCATAATAGTGAATTTTGTGTAAGAGGGATTGAAGGAAAACATTTTGTATCAAGGAGAACAAGGTAACCTCAAATTTTATTGTACTAGAGTATGATAGTACTTGACCTTCTAGTGTTTCTAGAAGGAACCTATAGCAAAAAAGTGTAGTCTCCATATGAAGGAACCATTTTTGGATCTCTTCCCTTAAATGAGTGTTGAAAACATTAGAAGAAAAGAAATACCATAATTCTAAAGTAACAATTTGTATCAAGACAAATGTCAGAAAGTATAATTAAAATGAAAAATCCTTACAATTGGACCTCAAATTGGACCAAACCGATTTATTATTTTATCTTTAAAATATAGGAACTTTCTCTATCGGAGCTTCATGACCTAAAAGTGGATCTCCAATTGGACTGATAAAATTTATGATTTTATCTTTAGAATATAGGAACTTTCTTTGTTCGATATTCATGACCTCAAATTAGATTAGAAGCTAGATAAGAAAATTTATGATTTTATCTTTAGAATGTACAAACTTACTCTATCAGATATTAAAGATCTCAGGTTGGATCAGAAATTGGATAAGCAAATTTATGATTTTATCTTTAGAATGTAGGAACTTCCTCTGTCGGATATTTGGAAATTCCTACACACAAGTTTTGCTTCAAAGCGAAAACACCTAGAAGTGTTTCACACCGGCTCAAGGTACAATCCAACTGGGTTATGACACTGATAGCAATCCAATTTTTCCTAAACCATCCATACCTGAATGTTGCATCATAATATATTCTCCCCGCACATAAAAATGCCACATATTAACCCATTTTAAATAAAACTCAAAATACCATGAAACAATGAGTCCCCTATATTAGTAAGTAAGTAGGTAGTCTATAGGGAATAGTTTGATTTTATACAAGGATGCTCATGAAAGGAATCTTCAAGTGACAGTGAGTGAGTTTGGCACAACCACGATAGGAGGGTCCTCAAAGAAAACAATCTGGACCATGTAGCAAGAGTAACAATATGAAAGAAACATAGGACATGGAGGAAAATGTAGATTAAAAAATTCTCATTAATAGAAATCTTAGTTACATTCGGCTAACAACATCCGGTCTTACAGATTTGGCTCACATGCTTGATAATACATGCTCAAAATTACAACATTCCTATATGCTCCTATATGCAAGAAAATCTTACAATTCAGATCCTCTATTCTATCTTCGCTACTTTCTAATGATCTATTACAATGATTTATATCCTATCAAGTGATCTGGAACCATCTGAGTCAGCCAAGATTATCACAATCTCCAATGATGGAAAATGTAATGAGCTCATGAACAAGTCAGCCCCAAATTTGAATTACTCCATCAATAGGTGGATGATACAAATAATGGACCTATAATGAAGGTCAGGAACATTCCAAGGAATGATTAAAATCAATTGGTTGAGATCCACAAGTCATGGGAATGATCCATGAACAATCAGATTAACCGCTAGGCTTAAAACTATTTCGGTGCCAGTTCAAGAAACTGTCATGAAATCCAAAATTGATAACTTGTCAAAAAAATATCCAACCACACACAAATCTTGGAATAAGGAAAATGAACATTTCCATGATGTACATAAAGATCTGTAGGGTTTGGTGAGAAAATATGATAGCTCCACTAGCAAGAACTGAGAAAGAACAAAACACAAACAAAACTAAAAGGAAAATATTTTTGGTTGATGCAGGATTGCTAGGAACCAAGGATGCTCCTACATCAGACATCTAGGGTTATTGGAAAGTGAGTCGCTCACTTTTCCAAGGCCAAAGGAAAATCGAGAGAGTCTACCTTAGCTTGATAAATCCACAAAGAGTCCTCCACTGGTCTACCTTTCCACTTCACAAGATATTCTTTGTACTATCTTCCATGGGTCTTGCTCCCATTTCTAATATCCAAAATCTCTTCAATCTCATCTGGTTGTTGTTTAGGAAACCAATTTTCCAAATTTTCTTTATTGTCTTCATTGAATTCTACTTCATGATACTAATATAGATCTGCAATGTTGAATATAAGTGATATACCCATGCCATCTGATAGCTCCACTTTATATGCATTTCCTGAATCAAATTTCTTCAAGATCTTACAAGGTCTGAACTTCCTCATCCTTAGTTTGTTGTATGTTCCAATAGGAAATATTTCTTTCCTAAAATATACCATCACTTCATCTACAACTTTGAATTATTTATGTCTCCTCTTTTCATCTGCTTTCTCCTTATACTTCTAGTTCATGTCTTCCAACTACTTTTTCAATTGAGCATGCACTTTCTTCATGTGTTCTGCAAATTCTTCTACTTCTGCACTCCTCTTATCTTCCATATTGATGTCTCTCAATTCTAATATACCTATAGAATGAACTCCAATAATAATCTCAAAAGTTGTCTTTCATGTACTCCTATTCAATGAATTATTGTAAGAAAACTCTGCTTGTGCAAGGACTAAATCCCAACTTATAGTCTTCTCTCAAACCAAACATCTCAGAAAATTACCTAAAATCATGTTCATTACTTCTGTCTATCCATTTGTCTATGGGTGAAACATAGAACTAAACTTCAAATCTGTCTTCAACTTCTTCCAAAGTGTTCTCCAAAAGTGTCCAACAAACTTTACATCTCCTTCTGAAACAATGCTTCTAGGTAACCCATGCAATCTAGCCACCTCTTTGAAAAACAATTCTGCTACATGTGCTACATTGGTTGTCTTCTTACAAGGTATGGAATGTGCCATCTTAGAAAATCTATCTACCACCACAAATACTAATTCATTACCTCTTTGTGTCTTCGGTAAACCAAGTATGAAATCCATGCTGATATCCTCCCAAGGTCTCTTCAAAACTGTCAAAAGCTTATACAATCCAACATTCTGACTACTTCCTTTTGCATCTTGACAAACTCTACAAATTTTCACAAATCTTCTAACATCCTTATGAATTTGCAGCCAAAAGTAATAGTCACTCACCAATGCCACTATCTTATCAACTCCAAAGTGTCATGGCATTCCTCCACCAAATTATCCCTCATTGAACTTCGGGGTATACTCAACTGATTACCTCTGAACAACATGTCCTCCTAAATGAAATAATCCAATGACTAACTTCTATCCTCCAAAATTGGTTCTTTATAAGCTCTCCAAGGTTCTGCAAAATCTAGGTCTTCTTCATACAAGTTCTTCAATTAATCAAAGCATAATACTTCCACTCTCATCTTTGTCTATAAATTCCTCCTCCTACTCAAGGAATCAAGAACTCTATTTTAATTTCCACTCCTATGCTTAAAAACAAAAGTATAACTCTATAAGAACTCTACCTATCTCATGTGTCTCTGATTCAACTTACCCTAACTGTTCAAATATTGCAATGCTTGATGATCTGTTTACAACACAAAATCCTTAGGAAACAAGTAATGTCTCCACATTTTCAAGGCTTGAACTATGGCATAAAATTCTTGATCATACACAGAATTTCTCCTCCTAGCATCATTCAATTTCTCACTAAAATAAGCTACAGGTTTTCCCTCTTGACTTAACATTTCTCCAATAGCATTTCCACTTGCATCACAGTCTACTTGAAATACCTTATTGAAATCTAGTAAAGCCAACACATGCTGCTCAGTCACCTTCTACTTTAACAACTAAAAACTTTGATCTACTCTAGATGTCCATCTAAAATCCTTCATATCTCCTCTCATTGTTTTTGTCATATGGCTACAAATAGAACTGAAATTTCTAATGAACTTATTGTATAAACTATCCAATCCATGAAATAATCTTACCTCTCCAATGCTATCTAGTGTAGACCACTCAACAATCACTCTTACCTTTTTAGGATCCATCCTCAATCCTTCCACAGATATTAAAAATCCCAAATATACCAGCTCCTCCTTCATGAAACTACACTTCTTAATTTTTATCATCAACTGCTCTTCTTTCAACCTCTGCAAAACTTGTTTGATATGCAACAAATGTTCTTCTCTATTCTTATTGAAAATCAAGATGTCACCCAAGTAAACAATCACAAACTTACCCAATGATTTATTCAATACCTTATTCATCAACCTCATGAAAGTACTTGGTGCATTTGTTAATCCAAAAGGCATCACCAACCATTCATACAATCCTTCATTTGTCTTGAATGTTGTTTTCTACTCATCTCCTTCTTTGATTCTAATCTAATGATGTCCACTCTTCAAATCTATCACTCAAACAATTGATAATGTCATCCATCTGGAGCAAAGGAAATCTATACTTCATCATAATATTGTTTATGGCTCTAGAATCTTTACACATTGTCCACTCTCCATCCTTCGTAGGTGCTAACACAATAGGTATTGCACATGAACTTATGATTACTCTGATCAAACCCTTCCTAAGCAATTCTTTCACTTGTCTATTCAATTCCCCATTCTCTATTTGTGTCATCTGGTGTGTTTCTTTATTAGGAAAACTTGCTCCAAGAATTAGATCCATACAATGACTAATACTCCTTACATGTGGCAATCCATCAAGTACATTATCTGAGATGATCTCCTCATATTCTGTTAGTATCTCTTTTATCTCTTCTAGGTGTTCTTCCACATGCTTCAATTCTTCAGCCCTCTTAGGTACCAATGAATAACACACATTCTCATGTCTCAATCCATCAAGGAATCTTCTTCCATCAACCAGACAAACCCTAACATTTATACAAACTTCAATTGTAGGAACATCTTCCAATGGTAAAAAAATATACTTCATCCCATTAGCAATAATGATGTATATATTATTCTTTCCATCATGAATATCCTATCTATCATACTACCAAGGCCTTCCCAACAAAACATGGCATATATCCATAGGCATGATATCACACAAAACATCATCATGGTAATTTCCGATCTTTAATTTCACCAAAAAATGTTCACTTACCAGTATCTTATCCTCATCTTGAATCCAAGCAATTTGATAGGGCTTCAGGTGTTTCAACCTTTCCAACTTTACCTTAGTCACCATCACTTAAGAAACCAAGTTCTCAGAACTTCCACTATCAACAATCACTTTGCAACATTTACCATTCACCTTGCATCTAGTCCAAAACAAATTCTTCCTCTGCAATGGCTCTTTCTCCATCTCACTTTAATATAATACTCTTTTATTCACCAACACTTCTCCATCTTCCATTCTGTTAGCTGATCCAGCATGATCCTCCTCAACAAAGGTTGTTCTCCTATTGTTCTTTGTTTCTCTGCTTGTCTCACCTTGATTACATTCAAATGCTCTATGTCCTTCCCCACCACATTTTTAACATGTTCCTTTGAATATCCTTTTCTCATGTCCTCTATCATCTCTTCTATAACCTTCATTTCAGTAACCACCATAACCTCCTCTTCTGTAAGAGTTTGCATCAACTCTCTAGTATGAATTGTCACTCTTAATAATCTCCTTATCCTTATTTTGATCTAGAAAAGATCCTCCTCCTCCTCTAGTAAAAGTTCTTCCTCTTTGTCTCTGCTCATGTCTTTTATTCAACTTCTCTTCTACCTTTAGGGAACATTGATATGCTTCCTTCACACTCACCAACTTGATCAAACTAATCTCATCCTATATAGATGACCTCAAACCATTCACATGTTTGGCTACTTGCTCGATCTCATACTCTGAATGTCTAGATATGATATTCAACTTGTAGAACTCTTCAGTATACTCTGTCACACTTGATTCCTTCTGCTTCAAATTTTGCAACTTTAAGAACAAAATAATCTAATAATCTATAGGAATAAACTTTTTTTTCAACTTATTCACTATCTAATCCCAAGAATTTATCTTTTCTTTTCCTCTTCTTTTACTATATGTCTGTAAATGTTCCCACCAAAGGGATGCATGTCCTCTCAACTTTCTACAAGCATATTTCACCTTCTTATCTTTAGTGGTATCTTAAATTCAAAATACTTTTCCATCTCTGTAATCCAATCAACCAATTCTTCTGAATCCAACTTACCATTATAATTTGGTGGATTGAAATGTAGCTTTCTATTCACTCTGGTTAGGGCTCTTATGAACCTCTCTTCTCCCTGATCTAGGCTAGGTTTCTCTTCTCTTCCTCTTTCTTCCTAAACTTCCACTTCTTCATCACTCACATCATCAACTAGTTGACCTCTTCTCTAGGTCATTTCGACTACATCTAATCTAGCAACAATTCCTCTTAGCATCTCCACTATAGCTTGGTATACATTTCTAGGTGCTCCATTTCCTCTAACATTTCTTCTTCCATCCATCTTTACAATAGTCCTCTGCAACTGCAGGTCAAATCCTAAATCTGCTACCCTACAAAAAATCTTCTATAGGACTTTGCAAATTTTGTCAACCTCACATTGATCGAACCTTGCTCTAATACCAATCTGGTATAGCCACAGTAGGAGGGTCCTCAAAGAGAATAATCTAGACTATGTAACAAGAGTAACACAACAAAAAGAACAATAGGATATGGAGGAAAATGCAGATTAAAATATTCTCATTAATAGAAATCTTAGCTACATTCGGCCAACAACATCCAGTCTTATAGATTTGGCTCATAGGCCGGATAATACATGCTCAAAATTACAACATACCTATATGCTCCTATATGTGAGAAAAATATTACAATTTAGATCATCTTCACTACTTTCTAATGATTGATTGCAATGATTTATATCCTATCTAGTGATCTAGAACCATCTGCGTAAGCCAAGATTATCACAATCTCCAATGAAGGAAAATGTAACAAGCGCATGAACAAGTCAGCTCCAAATTTGAATTACTCCATCAATAGGTGCATGAGATGAAGTGTGGACCTATAATGAAGGTTGGGAACACTCCAATGAATGATTAAAATCACACGGTTAGGATCTGCAAGTCATGGGAATGATCTATGAATGATTAGAATAACCGCTAGGTTTGAAACTATTTTGGTATCAGTTCAAGAAATTGTAATGAAATCTAGAAAAAATAACTTTTAAGAAAAGATCCAACCACACAAAAATCTTGGAATAAGGAAAATGAACGTGTCTACGATGTACATAAAGATTCGTAGGGTCTGGTGAGAAAATATGACAGGTCAACCAACAAGAAATGAGAAAGAACAAAACAAGAATAAAAGTGAAAAGAAAATATTTTTTGTTGATGCAAGATTTCCAAGAACCAAGGATGCTCCTACATCAGATTTATTTGAGATTGTAGTTGATGGTGCAATATCCAGTTTTAAAGACAATTAGCAAAGTAGTAAATGTGCAAGAAAATCAAATTGTACAAAACAAACAATTCACAATGTTATCTTGCATAATGCCTTAATTTTAAAGACAAAAATCTCATTGTATCTTGATGAAAGTAGTGACCTTAATGGTCAATCACTAGAAACCCTAATTTTAAAACATGCTATTGTGCTTATGGAGGCAACATTTTAAGCAAGGCGGTGAGTGGTGGTTTGGAACAATGGCAGGTATGAAGGACTTGCTTTATATGCATTTTATGTGTCCACATTAGGTCTTGGACCCTTGCAAATCAAATAACATGTTTTTAATGATGTCTTGCAAAGGTCTTATAAAGTCTTGTAAAGGACTTTCATGCTTTTCTAGACCTAAAAAGCTCATTTCTCCCTAATTCAAAATTATAAAATTTGTTTAATAATATCATTACATCAATCTAGATGGTTTTTAACTAAAACTTAATGTTGAACTAGTGTTGTAATGTGTCTCACACATTCACATTGGTTCTTGTGCCTTCCTAGGCTATGTGGACCTCATTTTAGTGTTGTAAAGTGTGCTTAATTACACTTACACATTGAATTTTGTGTCCGAAGCCATATTTTACATTTACATCATCACCAATAGGCCCCTCCTAACCCTTATTGTGCATCTTGAGGCTTAAATTGATCAAATACCCAGCATAGTAATCTTATAAACCTGATTGTCTTACTTCTTGACATTCTAGCTTGCAAAAATGGCCCCTATGGGACCCATTCACCATTATTGGTGAATTAGTCCCATCTAGGTGGGACCCATTTTCCATTAGTGGTGAATGAGTCCCATTTTGAGCCATTTTTGGGTTTTGAGCAGGAAAAAATAGGTTTTAAGTTAATTTTTCTGCATGTCAGCCTTAGGGATCTAATTAGTAATAAAATAAGGTGAATTGCATATAAATATAAGTCTCTTAATTCTAATTTACATTTTATTATTGTTTGAATCCATCATTCATCATGTTTTCAAGTCAAGCAAGCTAGGGTTTTGTCATTCTAAGTCACCAAGGTAGCACTTTTTAGACATTCAAGGGCAGAATCTTCATGTTTTGTTGTAGACATTGAAGTTCAATCATCATGGAAAGGTAAAATCTCCATTATTTCATGCTTCATTATATATTTTCATCATTTTGGTTTAATTACCTAAAAATGGGTTTGACCAAGGCAAACCCTTATGCCCTAACATTCACCATTTCTTTCTCTTTCATTGTGTATTTGTAGATTTAGGTGCTTGGATGGATTGGAAATTACTAAAGATTAGTTTAAAAACTTTTTTAATCCATCTCCACTTTTACAAGGCTAAAACTTACACAAAAGGTCATTTGCAACATAAAAAATTAGGGTTTCAGACAGGGACACTTGGAGGTACAAATTGAGCAAACCGAAAGCTACAGATTCCATTTTTGAGTTTTCAAAAAAGCTAGAATGGACTAATTCACCTAGAGTGGAGAATGAGTTCCACTTTACCTATTTCCTAAATATTTTTTGGAGATTTAGACACCCATTTGGCTAAAACGAGCCCCAATGTAGTTTTCTAGAATTGGGACTGATTCACCCAGAATGGTGAATGAGTCCCACCAGAACTAAATTTTAGCATCAACAACATTCCAAAAGTCATTACTAGGCCTCCTCCATATCTCAAATGCACTCTTCTAGTTTCATTCATTTCCGTTAAGTTGTGCATTCATTTCTAGTTCATTGTTGCATTACACAATGTGTTTTCAAACATCTTTTGTTTCTTAGGTTTTGCATATTTAAGAAATCAATATAATACATTAGTTGCACTTATATCATTTTATTCAGTCATATAAACATCATACACATCCTAATTTGAATGGAACCTTAGTATTTTTGGCCCTACCTCTCTCCTTTTAGGTGAAAAACCCTAGAAGAGCTAGAAAGGTGCAAGGTGCCAAAAATATACGGTTCATTTTGGTGAACCTAAATTTCACATGCTTTCTTGTCTAATTTTGAGTACTTTCATCATATTATATCTATCTTGCATTATGGTTTACATTATCCATTTGCATGCTAGGTGTTAAATTTTGCATTCATACAAAGTGCATAATAGGTTGCATTTTTGCAACTTTAATCATTAAAATGTTATAAAATTATACATTTTCATTTATCTCTACATCTTAGCATTTAGACTTGATAAAATTTAGTCACAAGTTTCTAATTTTTTTGAAAATATTCCATATTGGGACCCATTTTCCACCCTAGGTGAATTAGTCCCTATTGACCCCTGAAACATCACTGTACAAAATTCAAAAAAAAAAAAAAGGATTATATTTGGTACCTTACCTTGCCTATATCACTTGGTTGCATTTATATAGCATACATTTGACTAGATTTCACTTAAATTAGATCATTTCATGCATTGTTCAATTTCACTTTTGCATTCACAACATTTCATTTTCAGATTGTTACATCGTACATTACCTTACTTCTAAGCTAGTAATTGCATTTCCTATTAAGTCATAGCATGTTTTCCTTCAAAATATGTGTCTTTTATTTTGTTAATAGTGGATTTTATAAGTACAACATTCCCTCTTATGAGTTTACTTTTTATTACCACAATGAGGACTTTAAGAAACCTGAGAAAACCATTGGTACAATCCTTAAACTTACATTTCCCATTAGTGAGAATGATAATGTAGACAATCAAAATAATCATACTTGCTCTTCTCCCTATACCTCTCCTATTTGTGAAAAAGGTATCTTAGTGAAGGAAGTTACAAGCATTGAGAGTCTTAATTGTCCATTTTCTTATTCCCCTTTGGATGATGTTAGCAAACAAGATGATGAAAACATAGAAACATCCCTAAATACCACATTACCTAATCCCCATAACCATGACAATCAAAATTTTCCATCTCCTAATAACCCTCCTTGATGTCAAGAGGATAGGTTGGTATTAGCATACATCCCTATCAAGAGTCATGAAAACCTTGACACTCCCTTTCCTAATGCTCCTCCCCTTTGGGATGATCTATTTACAAACCAAAGTGATCCTTCTCTTGATACCTTTCTCAATTGTGATGAAGCTAGTTTACACACTTAAAATTTGGATGAACACATTACAAGCTCTCCTAGTTGGGTAGATAACATAGCACAAGAGAATGATACTTTAAAAAAAACTGACATTCAACTAACACCTTCTCCTAATCATCCCCCTCTTGACACTCACATCATTGAGTATTCCCCTATTAGTGATGAAGTCAGTTTGGAAGAACCTAGCTCTACTTTTCAAGAATATGTGGCTTGTTGTTATTCTCAAACCTCTCCTCCTAGGGAGAATATCATGGTGCTAGAAAATGACAACAATCATAAAGTATCTTCCTTCCATAAACAAGTGGTTCTTGATTTCCCTTAGAGATACATCCAACCAAGACCGATGAGGTTATGAATGTAGAAGAGTCCATTAGATCCCCTTTGATCAATGGACCTCATACATACCCCATGGGACATGTAAGGAATCCCCTAATTCTTTACCCACCATCACACAAACAAAGTTATAATATCATTTCTCATACATATAACACTTGCAGTAATCCACAACCTCTGCAATCAACCCCAACCCATTTACCTTTACCCAATCTACCAAACAAAGGAGTGTGATCTTGTTGAACAATTAAATAATACTCTTGTAAAAATTTCTCTTTGGGATTTACTTCAGAACTCACCAAATTACCACACTATTCTTCAAACAACCTCACAACAACTTGTAGTTCCTCCTAATACAACTCCAAATTATGTGACAACTTTAATCCATAGCATGCATGTTGACATTACTTTCCATCAACATGAACTCCACTCTTTGGATGTGTAGAAACAAAATGAAGCTTTCTTGATCATCACTCAATACAAAAAAAATGCATAAAGAGAACTCTTATAGACAATGGTTATGTTCTTAATGTGTGTAGTGTGATTCTTTTGGATAGGCTTGGCATTCATAGATCCACCATTTGACCTGAATCTCTATCTATTAATGGATTTTACAATGTTGCAAAGAAATCACTCAGGGTAATCATTACGCCTCTTACAGTTGGAGTGGTCACCTTAAATACACCAATCTATGTCATGCCTTATGAAATTTCATGTAATCTCATCTTAGGAAGATAGTCAATTCATTCCATGAATGGTGTGAAATCCACTCTGCATCACAAAATAAAATAAATTTACAACAACAAAGTATACACCCTTGAAATTGAACCTAAACCTTATATTGTCTTACAACTTTCCAATACCAAAGAGAACCCCTTGAATACATTAACATCAACCCTACAAGTAGAACCTTCGCAAAAAAATTACAACAATATTAAACATCACACGACGTTATCAGAAGATGATTGGGGTTCCTTGGATTTTGAGCATGACTTCATGGGTGAATACAAAATCATCCACAAAGATTCAAAAAAGGAAAAAGACACAACAACCATATCAACACCAACTTCGGAAGACCTTTCGACAACATCCACCTCAACCACTTTAGACAAAGAAGCAAATTACACAACCACCTTTAATGAACATAATAATGAACAATCACCTAATCCAAAAGCCATGAAAAATATTTATGGAAAAGGTTTTGAGCTTATGAAATGGATTGGATATAGTGGAAAGGGGTGTGGTGCTAATGAACAAGGTATCTGCAACCCTATAGACTCCCTCACACAACAAACAACTCATGGTCTCAGTTATTATCCTATAATAGAGATTTCCAAACCTCCACCCACCATCAACAATATCACCCAACACCTTACTAAACCATCCTTAACATCTAGTGCTCTTGAACATCATCCTTCATCAAACATGCAACAAATAATTACATCTTCACTTAATTTCAATGTCATCTCGCAAAACGTTCATGATTCAAATTCATTAGATTTTATACCTTCCTATAATGGGAAGAATAAAATTTCGCAATCTAGAGACACTTGTGTATGTATGAAATCCACTAATAAGAAAGATGTATCTTTGAAAAAAACCATGAAACCACCTTCTCCTCTTGATCAAGAGGTTATCTTGTTGAGACTCCTCCAAGATCACTTGATCACCCTCCCTCCTCAAACTCAAAAGAAATGTTATTCCAAGACTTCATTTTGCACCTATGATAGAGTTCATGGATACTCCACTAATGAATTTAATGCCATGAGTCATAAAATACAACACTTTCAAGAGTTTGGTATGCTTCCCTATGTGGGGGCATCTAATTCCTCTAATTTTTGTTTATTTTCACTCTAGATTGTATCTCATCAATCCTTTTGGCTCACCTTTGTCCTACACTTAGTGGGGGGCAAGGAGTTATGTATCCTTATCCTCGTATGTCACTTGTGGTTGCCTCCTTTTGACCAGTCATTGACCTTTCATGAATAAATAAGAGTAAGATTTGGACGTGGACGACATGCCTTAAGTTTTCTCACATATGAAATACTCCTCTTTTTCATGATGTAGCTAATCGAAAACAAAGGACTTGTCATAGGGCCTTCCAAGTAAGCTCATATGTCTTCCTCTTTCTCTTCTACTTTAAAGCAATTTCTCATAGAACGATGTGTAGCAATTCCTTTAAAGTGGGGGGCATACAATACCATAATTCATTTGCATTCTTGGTTCCTAGTGTGGCCTTGTCGTTTATGTGATGCATTCATCACTTCTTGGATAACACTGGGTGTGATGTCCATTATAAGTGTGATCTATCTTAGCATATTACATTCCTCTTTGTGGAATGACGTGATGCACTGCATCCCCTAAGTTGTGAATATAAAATTATTTGATTGGTCCTCTCTTGGAGACATTAGACACAATGATCCCTAAGATACTGACCTTGCATGAACTGAACAAGACTCTTTTGAACGTCTTTTACATTTTTTCATTTTTCATTTTGTATTTTGCACCCTTTTGCAACCTTGCATAACACAACTTGCATGCCTGTAGTATCTTTCTTTTTGTTTATGGCATTTTTCCTTGTGGCACCTTATTAAAGTTGTCATGAGGTAAAACTTTGATATGGTTGAGCGGGAATCCCACCTAGTGGCATGACTTTTCCCCGTTGCCACTTTTGTGTTTGTGATTGCATACCAACTAGCATATGTATCTTACCTTTTGAGATTTATCACGCCAGAGTGAGTATAGTTGAGCCTTCTCACCCCACAGACATCCTAAAGCTCTATTGCCCCAAAGTGAGTACATATTTTCTTCTTTTCTAGTTCATTCCATTGCATGATTTTGTATCTTAAGGGCTAGACTTACATATGGATCTCTCTACAATGTCTGCTTTAGTGTGAGTTTGAAGCAATTTCATCATCTCATTAAAGTGGGGGATAAATGTTCAATAGAAAAATGGACCCTCTTCTTGACAAGGGATTAATTCATGATAAAATAGATTTAATGAGGTCTTAATCTAGTGTTGTGAGGTATTTTATACATCCACACTAGGTCTTGGACCCTTGCAAATCAAATAACATGTTTATAATGATGTCTTGTAAAGGTGTTGTAAAGTCTTGTAAAGGACTTTCATGCTTTTCTAGACCTAATAAGCTCATTTTTCCCTAATTCAACATTATAAAATGTGTTTAATAACATCATTGCATTAATCTAGAAGGTTCTTAACTAAAACTTAATGTTGAACTAGTGTTGTAATGTGTCCCACACATTCACATTGGTTCTTGTGCCTTCCTAGGCTATGTGGACCTCATTTTAGTGTTGTAAAGTATATTTAATTACACTTTCACTTTGATTTTTGTGTCCCAATCCCTATTTAACATTTACATCATCACTAATAGGGCCATCCTAACCCATATTGTGCATCTTGAGGCTTAAATTGATCAAATACCTGACATAGTCATCATATAAACGTGATTTTCTTACTTATTGACATTCCAAATTGCAAAAATGGCCCCTATGGGACCCATTCACCATTAGTGGTGAATTATTACCATCTAGGTGGGACTCATTCACCATTATTGGTGAATGAGTCCCATTTTGAGCCATTTTTGGTGTTTGAGCAGGAAAAGTTTGGTTTCAAGTTAATTTTTCTCCATGTCAGCCTTAGGGATCCAATTAATGGGAAAATAAGGTGAATTTCCTATAAATATATCTTAATTCTAATTTACATCTCATTATCATTCATCCATCATTCATCATGTTTTCAAGTCAAGGAAGCTAGGGTTTTGTCATTCTAAATCACCAAGGTAGCACTTTTTAGACATTCAAGGGAAGAATCTTCATGTTTTGTTGTAGAAATTCTAGTTCAATCATCATGGAAAGGTAAAATCTCCATTTTTTCATGCTTCATTACATATTTTCATCATTTTTGTTTAATTACCTAAAAAGGGGTTTAACCAAGGTAAAACCCTATGCACTAAAATTCACCATTTCTTTCTCTTTCATTGTGTATTTGAAGATTTAGGTGCTTGGATGGCTTGGATATTATTAAATATTAGTTTACAAACTTGTTGAAGTCATCTCCAATTTTTCAAGGGAAAAAATTACACAAAAGGTCATTTACAACTTTGGAAATCAAGGTTTTAGATCGGGACACCTGAAGGTACAAATTAAGTAGACTGAAAGCTACAAATTCCATTTTTGAGTTTTCAAAAAATATAGAATGGAGTAATTCTCCAAAAGTGGTGAATGAGTCCCACTATACCTATTTCCTAAAGATTTTTGGAGATTCAGACACCCATTTGGCTAAAACGAGCCCTGGTATAGTTTTTTGGAACTGGGACTAATTTTCCCAAAATGGCGAATGAGTCCCACTAGGCCCAAATTTTAGCATCAATAACATTCCAAAAGTATCTAGTCCTCACCCATATCTCAAGTTCACACTTCTAGTTTCATTCAGTTTTGTTAAGTTTTGCATTCATTTCTTGTTCATTGTTGCATTATACAATGCGTTTTCAAACATCTTTTGTTTCTTAGGTTTTGCATATTTAAGTAATCAATCTCATCAATTAGTTGCACTTAGATAATCTTATTTAGTCATATAAAAATCATACACATCATAATTTGAATGAAACCTTAGCATTTTTGGCCCTATACCTCTCTCCTTTTAGGTGAAAAACCCTAGAAGCGCTAGAAAGGTTCAAGGTGCCAAAAATCTATGGTTCAATATTAAAGATGTCAAATGAAAAACAATAGTAGCTAGAGTAATGAACACAGTGTGAAAGAGGATAGTGTGCTAGGGAAGATTTAGGAGATCTCCACATTGTCTAATCACATGAAAATACATCATTTATTTATTTTTTGAAATTAAAAGAATTTATTATAAACCCTATATAGGACACATTGATACTTCAAAAGAATCTGATTTATTTTATAAAATTAATAGAAGTCATTCTAAACCCTATATAGGATACATTGATACTTCAAAAGCATCTGAAGGAATTTGAGATTATGCAAACATATTTCAATTAAATACTTGGATTACAAACAGTAGTGTGAACATTGTAACCCTTATTGATCAAAGTAGGAATGAGATAAACAACAATGAATCCTATGCCTCCTTTCACGCACATCTCCTTACCATTCTCTGTCATTCTTTATTGAAACACTTCTCCATTTTGTTGGGCTATGCCTAAAAATAAGGATTCAATAAAGGTTTTATTCTATGTTTATTAAAATGAAAACTCCATTATGGCGGGGTATGCTTGAAAATAAGATTTTGACAAAATTTTTAGAGTATGTTTATTAGAGTTTTAGAGTATTTTGGCTGGCTATATTCTTGATTCCTTAAATGATTTATTCAAATGGATTATGATTGATGTGATTTGCTGCATTTAGTGTTGTAAATTGTAATGATGCCACGATTACCATACTGCCATTGTCTCTTATTATACCCATTGCGGTATGACAGTGTTTTACCCTTCTCTTCTACTATTTACTGCATTGCCACCTTGCTCAAGGCTTCTTGTTGTGGGGTTGTAGTGTATACTACTCTACAACATATGTTGCTCACCTTCCCAATGATCTGGCAGTGTATTCTTTTGATCATTACTTGAAGAGTGTCGATGAGACAATCTTATTTATCTTACTGATATCTCAATGTCTCATCAACATTACTTCATTATATCCAAGAGTTGTGCTTCACCGAGAACTTGAAGATATACCTTATCGATGTGACATAAGTGATTCTCTCCTCAATATGCCTATATCTTGTTGACATTTTACTATTTTACATTTTCGATGAGACATATAAATAAGTTTCTTCAACATAGTGGTGTCTAAACTAGTGCTAAACTCGAAGCTAAAGTCGAAACTAAAAGTGGTGCTAAATTCAAAGATAAAATCAGAGACAAAGGAAGTGCTAATGGTGGTGCCACACTCAAAGCTAATATAGGTGCTAAAAGCAACATTAATTTTGGTGCAAATTAGCACTGCAACTAGTGTTGACTTGTCCTGATCGGTGCAAATAAATGCCAAAAGAATCACCATCCCAATAAATAGTGCCGATGTTTTAAAAAAAATAGAAAAAAATACATTAAAATAGTGGGTGAAAGCAAAAAACAAAGCATAAAATGGAGAAAATCATAGGGTTTTGTTGTAGTGCTCCAATTGGGGAACAAGATAGGATCCCCGAACATGATGAAGAAATGCTTCCTTCAAGAGAAGAAGAGGAAAAGGGAAAGGAAGAGAGAGAAGAAGATGAGCCTGAAAAGGAGGCTAAAGCAAGAAAGAACCTGGAAGTAGAGAATTATGAAGAGCGTGTGCAAGAAGAAGAAGAAGAAGAATACTTGAAGAAGAGAAAACGTCTAAAGGGAAGGACATCCCCAAAGAACATACAACTATTGAATCCCTAGGGAAAGTAATAGTATTTATTTAGGATTCAGATGAAGAAGAGGAAGAAAAGATGGAACAAATGACTCTAGCCAACAAGGGAATGAAAATTCAGCATACTTGGGAAGAAGAAGGTGATTGTTAATCATCAAAATGGGGATCCTAGATGCTTGAATGGATAGAGAAACAATTAGAAAAAAATACCCCTACACTTATGGATCCAAAGGCAAGGGTAGAAGCCATTCTAGCTTTAGCACAAATAAGCACAAAGAAGGAAAAGAAGCCAAGGGTGAGATCCCACTTGACAATGAATGCCCCAGGATCTAGGATAGTGCAAATAGCTACTCCGGTGGTGGAAGGAGAAGGAGTTAGCTATAATATTTCTACCATTCGCTTTGGAATGATGACAAGAGAGAAGAAGATTGATCACCTTCAAGGATGAGGTTCTACTATTGTTCACCAAATGCATAAGGACAAGTCCTCCAAGGAGGAATTAAAGGCACAAGTGTTAAATTTAATGACCTATATACAAAAATGGTCATCCACAAAAGAAAAACCCACCACGTTATCAATGCCACCACAACTATTGTCCCAAGACCACATCAAAATATTAGAAAGGAGAAAGAACTAGACAAAGGCCATTGAATATTGGTTTCAACGAGTCATATAGAATGGGCATATGGGTCTCAACCACATCACTAGAATAGAAAATAAATTCCTAGAAGTCCAAAAAAAAATTGAAGGCATAAGAAAATTTTGCATTGACTTCCCAGAATTATGTAGGATCATGTATCCTAAAATTGGGGCTATCCTCAAAGTGCCTAGGAAAATGCGGGAAAGGGAATTGGCATTGGCATAGGATGACCACTGGCTCGTGGAGATGTTGAAAATGGGCCTTGATCATTGATGAGAGATTTTGGAACGAGTGCTCCATGAGGTAGAGGTTGACATTGACTGGGTCAAGGAAACCAAAACAGCCTGCGAGGAATACCTCAAGTTGATGACAGATCTCGACATGCCCTTCAACAAGATAGATTCAGAAAAGATAAGGCAACACTTCCTCAAGAAGATGGAAGATGGAGCTATAGATGTCCTTATGCCATACTTCATGGATTTTTCTACTCGTGCCTTTTCCCAATCTGAGCATGCTATAAAGAACACTCCCAAATGTGATAAGGATTGGGATATAATTACTAGTCAGTCAAAGAAATTGAACTTTCAAGTGCTTCAATTTGATATAATGGAGGGATAAACTTCAAAAATTTATCAAAAAGTTTTTGGAATATGCAACTATGAAGAAGCACGAAGGGAATCCAGTAATTAATGATGAATTCCTAACAGTCTAGCTATAGCAAAGGGAAATCTACTAGAAGACAAAATGCTACAGTGTTTCCCACAAGAGGACAAAATAAGCTAGAAGGAAAAATGTAATTCTATATTGTAGAATATTTGGGGGTAGTTGAAACCCTAATTTTTAGTGAATCTTGGCCACACAATGAGATTGAATCTTTTCCATTCATTTTGTTTTTTGGACACTATAAATAGGGGTCTCCTCTCATTTTCAAGAGAGAGAGTTGAGTTATTGTAAAGACATGCTACTAGAATTTTAATAGAAGTTCATTGATTTTGGTGGATTCTTGAGTTCCAACTTCATGTTTCATGATTCTTCTCCTCTTAGTTAGTAAATTTGAGTAAATTAACTTTGTTGCTATATGTTCTAGCATACTTTAATAGATTAGATAATTTTGTCCATTGATGGTGAATGATTATGTTGTGTTGATGCCCCTCCTTTTTCATTCTTTTTGTTGTTTATTGATGCTAAACTATAGTGTAAAGCTAGTTTGAACATTGTATGAATGTTGCACTTAAATTCTATATTTTATTCATGCTTTATCATGAATTAATGGTTGAACATCTATAGACCTTAGAAGATTGCACTAGTTTCATCAGACTATGAACTAATCTTATCTAGTTAAGTGGGGCTTAGTTTTAGGAAGGTTGTCCACTGTAGCATCTTCCATTATCATTGTTCATTAGTCGCTTTAGGTCTAGGAACTTCTCCCTTCCCCTATCCTTTTGAATTTTCTTTTAAATAGTAACTTTAGGTAAAGTTCATTGCATATTATAAATCCAATCTGAAGATCAAAGTGGAGTTTGAGACTATTTTCCTAAACATGAAACAATAGAGAAACATTTCAGAAATTTTATAAAATTCTTTTAAAGTGTCAATTCCATCCAACTTAATCTATGTAAGGCTACCGTATGATTACCAGCAAGATCACATTGAACCAACTGAATTATTCCAAGCATGTCATGACCTAACACCCAAGAGACCTTGGGGTAGTTTTCAACAACTTGTTGTTGGATATTTCCTTTAAAGAGAGGGAGCATACTTGTGTGTTGCATGTGTTGAGTAGGTGTAAAGACATCCATAAATAGAACTAACACTAGAAGGAGGGCACCCCTTTTAAGTTAGGTTGTATCATATTGGATCATTTTCCCCTAAAAGGTCTCATAGAGTTCTAAGATCCACACCCAACAAGATATTCCAAATGACATTGAAGGATATGTAGATTGATCATGGAGATGTGGCTTGCCAAAATTTCCCTTATTACTTGGGGGAAGAGGCCTTTTATTGGTACATCAACTCACCAATGGGATCTATTACTAGTTGAGATCTCTTGAATAATGCATTCTTGAGGAAGTACAAAATCCTCATCAACCCCTCAAAATTATATCAACAATTCATGGCAATTAGTAGGGAGGTCAATGAACCAATCAACTCCTTCAACGATAGGTTCCACCAAGCATATACAAGATTGAAAGCTCCGTATGTGCTCAATGACATCACCGTCTTTCCTATCTACTATGCTACCTTGGACAACCTCACTACAACATTGGTGAAAAGAATGAACCCACCACTAGCCAGATTGGTGGATGATTATGCTAAGGTAGTTGTAGCTAGCACTGATTTGGGATAAAAAATATTCTTTCCACTACCCTCCTTATGGTAGGTTGCTCACCCTATGTAGATTCAATGGTTCTCTCAAGCTCTACAAAATTATATGCCTCTCATGAATCTAGTTCTACAGCTTCCCATAGTTCCTCATCTAGGATAGCCCATGAATCAAGCACCTCTTGTGCCTAACTAGCTACAACCCCAACAACAAAAAGTTTATTCATAGTAGCCCTAGGTGCCACTATATCTACAAGGGCCTGAATTCTTTCCTGCTCAGTAGAACCAAATGGCAGCACAACTTGTCTTTCTCCAAAAACAAACACCACAACCAAACAATACTAAGAAAGATCAGTTAGATGAGTTGACAGAGATAATCAGAAAAATTTCCATCGAGATGACTCATCTCAAAAACCAAAATAATCAGCTGCAAGCTTCTCAGGAAAACATTCAGGCCAACCTCAATTGACATAACAAGGATAATTGTGAAACGGGTACCTCATCCAGGCATAATTATGAAAGAGGGAAGAGATCTAGTTAGAATTTTGAAAGGATACCTTCCCAAAGACATAATCAAACATGGAATACGAGGCCAAACAATGGAGGTGTTCCCACTCCTCTTGATCATCCTGCTAGTGCAGAGAAGACAACCAGTGGAGTATAACTCGTTGAGGCTGCCTTATCCAAATGGTGCCAGATCCATAAAATGAATAGACACTCCAAGATGGATTTCCCTAAGCTCCTCACAGCTACAGAGATTTTTCAAGTGGAGGTATAGAATGTCGTTGATAGTGTGGGCTACATAGACATAGTCCCATCAGAACCATATGACTCTTCCATGCTCGTGGTCAATCAAGCTCCATTCCTGCGAAGTGAGAGCAATGAACCTAAGAACAAGGCTACCTCCCCAAAGAATGAAGAATCTTTATCTCAACTCTTTACTTTTGTAGATAATGGTATGCTAGATGAATAAGATTCTAGTGAATATGAAGTTCAAATGTTCCATTAGAGAGCCTCTCCATATAACTTAAGGAATAGACAAGTAGGGGGACCTTTCACTACTTCCACTCCACCTAATAACTTTAACACCCTACCTGATCCTAATGCTAGTAACAATCTAGGCTATCCCTATGTGCCTACACAATACTTAAATAAAAACAAAAAGAAAAACCAAACACAAAAACAACCAACTAGCTCTTCCATAGGTAGATCCTTCGAGGCTGAAATTGAGCAAATGGGAGAGTATGTTGCTAAGGAATTCAACAAGGTTAAAATCAACTTGTCTACTTTCGAGTTACTTAAGGTTCCTACTATTAGGAACACCTTCTTTACAGTGATTAATGGGAATCCTTCCTCTAAAGAAACACAAGAAATTCCAACTAAGAGAGTCTCTTTCAAAGACCCCCCACACGATCCTGTAGTTCAAGAGATCATAGGTAAAAGGAAAGACATCCCTTCAAATTAGGAAACTGGAAAATAGCCTGTTAAAGAGAAAAGTTAGGTGCAAAGAAAGAAAAAGACCAATGAGAAGGAAAAAAACTAGCTAGCCCAAGTTGATACACCCGTGGGTCTATTCCAAGGGAAGTTGGAGATGCCACCCTTTCTCACTACAATTAGAATATTTGGAAAAAATTTGCACAATTGTTTGCTTGATTCAAGAGAATAAACCAATTTCATGCCTCTTGCTATTTGGAAAGCACTAGGAATAGTCCCCACTCCTTCCAGAAGAAAGGTGACTCAACTAGACAAAATTGAAGTAAATTCCAATAGTTTTGACTCCTCTTGGTATGCGATGAGAGAGTAATTACCCAATTTTGTTTCAGAGAACAACACTTCATTGGTGTTGTTGTACTCTATGATCATGAACTTCATACGAGGTTCTCGGTCGATGCGAGTCTAATTTGGCATCCCCTTCCATGCTATCCATAAGTGATAGAAATCAGTGGCAGCATACTCGTTTAGTTCTTGAGTGATGTCTCATCCCAGTATTAGGTTGTAGGTGTTTGGAATGTCTGCAACCTAAATATCAATTACTTGTTGCACTCTTAGATCAATAACAATCCGCATAGGAATCCAATTGATATCTCCAACTATGTTTACTTCCATTTTGTCTAGTTGAGTCAACTTTCTTCTGGAAGGAGTGGGGACAAGTAACAAGTAACAAGTAAGTGTTGATCTGAGAGCGCAATAAGTAATTGATATCTCCAACTATGTTTACTTCCATTTTGTCTAGTTGAGTCAACTTTCTTCTGGAAGGAGTGGGGACAAGTAACAAGTAACAAGTAAGCGTTGATCTGAGAGCGCAATAAGTAATTGATATTCAGGTTACAGAAATTCCAGACACCTACAACATAATACTGGGATGAGACATCACTCGGGAACTAAATGGGTATGCTGCCACTGATTTCTACCACTTATGGCTACCATGGAAGGGGATGCCAAATTAGATTCGCATCGAGCGAGAACCCCGTATGAATTTCATGATCATAGAGTACAACAACACCAATGAAGTGTTGTTCGCCGAAACAAAATTGGGTAATTACTCTCTCATCACATACCAAGAGGAGTCAGAACTATTGGAAACAATGTACACTGAGAGGGGGGAGTGAATTATTGTTCTACAAAAAATTACTTTATTATTCTGATTATTAACCCACTTAAAATATTCAACTGGGAGAAATATGAAAAATAAAAAGAAAATAACCACAACACCATAACACAAGGATTTTTACGTGGAAACCCTATTAGGGGAAAAACCATGGTGGATGGCCAATCAACAATATAATTTGAGTATACTCAAAAAGAACTTTACAATATGGGAATGCACTTGCATTCAGGCACACTACCTATAGCTCACTGCTCAAAATAGGAAGCAACACTTCCTTACAGGGATTTGGGTTAGATCCAAGAGAATGAACTTAAGGAATAGCATCTAAAAATGCTTGATAAAAGTTTCAGTTAAGCTCGGTTGTCAATCTTCTATCCTTCTAACTAATACTAAAATTTTTCTCTGCTCTGCTCTGACTCGCTCCAAAAACTCTTTATGCATAAGTGAAATTGTGCATAAAATCATACTAACACTCTTCTAGTATTCACAATACACATTGACACACCACACACTCACACCAAAATGACATAAGATATCATACATATATATCTGTGACTAGCAATTTAATCACAACATGTCGGCTCCAAATAAAACTTGAAAATATTAGCAAACTGTCAATTCAAATCTTAAGAGTTATCTAATGTGAATCCACAATATTCATCCACAACTTATCTTGGACCAAAAAAAAATGAACAAACACAAAAATATTCGAATAAACATTCCTTGAATATCCACATCATATTTTATCGACTAAGTCAGCCCCAAAATATTGATAAATAGAAAAGTAACCAACCAAATCTCCAAACTCACATAAGACTTAATACGACACACTGATATTTTGAAACAACACATTATATGTATGGATAGACCTCCCATGAGATCCACATCTCAAAATAACAACTAGAAATTTGCAAGTGAATCAATGATCACCAAATTGTCAAATGTTTTGTTCTTCCTAACTATCCTCAATTTGACTATCGGTATAAGAAAATGATGTTATGTGGATCTGTCATCGACTAGGGTTGCCATCAATGACTACAACAAAACATAATTGTAGTGTCTCTTGCCAACAATCTCCCCCTTTGGCATTGATGGCAACACTTAGTGAAAAATGACTCAGTGTCGGATCAAAACCAACATGAGTTACCATTTCAAAACTTCAAAAAGAAACTTCAATCTTGGGAAAAAAAACTCCCCCTATAATGAGTATACATTTTTCACTGTACACTTCTCCCCCTTTGACATTAATGGAAAAAACTAGGGAAACCAAAACAAAATTCCAAAACTATACAGGCATGAACTTGTAACTTACAAATATTTAAAGACATCTACAAAATCTTGTTTCAACACTCTTAAATTATCATCACAAACCTTTGTGAGACTTTCCAAAAATGTTATGTGACCACACATTAAATAGGATTGAGCCTCTACAATTTCAAGATTATGTGGATCACTACCTACTACAGAAGCTTTCGCTTCCTACAAAGCATTCATCATTATCTCAATCTTTGAACAAATTAGTCCCTTGAGTTCACATACTCTCCCAACAATTCTATCATTTTCATTCTTTGAACATCTTATTTTTTCAAGTAGGATTGTTACTTTACCTTCTTGCTGAACCACATCACCAACTAATGGATCAAAAGTAGCAGAAATGGTAGCTAATTGATTTTCTAGTTCCTTCACCTTTTTCACATTACCTTCAATAAACTTGGACAAAACCAAACAAGACTTATAGGATTTTCTAGCTTTAGATATAGAACCTTGAGTGTTCTTATGAAAGTACCTAACAAAATCTTATCCTTTCCAATCATTCCTTCAACTAACTAAGTCTTTTTCTATTAAACTCCTTTTGCACTTTATCCTCAACAGATTTCTCAAGAGACTCAAATTGAGTACTTACAACATTTATGAGCTTCTTTAGCTCACTAAAAGAGGAACCCGATGGATCCATGACATGAGTAAGCATTAATTTTTGTAGAACTCTAGATGCAAGGCTTATTAATTCACTATCTTCTATGTGAGACTTTAGAATCTTCTCATTGGCCTTAGCTTTGACAATCGATGCAACCTCCATCATCCAAATTGGGGAAAAAGTAATAGATTGATTGAACTTTCATCCAATTCATGATCAAAATATTCTTGTTTCTCCATCAGAGATCTCTTCACTACCTTGGTAGTGTCTCTTGCCTCCACTATGATTTCCTAAACTTTTTCTTCTTTAGCCTTGGGTTCTTCAGAGACTGTTTCTAGATTGACTTTGAGTGCCTCAACCTTTTCATTTTGCACCACCTTCTACCTAGCTAATACCACCTTAGGAACTTCAATTTCCATAGGTGTCTCTATATTTTCCAAATTAGGAGAAATTAGAATATCCTCAAATTCTAGAGGATTAGATACATTCACATTCTCTTCTTCATTTACATTTACCTCCTCATTTACTTCCTCATTTTCCAGAACATTTTCAATATTCATTTCCTCAACTTTAATCTTATTCTTTGACAGAAAATCTTCCATAATTTCCTTAGTTTCACCAACAATGGCATTAGTTTCACCAATAATGATTTTATTCACCCTTTTCTTGCTCTTAAATTCCCTTTTAGTCATTTCAAGGAGTGAGTCCATCTCTTCAATTGACATTTTTGGGCACAAATCTGTAATAACTCTCTTCATTAGATTATCTTCTTCTATTCTAGCACTTAACCTTCTCGACTCCAAAATATCATACAGATTATTGGGTAATCCAGACATTATCTCAACAATAACTTTATTAAAAATGTTCATATGTTTTATTGTAGCTTCTTCTAGAACTCTTTGAACTAATTCATCAAAAGTTTCATATAATTCATAGAGGGGCTTTAGATTACCATCCTTTACAACTGCATTCACATCTTCATCAACTGACATATCAGGTTTATCAACTTTAACCTTTGTTTCCTTTTCTTCTTTTCCAAAATATTTTCTCTTGTTTAACTCGGCATCCTGAGTTTCAGTAGCTTTTACTTCTCTCAAGGCTTCTTCTAATTCTATTTCCTTATCTTTTGAAATAGGCTTATATGTTCATGTACTTTTATTCTTCTTCCTTTTACTGAAAGGCTTTTCTTGAGCTGGCTTGGCTATAGGAGAACTCCTTGTAGATCTACTATGGGCAAAGGATGCACTAGGACTAGCAGACTCTGTTTTTACTTTCAATTCTACTACTTCTGCCTAATATCTCCTCCTTCTTGCTTCTCTCAAAGCTTCTATACGTGATCCCATCCTTTCTGCAAAAAATTCTATCTCTTTTCTTACTTTCCTGACTATCATTGGTTTTCTCAATTCCTCTTGAACCTTCATAATTTTCTCTACATATGTTACAAGCCTCTCTTCTCCCTGATCCAGAGGTGAATTCAACAAGTGTTCTACATACATCTTTAGAACATTCTCCTCTACTTCATATCCCATAGGCATGATCCAAATTGTTCTAGGATGAGTAGCTTCCATATGACATTGGTCAATATCCACCATGAAGCAGATATTATCTTTGTATTGTTCCATAATTGAAGTGTGAATTCTTTCCTTGGCATGCATCATATTCTAGAATTTTTTTAAGTACCTCCAAAGGGTAGTTCTCTTGACCTGACGATCACCCATTCCAAACAACATGTTTCTTATCTAAATAGCTACATGCACATCATTTTTCCAATGCACTTTTCCAATGCCCTGAACCTAATTCATGAAACAAAAAAATAAGCACAATAGCAGATTACCATATTTAAAAGCATTCTTCTTGTCTTTCTTGATTTTTTTCAGATTCTCCAGCAAATAACTTCTGAGCAAATCACACAAGTCATATTTTTCATTTTTCTTTACCATTTCATAAGCTACATAGATGGTCATACCGGATATAGAATTATCCTGGCTAGAATTGTATATCTTGTAACCAATTACCATTGATGTGAATTTCACATCTACTTTAGAAATGTCTTCTATTTTCATTTCCCTTCTATCCCATTGCACACCTATTTCCTCAATAACCTTGTCATTCTTCACAGATTTCAAGACTGGAAGTCTATCAATGGAATTCAAACCCATAACTGCACATATATAGACTCTTTTGTGATTTTGAAGGGTATATTTAGCCACATGAATTTAGCATGAACATGACTCAAAATGTATCTAAGCCATTCATTTTCCTTAAATATGGGAAATCTCACAAACTATGCAAACTTCTTCTCTTCTAGGGTTGAGGGTGCTGCCATAATAATGGGTTACACTTTTTGGGACATCCTAATTTTTTCCTGAAATCACATATTTTTAGAAAATACAATGATTTCAGACTTTAAAGGTTCCATTTAAATGATTTTAATTAAAGAGGTATTGATCAAAACCCCTTAGATCAAACCTTGGATAGAACCTTGTTGGAACCATACCTATGTCAGTCTCCTCTACACCTGCCTATCAAAATGCTGATAAAAAACAACTTTTGATTTACCTTTTGGTGATCAAATGAATTCATTTAAAATTTATGTTTTGTAAGAATGTATCCCTTATTATAAGCTTCCCAAAAAGTATAATTTTAAATATGTTTAATTTGATTATTATATTTATTTTTTATTTCTTGGGAATGTAGGATTTTCAATGAACATCAAGTTCTTTATTTCACACATGAAAAAATAGAAAAATAGAGAAAAAATTCCTAAAAAATACATGTACCCTAGGTATTGATGTCCTTATTCCAAAAAAAAAAAAATAAGTTAATTCAAATGAATACAAAAAAAGTTATGTATGTCAAAGTACACCTCTATCCAAATTATAATTAAGCTGAATTGGAAAATTAATTAGAAAAAAAAAATATGTAACAAAATTATGAAAAAATATCCTTCCCTAGATATTGGTGTGAAAAATTTATATTTTAAAAATTATAATTGTATCCTATCTATAAAAAAAATTTACGTGGGCCGAAGTAAACATCACTTTTTAAAAATGTTGATTAGTAGAAAAAATAGGTTATTAAAAATTACATGAAATGATTCACAATTTTTTTTAAAAAAAAAAAAATATATAATTAGAATCTACACAAAATATATATCAAATAACTAGTTTGATTCATCATTAGAAACCTTAATGGTTTTGGCTGCTATTGGTGTAAAGAAGAGTAGATGTAAATTTGAAAATCTTGATTTTAATGTCAAGTTTGGCCAAAATTGTAACCCATTATTGTGGGATCACCCTTGAAGTTCTGGTTTTACAATAAAATTCTCTCCAATTATATGATGGGAATATAGATTCATTATTTGAGAGGTTCCTAACTCTTCAATGTTCGCATGAATATATGCTCTAATATCCTCAGTGTGCAAAACTTCATACGACACAGATGAAAACACTCCTAAGGGCTCATTCTCAACATACTTATAGGGATGCCATTTGAATTTAGGATGGGGTATATCCTTGACTTTGACCACCAAAGGAGTGGACATGATTGCAAATTTAGAAATTCACAGGCTTTTCAAAAAATACTTTTCCGTCGAATCAAAGTTCAATTGTAGATTCTTCTCCACGCTTTGAATCTCTCCACAATTCAACAAGTTTCACTCCAGGGATCTTCAAACTACTTTCCTTCAAAATGCAAAGTGACAAATGAAAGATAAAAATGGATATTTTTAACTTGCACAACTAACCCTTTTTGTCACAATAAATGCCTTAACCCTATTTCATTCGGTTACTCTGATTTCAAGCACTGAGACAGATAATTTTTTTGTGGATCTCCAAAGCTTTACAATATTGGCTCAAATTTAGTTAAACAACATCTGAAAAGCATTGATCCACCTACTAGACTAGTCCACGTTCTAGTATCACTTGTCTACAGGGGGTTGAAGGATTTTTCTGATAGCTCCCCATAGGCCAAAGGCCTGAAACTAATTCCCAGAGGAATTACTAGAAGTAAATTTTGGTCCTGACACATTCCTTCGATAGAGGGATCCTTTTTCAACCATTTCTTCTACATTTTCCTCCTAAGAACATCTATAGTGGCTTTCCCTTTTCTTTTGACATCTTTTTGTGTATTTTTTCTTACCGAACCTCTTTTGTCCCAACAGAATCTAGCAATATGCCCAAATTTGTTGTAGTTGTAGCACACAACATTTCTCTAATCAAACCAACTGTTCCATTGATTTTTCCATGATCTGCATTGGTTAGCAATATGCCCAAATCTATTGCATGCATAGCATTTGACATCTCTATGAAATTTATTCATCACAACTCTACATTCACTTGACTTATGACCATACTTATGGAAACTAAAGCATTGACATGAGAATGATGGTTCACTTGTATTCATCATGCTTCTACACTGAGAAGCCATATGACCAAATTTGTTGCAGGTAAAACAATAACCATTTAATCTTTGAGCATTTGGTTATCTCATTGGATTTCTTTTGGCTCCATTCATCTGATTTCCTTGTCGGAATATTCTTTGTCTAGAATTCCTTTGTCTAGAGTTCTTTGTCTAGATCATGAACTTTCAGCTTCCTCATAGCCAAGACCTCTCTTGTGACCATCATTCCTCTGACCTTTAATCAATTCATCAAGCTTGGCAGAACTGGCTTTGAATTTTTCCTTGTACTCATTTACAACAGTAAGTTCATCTCTGAGATCATCAAGTTATTTTTCAAGCACTTCCTCATTGTTTTTAGATTCTTCCCATTCATTGTCTAGTTGGTTGCATTGTTCAGATTTTTCTTTCAATGATTGATCAAGCTTTTCTTCATTCTGCTTTCTATCTTCAATTTCCTTAGTCATTTTCATCATGATGGACTCCATCTCATTCTTTAGGGAATCATTTTCTCTAGAAAACTTTTCACACTCTTATGTTTTATCCCTTAAGGCATGACTGAGTTGTTCATCTTCCATGCTTTTGTTCTTATGCTTGATATGATCACATAATTCCTTTATTTGCTCCCTTGATTCATTGATTTTGTCTTTCAATGATTGGGTGAATTTTTTTGCATTCTAAAGACTTTCCTTTAGTTCTTGGTTCTCATATTCTGACTGGTCAAGATCATCCAGGGCCACCATAAGTTGTTGTTGAAGACTGTTTGGATCCATTGAAAACACTTTCAAAGATCTCCCCAATCCATTGGACTTCTTCTGAGGAACTAGCTCTTATATCAATTATTGGAAACAATCTACACTAAGAGGGGGGTGAATTAGTGTTTTACAAAAAAATACTTTATTATTTTGATTATTAACCTACTTAAAATATTCAACCAGGAGAAATATGCAAAAACAAAAAGAAAATAACCACAACGCCATAACACAAGGATTTTTACATGGAAACCCTATTAGGGGAAAAACCACGGTGGATGGCCAATCCACAATATAATCTAAGTATACTCAAAAATAAATTTACAATATGGGAATGTACTTGCATTTAGGCACACTGCCTAGTGATCACTACTCAAAATAGGAAGGCACATTTCCTTACAGGGATTTGGATTAGATCCAAGAGAATAAACTAAAGGAATAGCATCTACAAATGCTTGATTATAGTTCCGATTAAGCTTGGTTGTCAATCTTCTATCCTTCTAACTAATACTGAACTTCTACTCTTCTCTACTCTGACTTACTCCACAAAATATTTATGCGCAAGTGAAACTCTGCATAACATTGTCTTAACACTCCTCTGGCATTCACAATACACATTGACACACTACACACTCACACCAAAATGAGATAAGAGATCATACATATATATCCATGACTAGTAATTTACTCGCATAATGTTGACTCCAAATAAAACTTGAAAATATTAGCAACTTGTCAGCTCAAATATTAAGAGTTATCCAATGCACATCCACAACAGTCATCCATAACTTAGGTGGACCCGAGTATGTGCAGGATCATCATGGAAAAAATAGGCCCTTAAGTGGCAAAAAATTCAAAAAAATAAGAGTTACGTAGCTTGACGTAAAAATTTGAATAAGTTGTCTATATTATTTCAAAAATATGTAAAAATAGAATTTGTAGAAAATTGAATGCAGTTTCTAAACTACTAGGTTTTAATATCCTATTTGGTAGAAATTTTGAAATTTCAATGTAGTAGTACTTAAATTTCGGGGAAAAAATAAGTAGGTGTCTGTTTGACCACCCTAACCACAATACAATGATAATATTTTTTTATAATATTTTAGATATAAGTAGAGGACTCATGTCCCGATGTGATGCACATTTTTTGTAATTTTTTTCCAAGTAAATAATTAATTATAATTTTTTTATTACAACTTTTAAAAAATATAAAAACTTATATGTTTTACCACCTTAACTTGGTCAAAACTTCATGAAAT
>VDFB02058242.1:318531282-318551888 GCA_007258455.2 Sequoia sempervirens | reverse complement strand
GCAGTCTTTTGTACTTGACACATAGTCATCTTGATATTTCCTTTGTAGTTGGACTTGTCTCTCACTTCTCACAAGAGCCTCATGAGAGTCATTGGAAGGCCGTCAAGCATATCTTGAGATACATTCATGGCACTACTCATTTTGGAATTCACTACACTTCAGGTGCATCTCAGATAGTGGGCTTCATTGACTCAAATTGGGTTGGTGATGTCAATGATCGAAAGTCTACTTCTGGCTTTTTTTTTCCTTGGTTCTAGTCTGATTGCATGGTCATGCAAGAAGCAAACTGCTATTGCATTATCATCGATAGAGGTTGAGTATCGAGGTGCAGTGTTGGCTAGTCAGGAGGTTTTGTGGCTTCGTCAATTGATGACTGAGTTTGGATTCCCTTCCACTCAACCCACTACTCTTTGGTGTGACAATCAGAGTGCCATTCATATCTCTCACAACCTAGTGGAGCATCAATGTATTAAGCATATTGAGATCCACATGCACTTCATTAGGTAGCTCATCTAGGATGGTGTTCTGCCTGGAGTATTTGCCTACAGACGCTGAGTTGCAAACATCTTCACTAAACCTTTGGCATTGCCTCGTTATCTTCAGTTGTGATCGATGCTTGGGGTGAAGGAAGTTTTCCTTGGGGGGTCTTGAGGATTCCTCCTTCCTTCATTAGTTTTCTTTGTTTCTTTCTCTCTTTTGGAGAGGAGTTTTCTCCCACATGGTTTTTCTCCTTTTCTCCACTTGTGAGAGTTTTTTGTTTTGTACATGGGTACCTCATCAGGCCTAGTTGTCAGGACCCATCCTTTTCATTATGCATTGGTTTGTACCTCCCTAAGTTGCACTTAAGGGGGGGTGTTGGTGTGAATAAGTCTTGTACCTATTTTATTCCTTTACTAGGGACTTAGGGGACTTAATTCACATGTTAAGTTTACTTAGGATATTAGTTGTCATATCTAGATAAGTATTAGTTGTCTTATCTAGAATTTCCACTTTCCTAGGTAGTTATGAGTTAGTTGTCTCATGTGATAGGATTAAGACACTTGTCATGATCTTTTCTTATCCTATCTCTCATCCTTTCCTTTATAAGGAAGGCATCTCTAGCATATTTTACATTGCATAGTATTGCATTGATCATATTGTATCATATTGCAATCCTTGTTTGGTGGAATAGCATCTTCCATTGTTGCTTCTCTCTATCTCTTGTGGAGGTTCCTTGGCGTTGCAGATTGAAGATCTTGGGTTGATAACTCCAACACTAACGAGTAAATTATTTTGAGACCTTCACTCCTAATCTTTAGGCTTTGTGGGACCTACGAGGGTGTTCCTTACTATGCTCAAGTGATGTTTATCTAGTTGAGAAAATATTTATACACAAATTGATTCCTACTAATTGCAAATAACATAATTCACTCAAGGTTTGGTAGATGTTTGAGTAAATTATCATCTACTTGCTAGGAATACATGAATACTTCAAACTCATACTTCATGATTGATAGATTTTTAATGAATTTTTTTCTCATTTTAAATCCATAGTTAGGTGTATCACTAGTTCATTTACTTGAAATATTTCCTAACAAATAGATCAGTTCTTCATCGATTGGGAAAGTAGAGTCAAACATATAACAACTAGTAATATATCAACCATTTAATTCAAACATTAATGGGCTATTTTCATACTACTTTGTAGTATTCAATTCATTGCATCTAGAACACTACTTCTTACCAAATCCTACACTCTTCACTCACATGCCTATGACTTAATATAAGAATTTAACCAAATCTTTGAAGTGAAGCAAAAACAAAACTACACATCCAATTTAAATGACTGGAGATGAACAAAAAAATCATTGATCATTTTCTTTTATAATCTGTATGAGAATCACATAGGAGAGTACATGCTTGAGAATTAAGATTTTATGCTACATTTGTGGTTTATATAAAACTAATTTAAGATTATTGCATACATTTCCCATAACCAAGAAAATTTACTGTTCTATTCATTAGTATTTTCCACAGTATGCTTATGAACTTAGCTTCTACCTAGACTATTTCGAGACTCAAAATTGAACTCCCTACAATGAGCCATGGAATCCCTTTTATAATACAACAGACCAACAAGCATCTGGGTCAAATGCATTACATTTCATATGCATTTCAAAATTAATTTCCTTTTAATTCGAGCCACTTCTCACAAAATTACATTTAATCATTTCTTACCATTGGGAGGAAAAAGACAAAAAATAGAACCCACGTCAAGGTATGTGCAGGATCATGATGGGATAAAAAGTGGTGATATAATGGGTATGTGTAGGTTATGTGGCTGACGACTTTTTTCTTACCCAAAATTGATGAAAAAAAAGGGTTTTTAAAGGAGATTCCCAACTTTCCACCAATATAAATTATGCTTTACTTTGAATTTAATAAATAATTATTATTCATTTTCTATTTGAATTACGACTAAAGTCTTAATTGATAGGCTGATTGAAAAACATCTATATCTTTCAAATTATATCACATTTTTTGAATTCGAAACAGGCATCACATTCTATGCTTCACATACTATAGGATGAAAAAAAAATGAATTGCATGAAGTTTTTACCAAGTTAAGGTGGTCAAACATTGAGTTTTTATATTTTTTAAAAGTTGTTTAAATTAAAAATTCATAATTAATTATTTACTTGGAAAAAAATTACACAAAAATATGCATCACATTGGGACGTGATTCCTCTACATATATCTAAAATATTATCATTTTATTGTGGTTAGGGTGGTCAAATAGACACCTGCTTCTTATTTTTTCTCTGAAATTTAAGTACTATTGCATTGAAATTTTAAATTTTCACCAAATAGATTCTTTTTTAAATAAACCTAGTAGTTTAGAAATTGCATACAATTTGTTATAGATTCTATTCTTACATATTTTTGAAATAATATAGATAACTTATTCAAATTTTTACGTCAAGTTTCCCAACTCTGATTTTTCTAAAATTTTTGCCACTTAAGGGCGTATTTTTTCCATGATAATCTTGCACATACCTGTAACAAGTTGAAGAAGAACTGGATATCCCTCCAAAATGCATCACTATAATTGCATCAAAATTCACACTTTCACGCTAAAATTGGGGTAGTCACCATTAGTACCAACAGCGTAGATTAATGAACCAACCATAGGAGAACTAAGTCAACACAAAAATCCCAAAAACTAAGCACCAACTCAGAGGAAGAAACGAGGTGCTACCCTTCTTTGTCAGTAGCTGAGTAGGCACACCCACTTGGTTCTTTGATCAAAATTGGAGTAGCTACTATCACTTCCTCATTAGAATCACCATAGGGCACCAAGGAATTAGGACAATGGCCTTAGTCAAAGTCTATTCCTTCTGCATCACTTGGAAAGCTATCAAAAACTTCAATGGGAGCATTGTGCCTCCCCAGACAAACCTTAGGACCCTTACTCTACTTTTTCAATTCCTTCTTAGGCTTGATAAGCCTTTTCCAGCTAAACTTGATGAATTCTTCTAAAATGGTCATGTTCCTCAAATTGTAAGTACTTTGGACAATAGTTTTCTTACCCTTCTTACAGACACTTCTCTTACGTGCTTCAAGACTGTTGGAATTTCCAATGTACCAGGTTTAACCTTAGGCACAGAAACATGAGTTTTCTTCATGCTTAGCCTCTTAGACCTCCTAACTGGTGTGACTGAATTACTTGGTTCACCTATCTTACCCAAAACACCACATTTACCAATGTCCCACCTTATAGAAAATACACCAACTAAAACCCATAAATTTCCCTTTGCAAGAATGAAAACTCAAACAAATCCAACATAAAAAAGACACTGAGCACAATTGCAAGCTATATATTCATGGCCATCCTAGGAAACTAGAAAATTATAGACAAGCTTCACATACACACACTTATAGGCCCAAGAAGACCACACTATTGTCTCTAATGATTAACTTAGTGCTCACATGCCACTCCTTTAATACCATAGCAATTACTTCAAAACCTTGATAATTGTAGACAATGAAATGAACTACATGAGATCCTGATTAAATAGAGGAATTAAAAAGTATAACATTTAATGACCACCCTAGATTGCTCGAGCGAATAGATAATCAATCATTCCATGCTTAATCTTGGTCATTAATCATTTTGGATTTAAAACTTAATCAATGAAGCCCATTAAGGATCACCATTTTCCTTTTCATCTATACATGGAAATAGTGATGATATGTTGAAAAGCCACCACATAACTATCCCCATCTCATTGATATTGTTTGCAACTTTCCAATTGTCGTAGAAGTTAACTTGCATCGCTTTCAATCTTCAATGACGAGCAATAATACTCGTCCAAAGGGAATATTCCCAGATGAAAAACCCATCATTGGTCGCAGTAGATGGTTGAACCCTCTTGAGCACTTAGGCAATGAAGACCTCCTAGCGATACCTTCAAATGGCCTAGGCCATCACTGGTTGCTGTAATGACCATGAAGTTAGAAATATATTTAGCGATGGAAAAATGTAGCGATGAAATAGAAATATGACATGTGGCTACCACATTGCTTACTTTATGCTCTCCATATTTTGTTCATTACTGAAGCTTGAAAAAGTTTTAAAACATTTCAGTGATGGTGCGATACAACACACCATGATACTCATTGCTCATTGCTAAAAATAAGTCGAAGGTTTAAATAGCTTTGCTAATGAGCGATGTAAAAGGGAAATGCAACCCATCACTCATTGCAAAAAAGAAACTACCAACAAAGAGAACTTCGACAATGGATAGTGATTTAAGTGAATGAACATTTTCCACGTGCAAATAAGATGTTTTAAAGAGGGCCACATGAGATCAATGAGATTCAAACCCTTAGGAACAAAAACATAAGATTGACATCTTTCACCATGAAATATTTTCATCCTAAGTATAAGAGACATTAAAGTGGTGCAAGGAAAAAGGGGTGACTGGTAAACTTAAAATGGGGCCTGTAAAAACATAACTTGAAAGGCTCAATTTGTGACTTAGATGACTAGGAACTAGGCAAGATAGGTCAGTGAAGAAACAAAAAATTCCCAAGGGTTTGTGACTGATAAAATTTTAGTGAAGGCTTCCCACTCAAAAGCCTAAACCTTACCCTTTGATACAAAGGTAAAAATTTATGACCACACCATGATCTACTCAGATTTTTTTCAAAATTTTGAAGGCTCTATGAGTGGCTCATGCTCGAGGATGCATACCCCTGGTGGGTATGGCGAGAATCGAGATCTCAGATTGAAGCAAGCCAACAAATAAGCACAAAAAGCCCAGGAGGTTTCCTAGACAAGGCAAGCAGACATAGCCAAAGGGAAAAAAACAAGACCTATATATATAATTTACAAGGATATACAACATGTTTTTAATCAAATTTTAGAAGCCTCTTCAGTTTTATAGGCTTCTATCCCAAATTGGAGGCCCCATGCCCCCTAAACTTAAATGTAATTCTTTATTCTATCAAAGACCTTATCCTAAAATATCTGTAATGGATCAAATTTTCTACCTTAGCACTATTACATAATCATCTCCATTATGATTAGTATAATTATCCATACATGCTACAAAATTGTCTTGTTTATTAGCCTATTCCAATATATGTTTATATGATTGAAATGGAAAGGTGAAACTTTCATATTCTATTTGGTCATGATCATTGACATCACATTTACTTTGTACATCATTCTGGAATCCTTCATAGACACATTGTTGGATGCTAGGCTAGCAATCATCTCCAAATATGTTAAAAATAAAAGATGCATATTCAAGGGAATCTGTGTATTCATCACTATAATTGTGGATTTAAATAATCCTTAAGCTCCCTCCAGGTTATATTTTGTTTGGTTTTGCATTGGTCTCGGCCCACACATTATATGTTTGCAACTCTCTGAGCTCCCTTTGGATGGTGCCTTCATCTACTTGCACCACATGTCAATAGTGCACACTTTTGTGAGTTATCTCCCCTTTGCTCCATTTCCGAGCTCCGCCCGGTTGCCACATTGCATCTTCCATAGGTACTTTTTTGGCACACCTCGTAGTCAAAGCTTTGAGTGAAGACCGCAACAAGTGTTATCTTCGTGGGGGCCATAGCTACAAGGGAAGGATAAAAGAATGAGAATCCCCACCTCTATGCCATGTGTCCTAACTGACTCCTTGGGTGGTTTGACACTTGTCTTCAGGAGATTTCTACCACTTCCACTCCTAGACCATATCCATCATTTGCAGGAGGGTGTGCTATGTTTAAGGCAACAAAATTTCATTTTAGTTGGGTAGAATCATTGTGAGGAGGGGCATGACTCGTGCATGGGAATTATTGTGTGGTCTCACAACGCACCCCATTTTTCCCCTACTTTCTTTGGCTTGGTTTTGTGGGTTGGTAAAATTATAGGTTTTTTTTCAGTTTTCCTTGTATTTTTTTTAATTCTTATTCTTTCCTTGATTTGGTGTTTTGGTCTATTTGTGAAGGTTTTAATATTTTACCAGAAACCGGAATCCTGAAGTTGTTGTGGTTGCATTAAAGAAAGTTGTATCTATAGCGTAGAAAAATGTATCCTTAGACATTTTCACAACTCATTTGGGTCTTTCTTATGGATGTTAGCCAATTTTTTCCTTGATTTAATGTTGTAATGTGGTCAACACATTCACATTAAGGCTTGGACTCTTGTGAATTAATAAGAACTTTATGATGCCTTATAAAAGTGTTATGAAGTGTTGTAAGCCACTTACACTTTTCTAGGACCTTTTTACTATAATTCGCTTAAATAACTTCTTTTATAACTTACCAAGCCTTATTTCAAAGTTTTGTAATGTGTTGTAACAAACTTTCATAGTTTTCTAGGCTTCTCATCAATAATTTGACCCTTTATTATACTTAATTGGACCCATTAAACACTTATAGGCCTTACTTAAGTGTACTCTTCAGAATAATCGTGTTAAACATCATTTAATACATCTTAATATCCCACACCCATTTGAAATGCCTAAGTGGGACCCATTCACCACTAGGGGCTAATGAGTCCCATTTGGCTTAAAAATCAAAACTATTTCAAAATTCTAACGAGATATAATTTTCTAAGACCTAAGGTCATCCTGTGATGTGGTATTTTCAACAAATTTTTCATAATCAAGTATAAATATAGGGTTTTCCTTCTCATTTCACCCCCATTCATCAATTAATTCACTCATTTGAACTAAATAATTCCATTAATTATCAAGCATTCACTTTAGCATTTTAGGCATTTTAAAGCATACATCCATTGGAGATTCTACTTGCATGTCTTTAGATTTCTACTTCAAGGGTTTGGTGAGTTCTAGCATTGCATGTTGCTCATTCATCATTCTCTTTTCATTTCATTTCATTTTCAAGCGTTTAATTACCAAACTGGATTTGACCAAGGAAAACCCCTATTCACTAACCCATAACACTTTTCCCCCTCTTTACATGTGTTTTGTAGGTCTTGTGTGCAGATTTTTCAAAGAGAAAGGAGTGAAAAGTTGTCAACAATTTGTCAAAGTCATTCAAAGTATTCAAAGTACTAAAAGAAGCTTGGAGAACACCTATAGGTCAAATTCTACAGGTTTAGATCCAAAAACCTGTAAGGAGCTAAAGTGCAAACCCAACCTAAAGGCTTGGAGGGCATTCCTCAACAAGCATGTGATGTGTTTTGCACCACTCATATTTTTCACATAATCAGGTCTGTGCTCACCATCAAGATTGCATCTAGTTCAATATTGACAAAATTGAAAACATGGGTAATGTTAGGTTCTCTTTAGCTATCCAATCCATGTAATTTTTTTCACTTTTCACAATGTTAAGCCTTTCATCCATAATTTATTTTGTTTTGTATGTCCTGTTTTTTCCAAAAGCAAGAGCTTAGTGTTTTTGTTATAAAATTAACTGTTCATCAAAATTTCAAATAAATTACATTTTCAAAAAACTAGGACCTACCTACAAATTTAAAAAAAAAAAGAAAAAAAAAATATTACTTTCAAAAATTTGTAGTGGGAGCACAGCCAAAATTCTGCTTTTTATGAAGTGCCCACTTAGAAAATTAGTGAAAAATCAAATATTCATTAAAAAATTATTAGAAAATTTTTGCATCAACTAGATGCTATTAGCTAACTTCTGACTGTAGCGATTTTAAAAATACTAAAAAAGTTCACCATGCTCAGGTCGTACAAGAGTTGCTATGTTATTATGTTTTTCCTCGACAAAAACAACACCAATTTCTGTACATCCCTTGTTTAAACCCCTTTAATCTCAAACTTACATTTTCAAAATAAATTAGTAGTTTAGGAAAGCAGACTCGAGCACTTCGACTCTTGTTTTTGTCTCCATCTCAAAATTTTGAGTGTAACTATCCTCAATTTCATCCAAGGTCAGCATTTCCTGATTTCAAAAAAGGGCCACCAGTCTCTTTTGGGAACCATCTTGGTGCACTTACCCACTATCGACATAATTTTAAATTTCCCAAAATATGGAAGTGGGATTCGAAGTCACCACTCAAAGGGCGATAGGGGTCCCAATCGCTAGGGCATGAAAGGTTTTTGTAGTTTTGAGTACCTTTTGTCTGTCCATCTTATAACTTCCTGTCACACCTGCCCTGCTCAAAGTATATCCTAACAGCCATCCTCTAGGAACTGCCTCCCTCTCCCAGTCCTCATGTTCCTTAATTTCATTAATTTATGTTATAGTTTGTTTGCATATTTAGGTCATTTTGTATATCATAGCATGTTTTCAAACAAAGTACATTTTCTTAGTTTTTCATTAATAATCAATCTCTTTTATTAGTTCTTTGCATCTAGGAAATTCCCCTTAGACAAATTTCAATAATCTTTGCATTCGAATCTCAAGGGCATATTCTTGAGTGAGCCATCTAGGTTTTTGGATACCTCTCTCCTTTAGGTGAAAAGCCCTAGAAGTGTAAGAGAGTTCACCATTTCCAAAAAATATTTGGTTCATTTTGGTGAACCTTCATTTTTAACATCCTATTTTTGATATACAGTGCATTTACATCCTAAGAATAGCTTACATTAGCATTGCATTGCATTTTTCATTGTTTAAATTGCATCCAAGGGTTTCCAAATTTGCATTAGTGAAAATCTCATATAGCTTGCATTTTTTCATTTCATTTCATTAAAAATCAACAAAATTCTACATTTTCATATTATATCTACATCTAAAAATCTAAAAAGCATAAAATCCAATTCTAAAATTTTTAAAAAATTCAAAAAATTAACTACTTGGACTCATTCACCACCCTGGGTGACTTAGTCTAGTTGCATATTTCTCATTGCATTTTCTAGCATTTCATCTTCATTTTTTGAGTTTTTGTTTGCTATTTCTACATTTCAGTTTTACTTTCTAGAATTTCAATTTTAAGCATTTAATTCTTATTATTTTACATTGCATTTGTATTTGCCCTGCATTTAGAAGCCTTAGCATGAGTGTTTGGTGTCCTATTGCTAATACCTTGGTGAGAAGAATTTTGAGACTCATGTTATCCCACGATAACACACTCGTTGTAGATCTTGGGT
Source organism: Sequoia sempervirens (assembly GCA_007258455.2). Classification (NCBI taxonomy): domain Eukaryota; kingdom Viridiplantae; phylum Streptophyta; class Pinopsida; order Cupressales; family Cupressaceae; genus Sequoia; species Sequoia sempervirens. The sequence goes on along the minus strand of VDFB02058242.1, from coordinate 318,542,322 downwards.
TATCTAGAGCTTCCACTCCTAGTATTGTAGCTAGTACACTAGGCATGGATAATACCCTTAGCAACTCTTTGCCTTTGAATAACATGCAAATTGACACAAAATGATCATATCTTGCAAGAAAAAATAATTCAAATTCATGAGGAATTACCACATCTCCAACATCAAGTAAGCCTTGAAAAAATTTCAGCCACTAATATTACCACCATAGAAAACATATGTCACATGATTGAAAGTGAAGATGGCTTGGACGTTGTGAAACACATATATGAGATATATACAAAACATCTTCCTTCAACCTCTAGTTCCTCTCAACCAACAAACAATGTTGTATGCCAAGGAGGAACTCAAACTCCTCTATCAACCATAGCCTCAATACCTACCTATACCACTCCTCACATCACAACAACACTGCAACAAGTTAGCAATGTGATTTCTTCCTCGATTATTCCTATTAGCATTCCTAATTCCTATGTGGCATTACATGTTCTATCTTCTTCCACAATACCACCTATAAGCATTCCATTCACTTTCCCTACCACTACATACACTCCATCACCACTTTCACTCTCACCTGGATACTACTTATAATGATCCTCTCATAACACAACTTTTCCAAACTGTTCCTCTATGCAAAAACAAATATCCACCATAAACCAAAATTAGAATGGCCCACCCACATATTATCTTAAAAGCAACACATTGTCTTTGGAAATATTGTAAACACTGATGCCACAAGGAGTAGAGATGGCTAGATTTGAGAAATATGGAGCGAAAGGAGATCCTTCTAACCATGTTAATGCCTACATCACCTTATGTAGTGATTTTTTCCTTGATGATAAATTGTTAGTAAAACTGTTTCCTAGGACTTTAAAAGACACTGCCTTAGAATGGTTTTCTTCTTTTCCAAGTGCATATGACTCCCAAGAAGACCTTGGATGATTTATTGAGATGCAAGTGAAACAAAGAAGAAAAGATAACTAATCTCATTTCATGCTATGAATCGCTTTATTTCCAAATCGATGTCAAGATTCTTGACCCACACCTTCAAAATATGTTTATCAAAAACTTGTAAACTAGAAACTTCAGGACAAAATCACTATGATGAAATTCCACTCCTTCATGCACTTATGTATTTCCCTTTGCAATTATCAAAATTCGGTTAGTAGTCAAGATACAATGTCCACTTCTAGTCAAACTAAGAAATTTGAGCCTGCTAACCAAAATAGTTCCCAACCATTTCAAATTAAAAAAAAGGGTTCTTACAGTTCAACCCCCTTAACAACCAAATGAAATTTTCAACAACCAAGTAGCTACTATAAAAACCGTGATTCCCTTTAGTTATTGAGATATGAAAAGATAATTCACGCCTTTACTTGACACCCGTCATAATACATTGTCTTAACTTTTACAACAACAAATTATTACCCTATTTGCCATCAAAGAACTTGATCCTACTAAACCTTTACCTCTAAACTTTAAATCTAATGCTTATTTCTATTATCATTGATAAAATGGACATGAAATGGAACATTTTAAGTTTCTTAAACATCTTGTGCAAGACCTCATTGATTATGGTCGTCTATCCATTGCAGGTGTTAATGATCAAGGTAATAAATTTTTTGCCCCTCCAAATCAAAACTAGCAAACTTTTACTGATCCAATGCCTAAACACAATATTTCATTTTTCAAAGCTAGGGAAACTACAAAGAATGATGTGATGAATGTTGATATAGATGATGAACATCATGATCCTATCCCACATATTACCCATGTTAATCCTATGGATGAAATGGTAGGTGCAATAGACGTTATCCCTCATAAGGGCCAACCGAAGAAATCTCTTGATATTGCTTTCTCCTCTAAGGACATAATTAAAAATCTACCCAATGGTTCTCTCTATATAGCTGTCCATGTATCTATGACAAGCCCACTAATCAGATACTAATAGATCCCACCTGTGGAGAGAACATGACCACTGAGGAATTTTTGGTATTACATGACCTTTATCAAGATGACTATGATAAACAGAAAGCATGGATCAAGGAACACAATAGTTTTTCTTTCCCTATGATATGATCGATTGTCTTTCCATTACAAAGAGGACCAAAAAACTTAGATGTCACATTTTCCATCATCCCACAATTAGACTAGTCTCATTTGTGGCTAGGCCATCCATGGATTTGCTCAATGAAAGTTGTCCCTTTGGTTATTCACAAATGTTTAAAGTTTCCATTTGAAAATGAAATATTCACTATCCATCATAGCTTCTTTAATCCCTTTTCTTCCAAAGGAAACTTTTCCTTAGAATCCTTTTGGCCCGAGCCCATGGAATCTATAATGCCTCAACAAGACTTCTTTTCATAGCTTACCAAAAATTCAAAGAAAATAGCAGAATTGTCTCTCTGAAACATGTCCTTGCCTACCTCTGACACTCCTATCCTAGACGAAACCATGCTTCAACCTAAACAAGATGTAGTGCCCCTCTAGTTGTTACTATTATGTGTTTAGATTTGTATACGTATTAGTTAGTACCTTTACTATGATAGACCTTGATATGTGTTATTGTCTTATGATCGTTGGCTTTAGAGTGATGTGGATGTTATTCTGTGTTGAGATGATGCACTATGTGGATGTTATGTTTTATATTATGCTTTTGATTAGCATAGTGGTTAATACTGATATATTCTTATTGGTTGATAAATGATGCTTTAATTTTGTAAGTCTTGATGTGACTGTATTGGTGAAGGGGACGGGATTACATCACTTGCATTCGAGCACTCTGTGATTCCACAATTTCTCTTCACGATGTGTCTACTAAGTTTTATGCATGTTCGACATTTGTTTTGATTACAGGATTGCAGGTACAGGACATCATCTCCACCTAGTTTCATAGGTTTGAGCATGTCCATAATCCAATGGTATTGTGAATTGGGAGATAGTAATGGGGTTTCCTTGTCAAACCACAACCCTATAATAGTGTCTTGTCAGTTTGTGTCTTGTTAGTTCCCGAGTCTTGTCATCCTTGGTGTTTTGATAAGTTTTTATTGGTGGAAATTAAAAGTGAAAATTATTGATTATATGTTTTAAATGTTATTTATTTATTTAAGATTAAAGTTGTTAAAATCTTTTAATTTAACTTAATTAATTAAATTTAATGTATTTGGTAAGTAATTTAATCTTGGTGATTAAAGTTATTTATCAAGTAAATAAATCAATCTATTAAATTTATTAAGTGAATAGTTAATCATAATTGTAAAGTGCATAAAAGTAAAAGATTTAAATTTATTTTGGAAATTAAATGGTGTTTTAAATTATAGTTATTGATTAAATAAATTAAATGGAGATATTTTTGCCTTTTGAAAAAAATAAAAAATATCTTGGATATTTTAGAGGATATTGACTATATTTGGGGAAGAATGGAAGGATGATATGGAGGCTTGTGGAAAATTTTCTAGGAAGAAGGAAAGAGGGTTTTCTTGTTTTGGAGTTGCATTTTGGATTTGGGGTGAGTCTTTGGAGGAATTTTGGCAAACTGGAAATTGCAGCTCAACACCAGATCTCTTCTTCTTTAAGCTTCAAACAAGTTCTTTCTTATTTTTTTAAATTGTTTTGAAACTTGGATTTTCAAATTGAAAACTTGTTTGCAAACAAATTTGAAAACCCTATTGAAATCATGAAGGAATATAGAATTCTTGTGGAAAAACAAACTCTTTCAATTGAAATTCTCAAGTTTAACAATAGGAAACTGAAATAGAAACAAAAAGAAAAATTAGAAACCTCTTTGTTGGATTTGGAATTTCCAAAAATTTATATCATGAAATTGTGCTTAAAATTATTTGTATTGTAAATTTTATCTAGAAAATTGGTTCAATTTGACTATAAAATGGAGATTTTGGGTATATATATATATTATTCTTTCATTTTGGGTCTGTTTTATCTTGGGAAGTTCTTTTTGTTTTTCTTGTTAAAATTCTGGCAAAAAATCATTTTCTGGTAATTACCAGAATAGAGGATTCATGTGCTTTGTTTTTTTTTTTTTTAAAGAGTATTTAAAAAAAATGAATCAAATAATTTTTTTATATATAGTTTAGTGGGGGCGGTAGCTATGGCTGCTACAACCACACCCATGGAGGGTGCCCTGCTATGGCAGCGCAATCTCCACAGGGGAGTCTGGGTGCAGCCTTGGCTACGTCCCCTTCCCTGTGTTGGGTGGGGTCCATGCTTTATATAAAGTTTTATTTTATTTTATTTTGAATTTAAATTTAATATTTAATATATATACATTATATATAATATATAATATATATTTTATATATTATATATTTTATTTTGTTTAGATGTTTTTTTAATTTATGAATATATATATATATATATATATAGATTTTATTTGTATTTTTAATTGGAAAATATTTGAGTTATTTTAATGAGACAAACTCTAAATTGAAAATATAATTAAATATTTAAATACAATCAATTTAAGATTATTTTCTTGACTCAATTATTAATTTTATAATGATTTTATTGTAACACAATTGATTTTGATCTTTTTGTGTAATTAAGGAAACTGCATGATGTGCACATGGTTAGATAGATGGATATTTAAATGTGTGAAATAGATATTAAATTTACGTAGAAATGTTTCCTTATTAAAATGAATATTTAATTAATAGAGATGTATACATCCAAATATTTATTTTATAATGAAATGATTTCTATGGGGAAATGAGATTTTTATATTTAAATATTAATAGGAAACCAAAGTAAACCTGTTGATTTAAATTGATTATTGCTTGTCAAATGTACGAGTAGTTATTTAATAAGGGAATGTTTTTAAAGGAAATAGTTATTCGTTTTAGATGAAATGAAATTTTTAAGAAAAAGATTATTAATTATTTATATTTCTTTTGGTTGCAAACAAATTTATAATAAGACTAGTTAATTTCATATAATGTGTAATTGAGGAATTTAAAATATTGTGTTCATAGTCAAATTATTGATTTTATTTTAAAAATAATATATTTGAAAGGAAAAATATTGGATTTAAATGGAATGTGTTTAATAGCGAGATTAATTGGTTTTGAAATGATTTATTTTGCAAAGGACCAATAGTTATTATTTTAAATGATAGGTTCTAGATCATAGAAGTAAATGTTTATTATTATTTAAAAGTAATTAGGGAATTAAATATTTGGTTTAAATTTCATCTTTTGTCTGAAAGAGACATTATTAAATCAGTTTCATTAAGGCAATAAATTACTGAATGTTAATGAAGTGGATTTAGGAAATCCAAATATAGATTTAATTCCTATTTGATTGCCCTTCTTGAATGCACACTTCTTCTATTTTCGCTATGGGGAAATTTGATTAGAAGGGTTGTTAAGTCTTCCAGAAGGGGTTTAACAATTTGGGGTTGTTGTATTATGTTAGTCAACCTTTTTATTTCCTTGGGTAGTGCATATAGTTGTATCGTGTTGTTTTACCCAATTTTCACAAACGGGGATGGTTTGTGCCTCCTTTGGATTAGGAGTGGATTATGTGATTTGTGTCTCCTTTGGATTAAGAGTGGTTTATGTGGTTTGTGCCTCCTTTGGAAGGAGTGGATTATGTGTTTTGATGCCTCCAATTGTTAATTGGAGGGAGTTTCATTTATGTTGCCTCCTAGAGTTGGAGTGATTGTTTATCTAGTTTGTATGCACTTTGGAACCCTTGGTGATTGGTTTTCTTTGGTATGTTGTCAATAGGAGAGGGGCTCTATGTGGGGGTCTAGCACACAGAGGGGCACCAGGGTAACTCACTTAGGGTTTAAGTAAGTGATAACTTAAAAAGAATTAATTAAAAAAATTTAGACTAATTAAGATAATGAATGCCTCTCTCATGACTCATGCACTTATTAAGGCTTGAGATGAGACGAGAAGAATAGGTTGTATGGGGGTCCCAAAGCTTGTAGAGGCAAGCCAGGGTAACCCAGGATGGGGCTTTGGTAGCCTAGGAAGGTTGAGCTAGGGTAACTCATAGAAAATTATGTGTGACACTCTCTCTATGACAACCATAAGTCAGTTTGTTGTACTGCATAGATGATCATTGTTATCTGGAAGCATTATAACCATTTTGTAAGTTTGTACTTGATAGGTGTATTATTGTTCTTCCTATGTCTAGAGGTTGTAGGTTTTTCCTTGGAAGCTTGTTACTATCTCCTAGCATGTGGGGTGAGCCTTCGAGTATCACATGGTTGGGTGGAACATGCACCTTAGACTATTGGGTTCCTAGTTCTTGTTCATGTGGATGAGATTTTTAGTTGGAGAGCTCATGGGATCCAGTTCTTTTCATGCTTTATTCATTTTAGTTGAATCTTGTAATTAATGACCCCTCATTTATTATCGAGGTGGAAAGTTGTATTATGTAACCATGCTTATTGGATTTACCTCATTCGGGGAATGAGAGTTTTAATCTTTTTGTTAAATGATTATTATTTGAAATCTTGGGATATTTCTTATCCTTTGATGTAATTTATCATGTATGAAATGTAGGTGTTTCTTAATTTGTTAAGTATTTAAATGCTATGGTTTCAATTCATGTTTCTTGTTTGGGTTTTAAAGTAATCTCATTCTCATAACCTTAGAAGTTGTTGGAAATGGGTAGTGAACTTGCATGCCATTTGTTCTTAAACAAAAAAAATTATGCGTTTGAGTAGTTAATTGCAACTTTCTCTAGGGTTGCATGGTAGGGCGATACACAAGAACCAAAAAACCAAGATCAACCAACACTAAAAATTTCACCTACCTCATCCAAGACACCAGGAGACAATGAAAACACCTCCATCATGCCTCCTCGAATAAAAAAAGTTTACAAACAAAAAGAGAAAGTGGATGAACAACCTTCCATGGTTCCTTCCATTCCTCCGCTTAGGGAATAAAATCAACCTATGGATGATCAACCCACTCCTTCAAAAACACAACTTGATAATAAAACCAAAAGAAATCAAGGTGCTAGGGAGCATAGGTGTAGACGTCGTGGCCTTGTTCACAAGCTACATGAAGAATTGAACAAATAAAATCAGAATCCACACTTGACAGAAACAATGCATTATGACCCTCCTCCCCAACCACAAAAAAATGATCCCATACAACAATCACAACAAGAGGTACACTCTTCGTTAGACATTATCATTTGTCCTCCTGTTGTGATTAATTTGGATGATGATGATGAGATTTCCAAAATTTATGAAGAGGTGCATGATTATTTGAACACATTGTTTTCTTCTTCCATGCACTTAAACAACAAATCTCCTATAAAGAGTGTTGAACCTAGTGCTTCTCCTAGTTCAACACATGCTATTGTCCCTTTGTCTAGTTGCTCGCCCTCGACATATCATGAACATGACTGGGAGGTCAAAAACTTGTTTGATGGATGAATCACATTTGAATTACTAGTCTTTTACACTTTTTTTTTTCTCTTTTTTTTTTCAACCATAGAACCATAGATTTTTTAGGGGGTGTGAAATCATGTTTCTTTTGCTCAATTAGGGTTTTTTGCCTAAAGGAAAGAGAGATCCCACACCCAAAATATAGGTGGTTCACTTAAACTAATGCAATTACAATGAAATTATGCCTAAATTCAATGATCTAAGTGTTGATAAAATTGATTGATTATTTATGCAAAACCTAGGAAATATGAAGTGTTTGAAAACACATTGTGATATGCAAAAATGAACTAGAAATACACAAATGGAAACAAAACTTAATGAAATTGAACAAATTGCACTTGGAGATAGAATATTATAGAAATCACTATTAGTGACTATTGATGGGTGTTTCTACACCTACTCAACACGGGCAACACACAAGTATGCTACCTCTCTTGAAAGGCAATCTCTAACAAGAAGTCGTTGAAAACTACCCCAAGGTCTCTCAGGTGTCAGGTCATTACACGATTGGAATAATTCATTTACTTCAATGTGATCTTGTTGGTAATTGCAGGGAAACCTTATGTGGATTAAGTTGGAGGGAATTGGCTCTTTGAATGGAGTTTATAAAATTTCTAAAAAGTTGCTCTGTTGCTGCAAGTTCAAGAAAATAGTCTCAAACTCCACTTTGATCTTCAGATTTGGCTTTATAATGTGTAATGAACTTTTACCTAAAGTTACTATTTAAAATAAAATTCAAAAGGGTAGTGGAAGGGAGAAGTTCTTAGACCTAGAGCTATTGATGAACAATGATAAAGGAAGATGCTATAGTGGACAACCTTCCTAAAACTAAGTCCCACTTAACCAAATCAGTTCAAAATCTCATGAAACTAGTGCAATATTCTAAGGTGTGTGGATGTTCAACCATTCATTCATAATAAGCATGAATAAAAGATGGAATTTAATTGCAACATTCAAACAATGTTCAGACTAGCTTTACACTGCAGTTTATCAGCAATAAACAACAAAAAGAATAACAAGGAGGGGCATCAACATAGTAAAATCATTCACCATCAATGAACAACATTATCTAATCTATTAAAGTATTCTAGAACATAGAATAAAAAATTTAATTTACTCAAATTTACTAACTAAGAGGAGAAGAATCATGAAACATGAAGTTGGAACTCAAGAATCCACCAAAATCAATGAACTTCTATTAAAATTATAGTAGCATGTCTTTACAATAACTCAACTCTCTCTCTTGAAAATGAGAGGATAACCCCATATTTATAGTGTCCAAAAAAAAATTGAATGGCCAAGATTCAATCTCATTATGTGGCCAAGATTCACTACAAATTAGGGTTTCACCTACCCCCAAATATTCTACAATATAGAATTACATTTTGTCTTCTAGCTTATTTTGTCTTCTTGTGGGAAACATTGTAGCATTCTATCTTATAGAAAATATCCCTTTACTATAGCTAGATAGTGAGGAATTCATCATCAATTAATGGATTCCCTTCATTCTTCTTCACATTAGCATATTCCACAAACTTTTCGATCAATGTTTGAAGTTTATCCAACTCCATTATATCAGATTGAAGCACTTGAAAGTTCAATTTATTTTACCAGCCAGTAATTACATCCTAATCCTTATTACATGTGGGAGTGTTCTTTATAAATTGCTCAAATTGGGTTGTGATAGATTTTAGGAACCCAAAATGCTTAACTTTCTTCTTAGGGTTTTTCACCTAGAAAGAAAGAGATTTAGGCTCCTAAAATACTTATGCACATTAAAATAAGGATGTATGTAATGATATGTGATGTAAATGGAGTGATCTAAGTGTTGCTAAACTATGAAATTGATCAAACATGCATGCAAAATCAAAGAATTATGAGTTGTTTGAAAAAACATTGTGTATTGCATCAATGAACTAGAAACTTAGATGAATGAAAATAGAATTTAATGAGATTGAACAAAGTGCACCTAGAGACAAAATGAAGTCACTAGAAGGTTCTGGAATGTCTCTGAAACTTTTGTTAATGGCCACTGGGATTCATTCGCCAAGCATGGCGAATCAGTCCTACTTCTGCTAAAAACTTTTGGAAACCTGTTTCTGACTAGCGGGAGTTGAAATATGAGAAAATTCACTTTTCAAGCCTATAGATGGGACTCATTCACCAAGGGTGGTGAATCGGTCCACCTACAGTAATATGGAAAATTAGAGGAAGATTCTATAGAGTTAGATTTGTACTTTTGTCTCCTACAGGTGTCTACTTCTAAGATTGTCAGATTTAGGTCTGAAAGTGACTTTTCTTTGATGATTTGACTTGAATAAAGGCAAGAAGACTTGGATGACTTTGAAATTCTATCTTCAATGATTCTAAAGCTTCCAAAGGAAATAAATATGCATACAAACAACACAAGGAGAGAGATTGTTGATTGTTAAGGCATGGGGGTTTGCCTTGGTCAAACCCCATTAGGTAATTAAACCAAAATGATGAAATAAAGGAATGAAGCATGAAAAAATGGAATAGATTACCTTACAAGTGATGATTAATCTTGTATTTCTACAACAATACATGTAAAATATGCCCTTGGATGCTTTAGAATTCTAACTTGAAGAACTTCAATGGAGAAACCTTAACTTTCTTGACTTGTGATGATGGATTGATAATGAGAGGTCTAAAAATGAATCAAGATGTGTAAAATGAGGATAAATACACTTATTTATAGTCAATTGTACCTTAGTACTTGTTTATACTACATCACAGGCCAACATGAAGTGAAAATAAACTTTAAATTTCACTTTTTCCTACTCAAGGGTCAAAATGGGGGCCAGATAGGACTCATTCGCCAAGCATGGTGAATGGGATTCATTCACCAAGCATGGCGAATGGGTCCCACAGGGGCCATTCTGACACCTATGAAGCTTAAGAGATAGGAAATAAAGTTTAAATTGCTATCTTGTCAGGTGTTTGATCAATTAAAGCCTCGTGATGCACAATATGGATAAAATAGGACTTATTAATGCTGATATTAATGTTGAATAGTGCTTGGGACACAACTCAATGTGAAAGTGTAATTAAATGTACTTTTCAACACTAAAATTAGGTCCACATAGCCTAGAAAAGCACAAGAACCAATGTGAATGTATAAATCACATTACAACACTAGTTTTTCATTAAGCTTATGTTAAGATCCTTCTAGATTGATGAAATAATGCTATTATAATGTTGAATTGGGAAGAAATAGGTTAATTAAGTCTAAAAAAGCGTTAAAGAATCTTACAACACCTTTACAAGACATAGTTAGAAGCATATTACTCGATTTGCAAGGGTCCTAGACCTAGTGTGGACACATAAAATGCTTTACAACACTAGATTAGGGCCTCATTAAGTCTGTTTAATCTCATGTCAAGAAATGGGTCTAATTTTTGGCGACACATGGGAAAAGGCACAAGAAAAAATATCCATGAAGCCTAGCATGAGGACATTTGTAGCCCTACTTTCCATCTTCTTGAGGAAGTGTGGCCTTATCTTTTTCAGATCTATCTCGTTAGAGGGAATGTTGAGATTTTTCATTAGTTTGAGGTATTCCTCCCAGGCCGTGCTAGTTTCCTTAACCCAATCAA
>VDFB02058242.1:318375181-318531182 GCA_007258455.2 Sequoia sempervirens | reverse complement strand
ACCTCCTGTGGATCCAATGATGCAGTCCGCTCTACACGAACCACTGTCCTCATCACGCTGTTGCAAACAAAGATTGACAAGCGTCCTTCTGCAACTTCTCACCTGCACCTGATTAAAATGAAGTGAACTTTAAAAAATAAATTGTTGTCCTTCAAGACTACGGGTCCTGTATTGCAGGGTGTCACCTTGCCAAAGCCGTTTTAAAATGACAAAGCTTGAAACAACCGGGAGACCCCCTACATCTACATGTCTTGAACTTGTATGCCAGAATTATTTACTTAACACCTCTAGAGCCTCAAAATTGATCTTACCCATGTGATAAAATAGCTTGACCTGCTGATGGGTCCCACCTCATGGCCAAAATCCTCATGTGGGTAGAACTATGTGGGTCGTTGTTCCCTAATTGATGTCTATTTTCCATTGTCTTCAAAATGGCTACTAGCCAAGGGAAGTTTGTACCCCTAGGCTTGCCTTGCCATAACTCCCTCAAATGCAAGGCTAATGATGATCTGAAAGAAATGTTAGGATCCTTGAATAGTGAATTACTTGATCTAACATAGGTTTTGTAGGATTTTTCTAACATTTTTCATGTTTTACACTTGAATGTGCTTATTGCTCCTTTGATTGGAGGATATATGGAACCAACTACAGGACCTTCGGAGGCTCCCGTAGAGAAAGAAAATGGCAGAAAACCAACCAAAGCACTAGGAGGGATTGATGACAAGGACCTAATGAAGTACAAGTTCTAAGGAGAGGAACTCAAGTCAAAGGTTACTACAAACTAGGACATGATCTCAGACACTAACTTGGGGAATATTTACATCAATGAGTTCAAGTAGAGTGTCATTGTCAATCCTACCATAGAGAATGCCAGAAGGATAAGAAGAAGTGGGTTGGCCAAGGCTGTTGGTTTCCTGCTTTCCCTCATAGCTCTCGAGTTGGTAATGGATTGTAGAGAAGCATATCAAGAGATCACCAAAAGAATAGTAGATAGAGATGGCAACATACTGGCTGATTTCTCCACCAAGTCTATCAAGAAGACTTTTCACATACACACCTTTGATGACATGGAAGAAGTATCTAAGGAATATGCTGAGAGCATGTGGAAGGCCAATCCCCTCAAGTACAAGAAATTGATCAATTAGTATTGGCTAAAGGAGAAGAGGGGTAATCTAAACAAGGTTCCCTAGGATCTCTTTAGGAGCTATTTTTTCGAAGACTACCATGACTTGGTGACTTTACTAAGCAAGGTTATGGGTGTTCCAACTACAACATTCTTCCAAGAGTGGATGGTTTACTTTATTGAAGAAATCATCAGGGGAAAGACCCAATTTCATTGGACAGGCATGATAAGCAACTGCCTACATGAGATATTTGTGGGAGTAAAGAAAAATTCACAGTTCTATATGCCCTCGTACTTGGTCTACCTACTCACTAACTATGTTAAATACAGAGGACTATTTGTAGCCCTAAGCCAGACTCCAGGGAGAGAATTGAAGGTATATGATAGGTACCCTTAGCTCCAATTCATAAATTTTGAGAAAGACTACCATAGGGTCAATGATGCTTTCATAGAGCACATAATCAGATAGCTTGGAGGTGACTTTGAGAGGTAGGTCACCCACAATGCCAACAATTTCATCCACCAGTTCAGTTTTCCATTTATTTAGTTTCCTAAATTCAACTACATCTAAACCAAGGGCTTCTTAAAGAGTCCATACAAGGTGCCTCGATACTCGAATGAACTATTGGTACTACTTGAGCTCTCAAGGAAATTACAACATGCTCACACACTGCTAAGTGACGAACACCAACTTGAGATTCCTTAACCCCTTACATTTGGCCAAGAAATGTATGCAATCCCCACATCACAGTGTGCAAAGTATTCTGATGAGTTGAATGAATACAACTTGGAGCTACACACTTCTAGGTCACAGATGGATCCGTATGAAAAATTGAAGAAAATAGTTGAAATGAATATGCCAACCTACATAATGTTGAGAACTTTTGGGTGAATTGTAGGGATGAAAAAAACTTCCGCATGAGGCATTACATGTGAATGATTGCATATTTTGTTAGAACAATCAACCTATTTCCAGCGCCAGATCAGATTATTGAAGATGGGAATATGGTGATTGATCCAAGGTATGATGCCATTCCTAACCTGCCAGTACCATTAATTGATTGGAATGAGGAAGAGGTCAATGGCCTTGACATCCTAATGAAGCCCATTAAGGCAAGAAAAAAACAATGGATTGATGGGTAGATTGCTCAGTTGAAGCTACAAGGAGCTACTCTAACATATGATGAGCGCGAAGATGAACCTAAGAGTGAGACCGATAGTGCCTCTATTGTTGCTTCCCCGACCAGAGAGACTTCAGTGTCTCCTCCCACTACATGGTCGAAGAAGAGAAAAGAAATTATTGAATGACAACCTAAGCACAAAGTTTACTCAAGGAAAGCATTGGAAGGTGAACCTTCCAAGAAATTGAAGAAATCAAGTGGATTCACAGAGATTCCCACTATATAGGAGGACCCACTCCACAAGGGAGAGGAAGAAGAGGCTGAAAAGCCAAAGTCACCACCTGCTACCTCTACTCTCACTATCACCACTATTTCTATTGTCACTACTATCGCTCCTCTACCTACTTCTCAAGCAATGGTTTCTTCTTCTTAGCATGCGATGGACATTTCAATTCACCTTGCCTCCACTTCACCTGCAGTGCAAGTTATGGTCATAGATTCCTTATTTTCTACCACTTCTCAACTCTCCTCCTCCTCGATGTCTCCATCATCAGACCTCCCACTAACCACTGCAACAACAACAATACCTACCCTCTCGCTCCCAAAATTTTTTGTTAGACATATGCATAACATACCAACAAATCTATTTGGAGTGTTTATTAATCCAATAGTGCAAGCTGCTCTATCGCAAGTTGTCACCATCCTTCCTGTCCATACTCCTCCAACTGAGCCACCATAAATGAAAGCAACAATAAATATATCTAAGGATTTGGAAAGGTGAGACAGGGAAGCAACCAAAAAAATGGAGGAAGAAGGAGATGATTATCACGAGCACCCGGAGCATCAACACCTAGTCATTGATGAAGTGGTGGGTGAAGAGGAAGAAATACAATCCTTTGAGGAAGACATTGAAGACCCTGGGTAAAAGTACATCATGGAAACATATGATCAAGATCTTGAGGAGGAACTTACTAAACAAATCAAGGATGTTAGTGAGGAAGTCGAGAGACCACCCTCTAAAGAAAGGAAGAAAACAATTGAAGAAATGGAGGTAAACACAGAGCCTCCACAACAACACAACATGCAATTAGCACCATATTTTATACTAGAGTTTAGTGTATTTTGAGTGCATGAATTGAAAAATTTGGTTTGCGCTAAAATTAGTGCAAACAGGCATGGCCAGTTTGGTGTTGTATTTTGTGCCAACTTTTCCACCGGATTTGGCACCAGATTTAGCACTAGTTTTAGCACCAAAAAATCATAGTGCCTTTGTTAGCATCCAAAATAGCACTAGGAAGTAACAACGGAAATTGCACAGAAATTGGCACCTAATTTGGCTTTTGATTTTGCTTCCATCTCTACTCCCATATTTTCTTCTAGTTTTCTTCCAATTTTACATCCAATTTTGCTTCCTTTGTCTCCAGGTTTGCTTCGAATTTTGCTTCCAAGTTTGCTTTGGGTTTTGCTTCCAGTTTTTCTTCTGATTTTGCTTCCAGTTTTCTTTCCAGTTTTGCTTCCAGTTTTACTTCTAGTTTTGCTTCTAGTTTTGCTTCCAAGTTTGCTTTCAGTTTTGCTTCCAGTTTTGCTTATGGTTTTTCTTCTAGTTTTGCTTCTAGTTTTTCTTCCAAGTTTGCTTCCAATTTTGCTTCCAGTTTTTCTTTCATTTTTTCTTCCAAGTTTGCTTCTAATTTTTCTTCCATTTTTTCTTCTAGTTTTGCTTCTAGTTTTGCTTCTAGTTTTGCTTCCGATTTTGCTTCCAATTTGGCTTCTAGGTTTGCTTCCATATTTACTTCCATATTTTCTTCCAGTTTTGCTTCCAGGTTTGCTTCCGATTTTGCTCCCAAGATTTCTTATGTTTTGCTTCTAGTTTAGCTTCCAATGTTGCTTCCTTTTTTGCTTCTAAAAATGCTTCTTATTTTGCTTCCATTTATAAATTTAATATGTATTTTTTCAATTTAGTTAGTTAAATATATCATTCCCCTTAAATAACACATATGATTATAGAGTATGTAATTTAATTATTTAACTCATATGATTAAATAACAATATAATTATTGTAACATGACCATCATCTATAATTAAAACAAGTGAGTCAAATATCTATAATTTAATTGAATTTGACAACATCCATTCTGAGCAGTAAATTAAAATCATCATACTTAATAAATATTCATCCAAAAATCATTGACCACTTTTAATATATATAAGTTTACAAGTCAATACCGATAAGATCATCATCATAAATAACTAAAACAAGTGAAAGTAAAATATTTGAGTACATAAAAAACATATCAAAATGATACATGTCCAAATGATATAGTGAAAATGATACATGTCAATATGATACAACTTAACAATATAGGACTGTAGGCTGTGGAAATGATACGTATGATAGTAACCATGAAAAGAGTCATCATAATGATATATCAACAATGATCCATGATGTAGTCTATATGATCATGAATGTCACTAGTTACTATCACCAGCTTTCTCATTATCATCATCATCATCACCATCATCATCATCATCATCATCATCATCATCATCATCATCATCATCATCATCATCATCATCATCATCATCATCATCATCATCATCATCATCATCATCATCATCATTATCATCATCATCATCATCATCGTCGTCGTTGTCGTCGTCGTCTTCATCATCATTATCATTGGCCTTGGTGTTTTTGATTTCTACATCATCATCATCCTTTGGCATGTGATTTGTACCGGCAAAACCAATATTTTTTGGATCTATATCATGTTGAGGATCATCTTGATCTTCTAGAAGACCCATGTTCTACAAAAAAAACATTTAAAATGAAAATTTATTATTTATTTCATGCAATAATTTATTTTTCTATTATATACCTAATATTACAACATACATATGAGACAAAACCATAATCATATTACATAATATCAAAGTGCACATACCATAATAAAATTTCAAAGAAGTTACAACTAAGACTAGTGAGTTAGCAGAAACTTTAACTTTCAAAAATAAAGCCAATTAGGCTAGAAGACTTGTGGATCAAGATAACATTTGGTGGAAGAGGAAGAAATATGACTGAAACTTTAGAGGTCCACCATAATGGATTTTAATATTCAACCATGAGAGCAGAAGAGAGAGTTGATACCATGTATCAAAACATTAAGCGTGCATTCTTCTAGCTAGCAGAGAAGGAGATGATTTGTATGCTTCATTTTCATTTGCATAACCATATCACGACGTGGGAACCAAGAAGACCAAGAATGTTAAGTTTTATATGGAGGTAATGGATGTGGTCCAAACTTTAGGAGGGGAAAGAAGGTCAATGTATGATCCCGATGAAATTGAGGAAGAACAAAAAGAGAGGGAAGGGAAAAATAAAATCAATACAGAGTTTGAAGGATTTGGCAAGTGAGTAAGAGAGCTATGGGAGCAGCCTCATCTAAAATATTTTGAACTAGAGTTTGATATACCATTTAGAGAGCTTTGGTTTTCATGGATTTCCTTTCAAAGCCTTTGCTTTTATTGTTCCTATGGTAAACTGTTTGGTAGAGTTGGTGAAATTACCTTTCTTAGTAATCACTATTAGTGAGATTGAGATTGTTAACCTTGAGAGAGTAGGGCTTGTGAAAAAGTAATTTGATATGGCTATTATTTTCAAATACTTCAAGTGGGATGTACTTTGCATTGATGCCATTCCCCAATCTTTACTTGATGGAATCAAGGAATGGCTAAAATCCATGGATATAAAGTATTATGAAAGTAGAATGAACTTGAATTGGAGGAAATTTTTGAAAACTATTACCGATGATCTAGATAAATTTATTGAAGATGGTGGCTAGGAATTTTTGAATATGGAAGTTAGTGATTCTGATTCTGATAATTCAAAAGAGTTAGATCAAGGATATGAACCCTCTAATGTAGAAGAGAAATCAGAATCAAATTTCATGTAGCCACCATCAAGAGTGTTACAAGCCAACAAGATAGATGGAATTCTTGTATAAGGATAATTTTTGATCTTGCAAGTACCAGCTTTAATACCAACTACAATGGCAACATTGAAATTCCATAGCAATATTTATGTTAAGGAAATTTCCTTTAGATGCAAGGATTCAAAGCACATCAACCATGTGGTACAAGTGATTAAATCCCAGAGATGATCTGTAGCAATGAAAGAGTCTGGAAAGGTAGAGAGAGCTACATTGGTGAGTCAGGAGAAACTTTAGCTTTCAAAAACAAATCCAATTAGGTTGGCAGACATTTGGATCAAGCTAGCATTTTGGGGAAGAGGATGAAAGATGAATAGAACTCTGGAGGACCACCATAATGGATTTTAGTATTCAACCATGAGAGCAGAAGAGAGAGTTGATATCATATATCAAAACATTAAGCATGCATTCTTCTAACTAGCAGAGAAGGAGATGAAAACTTTTCTTCATTTTCATTTGCATAACCATATCATGGTGTGGGAACCAAGAAGGCTAAGGATGTCCATTTTTATGTAGAGGTAATGGATGTGGTCCAAAATTTAGGAGGGGATATCCTAATGTATGCCAAGAGGAATAAAGTTAGATGAATAAGTTCACCTACATGTCTACCAAAGTTTACTTCCAACTTTTATGACTATTTTTCTTGAGTATTAGAGTTTACTTACAAATTTGAAATTTATTTCGGGTCATTTTGATGAGGATATATTCAGCTAATGTGTAAGTTCCTTTATTTATATCACAAGCATCTGTGCATTGCAAGAATTCTAATTATCTATGGTCTACAACTATGTTGTCTCACTTATTGGATCTTCTATTTCAATGTTTCCTATGGCCTTCTCTATTTGAGGTAGCACCTCACAATCCTACCTCCTTTCCTTAGCTGAGAAGTGTATTTGAATTTGGAAATGTTGTACTTTAAAACTAGCTATGGTATAAGGAGAGCTATTCTAGCTTTTTTGTTGAAACCCTCAATCTTCAACAAGGACTTAGATGCATGGACTGAAATGCAAGCTTTCAAACTTAGATTTGAATGTGCATAATTTGATGAATTATGGTTTTCATAGGCAGTTGTCTTTACATGACTATTCTGGATTGCCAATACGTGTAATAGTGACTACATCCTTATCAAGTTTGGCTACCCTTATTTAGAATGCCTTGGCCTTTGGACTCGATACAAAGTTGTGCATTATTATTCCATATTTGTAACATGTAGGACATTTAAGGGGTACAACATATAAAAATTCAATACTGTCATCCAAGGAAAACTTACAGATGGTGTATTAAACAAAAAATGCTTTTATTAGGGTTCATGCTTTATTCCCCCATGCTGCTGATATTTTCCCCAAAACATGTTTTTGTTTTATTATTTCAATGCAACTAAAAATTTAATGTATTAATTAACATTTTTTACACATTTCAGTTCTTTATGCAAATGATGCATATATGTTAACTCAGTCAGTGTTGTTACTTCGGTAGTTTGACATCTATGGAAACCAGTCATTAGGCCATTGTGTGTGGGAGCACATTTGTGTTTTTAGTTAGCTTTTTTGGATAGCTCTATTGGGTGTTGAGGAGATTCCGTTTATCTTTTGAATGTTAAGAAATCAGAGTTTTAAGGGTTTTTCAAGCGAGGAGGAGAGTTATGGGAGCAACCTCATCTAAAATATTTTGAACTAGATTTTGATATACCATTTAAAGATTGGTTTTCATGGAGTTCCTTTCAAATCCTTTTATTTTATTGTTCCTATGGTAAACTATTTGGTAGAGTTGGTGGAATTACCTTTCTTAGTAATCACTATTAGTGATATTGAGAATTGCTAACCTTGAGAGAGTAGGACTTGGGAAGAAGGCATTTGATATGGCTATTGTTTTCAAATACTTCAAGTGGGATGTACTCTACATGTACACCATTCCTAAATCTATGCTTGATGGCATCAAGGAATGGTTGAACTCCATGGATATAAAGTATTATGAAAGTAGAATGAACATGAATTGGTAGCCAATTTTGAAGACTATTACTAGTGATCCAAATAAATTTATTGAATATGGTGGTTGGGAATTTTAGAATATGGAAGCTTGTGATTCTGATTCTGATAATTCAGAAGAGTTAGATCAATGTTACAAACCCTCTGATGTAGAAGAGGAAGCAAAATCAAATGAGGACGGTTCAAAAGATGAATCTCTTGTGGAGTCAGAGGAGGAAGAAGAAGAAGAAGAAGAAGAAGAAGATTCTAAAGAGTGGGAAGGTAAAACATGCGATGAATTAGAAACCGAAGCCAAAAATGCAGATAAGGAAAAAGGGGACGAGTTTGATAGTGAAGAGGAAAGGTGGAAATGAAAGGTAAAAGCTACAGGGAAGTCTTAGGCACCTAATATTAGAGATTTTAGAGGAATTCCTGCCAAGAGGCATAAAGTCAGATGAATTGAATTCATATAAATCCTTCTACTATTTAATCATGCACATAAATGATCATCTTGTAATCATAAGATTTTAGCTCTATTTACTCATCCTACACATCAGTAAACAACTCAACACAAGAGATGCAAATTGACATATTAACACAACAATATCCAACTAAGTTATTGAAACTAAACTATTGATACCTCGTTCTCCATCCAGATTACAAAATCGTTCCACTTTTTGTTTTGTAACATATTCTTTTCAAATTGCTTTGGATGGCAGCCATATTTCCCCTCCTATCAAAACATGGCACATGGACTAGTTAAACTAATTAATATGCAATCATTTAATTTTTCCAAGGAAATAAAAAATATATATCATTTAACATTTTAAATATAGTTACAAATGTGCAGATCAAGGCTTGTAAACCTTTCTAGCCACTACAATGCGTGGCACGAAGTTTCTCAAGCCTAGCCTTGGAGGCCTTGTCCTGAAACATATACTAATTCAATTTAACTGTGCACAAATAATATTTAAATATTGTTTAATAAATTTGATATAATATTATAAGAAAATTCAAATACCTGCATACTCTCCACATTGGTCTTCCACCGTGTATGAGACTTCTCATATGATTTTACAAGCTCTTTCCATACATTCACACTTACATCAATTGGCCTTCTTTTTTTCCTTATCTTAGGAGGGATTTTTATTATCTTCTTTGTTTGGTTGCACCGAAATCTCTTGTAGTTTTGAGACATTCATAGCTTTATCTTCTTTACAGACCAACCTGTGCCAAAATTAGTCTCCATGTCATGGATAACTACTATTTTCAGATGCATGGGTATCTATGAGAATGGAAAATGTAGATGGTCTTTGAACCATTGAAGGCATGATTCCTTCAACCTATTCACAATTTTTTTCCTGGCATCCATCATTTGGACTTCCCCTGAAACCACCTCGTATTCTATCTTTGTATTGTAGCTACCAATGCAAGATTGATAACATGGCATGGTGGAAGAAGTCTATGTCCTAGGAGTGGCTGGGACAATGGAAGTCTCTGCTCCATGTTCCACATTCTTAGAGTTTACTTTCATTGATTTCCTCTTGGATCTTTTGCTTGATCCAGGACCGGTTGGGGAATCAATTGATTCCCTTTGACATAATTGATTTGTTTGCAATGTTTGAGGGGCGTTACCAGATTGTTTTTTCTATGTATTTGACAAGCATTGTCTAGTCCACATTAACTAATTTTTTCACTGCCTCTACCCCCAATATGGAAGCCAATTCCTCTTTATCTTTGTTAGTCTCATGTCCCTATATATATATTTAAATTATATTTCTTCTTTTAAATTTAGAAATAAAAAAACTAAAAATTCAAATTCAAAGAAACAATGGAAACATTTACAAATCTATAAATTGACATTGAATTACCTCATTGTGGCCAGAGTCTGGTGACAATGCTCCCTTCCTTCTATTGCTTCACATTTTGAGGTGACCTAGGGAAAATTATTTTTGTCCAGTCTGTGGAGGCAAACAAAGTACACACTATTAGGTATGAAATTTTTCATCTAGTTTGTCATATGAAAGTTTTGTTTTGTGGGAAAATATGTTCACTAGGTTTGCTTAGTGTTGATAACCTTATCATGAAACCTCTTGCATAATGCAATCTTGCACAAATTTTTCATGGCATTAGTGACTATGCGCAACTAGGCAAAACCAAGTGGTTTCTTTGTTTATTTTCAGTAGTTGCTTAGTAGTGACCAACCCAATTCCCAGATTTGCTAAGTAGTTCACTATTTTGATACCCAGGTTAGGGAAAGAATACAGAGGCACCTTGGCTTCGTGCTATAATATTTTGAGCCAAAGCTCAAGTGGATAGGGTAAATTTTTTTATTGGTTTCTCAAAGGTTTTACAATTTATAATGATCAAACAATTTAGAGGTTGCTTGGATAGGTTAGGCCATGAACCAGTAAACAATCATGAATTCAAATGCAATACAAAGAGCAGTAAACAATCAAGAATTTAACCAAGAAAAAATAAATTGTAACCTTTCCTATGGTGTTGCAAACTAAATTGAATTTCCAATCAATTGCTAGTAACACCTTGCTCTCTTCCTTCACGTGACGTTTTTCCCCTTTTTTTCGTCTTATTTCTTCCTTCACGGGGGATTTTTCTATTTTTTTGATTTTGATTCAGTATTCGATGCTTTATTCGGCGCTAGTTAACACCAACTTTAGCATCGAATTTTGGTCGTTAATGTAATTTGTTTGGGGTACCTAAGGTGGCCCCAAGTGTAGCTAATTGGGTGCCTATCATTGTTATATAGTGACTATTTTCATTGTTGTGTATTACAAGATATAGAGTGTTGGAAATAATTCCAACTCCTACCTTGTTTTTGTGACCACCATTGTCCCGTGGCTCCATTAGCTCGATGCGGTAGAGTAGTTTTTACTGCAGTCCCACAAGGTGCTTCATCCCTCTTAGTGGTAGTGTGGTGAAAGCTTCTATTGTGGCACGTGAGTCTTCCTTTTGTTACTAGTAGTGTTGTGGTGACTCCCACAAGTCTTCTACCATTGGAGTGTGGTAGTGTGATGACCACCACTTTGCGTTGGCTCCTTCATCAGCTCAGTGAGATAGAGTAGTTTTTACCACGGTCCCACAAGTTGCTTCTTCCTTCTCGGCAGTAGCACGTTGAAAGCTTCTTTGGCAACATTTTTATTCATAGAGGAGGCCATGGAGAGAGAATGTGGATGGCGTAGAAATACTAAATCATTGAGAGGAAAGTGGGTGGAAATAGATGAGACAACAAAATCTGTAGATATAGTAGAGGTAAGAAGAGAAAGCAACCTCAATGAAAGGAGGAAGGTGTTTATGAATTCACAAATGCTACAACATAGAGGAGATATCAATATGTAAAATATATGACTATTTAGTGAGGTTTTGTGTTGGATAGCATACTTATTGAAATGATATAATTGGTGTACTAAACATTATTTACTATGTTGTGTATTATAGGGGTGAGACGAGGCCATGGAAACAAATCGTGTCATATCAAATTAGGTACTCAAATTTTGACTTTACTTAGGAAAAAATTATCTGATGGAATTTTGTGATACATCCATCTTTTTTCACAATATTATTGAATTTTATAATGTATTATCTAATCTTGACATAAATTAACACATGTTGTTGATCATTTTAGAAGGAGATTGGAGAAAATGTAGAGCCTAAGCATTCAACTAGCAAAATAATAAGATATGTACGTGGACATGGACCTAAAATTGTTAAATCACATAGATGACAGTGCGTAGAAGAGGATATATGACAATGGATACTACATACACAACAAACGATTGCACTAAAGAAGAGATAGGTTAGGACTATAGTACATGGGATGAATACTTTGAGAAAATTGTTGTTTGTAGATGTTATGTATGTTGTGGAAAGAACAATTCAAATGAGTGATTGTACAAATACATTACATATATGATAAGATTCCAGTCGATAGTATGCCTCCTATAATCGATTAAAAGCAAATAATAATAAATGAGTGTGGACTGATGTTTTATAAACTATGTTGTCAAAATTGTGTTTTATTTAAATTATTGTATAAAAAAGGTAGTCTATAAAATAATTTTCCATTATTCAATTGATTTGTACATGTTCATACAATTTATATTTTAATTTTTAAGCCATATTTGATTATATTTCTTTCAAATTGATACATTTATGATTTATCCAATTGTTTCCAAACATTAAAAAAATGTTTGCATTTGTTGATAGGTAGAATATTTTAATGAAACACAATATACTAATACCCAAGATCCAACTGGGTTATTAAGATTTGGACAGGATGATCCAAACAATCCTTTAAACCATACTAGGGTGAGAAGTGCAAGATTGAAGAGAACACTACCACCTGAGAAATTTGAAGAGATGATGAGAGTCGCATACACTGATGACATGCCACTTAGCCTTAATAATGATGATCATGATAGTGAAAATGTAGTGCATGAAGAAGGATTGAATGAAATTCTTTGGAGATGGAAACAATTATGACAATAATGATGATATGGTTGACATTAACAATGATAGTAGGGGTAATTACCACCAACATAATGTTGATGATAACAACATCAAAGATTCCATCAAGCAAGCAGAAAAGAAACCCATGTTGAAATCGGGTGCAAGTAGAACCTCAAAACTGGCATGCACATTAATATTATTAGAAATCAAGTTACTATTTGGTTGGTGAGACAAAGGATTCACTACCCTACTGAATTGAGTTGAAATCTGTTTCATACTTTTCATTGTCAATTGGTGTACATAATTCATAAAAATTCAATTGATTTAATCTCATATCAAACATGTTCATCATAAGTCAAACATTCAATTGATTTAATCTCTAGCAATCTTACAAGGCACTAAAAAATAAAATATTCCCTAAAGAGAATGTGTTACCATCAACTTGCAGAGAGGCATGTTTGTTTTTGGTTGAGTTGGGGATTGAATATAAGAAATTTCATTCATGTAAAAATTATTTCATTTTATACAAAGATGAATATCAAAACAAGGTAGAATGCACCTTGTATGCAAAGAGAAGAGATATTGTACACATGTACAAGGTCCTACAGTTCCAAAGAAGGTTTTACGTGACATGCCAATTATACCTAGAATTTAATGAATGTTTCCTTGTAGTACACTAGCACAATTGATGGACTGGCATGCAAAGAATGGGAGTAAATATGGATTCATGTGAATTTTGGTTGACTCCAAAGCAACGAAACACATAGAGGAAAAATGGCCAACAAAATTCAAAGATGAACCTCGTAGTATCAGGTTTGGTCTTGCAATTGATGGAGTGTGCCCATTCTCTTTCCTAAGCTCAAATTATAGTTTTTGGCCAGTCAGATTGATAGTATACAATATTCCCCCAAGGATGAGTGTTAGAAAGGAGAACCTTATGTTGACTCTTATTGTTCTAGGAAAACATCAAGTTAAAAACATGGATGTTTATCTTACACCTTTTATTGATGAGATGCAACTACTATGGAAAGTCATGAGAATGTATGACATATCACTTCCTCCATCAAATAGGTCCTTCATGTTGTATGGTGTGCTATGTTGTACTATTCATGATTTCCCAGGACTTGGTGTTTGTTCTGGTAAGATAAAATATTTACATATTTACACTCATAATTTATTTTCATCCCAACTTTCATACTTAGTTTTATACTATTTTTTTTTATGTTATTAACATTACTTATTGAATTGTAGGGCTTCAAACAAAGGGGATATTTACATGTCCAAAATGTGCAAAACAATTTCAAAGGCAGTATTCTAAAGATCTACATAAATTTATTTACGCAAACAATAGGGTTTTTCTACCACTATCACAGGTTTAGAAATTGCCTAAAGAATCAATTTGATGGAAAAGTGAAAAGTAGAGGCTCTCCCATGATTATGGGTCTAGGTGATTGGATTAAGAAGTATGAAGATGCGGAATTTAAAGCTTGGGAGGATTTTTTGATCAGGGTGATTCAATTGAAGAACCATAACAAGTTGTAGATAATATGCCAGAAGGAATGAAAAGGAAATCCATATTTTATGATCTCCCTTATTGGAAGGATCTATTAATATCTCACCTATTAGATCTTTTGCACATCTTCAAAAATGTCCCAGATTCTATATTTTGACATATATCAGGCAAAGAGGACAACTTGTCTTGAGGAGATACATTGCTCTTTCGTGTACCAAATTTGATAGAAAACATTTGTGGCAAAATAGGGAAAATGAAACATATGTAGAAGCTCCATGGATTTTGAAAAAAAGAGAGCTAGACCAACTAAAAATCCATCTTTTCAATAAGGACACCTACTGGCTATGGGTCATCGTTGGCTAAAGCTTTTACAGTTGATGGACATATCACAGGATTTAAAACACATGATTTTCATAATTTAATGGAGGTATTATATCAACATTTGACATTTACTGGCAACATTGATTAAGTACTGAATTTATTTTGATATTTTTTTGTGAGGGAAAAAATTACTAATGACCTTTTCCTAAATGTGTTTGATAGCATATCATGCCATTGACAATTAGGGGGGATTCTTGTCTTATAGTTGACTTAAGGAATTCCATAAGTCAATTGTCAACATTTACAAGGTATATGGTTATATGAAATGTTCATGTGTGAGAGACATAGAGATATTATATTGCATTTTAATTTATGACTAAAGGTTCATACTAATTTAATATTCTTATATTAGGCGAGTAACCTCCAAGGAAATCCATGAATCTGAAGTGCCAAAGTGGAAGACGGAAATTGCAAAAAATGTATGTGTATTTGAGAAGGAGCTCCCTACAAGTTTCATGGACCTACAAGTCCATTTACTTATACACCTACTCGATGACATTGAATTGGTGGGTTTCATATCAATGAGGTGGATTTTTTTCTTTGAGAGGTAAATGAAAACTCTTAAAAGATATGTATGACAAAAGGAACATCCAGAGGGTTGCATGGATGAAGGGTATATATTGAATGAAACATTTTTTGGTGCAAGAGCACCTAGGCTAAACTCCATTTTGTTAGTGATCAATTTTGGCTTGTACCTTACCTTAGCCAAGTTAGGGTAATAGTGTGTTTATTTTGGACCTTAGAAGGTCTTGCTTGTGTGTGGAATGGGTGAATTAGTCACTAGGACTAAGGTCACCTTAGTTTAATCATTGTTTTTAATGTTGGTTTTAATTAGCCTTAGTAGTTAATTTGAAATTTGAGCCTTAAATGTGTTCTAAAAACATCTAAGTTGTTAGAAGATGCCAAGAGGTAGTTAAGGGAGTTGATGGCTCGAAATCAAGGAGTTAGAGGTCCTAGAAGTTAGGAAGAGGACACAATGATGGGAAGTTGCAAAAGTTGTCATAAAGTTGCATGACAACATTTGTCAAGTTGCATGCAACTTAGTTATCTCAGATCCCCTAAAAGCTAGGAGTGTGGGATCGACCAACATCCCTTAAAACTTGGAAAATGGCATCTATGTAAGGTGTGGCTCGAATGCATGAGCATTGCATTGTTGTAATCAAGTTTTTGGATGATGGGAATAGAGAGAATTTTGAAATTTCTGTGTTTTTCCTGAGTATCTTGAGAAACAGTGACATAAAATGCATTGTATATACCGATTTGGCATTGTATTCATGTTCATAGTGAAGTTTCCAGTCTTTTTCATTTAGTAGTCAAGTTGTCTTGTGCTATATTAGTGTTTGGAATCCATAGGTTAGAGTTTTGAGGTTTTTCTAGTTCAGTTTTGGTCAGTTTGTCTTTTCATGGCTCCCCCATAAAATCTAGCCATGGGATCTTCCTGAGGAGAGATGTATATGTTAGGGGAGCTAGTAATTTGTAAATACTTAGCAGTAGGATTCATGAAGAGTCGAGCTCTAGTATTTAAAACCAAACCCTAGGTGAGTTCTTACTACCTAGTTAGAGGTCTGGCAGTCAAAAATTGAAGAGAATAGGTAGGGGAAGGAGGTATTGTACGAAACAAGTACAGTTCCAGGTGGGGCATAACCTTACCTAAGAATGCTAAAAGGATTGAAGCTTAATCAATCCATTTATGTGAGAGATTAGCAAGAGATCATTGAAACCCTAGGAATTAGGCCTATTAGCCCTATTTGCCCTAGATTGTAGGAACCCACTGTACGGAGGATTCAGGGGTCTAAAACCTTGAGAATATTTTAAAGGACTAAAAAGGGTGTTTGAAAGTGCAATTTGTTTGCCAGGTTGTTTGGAGAGTTTGGGCGAGAAAAGCAAAAAGGACACTGTCAAGGGCTACTAGCAATTAGGCCTTCTCAAAGCAAAATCTTGGAATCGGTAAGACAATAGATTGAAGGTCCTCAAAGATGGATCTAAGTGGATGTGAAATACATGTTTTCAGTGTCTCTAACACCCCTACAAGCAGTTCAAGGTTGAGAGTGAAGTTGGCACTTAGATCCTTCTAAGTGTAGGAGATAGTTTAAAAATTCAAATGGTGTCAAGTCCTCCAAGGAGAAGCACAAGGAGTGAGACTCTTGTAGCAGAGTTGAAACAAGACTTAGTTAATGACCTAAGCCTAATCAAAACCTAGAAGCTATCAGGTTCTTGGGTGAAGACAGAGAGAAGTCTTCCTAACTAGTTGGTGCAAGCAAACCAAGGATCACTTACATCATTTTTCTTCCTATGTGAATTCCTTGGTAAGGATTTTGAAGATGGCCCATGTGTCTAGGATGAAGAACGAGCATCAAATATTATTGATGGAGAAAAACCACAATCTAATCCAGTGTTGAAGTAGAAATTAGTAAGTAAATTCATGATCAATGTGGTTTTTTTTCTTGCAATCATTAATTTACTTTGCAATTTATTTTTCAAATTAACAACATGACATTTGGAGTTTGAAATAAACATGTTGGCATGTAATAGGTGTAGACAAAATTTCTATACTCAAGACAAGTTCATTTTGTACCACATGGACTTTATGAACAAATGGATTGATCTATATGATAAAAAGAGAGAAGTGTTAGAAGCAAGGAGATAGTTGAAGAGATCGAACCCAAGGAATACTCCACTTCCCACTCATCTACTTAGGCAATGGGGAAAATATTGCACACTAGAATGGGTTACTAAACAAATTCAAAATCAAATAGAAGATGTAGGTACAAATTCAAACATAAGAGAAGATGAAATTAACATGTCTAGAGGATGTGAAAAAAAGGTACAATTGAAATTTTACAAAATGTTGTTTCATTACAGTTTTGACAATATTAAATATTTTAATATTCATCATTATATTTTTTTCACTAAAATAAATGGTCTTTCACAGGTGAGGAAACATCCAGGAATGTGGGCATATGGTTGAAATTATCATGTAGAAAGTGTAGACGTAAAGAGATGATCCTTCGATTGTGGCATCATGATTGAATTCAAGCAATCCAGTCGATCAAGCTCAAAAGATAAGAATATAATTGAAGGGAATCTACAATATGTTGGGAAAATACAAGAAATTATTGAGTGGGATTACTGCTCATTTAAATGTTGTATTTTTAAGTGTAGATGGTATGAAGCATTTGAGAGGACACAAAGACATGATACCCATAGTGGATTATTTTCTATAGATTCCTCATTGTTCCTATCGAAGGATAAGGAGCCTTATGTTCTACCAATTCATTGTGAGCAGGTATTTCTTTAACTAAACAAGAAGTGATAGTGATCATTAATCTATTAATTGATATCTTATTACAAATATATACATGTTTTTATTAATCAATAAAATTATTATAACATATGTCTAATAAATGTAAGTCGTTCATGTGCAAGTATTTTTCTATGAAGATATTTTGGACCTGAAATGGATATTTGTCATACATTATGATCCAGGATTAAGGCATGTATTTGATGATGCAGTAGTGGATACCAAGCAAAACAATGATGGCCAACAAAATGAGAGATGGATTAGAGAACATTGAAGAAATTGACATCCATGATGATGTTGAAGATGGTTATGTTCAGGCACAAGAAGACAAAAATCTAGAGTTAGATGATGTTATGGAAGACAACAATATGGATGGTATTGAAAATGATGATCCAAATACAACTGGTAACAATATAGATGGTCTATACTCAAATTTCAATCATGATGAAGATGATGCAGGTCAAGACGAGGATGATGATAATATTAAATACTTGAAAGAACATATGAACATTGACAATGATACACTGGATGACATTGTAGCAGACAATAATGTTAATGACCAAGACTTCTAAATTTTCAAAATTATTTGCAATCCATGTTTAAAAAAGGATGATTCTTATGGCCTAAAATTTGAAATGCTTGAGTAATATTATGTTGTACTTGGACAATTGAAAACCTATTTTATTCTCCTAGCAAGATTTTTATTTTCCATTATAATTCTAGGCCAAACAACATTTGCGGGGATGGCCTTTTACACCAATCTTAATTTGTATGAAGTTCACAAACCTATTGTCAAGTAGTAAATTCCTTTCATAGATAGGAAATGTAAAGGATTCGTTTAAGAAAAGATAAGTAGTCTCTTTCTAAGGGTAATCCACATGCAAAAATTAAAAATCACATAAAAAAATTGTACAATAGAAAATAAAATTCAATCAGTTATGTCTTATTTCACTTGCACACTTATCTGAAAGACATAGGGTATTCACCATACATTTCCCTTGACAAATCAAACATGTGCTTTCATTTATTTTTATTGTATATCTCAGAAGTGAAATTGTTTTTACATAATGATGCATTGAGAAAATAATATATACAAAAATGCAAAGAAAATGTTTGAAATTTAACATGCAACCTACTGTGTTGTCTTGAAAGGAATCAAGATTAACTAGGACAAGAAATAAAAATAAAAATTTGATGATTGTACATAAAAGTGAACAGGATATGAAAAGTATGGACAATGATGGTGCTGAAATTGAAATCCTTGATTATGATGACATTATTGTTTTATGTCATTAGAAATAAAGAGCACATAAATTTTATATACATAGCAAATGAAGATTTGAAACTAGTAAACTGAAAATGTAAACACTGTAATATTTTTCCTTAAACAATAATTCACATACTCACTTACAAAAAGGGTTGAAGCATTTTTTATTTAAACTCTATTTTCTTTAATAGACATAATAGTAAAAGAATATTTACAAGTACAAGAATATATACACTGTTTCATAGAAAATAAGGAATTTTTCATAGAATATGCAAGTACAATAATATATATAAGAATATTTACAACTACAAGAATATATATACTATTTCATAGAATATATACATTGTTTCATAGACTTCTAAATTTTCAACATTATTTGCAATCTGTTGGGTCTCAAAAACACAGGTTTTTAGACCATAAGAGGGTTGCAATCTATGAGAGGAATTTAATCCATAATACAAACCAAGTAAAGTAAATTATTTGAAAGGAATTTAATTCACACCTAACCAGAAACCAATCAAAGTATCCACACAGTAACAACAAATGTGCGCTAATAAATCTTATAGATTTAAACAACTTGAAAAGACCACTTTGGAGACAACAAAGAAATAAATAAGCATGAAAATCGACACAACAATTGAACACTGAAAATGGATTATGAGTTATAATGTATCTACTCCATTATATTGCTCAAAATATAAACATACATAGCATGATTTCTTTTATATGAATAAGTGGATGAGATGGTCTAGTATCTATTCTAATGGATTGAAATTATGATGATATGATGATCAAAATTGGACCTTGGTTTTCCTATTTATATGGGAAGAAACAAGCTTTAGGTCCATTCACAAAAGTAACATCATGTATTAACTAAAGCATAATTAACATAACATAGAAACTTAAAAAGAGTTTATTGTTGGATGCACCATAGTTTGTTAATCATCAACAAGCACCCATGACCACCTAAGATATGTTCAAGGATCAAGCACCATGTTAATGCATCCACAACAACCAAACTATGAATACCTCCTCATACAACTCATGCAAGGAACACATTAACATTTGACATGTGATCAATGTATTTCTCTTGGGCATAAGTGTTTGCATTATGTAGTGTCTATCATTGCATTCTCCAATCCAACAATCCTCCCGAGCTGCTTATGCATTTTCCTGAGTACCTCTTCCTCATCATTGTTGTCATCAAGGATGCTTGAAAAATATTTTGATATCTCACTTTTCCAAGTTTCTTGATCCTTCAAATCCATTTCTTCAAAGAAATTTGGCATGGCCATACCTAGTAGCTGGCTGAAGTCATTAAATTCCCGTTTCAAGATATTCTAGAAATTTTCATGTGTATTCATGAGGCTCTGAAATTCTTGGAGAAAAGCATTATTATCTCCATCTTTTTCCTTGATATGGGATTTCATTTCCTTCATCCTATCAAGCAGTCTTCCATTCTCCATAAGGGCCTTGTATGTTCCAATGTGAGCATGCTAGACACCATCTGCATGTTGGCACATATCTTTGAATTTCACATAAATTATTCGTAATGCTACTCCAAAAGTAGTAGCCTTCAATTTTATTTTTAGTTCTTCTTGTTCCTTTTGAGCCTTTTCAAATTTATGCTTCCATTGAGTAGTCTCAAACATGGCCTCTAGCACTTTTCTTTCATGTTCAATTAAAGGAGAGTAAATCCTTGGAGAAGCAGGCAACCTATCTTTGTAGTTGGTTAATTCTTGTTTCAACCTATTGTAATCAGGGATAAAAAACTATTATAGTTAATGCAATAAAGCATATAAACAAACCCTAATAAATAATGAAGCAAAAATGAGCATAAAGACATAAAGCATAAAACAATATTACAAAATCTTCATGCTACCATTGATTCACCTTCATTTCTCTTCTCTATTTTTCTTGAATATGGTAATTTCCCTTAGATTTCAATGCACAATAATAAGCCTATGACAAGTGACTAGAATAATATTGAAGATTGTTGTCTCACACTAGTAGAAAGTACTTGCATAATATGTGTGGATGAATGATGATAGATAGAAATGGATGAATGATTCGAGAATGATTTTGACAACATAAGGATACTTGAAGAATCAACCCCCCAAATGGCTTATGAGAGAGTTTATTTATAGGAAATGTTTGATTTGGATTGATGGTTGAGGTTGGATGTCAATAAGATGTCTTAATCAATGGCCAAGATTGAATGTTGTAATATGAAATAGGTTTAGGTCAAAATTAAGGCAATGACAAGAAATGAATGGCTAAGATTGAATTATAAAATAATTCAATCAAGGGTTGAAATTAAATCAAATGTCAAGAGATAATATTTGATGTGGAAGATAAGATTGACAAAAATAAAGAGGTGATAGGAGCAATTAAATAATAAAAATTATTTAATCTAGGTGGCCAATGAATAATTAAATAATTAAAATAATTATTTAATTATAGAGGAATGTGACAAAAGAAATCATTTTGAATTAAATAATGATTTAATTCAAAATACAAGAGAGTGGACCAAATTAAATAAATAAAATTTATTTAATTTAGGAGAGAAAAGGCTAATGAATAATTAAATAATTAAAAATAATTATTTAATTATAGTGAAAAGTGGACAAAAATAAAATAAATATTTAATTTTAGAAAGAAGAGAACTTAATTAATCAAGGAGGAATACAGATAAAAAAGAATTAATTAAATAATTAAAATTATTTAATTCATAGAAGACATGACATTAGAAAATAATTAAATAATTAAAATTTATTTAATTATAAAGACAAAAGGGGAAATGATGGAAAATTTATGTCACAAACCTACGACAATTTTTAGTGTCTACATTTTGCTCCTCTTTGAGATGATGTTCGATATGATAAGCTTGGTGTCGAGTAACATCATTTCAAAGAAGATAAGGTATGGATAGAGGAAAATGAATGATGATAGAAAGATAGGATGATGATGAAATGAGAGTGGGAGGATGATTCCCCCTCGAGAGGATAAGCAGGTTGAAAGAACATGGGTATGCTTTTGAAATGGATAAGAGGAAAATAGATAAGTGGCATAGAAGAAATGTTAGTGTGGAGGATATGGATGTTAGTGGAGACAAATTTAAAGATGCATATTTTCCCAAACAAGACTCTACACTAATTATCATTGGGTGGTAAAATGACACAAATGGACAACAAACACAATGGTATGACATAAACCAAGGTGTGCAAGGTCATCCACTTGCAAAATAGACAATTGCAGACAATGAATGTCTTGGCTCATACTAAGGGCCAAGTTGCCCCAGTCTTTTTGCTAAGACAATCCATAGACAACAGTCAAATTAAAAAAAAAGGTCATGGGACATCATTGCACCTCTAAATCCTTCATGGGACATCCTCCAGGTAGCTAGTAACATGACCAAGAGACAAAACAGACCAACAAAAATAGACAAAATAGACTAGAAAAATCAATAGTCATTCAATGTGTTTGCCAATATTTGCTTATCGAAGATTGTCTGCATGACAATTTGATAGCTCGATAGTTTGACGGATTGATAGTTTGACGGTGCCTTAGGTCAGGAAGGACACATCCTAAAAAGACAAATGACATTTTGACAAGGTCCAAGTCCAAGAAGGACACATCTTGGAGAGGACCAAAGATTGATGAGATTGACATTGTTTTGGCAATTTGACTAATGTTACTAGATGATTGATTGGACTATGTTGTCTGAGTTTAACTTAATAACTGATTGGACTATAATATCTATTGGATCATGATTTGAATGTGGACGTTTTGATGACTATCTTGTGTTCAAGTGTGACTATGTCTGACGAAAGCTGACTTTGTGTGAGGAGATTGACATTGTCTAACTTATTTGACCGATGTGACCTAATGTTTGACAAGATGGACATTGTCTGACTTATTTGACCAATATGACTATGTTTTCCTTATTTGACTAACAAGATCAATGTTGATTTTATTTTTATTTTTGAGAGTTATTTGGATGTTTTTGTGTTTTACAGATATTTTGATTTTTTTTTTTTTGGATTTTTGAAATTTATGATTTGTTGGGGGATTTTTGACATGTTTTGATTTTTTTGTATTTTTGACATTTTATGATTTTTTTGGCTTTTTGAAATGTTTTGATTTTTTTGGGCTTTTTGAAATGTTTTGAGGTGTCAATGGATGAAAATTCGGGTAGCCTGTGTGCTAGATACCAATGAAAATGGGAAAACCAATTCTAGTTGCAAGGGTGGTTGATAGGATAAGGGATAAAAGGCTCATGATAGATGGATGGATGGAAATGATGTATGAATCATAAGAGAGCAAGGATGTGATCTCCAAAGACTATGTCGTATAGAAATAACATGCCCCATTCTAGGTTCAAGACTTAGGATTTTTCATGAAAAAGCTTATGATAATAGGATAATGATAGACTTGGTTGGAAAGATGAGGTATGTCAAGAGATATCTAGAAAACATGTTTCAACATTTTTCCCCTAAGTCTTCATCAAGATCAAAAGAGGGGTGGATAAGTGGATGTAATATGATAGGAATGTATGATGGCTAGGATGGTAGGTAGGATGGAAGTGATATGACATGAAAATGATAGGTTGGATAGATGTATAAGACATTGTGCCCCCAAATGTAAGGTACATAGAAGATCAACCTACATATGGCACTTTTTTGCTAGGTTTTCATCATGGTACCTATCCAAGGTGCCTATTTACCATGTTTTCACCATTAGATGAAGGGATTTTTCTTTATTTTATTTATCCTTTTTTATATAGTTTTTTTTTTGTATTTTTTTTTGTATTTTTTGTATTTTTTTTCTTTTTTGACTCCTCAGATAGTTGAATGGGAATATGGATAAGAGGGACTCAAGTGTCTAGTTGAATGAAAGGTGGTAGTCCCACTAGAGATGGATGTCATTGCATGGACCATGAAAAATGTGCTCATAGATGTTGGTAAGGGATGGCATGAAATGGAGATGGAGTAGGTAGATGATGGATTATGACGTGGATTATGGAGGAAAATAATGGACTATGATGTGGATTATGATAGGGATTATATGGGACTTATGCAAAAGATGAATGGGGAGGCTTAGCCAAAAGCATGGACCATAGGGATGTGATGAGGAAGATATGTAGGATAATGAGTGAAGGGTGAGGAGATGGAGGTATGTGGAATTATTGTGAAATGGAAGGGAACCATGACCAATGGTTGCACAAATTGTGATAAACGTTGAAGCTTTTGATGTGGACAGGGTGTAGGAAGAAATGGAGATGTTTGCTTAGGAGATGGGTAATGAAGTGCCTTAGGTACCCACATAGACTTAGTATTTTTATGACTTTTATTTTTCTTGTGGGTTTTAGGAATTTGAGATTTTTAAATGGACTGTGCATTTTGGATGGGGGGGGATGGTTGGGATTTTTGTGATGTTTATGCCTCGTTTGACTTGATTTTTTTTTTCTTAGGTACCCAAACCATTTTGTTTTTAAACTTTTCTTTTGGAGGTATGGGCTTATATAGCTTTTTAGATGTATTTTTCTTTGAATTTTTGTATCGATGTCCTAAGGCATGAGGGTCCTTCAAATTTTTGGCTTTATAGATAGAGGCATTGAATTATTTTCTTTTGAATCCCATGGGTATGGTGGAATGAGCGGAAGCTTCATGTTTAGACAATGTGTGCATTTGTTGTTCATGATTAGGAATGTTAGGGTATTTATGGATAAATGGAAAAGAGGATTGGATGGCAGGGATATTAGGTGTTGGGAGTAATGATGGTAAAGTGGAAGGAGGGATATTAGGAGTTGGAAGTAATGGTGGAAAAGTTGATGGTGGAAGGTGTATGGCCACATGCTTTTGAAATTTGTAGGATGATGGAGGAGGGATGGCAACATATGTCTTAGAAGTATGATAGGATTTGTGATGGAAGGAGGTGGACTTAGGATGCATGGAGGAAGTACCAACATATTGAGATTGGTGTCCTTGGGGTATGCAATGGACAATAGGACTAGGTGTAGGTGGAACACTAGACACAAGTTCTTTATTGGATGGAGAAAATGACACAAGGGAAGATAATGGTTGTTGTTGTTCTAAGGAGGAACATTCATGAATGAGGGTGGAAAGACCAATAGGATATGATGGAGGACTTGCAATGGGGTCAATAGCAGGTGATGGAGGATCATTAGGATCTTGATTAGCATTGCGTTCACTTAGATCCAAGGTATTTGTTTAATCTTCTATGTGTGCTTGGGAGGCATATGTCTCATCAAGGGAAGTGGATGTTGATGGATCATGGATAGGACTAGGTAGAGGTGAATTTCGAATATCTTGCTCATGGATAGGTGAAGTGATAGGCTCTTCATCATTATGAATATCATCTAATCATAGAAAAGATATAGATTATGGATTCACACTCAATTGAGGTCGTCCATTGGAGGGGTGTGTGCTCCAAGAAGGCCTCCTAAGAAGGGTATGACAAAAGCGAACCAAGTGAGGTGTTTTGGAGGACACACACACTCGATTCACACTCACAGTTATTAATTTTTCTTTAGAAATGAAATGTGTGTAAACAAAAAAAGGAAGCACTTGTTCTTTTTAACCCAAAGTCAAAATGTGTGATGGAAAACAATGGTTTATTTTAATCCAATTTCAATTGTGTGATAGCAAACAAGATTTATTTTAGACCCCAAATCCAAATGTGTGACAAACAAGATGTTCCTTTTAAGCCTAAATTGAAGTGTGCTAACAAGCACTGATTTGAGATGAAAGATGGAATGTGTGCACCTAGAATTTCTTTAGCTCCGAATCTTTTTCCAATTGATCTAATGTGTTCTTTGAAGTTTTTATTTTCTGCACATTCACAAAATCAACAACAAATTCAAAACCCTAACAAGATAATTGATCACTAATATTAGAGGATTAGCTAGTCAAGACAAATCTGATTTTTGTAAATGTTTTCTGCAAATAGGCCCTTACTGAAAGTTCAAGAGCTTTCCAAAAATGTAAATAAATCCAAAAAATATGTTGTTTTGCACCCAAAATTATTTTTTTATGAAAAATAATAAAAAAACTATAAAAATTCAAAATAGCTTCAAAAATTCCGATTTTTGGATTGAAGGTGTCTAATATTATCCCAAGTCTGCAGAAATTTTTTTGTGACAAGATATATGATCGTTTGTGAGATATAAGAAAATATTTGTAAAAAACTAATTTTAAAAGATCTGTTTGTTGACTAATAATTTTTCATCCAAATTTAAGGGTATGTGCAGGATCATCATGGAAAAAACAAGCCCTTAAGTGGCAAAAAAATTAGAAAAATCAGAGTTAGGCAACTTGATGTAAAAATTTGAAAAATTTATCTATATTATTTTAAAAATATGTAAGAACATAATCTGTAGCAAATTGAATGTACTTTCTAAACTACTAGGTTTTTTTTTTTAAATATCTATTTGGTGAATATTTAAAATTTCAATGTAGTAGTACTTAAATTTTAGGGAAAATATAAGAAGTAGGTGTCTGTCTAACCACCCTAACCACAATAAAATGATAATAGTTTTGTATAATATTTTTTATATAAGTAGAGGACGCATGTCCTGATGTGATGCATATTTTTTTTAAAAAAATTCCAAGTAAATAATTAATTATGATTTTTATTACAACTTTTAAAAAATATAAAAACTTGTATGTTTGACCACCTTAACTTGGTCAAAACTTCATGAAATTCAATTTTATTTTATTTTAATCCTATAGTATGCAAAACATAGAATGTGACGCATGTTTCAGATTCAAAAAATGTGATACCGTTTGAAAGCCATAGATGTTTTTCAATCAACCTATCAATTAGGAATTTAGTCATAATTCAAATTAGAAAATGAATAATAATTATTTATTAAATTCAAATTAAAGCATAATTTATATTGGTGGAAAGCTGAGAAACTCTTTTAAAAACCCTTTTCTTTTCATGAATTTTGGGTTTAAAAAAGTCATTAGCCACATGCCCTACACATACCCATCATATCACCAGTTTTTGGCCCATCATGATCCTACACATACCCTTAAAACATAAAGAATAGACCCCTATTAAAATTCAGAGAGTTTTCCAAAAATGTAAAAATATCTGAAACATTCAACAATTTTCTCTCAAAATTGATTTTGCATGAAAAATAACAACAAAATTATAAAAAAATAGAAATAGCTCCAAAAATTTTTATTTTTGGAATGAAAGCTCTTGATATTGTCCCCAACCTATAGAATTTTTTTTGTGAAAATATATATAGGCATTTGAAATTTAAGGTTGAATCTTTGAAAACTAGGGTTTTGTCCCAAAATGATACAAAGCTTGCAACAAAAAGTAAATAAAACTTGCAACAAAAAGAATCCAACTCCAAAATTTCTCAAAATTTCTCAAAATATGTCAGGTTCACCAATGTAATCAGGGATAAAAATCTATTATGGTTAGTGCAATAAAGCATATAAAAAATCCCTAATAAACAATGAAGCACAAATGAGCATAAAGACATAAAGCATACAACAATATTACAAAATCTTCATGCTACCATTGATTGACCTCCATTTCTCTTCTCCATTTTTCTTGAATATGGCGATTTCCCTCAGATTTGAGTGTGCAATAATAAGCCTATGACAAGTGACTAGCAAAATATTGAAGATTGTTGTCTCACACTAGCAGCATGTACTTGCATAATATGTGTGAATGAATGATTCAAGAAGGATTTTGACAGCATAAGGATACTTGAATAATCAACCCCCCAAATGGCTTATGAGAGAGTTTATTTATAGGAAATATCTGATTTGGATTGATGGTTGAGATTGGATGTCAATAAGATGTCTTAATCAATGGCCAAGATTGAATCTTGTAGAATGAAATAGGTTTAGGTCAAAACTATGGAAATGACAAGAAATGAATGGCTAAGATTGAATTATAAAATAATTCAATCAAGGGTTGAAATAAAATGAGATGTCAAGAGATAAGTTTTGATGTGGAAGATAAGATTGACACAGATAAAGAGGTGATAGGAGAAATTAAATAATAAAAATTATTTAATCTAGGTGGCCAATGAATAATTAAATAGTTATTTAATCATAGAGGAATGTGACAAAAGAAATAATTTTGAATTAAATAATGATTTAATTCAAAATTCAATAGAGTGGACCAAATTAAATAAATAAAATTTATTTAATTTAGGAGAGAAAAGGCTAATGAATAATTAAATAATTAAAAATAATTATTTAATTATAGTGGAAAGTGGACAAAAATTAAATAAATAAATAAAATTTAATTTTAGAAAGAAGAGGACTTAATTAATCAAGGAGGAATAAAGATAAAAAATGAATTAATTAAATAATTAAAATTATTTAATTGATTGAAGACATATGACATTAGAAAATAATTAAATAATTAAAATTTATTTAATTATGAAAGACAAGAGGGGAAATGATGGAAAATTTAGAGGTCATAGACCTAGGACAATTTTTAGTGTCTACACCTGTCATTTTCCTCTATCGGCCATTGGTTATCTCTTACTAGCTTTTGGATCTGGGCTTTGGTGAATTTGGCTACATTCACATTCATGTTAGTAGTCTCCAAGGGGTTTGTCTCCCCTACTCTTTGCACCAGGAGATGTCCAAAAATCTAATCATGGTCAATGAGAGAAGGCTTCTTGCTTGGGGGGTAAAGAGTCCAAATTTGCAAAGTGGTATTATCAGGATTGTACCCTAACCCAATATAGACCTTATCACCTGCTTCATCAGTTATTTACAAAGTTTTATTTGTTCTTTTCAAAAAGCTATCAAATATAATGGCTAAACTAATATCCCACCCAGGAAGGAGTATAACTCTAGCTTCTTGCAATAATGCTCATCTTCTCTCAGTAGTCATGTTTCTCATTTCCCTATCAACTTCATGTTGCAACTCTTTCAAAGCATAAGCCTCTTTCTCAGGGTCAATGTACTTTAACCTTTCTCTTATTAGTCTTCCTTTATACTCATATATAAAGGACTTAAATTCAGGGGTCTACACAAAAGTATCTTCTGCAACAAATTTCTAACTTGCACAATGCCTCACATCATTTGATAGCTCATCCGAGGCTTCAAAGGTGATCACACTTCTTTCCAATGGAATCTCATATTGGGGAATAACAAGAGAATTAAACTGTGACTTCTTCTTCCTCCTTAGTGTTATCATCTTCCATGGATGGGAAACCAACTGAAAATCTCACTTCAGGAGTAGGCTAAGGTGATAAGTGATCTAGTGGTGTGATATTTTCCATTTTCCTCCTAGCACCAATGCCCCTTCCTCTTTCAAATTCCACAAGTGGCACATCTCTTATCAGTTCTTCTTCGTGGAGGATTAACTATTCAATTATTTCTATGGGATCCTGTACCTTAGGGAAAGCCCCTACATAGCTTGGGTTATTATTCACCTTCCAAGCCTCAACCATCATAACCCTACTATAGGCATTCATTCTCATCATGTTTTGTTTTTCTTCACAATTTTTGATGACATCTTCTAAAAGGAAACTATGCTCATACCCTTTCAATTTTTGAAAAATTTTGGCATCACAAATGAAGTGTTCAGGATCAAACTTTTCCCTTTTGTTGCCAACTGACAAGGTGTAATAATCTAGTTTACCACTAACCAAGTCCTAGTCTGAAACAAATATAATAGTGATATCACCAAAGCATAAAGTGGAAGGCATGGAAGTCTACCTCCCATAGCTCTTTAGATGCATGAAAGCTGAAAATGACAATTGCCTTATGATCTCTAAATAGGAAACTCTAACTGACACAGTCTTAGGCAGCAAATAAGGTGCAACTTCAAATCCATAAACCCTGATAACAGTACAATCCCCAAACATGTACTAGTCCCCCCAATTGTGATTTATCCCTAATTCATGACCCATATCTTTTGGTTGGAGAAATCTTAAGATCTCTAGGGAGAGGTTGTCACATTCTTTTCCTAGCATCTTGTATAGTGGTTTGACAAAATATTCCTCAACATATAGGTAGTCGAACCTCCCACACCTGTTGTCCCACATAGATGTCCACATTTGTATAGGCCTTTAATTTCCATCATTATCTAAGTCTTTTATTCTTAATTCCTCACACCATATCCCCATCACCTGCCCTTCATATAATATCATGTGCATAAAAAGAGAATAGTTCTTGAAATTAATGGCTTCACTATTATTCTTAATGATATTGAGGGAATTATTTATGGCCTCCATAAATAATATGTATAATCATAGGGTTGGGAATTATGGCTCTAGATGTTTGTGGCTAAAACCATGTGAGCAATTGTCATGTTCTTAGGAACATCAATTCCCAGTACTTGACCAGCTGAGTAATAAGTGTATTGAAAGTATTCTTCAAAGAAAG
Source organism: Sequoia sempervirens (assembly GCA_007258455.2). NCBI lineage: Eukaryota > Viridiplantae > Streptophyta > Pinopsida > Cupressales > Cupressaceae > Sequoia > Sequoia sempervirens. The sequence goes on along the minus strand of VDFB02058242.1, from coordinate 318,500,660 downwards.
CGACAGAGAATATGGGCTTATTTCACTAGAGAACCTCATAGTTTGGTTACCCACATGCCTTTAACCCTATGTAGAGGAAATTTCCACCTGTAACTTGTTTCAATGATGTGGTATTCCTCCAACAAGTCTCTGATTTGTAATTATATATTTCAAGGAAGTTTCTAGCTGAAAAATCATGGAAATATAATCTAGCTTTATGACCATGAACTGTGACCCATCAGGAAAATGAATCGCTCTCATCTTTAGATTGTAATTCTTTGCCAACACCTTGATTAACTCTATGTTCACAAAGATTTTGGGTACTACAAGTTTACCCAAATTCAAATTCCACGGTTTTGACACTAGGCTATGCCAAAATTTCTTCCTGTAATGATAAATAAAGAGGTCATAACCCCTACACGAAGTCCATACATCTCCCAAATTTTTTTTTTATCTTCTAATGTCACACATGATGGGTTAACCTATGTTATTTTTTTGTATTTTGGCCTAGACCCAAGACAATGATCGATTAATTCTTGATTCAATTGCTTAGCTTTAGTTTTCTATCTTTTTGCTTTCTTTTTTCCTGGGGTTTTTTCCATCTCAATCCTACTCATGCAATGATTTCATGTACTTACTAAGAAAATACTTTGAGCTAAGTCTAGACCACTTAAATAAATGCTAAAAATTTCTAGCTACCTACCGCCATCCAACTTGGTTCTCCAAATCCTTCAATTACAATTCACAGTGATTTCAACTTTTTTGAGGCTGTATTTATCAAATTTCAAAACACTTCATCCAACCCTAGTTCATAAATGGCACTCACACCACCTTTATGATCAAGTTCTTTATGAATAGTAGTAGTCTCATCGATATTTTTGTTAGTCACATCAATCAGACTAATCATCATTTCATAACTATCAAAGAGACTTTTAATTAAAATGCCCATAATTTCTTCGATATGCTAGTATGGTGGTGTTTTTCCCTTCCCTTCTACTATTTGCCACACTACCACCTTGCTCAAGGCTTCTTGCTCACTTTCGCGATGGTATAGCAATATATTCTTTTTATCATTACTTGAAGAGTGTCTATTAGACAATCTTATTTGTCTCACTGATATCTTAATGTCTCTTCAACATTAGATAGTATGTTCCTCCAATGTTGATTGTCGGTGTCAATGCGACAAGTTAATGTCTCTTGCTGATATGCCACTATCTCATCAAAAATTATTTTGCTATATCCAATATTTTTATTTTGTTGAGCATTTGTAGATATACCTTGTCGATGTGACATAATTGATTCTCTCCTCGATATTCTTGTATCTTGTTGACATTTCAGTGTTTTACATCATCAATGAGACATATAAATAAGTCTCTTTGACATAGGGGTGTCTCTTCTACATTTCTAATCTGTGCTTTGTGCTAATGTTAGGGAGACTTTGGAGGGACTCTCATCGACATGGTCTTGTCTTGGCAATATGCTATGAGAAATCATAGGAGTATTTCAAAGGAGGATTACACTAATGTTGCGATCAAGGGTTTTATTTGGAAGCTCATGTGAGGGATTCTGTTAAATTTAAGTTATTATGATAGGAATTCTATGCATATGGTGGATGTAAGAGATGAGTGAAAATGGAAGTATGCAAAAATAATTAGGATGGAATTTTGGCTACAACACAATCCATGTTTAAAAAAAGATGATTCCTATGGCCTAAACTTTGAAATGCTTCAGTAATATTATTTGTGTCGATACAAGTTACTTATTGTAATATCCTTAAATTGTTCAATCATTGGTATGAACTGTTGGCAAAAAAAATTAGGATTACTTGGATGCTTCTTCCATTAATTTTGTATCAACATATGTTCGTGAAGACACAAAAGTTAATAGCTCAATCAGGTAGAGCTTTTCTTATTTTCAAATGAAGAGTAAGGTGCATTTTTATTTCTACTACATTACATTCATGTGCATAAGCAAAATCAAAAGATTACATTACTAGATTGCACTTATGCAGATGTATATAATATAGGAAATATTGCACAATCCTTTAAAAAATGTAGTCTTTATTGATTATGTAAATGTATGTTGTTCCACACAAGCCGTGGAACTGACTATTTGAATGCATATAATTGAAAATCTATACATTTATAAATATAAAAGAGAAAAATGCACAAAAAGAGAAAGGGGACCCATCATTGCCTCAATGATGAATCTTGGTTGCTTTGTTCTACAACATCTTCAGTCTCCCCACTTGTCTAAGCCTCCAAGTTGATGTCTTCATTGTTGCTCCTAGGTTTCTTGCATTTGAGTGAGAAGAGTGTTGTTAGAGCAATGAAGGATCCCCAGTCAAAATATGTGCATACATCTATAAACATATAATTTGATCATCATGCGCATTCAAATAACTTGCATACCATAGATGTCTAGGAAAACAAGAAAGTTATCAAACATATCTATCATATGCTAGGTTTTATCTAACATGTTTTCTCATTGTCTAAGTATAGATAAAACTAGGCTGTTGTTTTGTTTATCTAGTTACATCATGCGGGTTGAAATGTGGCTCCCACAAGGGTTGAGCCTAGCCTACTGCCCTATTGTTTCATTTAAGAAGGATAATCACAAGTAAACCATCCATGAAGCATTAAAGATCAATCTTTGCAACGATAGTGGAGTATTTTGGTAAGGGGAAATCTTCTTATTGATAAATATTTATCCTTATTAATAAGAACATTCCACTATCAACATAGCCATGATTTTGGCAAAACTGATCATCAACAATTCCAAGATAGTTTTCATTGATAATCTGGTTAAAAGTAAGCAGCCCCAAGCATCATAACAGTTGCAAGAATTGAACATGAGGGGAAGTCACTTAGATTAAAAGATTACATAATAGTCATCACTTGCAAAGATAGAGATAGCATGTTTCCACATAAAAAATTAAATCAAATGCATGAAAGGTACAATGATGAAGTCCATAATAGTGAATTTTGTGTAAGAGGGATTGAAGGAAAACATTTTGTATCAAGGAGAACAAGGTAACCTCAAATTTTATTGTACTAGAGTATGATAGTACTTGACCTTCTAGTGTTTCTAGATGGAACCCATAGCAAAAAAGTGTAGTCTCCATATGGAGGAACCATTTTTGGATCTCTTCCCTTAAATGAGTGTTGAAAACATTAGAAGAAAAGAAATACCATAATTCTAAAGTAACAATTTGTATCAAGACAAATGTCAGAAAGTATAATTAAAATGACAAATCCTTACAATTGGACCTCAAATTGGACCAAACCGATTTATTATTTTATCTTTAAAATATAGGAACTTTCTATATCGGAGCTTCATGACCTAAAATTGGATCTCCAATTGGACTGATAAAATTTATGATTTTATCTTTAGAATATAGGAACTTTCTTTGTTCGATATTCATGACCTCAAATTAGATTAGAAGCTAGATAAGAAGATTTATGATTTTATCTTTAGAATGTACAAACTTTCTCTATCAGATATTAAAGATCTCAGGTTGGATCAGAAATTGGATAAGCAAATTTATGATTTTTTCTTTAGAATGTAGGAACTTCCTCTGTCAGATATTTGGAAATTCCTACACACAAGTTTTTCTTCAAAGCAAAAGCACCTAGAAGTGTTTCACACCGGCTCAAGGTACAATCCAACCAGGTTATGACACTGATAGCAATCCAATTTTTCCTAAACCATCCATACCTGAATGTTGCATCATAATCTATTCTACCCGCACATAAAAATTCCACATATTAACCCATTCTAAATAAAACTCAAAATACCATGAAACAATGAGTCCCCTATATTAGTAAGTAAGTAGGTAGTCTATAGGGAATAGTTTGATTTTATACAAGGATGCTCATGAAAGGAATCTTCAAGTGACAGTGAGTGAGTTTGGCACAACCTCGATAGGAGGGTCCTCAAAGAAAACAATCTGGACCATGTAGCAAGAGTAACACTATGAAAGCAACATAGGACATGGAGGAAAATGTAGATTAAAAAATTCTCATTAATAGAAATCTTAGTTACATTCGGCTAACATCCGGTCTTACAGATTTGGCTCACATGCTTGATAATACATGCTCAAAATTACAACATTCCTATATGCTCCTATATGCAAGAAAATCTTACAATTCAGATCCTCTATTCTATATTTGCTACTTTCTAATGATCTATTACAATGATTTATATCCTATCAAGTGATCTAGAACCATCTGAGTCGGCCAAGATTATCACAATCTCCAATGATGGAAAATGTAACGAGCTCATGAACAAGTCGGCCCCAAATTTGAATTACTCCATCAACAGGTGGATGATACAAATAATGGACCTATAATGAAGGTCAGGAACATTCCAAGGAATTATTAAAATCACACCGTTGAGATCCACAAGTCATGGGAATGATCCATGAACAATCAGATTAACCGCTAGGCTTAAAACTATTTCGGTGCTAGTTCAATAAACTGTCATGAAATCCAAAATTGATAACTTGTCAGAAAAAAATCCAACCACACACAAATCTTGGAATAAGGAAAATGAACATGTCCGTGATGTACATAAAGATCTGTAGGGTTTGGTGAGAAAATATGACAGCTCCACTAGCAAGAACTGAGAAAGAACAAAACAAGAACAAAACTAAAAGGAAAATATTTTTGGTTGATGCAGGATTGCCAGGAACCAAGGATACTCCTACATCAGACATCTAGGGTTATTGGAAAGTGAGTCGCTCACTTTTCCAGGGCCAAAGGAAAACCGAGAGAGTCTACCTCAGCTTGATAAATCCACAAAGAATCCTCCACTGGTCTACCTTTCCACTTCACAAGATATTCTTTGTACTATCTTCCATGGTTCTTGCTCCCATTTCTAATATCCAAAATCTCTTCAATCTCATCTGGTTGTTGTTTGGGAAACCAATTTTCCAAATTTTCTTTATTGTCTTCATTGAATTCTACTTCATGATACTAATATAGATCTGCAATGTTGAATATAGGTGATATACCCATGCCATTTGATAGCTCCACTTTATATGCATTTCCTGAATCAAATTTCTTCAAGATCTTACAAGGTCTGAACTTCCTCATCCTTAGTTTGTTGTATGTTCCAACAGGAAGTATTTCTTTCCAAAAATATACCATCACTTCATCTACAACTTTGAATTATTTATGTCTCCTCTTTTCATTTTCTTTCTCCTTATACTTCTAGTTCATGTCTTCCAACTACTTTTTCAATTGAGCATGCACTTTCTTCACGTGTTCTGCAAATTCTTCTACTTCTGCACTCCTCTTATCTTCCATACTGATGTCTCTCAATTCTGATATACCTATAGAATGAACTCCAATAATAATCTCAAAAGTTGTCTTTCATGTACTCCTATTCACTGAATTATTGTAAGAAAAATCTGCTTGTGCAAGGACTAAATCCCAACTTATAGTCTTCTCTCAAACCAAACATCTCAGAAAATTACCTAAAATCATGTTCATTACTTTTGTCTATCCATTTGTCTATGGGTGAAACATAGAACTGAACTTCAAATCTGTCTTCAACTTCTTCCAAAGTGTTCTCCAAAAGTGTCCAACAAACTTTACATCTCCTTCTGAAACAATGCTTCTAGGTAACCCATGCAATCTAGTCACCTCTTTGAAAAAAAAGTCTGCTACATGTGCTACATCGGTTGTCTTCTTACAAGGTATGGAATGTGCCATCTTAGAAAATCTATCTACCACCACAAATACTAATTCATTACCTCTTTGTGTCTTTGGTAAACCAAGTATGAAATCCATGCTGATATCCTCCCAAGGTCTCTTCAAAACTGTCAAAAGCTTATACAATCCAACATTCTGACTACTTCCTTTTGCATCTTGACAAACTCTACAACTTTTCACAAATCTTCTAACATCCTTATGAATTTTCAGCCAAAAGTAATAGTCACTCACCAATGCCACTGTCTTATCAACTCCAAAGTGTCATGGCATTCCTCCACCAAATTATCCCTCGTTGAACTTTGGGGTATACACAACTGATTACCTCTGAACAACATGTCCTCCTAAATGAAATAATCCAACGACTAACTTCTATCCTCCAAAACTGGTTCTTTATAAGCTCTCCAAGGTTCTGCAAAATCTAGGTCTTCTTCATACAAGTTCTTCAATTCATCAAAGCATAATACTTCCACTCTCATCTTTGTCTATAAATTCCTCCTCCTACTCAAGGAATCAACAACTCTATTTGAATTTCCACTCCTATGCTTCAAAAAAAAGTATAACTCTACAAGAACTCTACCCATCTCATGTGTCTCTGATTCAACTTACCCTAACTGTTCAAATATTACAATGCTTGATGATCTGTTTCCAACACAAAATCCTTAGGAAACAAGTAATGTCTCCACATTTTCAAGGCTTGAACTATGGCATAAAATTCTTGATCATACACAAAATTTCTCCTCCTAGCATCATTCAATTTCTCACTAAAATAAGCTACAGGTCTTCCCTCTTGACTTAACATTGCTCCAATTGCATTTCCACTTGCATCACAGTCTACTTGAAATACCTTATTGAAATCCGGTAAAGCCAACACATGCTGCATAGTCACCTTCTGCTTTAACAACTAAAAAATTTGATATACTCTAGATGTCCATCTAAAATCCTTCATATCTCCTCTCATTGTTTTTGTCATATGGCTACAAATAGAACTGAAATTTCTAATGAACTTATTGTATAAACTATCCAATCCATGAAATAATCTTACCTCTCCAATGCTATCTAGTGTAGACCACTCAACAATCACTCTTACCTTTTTAGGATCCATCCTCAATCCTTCCATAGATATTAAAAATCTCAAATATACCAACTCCTCCTTCATGAAACTACACTTCTTAATGTTTATCATCAACTGCTCTTCTTTCAACCTCTGCAAAACTCGTTTGATATGCAACAAATGTTCTTCTCTATTCTTATTGAAAATCAAGATGTCATCCAAGTAAACAATCACAAACTTACCCAATGATTTATTCAATACCTTATTCATCAACCTCATGAAAGTACTTGGTGCATTTGTTAATCCAAAAGGCATCACCAACCATTCATACAATCCTTCATTTGTCTTGAATGTTGTTTTCTACTCATCTCCTTCTCTGATTCTAATCTAATGATATCCACTCTTCAAATCTATCACTCAAACAATTGATAATGTCATCCATCTAGAGCAAAGGAAATCTATACTTCATCGTAATCTTGTTTATGGCTCTAGAATCTGTACACATTGTCCACTCTCCATCCTTCGTAGGTGCTAACACAACAGGTATTGCACATGAACTTATGATTACTCTGATCAAACCCTTCCTAAGCAATTCTTTCACTTGTCTATTCAATTCCCCATTTTCTATTGGTGTCATCTGGTGTGTTTCTTTATTAGGAAAACTTGCTCCAAGAATTAGATCCATACAATGACTAATACTCCTTACATGTGGCAATCCATCAAGTACATTATCTGAGATGATCTCCTCATATTCTGTTAGTATCTCTTTTATCTCTTCTGGGTGTTCTTCCACATGCTTCAATTCTTCAGCCTTCTTAGGCACCAATGAATAACACACATTCTCATGTCTCAATCCATCAAGGAATCTTCTTCCATCAACTAGACAAACCCTAACATTTATACAAACTTCAACTGTAGGAACATCTTCCAATGGTAAAAAAATCTACTTCATCCCATTAGCAATAATGACGTATATATTATTCTTTCCATCATGAATATCCTGTCTATCATACTGCCAAGGCCTTCCCAACAAAACATGGCATATATCCATAGGCATGATATCACACAAAACATCATCATGGTAATTTCCTATCATTAATTTCACCAAAAAAATGTTCACTTACCAGTATCTTATCCTCATCTTGAATCCAAGCAATTTGATAGGGCTTCAAGTGTTTCAACCTTTCCAACTTCAGCTTAGTCACCATCACTTCAGAAACCAAGTTCTCAGAACTTCCACTGTCAACAATCACTTTGCAGCATTTACCATTCACCTTCCATCTAGTCCGGAACAAATTCTTCCTCTGCAATGGCTCCTGCTCCATCTCACTTTAACATAATACTCTTTTATTCACCAACACTTCTCCATCTTCCATTTTGTTAGATGATCCAGCATGATCCTCCTCAACAAAGGTTGTTCTCCTATTGTTCTTTGTTTCTCTTCTTGTCTCACCTTGATTACATTCAAATGCTCTATGTCCTTCCCCACCACATTTATAATATGTTCCTTTGAATATCCTTTTCTCATGTCCTCTATCATCTCTTCTATAAGCTTCATTTCAGTAACCACCATAACCTCCTCTTCTGTAAGAGTTTACATCACCTCTTTGGTATGAATTGTCACTCTTAATAATCTCCTTATCCTTATTTTGATCTAGAAAAGATCCTCCTCCTCCTCTAGTAAAAGTTCTTCCTCTTTGTCTCTGCTCATGTCTTTTATTCAACTTCTCTTCTACCTTTAGGGAACATTGATATGCTTCATTCACACTCACCAACTTGATCAAACTAATCTCATCCTATATAGATGACCTCAAACCATTCACATGTTTGGCTACTTGCTCGATCTCATCCTTTGAATGTCCAGATTTGATATTCAACTTGTAGAACTCTTTAGTATACTCTATCACACTTGATTCCTTTTGCTTCAAATTTTTCAACTTTAAGAACAAACTAATCTAATAATCTATAGGAATAAACTTTGTTTTCAACTTATTCACTATCTAATCCCAATAATTTATCTTTTCTTTTCCTCTTCTTTTACTATATGTCTGTAAATGTTCCCACCAAATGGATGCATGTCCTCTCAACTTTCTACAAGCATATTTCACCTTCTTATCTTCAGTGGTACCTTAAAATTCAAAATACTTTTCCATCTCTGTAATCCAATCAACCAATTCTTCTGAATCCAACTTACCATTATAATCTGGTGGATTGAAATGTGGCTTTCTATTCACTCTGGTTAGGGCTCTTATGAACCTCTCTTCTCCCTGATCTAGGCTAGGTTTCTCTTCTCTTCCTCTTTCTTCCTAAACTTCCACTTCTTCATCACTCACATCATCAACTAGTCGACCTCTTCTCTAGGTCATTTTGACTACATCTAATTTGGCAACAATTCCTCTTAGCATCTCCATTATAGCTTGGTCTAAATTTCTGCGTGCTCCATTTCCTCTAACATTTCTTCTTCTATCCATCTTTACAATAGTCCTCTGCAACTGCAGGTCGAATCCTAAATCTGCTACCCTACAAAAAATCTTCTATAGGACTTTGCAAATTCTTTCAACCTCACATTGATCGAACCTTGCTCTAATACCAATTTGGCATAGCCACAGTAGGAGGGTCCTCAAAGAGAATAATCTAGACTATGTAACAAGAGTAACGCAACAAAAATAAAAATAGGATATGCAGGAAAATGCAGATTAAAACATTCTCATTAATAGAAATCTTAGCTACATTTGGCCGACAACATCCAGTCTTATAGATTTGGCTCACAGGCCAGATAATACATGCTCAAAATTACAACATACCTATATGCTCCTATATGTGAGAAAAATATTACAATTTAGATCATCTTCACTGCTTTCTAATGATTGATTGCAATGATTTATATCCTATCTAGTGATCTAGAACCATCTGTGTAAGCCAAGATTATCACAATCTCCAATGAAGGAAAATGTAACAGGCGCATGAACAAGTCAGCTCCAAATTTGAATTACTCCGTCAGTAGGTGCATGAGATGAAGTGTGGACCTATAATGAAGGTTGGGGACACTTCAATGAATGATTAAAATCACATGGTTAAGAGCTGCAAGTCACAGGAATGATCTATGAATGATTAGATTAACCGCTAGGCTTGAAACTATTTCGGTATCGGTTCAGGAAACTGTAATGAAATCTAGAAACAATAACTTTTCGGAAAAGATCCAACCACACAAAAATATTGGAATAAGGAAAATGAATGTGTCTACGATGTACATAAATATTCGTAGGGTCTGGTGAGAAAATATGATAGGTCAACCAACAAGAAATGAGAAAGAACAAAACAAGAATAAAAGTGAAAAGAAAATATTTTTTGTTGATGCAAGATTTCCAAGAACCAAGGATGCTCCTGCATCATATTTATTTGAGATTGCAGTTGATGGTGCAATATCTAGTCTTAAAGGCAATTAGCAAAGTAGTAAATGTGTAAGAAAATCAAATTGTACAAAACAAACAATTCACAATGTTATCTTGCATAATGCCTTAATTTTGAAGACAAACATCTCATTGTATCTTGATGAAAGTAGTGACCTTAATCGTCAATCACTAGAAACCCTGATTTTAAAACATGTTATTGTGCTTATGGAGGCAAAATTTTAAGCAAGGCGGTGAGTGGTGGTTTGGAACAATGGCAGGTATGAAGGACTTGCTTTATATGCATTTTATGTGTCCACATTAGGTCTTGGACCCTTGCAAATAAAATAACATGTTTTTAATGATGTCTTGCAAAGGTCTTATAAAGTCTTGTAAATGACTTTCATGCTTTTCTAGACCTAAAAAGCTCATTTCTCCCTAATTCAAAATTATAAAATGTGTTTAATAATATCATTACATCAATCTAGATGGTTTTTAACTAAAACTTAATGTTGAACTAGTGTTGTAATGTGTCTCACACATTCACATTGGTTCTTGTGCTTTCCTAGGCTATGTGGACCTCATTTTAGTGTTGTAAGGTGTGCTTAATTACACTTCCACATTGAATTTTGTGTCCCAAGCCATATTTTACATTTACATCATCACTAATAGGCCCCTCCTAACCCTTATTGTGCATCTTGAGGCTTAAATTGATCAAATACCCAACATAGTAATCTTATAAACCTGATTGTCTTACTTCTCAACATTCTAGCTCGCAAAAATGGCCCCTATGGGACCCATTCACCATTACTGGTGAATTAGTCCCATCTAGGTGGGACCCATTTGCCATTAGTGGTGAATGAGTCCCATTTTGAGCCATTTTTGGGTTTTGAGCAGGAAAAAATAGGTTTTAAGTTAATTTTTCTACATGTCGGCCTTAGGGATCTAATTAATAAGAAAATAAGGTGAATTGCATATAAATATAAGTCTCTTAATTCTAATTTACATTTTATTATCGTTTTAATCCATCATTCATCATGTTTTCAAGTCAAGCAAGCTAGGGTTTTGTCATTCTAAGTCACCAAGGTAGCACTTTTCAGACATTCAAGGGCAGAATCTTCATGTTTTGTTGTAGACATTGAAGTTCAATCATCATGGAAATGTAACATATCCATTATTTCATGCTTCATTATATATTTTCATCATTTTGGTTTAATTACCTAAAAATGGGTTTGACCAAGGCAAACCCTTATGCCCTAACATTCACCATTTCTTTCTCTTTCATTGTGTATTTGTAGATTTAGGTGCTTGGATGGCTTGGAAATTACTAAATATTAGTTTAAAAACTTTTTGAATCCATCTCCACTTTTACAAGGCTAAAACTTACACAAAAGGTCATTTGCAACATAAAAAATTAGGGTTTCAGACAGGGACACTTGGAGGTACAAATTGAGCAAACCGAAAGCTACAGATTCCATTTTTGAGTTTTCAAAAAAGCTAGAATGGACTAATTCACCTAGAGTGGAGAATGAGTCCCACTGTACCTATTTCATAAATTTTTTTGGAGATTCAGACACCCATTTGGCTAAAACGAGCCCCGATGTAGTTTTCTAGAATTGGGACTGATTCACCCAGAATGGTGAATGAGTCCCACCAAAACTAAATTTTAGCATCAACAACATTCCAAAAGTCATTACTAGTCCTCCTCCATATCTCAAATGCACACTTCCAATTTCATTCATTTCTGTTGAGTTTTGCATTCATTTCTAGTTCATTGTTGCATTACACAATGTGTTTTCAAACATCTTTTGTTTCTTAGGTTTTGCATATTTAAGCAATCAATATAATACATTAGTTGCACTTATATCATTTTATTCAGTCATATAAACATCATACATATCCTAATTTGAATGGACCCTTAGTATTTTTGGCCCTACCTCTCTCCTTTTAGGTGAAAAACCCTAGAAGAGCTAGAAAGGTGCAAGGTGCCAAAAATATACGATTCATTTTGGTGAACCTAAATTTCACATGATTTCTTGTCTAATTTTGAGTACTTTCATCATCTTATATCTAGCTTGCATTATGGTTTACATTATCCATTTGCATGCTAGGTGTTAAATTTTGCATTCATACAAAGTGCATAATATGTTGCATTTTTGCATCTTTAATCATTAAAATGTTATAAAATTCTACATTTTCATTTATCTCTACATCTTAGCATTTAGACTTGATAAAATTTAGTCACAAGTTTCTAATTTTTTTGAAAAAATTCCATATTGGGACTCATTTTCCACCCTAGGTGAATTAGTCCCTACTGACCCCTGAAACATCACTGTACAAAACTCAAAAAAAAAAAAAAGGATTATATTTGGTATCTTGCCTTGCCTATATCACTTGGTTGCATTTCTATAGCATACATTTCACTAGATTTCACTTAAATTAGATCATTTCATGCATTGTTCAATTTCACTTTTGCATTCACAACATTTCATTTTCAGATTGTTACATCGTACATTACCTTACTTCTAAGCTAGTAATTGCATTTCCTATTAAGTCATAGCATGTTTTCCTTCAAAAGATGCATCTTTTATTTTGTTAATAGTGGATTTTATAAGTACAACATTCCCTCTTATGAGTTTACTTTTTATTACCACAATGAGGACTTTAAGAAACCTGAGAAAACCATTGGTACAATCCTTAAACTTACATTTCCCATTAGTGAGAATGATAATGTAGACAATAAAAAATAATCATACTTGTTCTTCTCCCTATACCTCTCCTATTTGTGACAAAGGTATCTTGGTGAAGGAAGTTACAAGCATTGAGAGTCTTAATTGTCCATTTTCTTATTCCCCTTTGGATGATGTTAGCAAACAAGATGATGAAAACATAGAAACATCCCTAAATACCACATTACCTAATCCCCATAACCATGACAATCAAAATTTTCCATCTCCTAATAACCCTCCTCGATGTCAAGAGGATAGGTTGGTATTAGCATACATCCCTATCAAGAGTCATGAAAACCTTGACACTCCCTTTCCTAATGCTCCTCCCCTTTGGGATGATCTATTTACAAACCAAAGTGATCCTTCTCTTGATACCTTTCTCAATTGTGATGAAGCTACTTTACACACTTCAAATATGGATGAACACATTACAGGCTCTCCTAGTTGGGTAGATAACATAGCACAAGAGAATGATACTTTAACAAAAATTGACATTCAACTAACACCTTCTCCTAATCATCCCCCTCTTGACACTCACATCATTGAGCATTCCACTATTATTGATGAAGTCAGTTTGGAAGAACCTAGCCCTACTTTTCAAGAATATGTGGCTTGTTGTTATCCTCAAACCTCTCCTCCTAGGGAGAATATCATGGTGCTAGAAAATGACAACAATCACAAAGTATCTTCCTTCCATAAACAAGTGGTTCTTGATTTCCCTTAGAGATACATCCAACCAAGACCGATGAGGTTATGAATGTAGAAGAGTCCATTAGATCCCCTTTGATCAATGGACCTCATACATACCCCATGGGACATGTAAAGAATCCCCTAATTCTTTATCCACCATCACACAAACAACAAAATTAAAACAAACCTCAACTCATCCTCTACCCACCTAATAATAATGTAGCACAACAACCAAGTTATAATATCATTTCTCAGACATATAACACTTGCAATAATCCACAACCTCTGCAACCAACCCCAACCCATTTACCTTTACCCAATTTACCAAACAAAGGAGTGTGATCTTGTTGAACAATTAAATAATACTCTTGTAAAAATTTCTCTTTGGGATTTACTTTAGAACTCACCAAATTACCACACTATTCTTCAAACAACCTTACAACAACTTGTAGTTCCTCCTAATACAACTCCAAATGATCTGACAACTTTAATCCATAGCATGCATGTTGACATTACTTTCCATCAACATGAGCTCCACTCTTTGGATGTGCAGAAACAAAATGAAGCTTTCCTGATCATCACTCAATACAAAAAAAATGCATAAAGAGAACTCTTATAGACAATGGTTATGTTCTTAATGTGTGTAGTGTGATTCTTTTGGATAGGCTTGGCATTCATAGATCCACCATTTGACCTGAATCTCTATCTATTAATGGATTTTACAATGTTGCAAAGAAATCACTCAGGGTAATCATTACGCCTCTTACAGTTGGAGTGGTCACCTTAAATACACCAATCTATGTCATGCCTTATGAAATTTCATGTAATATCATCTTAGGAAGATAGTCAATTCATTCCATGAATGGTGTGCCATCCACTCTGCATCACAAAATGAAATACATTTACAACAACAAAGTATACACCCTTGAAATTGACCCTAAACCTTATAGTGTCTTAAAACTTTCCAATACCAAAGAGAACCCCTTGAATACATTAACATCAACCCTACAAGTAGAACCTTCACAAAAAAATTACAACAATATTAAACATCACACGACATTATCAGAAGATGATTGGGGTTCCTTGGATTTTGAGCATGACTTCATGGGTGAATACAAAATCATCCACAAAGATTCAAAAAATGAAAAAGACACAACAACCATATCAACACCAACTTCGGAAGAACTTTCCACAACATCCACCTCAACCACTTTAGACAAAGAAGCAAATTACACAACCACCTTTAATGAACATAATAATGAACAACCACCTGATCCAAAAGCCATGAAAAATATTTATGGAAAAGTTTTTGAGCTTATGAAATGGATTGGATATAGTGGAAAGGGGTGTGGTGCTAATGAACAAGGTATCTACAACCCTATAGACTCCCTCACACAACAAACAACTCATGGTCTCAGTTATTGTCCTGTAATAGAGATTGCCAAACCTCCACCCCCCATCAACAATATCACCCAACACCTTACTAAACCATCCTTAACATCTAGTGCTCTTGAACATCATCCTTCATCAAACATGCAACAAATAATTACATCTTCACTTAATTTCAATGTCATCTCGCAAAATGTTCATGATTCAAATTCGTTAGATTTTATACCTTCCTATAATGGGAAGAATAAAATTTCGCAATCTAGAGACACTTGTGTATGTATGAAATCCACTAATAAGAAAGATGTATCTTTGAAAGAAACCATGAAACCACCTTCTCCTCATGATCAAGAGGTTATCTTGTTGAGACTCCTCCAAGATCACTTGATCACCCTCCCTCCTCAAACTCAAAAGAAATGTTATTCCAAGACTTCATTTTGCACCTATGATAGAGTTCATGGATACTCCACTAATGAATTTAATGCCTTGAGTCATAAAAGACAACACTTTCAAGAGTTTGGTATGCTTCCCTATGTGGGGGCATCTAATTCCTCTAATTGTTGTTTATTTCCACTCTAGCATGTATCTCATCAATCCTTTTGGCTCACCTTTGTCCTACACTTAGTGGGAGGAAAGGAGTTATGTATCCTTATCCTCGTATGTCACTTGTGGTTGCCTCCTTTTGACCAGTCATTGACCTTTCATGAATAAATAAGAGTAAGATTTGGACGTGGATGACATGCCTTAAGTTTTCTCACATATGACATACTCCTCTTTTTCATGACGTAGCTAATCGGAAACAAAGGACTTGTCATAGGGCCTTCCAAGTAAGCTCATATGTCTTCCTCTTTCTCTTCTACTTTAAAGCAATTTCTCACAGAACGATGTGTAGCAATTCCTTTAAAGTGGGGGGCATACAATACCATAATTCATTTGCATTCTTGGTTCCTAGTGTGGCCTTGTCGTTTATGTGATGCATTCATCACTTTTTGGATAACACTAGGTGTGATGTCCATTATAAGTGTGATCTATCTTAGCATATTACATTCCTCTTTGTGGAATGACATGATGCACTACATCCCCTAAGTTGTGAATATAAAATTCTTTGATTGGTCCTCTCTTGGAGACATTAGACACAATGATCCCTAAGTGACTGACCTTGCATGAACTGAACAAGACTCCTTTGAACATCTTTTACATTTTTGCATTTTACATTTTATATTTTGCACCCTTTTGCCACCTTGCATAACACAACTTGCATGCCTGTAGTATCTTTCTTTTTGTTTATGGCATTTTTCCTTGTGGCACCTTATTAAAGTTGTCACAAGGTAAAACTTTGATATGGTTGAGCAGGAATCCCACCTAGTGGCATGAGTTTTCCCCATTGCCACTTTTGTGTTTGTGATTGCATACCAACTAGCATATGAATCTTACCTTTTGAGATTTATCACGCCAAAGTGAGTATAGTTGAGCCTTCTGATCCCATAGACATCCTGAAGCTCTATTGCCCCAAAGTGAGTACATATTTTCTTCTTTTCTAGTTCATTCCATTGCATGATTTTGTATCTTAAGGGCTAGACTTACATGTGGATCTCTCTAGAATGTCTACTTTAGTGTGAGTTTGAAGCAATTTTATCATCTCATTAAAGTGGGGGATAAATGTTCAATAGAAAAATGGACCCTCTTCTTGACAAGGGATTAATTCATGATAAAATAGATTTAATGAAGTCTTAATCTAGTGTTGTGAGGTATTTTATACATCCACACTAGATCTTGGACCCTTGCAAATCAAATAACATGTTTATAATGATGTCTTGTAAAGGTGTTGTAAAGTCTTGTAAAGGACTTTCATGCTTTTCTAGACCTAATAAGCTCATTTTTCCCTAATTCAACATTATAAAATGTGTTTAATAACATCATTGCATTAATCTAGAAGGTTCTTAACTAAAACTTAATGTTGAACTAGTGTTGTAATGTGTCCCACACATTCACATTGGTTCTTGTGCCTTCCTAAGCTATGTGGACCTCATTTTAGTGTTGTAAAGTGTATTTAATTACACTTTCACTTTGATTTTTGTGTCCCAATCCCTATTTAACATTTACATCATCACGAATAGGCCCATCCTAACCCATATTGTGCATCTTGAGGCTTAAATTGATCAAATACCTGACATAGTCATCATATAAACATGATTTTCTTACTTATTGACATTCCAACTTGCAAAAATGGCCCCTGTGGGACCCATTCACCATTAGTGGTGAATTATTCCCATCTAGGTGGGACTCATTCACCATTATTGGCGAATGAGTCCCATTTTGAGCCATTTTTGGTGTTTGAGTGGGAAAAGTTTGGTTTCAAGTTAATTTTTCTCCATGTTAGCCTTAGGGATCCAATTAATGGGAAAATAAGGTGAATTTACTATAAATATATCTTAATTCTAATTTACATCTCATTATCATTCATCCATCATTCATCATGTTTTCAAGTCAAGCAAGCTAGGGTTTTGTCATTCTAAATCACCAAGGTAGCACTTTTTAGACATTCAAGGGAAGAATCTTCATGTTTTGTTGTAGAAATTCTAGTTCAATCATCATGGAAAGGTAAAATATCCATTGTTTCATGCTTCATTACATATTTTCATCATTTTTGTTTAATTACCTAAAAAGGGGTTTAACCAAGGTAAAACCCTATGCACTAAAATTCACCATTTCTTTCTCTTTCATTGTGTATTTGAAGATTTAGGTGCTTGGATGGCTTGGATATTATTAAATATTAGTTTACAAACTTGTTGAAGTCATCTCCACTTTTTCAAGGGCAAAAATTACACAAAAGGTCATTTACAACTTTAGAAATCAGGGTTTCAGATCGGGACACCTGAAGGTACAAATTAAGTAGACTGAAAGCTACAAATTCCATTTTTGAGTTTTCAAAAAATATAGAATGGAGTAATTCTCCAAAAGTGGTGAATGAGTCCCACTATACCTATTTCCTAAATATTTTTGGAGATTCAGACACCCATTTGGCTAAAACGAGCCCTGGTATAGTTTTTTGGAACTGGGACTAATTTGCCCAAAATGGAAAATGAGTCCCACTAGGCCCAAATTTTAGCATCAATAACATTCCAAAAGTATCTAGTCCTCACCCATATCTCAAGTTCACACTTCCAATTTCATTCATTTTTGTTATGTTTTGCATTCATTTCTAGTTCATTGTTGCATTACACAATGTGTTTTCAACATCTTTTGTTTCTTAGGTTTTGCATATTTAAGTAATCAATCTTATCAATTAGTTGCACTTAGATAATCTTATTTAGTCATATAAATATCATACACATCATAATTTGAATGAAACCTTAGCATTTTTGGCCCTGTACCTCTCTCCTTTTAGGTGAAAAACCCTAAAAGCGCTAGAAAGGTTCAAGGTGCCAAAAATCTATGGTTCAATATTAAAGATGTCAAATGAAAAACCCTAGTAGCTAGAGTAATGAACATAGTGTGAAAGAGGATAGTGTGCTAGGGAAGATTTAGGAGATCTCCACATTATCTAATCACATGAAAATACATCATTTATTTATTTTTTTAAATTAAAAAAGTTTATTATAAACCCTATATAGGACACATTGATACTTCAAAAGAATCTGATTTATTTTATAAAATTAATAGAAGTCATTCTAAACCCTATATAGGATACAATGATACTTCAAAAGCATCTGAAGGAATTTGAGATTATGCAAACATATTTCAATTAAATACCTGGATTACAAATAGTAGTGTGAACATTGTAACCCTTATTGATCAAAGTAGGAATGAGATAAACAACAATGAATCCTATGCCTCCTTTCACGCACATCTCCTTACCATTCTTTGTCATTCTTTATTGAAACACTTCTCCATTTTGTTGGGATACGCCTAAAAATAATGATTCAATAAAGGTTTTATTGTATGTTTATTAAAATGAAAACTCCATTTTGGCGGGGTATGCTTGAAAATAAGATTTTGACAAAATTTTTAGAGTATGTTTATTAGAGTTTTAGAGTATTTTGGCTAGCTATATTCTTGATTCCTTAAATGATTTATTCAAATGGATTCTGATTGATGTGATTTTCTGCATTTAGTGTTGTAAATTGTAATGATGCCATGATTACCATACTACCATTGTCTCTTATTATACCCATTGTGGTATGACGGTGTTTTACCCTTCCCTTCTGCTATTTACTACACTACCACCTTGCTCAAGGCTTCTTGTTGTGGGGTTGTAGTGTATACTACTCTACCGCATATGTTGCTCACCTTCCCAACGATCTGGCAGTGTATTCTTTTGATCATTACTTGAAGAGTGTTGATGAGACAATCTTATTTATCTTACTGATATCTCAATGTCTCATCAACATTACTTCATTATATCCAAGAGTTGTGCTTCACCGAGAACTTGAAGATATACCTTATCGATGTGACATAAGTGATTCTCTCCTCAATATGCCTGTATCTTGTTGACATTTTACTATTTTACATTTTCGATGAGACATATAAATAAGTTTCTTCAACATAGTGGTGTCTAAACTAGTGCGAAACTCAAAGCTAAAGTCGAAACTAAAAGTGGTGCTAAATTCAAAGATAAAATCAGAGACAAAGGCAGTGCTAATGGTGGTGCCACACTCAAAGCTATTATAGGTGCTAAAAGCAACATTAATTTTGGTGCAAATTAGCGTTGCAACTAGTGTTGACTTGTCCTGATCGGTGCAAATAAATGCCAAAAGCATCACCATCCCAATAAATAGTGCCGATGTTTTAAAAAAAATAGAAAAAAATACATTAAAATAGTGGGTGGAAGCAAAAAACAAAGCATAAAATGGAGAAAATCACAGGGTTTTGTTGTAGTGCTCCAATTGGGGAACAAGATAGGAGCCCCAAACATGATGAAGAAATGCTTCCTTCAAGAGAAGAAGAGGAAAAGGGAAAGGAAGAGAGAGAAGAAGATGAGCCTGAAAAGGAGGCTAAAGCAAGAAAGAACCTGGAAGTAGAGCATTATGAAGAGTGTGTGCAACAAGAAGAAGAAGAAGAAGAATACTTGAAGAAGAGAAAACATCTAAAGGGGAGGACATCCCCGAAGAACATACAACTATTGAATCCCCAGGGAAAGTAATAGTATTTATTTAAGATTCAAATGAAGAAGAGGAAGAAAAAATGGAACAAAGGACTCTAGCCAACAAGGGAATGAAAATTCAGCATACTTTGGAAGAAGAAGGTGATTTTTAATCATCGAAATGGGGATCCTAGATGATTGAATGGCTAGAGAAACAATTAGAAAAAAATACCCCTACACTTATGGATCCAAAGGCGAGGGTAGAAGCCATTCTAGCTTTAGCACAAATAAGTACAAAGAAGGAAAAGAAGCCAAGGGTGATATCCCACTTGACAATGAATGCCCCAGGATCTAGGATAGTGCAAATAGCTACTCCGGTGGTGGAAGGAGAAGGAGTTAGCTATAATATTTCTACCATTCACTTTGGAATGATGACAAGAGAGCAGAATATTGATCACCTTCAAGGATGAGGTTCTACTATTGTTCACCAAATGCATAAGGACAAGTCCTCCAAGGAGGAATTAAAGGCACAAGTGTTAAATTTAATGACCTATATAAAAAAATGGTCATCCACAAAAGAAAAACCCACCACGTTATCAATGCCACCACAACTATTGTCCCAAGACCACATCAAAAAATTAGAAAGGAGAAAGAACTAGACAAAGGCCATTGAATATTGGTTTCAACGAGTCATATAGAATGGGCGTATGGGTCTCAACCGCATCACTAGAATAGAAAATAAATTCCTAGAAGTGCAAAAACAACTTGAAGGCATAAGAAAATTTAGCATTGACTTCCCATAATTATGTAGGATCATGTATCCTAAAATTGGGGCTATCCTCAAAGTGCCTAGGAAAACACGGGAAAGGGAATTGGCATTGGCATAGGATGACCACTGGCTTGTGGAGATGTTGAAAATGGGCCTTGATCACTGATGAGAGATTTTGGAACGAGTGCTCCATGAGGTAGAGGTTGACATTGACTGGGTCAAGGAAACCAAAACAGCCTACGAGGAATACCTCAAGTTGATGACAGATCTCGACATACCCTCCAACAAGATAGATTCATAAAAGATAAGGCAACACTTCCTCAAGAAGATGGAAGATGGAGCTACAGATGTCCTTATGCCATACTTCATGGATTTTTCTACTCGTGCCTTTTCCCAATCTGAGCATGCTATAAAGAACACTCCCAAATGTGATAAGGACTGGGATATAATTACTAGTCAGTCAAAGAAATTTAACTTTCAAGTGCTTCAATTTGATATAATGGAGTGGGATAAACTTCAAACATTTATCAAAAAGTTTGTGGAATATGCAACTATGAAGAAGCACAAAGGGAATCCAGTAATTAATGATGAATTCCTCACAGTCTAGCTGTAGCAAAGGGAAATCTACTAGAAGACAAAATGCTACAGTGTTTCCCACAAAAAGACAAAATAAGCTAGAAGGAAAAATGTAATTCTATATTGTAGAATATTTGGGGGTAGTTGAAACCCTAATTTTTAGTGAATCTTGGCCACACAATGAGATCGAATCTTTTCCAGTCATTTTTTTTTTTGGACACTATAGGGGTCTCCTCTCATTTTCAAGAGAGAGAGTTGAGTTATTGTAAAGACATGCTACTAGAATTTTAATAGTTCATTGATTTTGGTGGATTCTTGAGTTCCAACTTCATGTTTCATGATTCTTCTCCTCTTAGTTAGTAAATTTGAGTAAATTAACTTTGTTGTTATATGTTCTAGCATACTTTAATAGATTAGATAATTTTGTCCATTGATGGTGAATGATTATGTTGTGTTGATGCCCCTCCTTGTTCATGCTTTTTGTTGTTTATTGATGCTAAACTACAGTGTAAAGCTAGTTTGAACATTGTATGAATTTTGCCCTTAAATTCTATCTTTTATTCATGCTTTATCATGAATTAATGGTTGAACATCTGTAGACCTTAGAAGATTGCACTAGTTTCATCAGACTATGAACTAATCTGATCTAGTTAAGTGGGGCTTAGTTTTAGGAAGGTTGTCCACTGTAGCATCTTCCATTATCATTGTTCATTAGTAGCTTCAGGTCTAGGAGCTTCTCCCTTCCCCTATCCTTTTGAATTTTCTTTTAAATAGTAACTTTAGGTAAAGTTCATTGCATATTATAAATCCAATCTAAAGATCAAAGTGGAGTTTGAGACTATTTTCCTAAACATGAAACAATAGAGAAACATTTCAGAAATTTTATAAAATTCTTTTAAAGTGTCAATTCCTTCCAACTTAATCTATGTAAGGCTACCCTGTGATTACCAACAAGATCACATTGAACCAACTGAATTATTCCAAGCATGTCATGACCTAACACCCGAGAGACCTTGGGGTAGTTTTCAACAACTTGTTGTTGGATATTTCCTTTAAAGAAAGGGAGCATACTTGTGTGTTGCATGTGTTGAGTAGGTGTAAAGAAATCCATCAATAGAACTAACACTAGAAGGAGGGCACCCCTTTTAAGTTAGGTTGGATCAAATTGGATCATTTTCCCCTAAAAGGTCTCATAGAGTTCTAAGATCCACACCCAACAAGATATTCCAAATGACATTGAAGGATATGTAGATTGATCATGGAGATGTGGCTTGCCAAATTTTCCCTTATTACTTGGGGGAAGAGGCCCTTTACTGGTACATCAACTCGCCAATGGGATCTATTACTAGTTGAGATCTCTTGAAGAATGCATTCTTGAGGAAGTACAAAATCCTCATCAACCCCTCAGAATTATATCAACAATTCATGGCAATTAGTAGGGAGGTCAATGAACCAATCAACTCCTTCAACGATAGGTTCCACCGAGCATATACAAGATTGCAAGCTCCATATGTGCTCAATGACATCACCGTCTTTCCTATCTACTATGCTACCTTGGACAACCTCACTACAAGATTGGTGAAAAGAATGAACCCACCACTAGCCAGATTGGTGGATGCTTATGCTAAGGTAGTTGTAGCCAGCACTGATTTGGGATAAAAAATATTCTTTCCACTACCCTCCTTATGGTAGGTTGCTCACCCTATGTAGATTCAATGGCTCACTCAAGCTCTACAAAATTATATGCCTCTCATGAATCTAGTTCTGCAGCTTCCCATAGTACCTCATCTAGGATAGCCCATGAATCAAGCACCTCTTGTGCCTCACTAGCTACAACCCCAACAACAACAGGTTTATTCATAGCAGCCCTAGGTGCCACTATATCTACAAGGGCCTGAATTCTTTCTTGCTCAGTAGAACCAAATGGTAGCACAACTCGTCTTTCTCCGAAAACAAACACCACAACCAAACAATACTGAGAAAGATCAGTTAGATGAGTTGACAGAGATAATCAGAAAAATGTCCATCGAGATGACTCATCTCAAAAACCAAAATAATCAGCTGCAAGCTTCTCAGGAAAGCATTCAGGCCAACCTCAATTGACATAACAAGGATAACCGTGAAGCGGGTACCTCATCCAGGCATAATTATGAAAGAGGGAAGAGCTCTAGTTAGAATTTTAAAAGGATACCTTCCCAAAGACATAATCAAACATGGAATACAAGGCCAAACAATGGAGGTGTTCCCACTCCTCTTGATCATCCTGCTAGTGCAGAGAAGACAACCAGTGGAGTATAACTCATTGAGGCCGCCTTATCCAGATGGTGCCAGATCCATAAAATGAATAGACACTCCAAGCTAGATTTCCTTGAGCTCCTCACAGCTGTAGAGATTTTTCAAGTGGAGGTATAGAATTTTGTTGATAGTGTGGGCTACATAGACATAGTCCCATCAGAACCATATGACTCTTCCATGCTCGTGGTCAATCAAGCTCCATTCCTGCGAAGCGAGAGAAATGAACCTAAGAACAAGGCTGCCTCCCCAAAGAATGAAGAAGCTTTATCTCAACCCTTTACTTTTGTAGATAATGGTCTACTAGATGAATAAGATTATAGTGAAGATGAAGTTCAAATGTTCCATTAGAGAGCTTCTCCATATAACTTAAAGAATAGACAAGTAGGGGGACTTTTCACTACTTCCACTCCGCCTAATAACTTTAACACCCTACCTTGATCCTAATGCTAGTAACAATCTAGGCTATCCCTATGTGCCTACACAATACTTAAATAAA
This sequence comes from Sequoia sempervirens, assembly GCA_007258455.2. Classification (NCBI taxonomy): domain Eukaryota; kingdom Viridiplantae; phylum Streptophyta; class Pinopsida; order Cupressales; family Cupressaceae; genus Sequoia; species Sequoia sempervirens. Next base: position 318,476,500 of record VDFB02058242.1, on the reverse strand, counting down.
AATAAAAATAAAAACCAAACACAAAAACAACCAACTAGCTCTTCCATAGGTAGATCCTTCGAGGCTGAAATTGAGCAAATGGGAGAGTATGTTGCTAAGGAATTCAACAAGGTTAAAATCAACTTGTCTGCTTTTGAGTTACTTAAGGTTCCTACTATTAGGCACACCTTCTTTACGGAGATTAATGGGACTCCTTCCTCTAAAGCAACACAAGAAATGCCAACTAAGAGAGTCTCTTTCAAAGAACCCCCACACGATCCTGTAATTCAAGAGATTGTAGGTAAAAGGAAAGACATCCCTTCAAATTAGGAAACTGGAAAATAGCCTGTTAAAGAGAAAAGTTAGGTGCAAAGCAAGGAAAAGACCAATGAGAAGGAAAAAAACTAGCTATCCCAAGTTGATACACCCGTGGGTCTATTCCAAGGGAAGTTGGAGATGCCACCCTTTCTCACTACAATTAGAATATTTGGAAAAAATTTGCATAATTGTTTGCTTGATTCAGGAGAATCAACCAATGTCATGCCTCTTGCTATTTGGAAACCACTAGGAATAGTCCCCACTCCTTCCAGAAGAAAGGTGACTCAACTAGACAAAATGGAAGTAAATTCCAATAGTTTTGACTCCTCTTGATATGCGACGAGAGAGTAATTACCCAATTTTGTTTCAGAGAAAAACACTTCATTGGTGTTGTTGTACTCTATGATCATGAACTTCATATGAGGTTCTCGGTCGATGTGAGTCTAATTTGGCATCCCCTTCCATGCTAGCCATAAGTGATAGAAATCAGTGGCAGCATACGCGTTTAGTTCTTGAGTGATGTCTCATCCCAGTATTATGTTGTAGGTGTTTGGAATGTCTGCAACCTAAATATCAATTACTTGTTGCACTCTTAGATCAACAAAAATCCACATAGGAATCCAATTGATATCTCCAACTATGTTTACTTCCATTTTGTCTAGTTGAGTCAACTTTCTTCTGGAAGGAGTGGGGACAAGTAACAAGTAAGTGTTGATCTGAGAGCGCAATAAGTAATTGATATTCAGGTTGCAGACATTCCAGACACCTACAACATAATACTAGGATGAGACATCACTCGAGAACTAAATGGGTATGCTACCACTGATTTCTACCACTTATGGCTACCATGGAAGGGGATGCCAAATTAGATTCGCATCGAGCGAGAACCCCGTATGAAGTTCATGATCACAGAGTACAACAACACCAATGAAGTTTTGTTTGCCAAAACAAAATTGGGTAATTACTCTCTCATCGTATGCCAAGAGGAGTCAGAACTATTGGAAACAATCTACACTAAGAGGGGGGAGTGAATTATTGTTCTACAAAAAATTACTTTATTATTCTAATTATTAACCCACTTAAAATATTCAACCGGGAGAAATATGAAAAATAAAAAGAAAATAACCACAACACCATAACACAAGGATTTTTATGTGGAAACCCTAGTAGGGGAAAAACCATTGTGGATGGCCAATCAACAATATAATTTGAGTATACTCAAAAAGAACTTTACAATATGGGAATGCACTTGGATTCAGGCACACTACCTATAGCTCACTGCTCAAAATAGGAAGCAACACTTCCTTACAGGGATTTGGGTTAGATCCAAGAGAATGAACTTAAGGAATAGCATCTAAAAATGCTTGATTATAGTTTTGGTTAAGCTCGGTTGTCAATCTTCTACCCTTCTAACTAATAGTAAACTTTTGCTCTGCTCTGCTCTGACTCGCTCCAAAAACTCTTTATGCATAAGTGAAATTGTGCATAAAATCATACTAACACTCTTCTAGTATTCACAATACACATTGACACACCACGCACTCACACCAAAATGACATAAGATATCATACATATATATCTGTGACTAGCAATTTAATCACAACATGTCAGCTCCAAATAAAACTTGAAAATATTAGCAAACTATCAACTCAAATCTTAAGAGTTATCTAATGTGAATCCACAATATTCATCCACAACTTAGCTTGGACCAAAAAAATAATGACCAAACACAAAAATATTCGAATAAACATTCCTTGAATATCCACATCATATTTTATTGACTAAGTCAGCCCCAAAATATTGATAAACAGAAAAGTAACCAACCAAATCTCCAAACTCACACAAGACTTAATACGACGCACTGATATTTTGAAACAACACATTATATGTATGGATAGACCTCCCATGAGATCCACATCTCAAAATAACAACTAGAAATTTGCAAGTGAATCGATGATCACCAAATTGTCGAATGTTTTGTTCTTCCTAACTATCCTCAATCTGACTATCGGTATAAGAAAATGATGTTATGTGGATCTATCATCGACTAGGGTTGCCATCAATGACTACACCAAAACATAATTGTAGTGTCTCTTGCCAAAAATCTCCCCCTTTGGCATTGATGGCAACACTTAGTGAAAAATGACTCAGTGTCCGATCAAAACCAACATGAGTTACCATTTCAAAACTTCAAAAAGAAACTTCAATCTTGGGAAAAAAACTCCCCCTATAATGAGTATACATTTTTCACTATACACCTCCCCCTTTGACATTAATGGAAAAAACTATGGAAACCAAAACAAAATTCCAAAACTATACAGGCATGAACTTGTAACTTACAAATATTTAAAGACATCTACAAAATCTTGTTTCAACACTCTTAAATTATCATCACAAACCTTTGTGAGACTTTCCAAAAATTTTATGTGACCACACATTAAATAGGATTGAGCCTCTACAATTTCAAGATTATGTGGATCACTAACTACTACAGAAGCTTTCGCTTCCTACAAAGCATTCATCATTATCTCAATCTTTGAACAAATTAGTCCCTTGAGTTCACATACTCTCCCAACAATTCTATCATTTTCATTCTTTGAACATCTTATTTTTTCAAGTAGGATTGTTACTTTACCTTCTTGCTGAACCACATCACCAACTAATGGATCAAAAGTAGCAGAAATGGTAGCTAATTGATTTTCTAGATCCTTCACCTTTTTCACATTACCTTCAATAAACTTGGACAAAACCAAACATGAATTATAGGATTTTCTAGCTTTAGATATAGAACCTTGAGTGTTCTTATGAAAGTACCTAACAAAATCTTATCCTTTGCAATCATTCCTTCAACTAACTAAGTCTTTTTCTATTAAACTCCTTTTGCACTTTATCCTCAACAGATTTCTCAAGAGACTCAAATTGAGTACTTACAACATTTATGAGCTTCTTTAGCTCACTGAAAGAGGAACCTGATGGATCTATGACATGAGTAAGCATTAATTTTTGTAGAACTCTAGATGCAAGGCTTAGTAATTCACTATCCTCTATGTGAGACTTCAGAATCTTCTCACTGGCCTTAGCTTTGGCAATTGATGCAACCTCCATCATCCAAATTGGGGAAAAAGTAATAGATTGATTGAAATTTTATCCAATTCATGATCAAAATATTCTTGTTTCTCCATTAGAGATCTCTTCACTACCTTGGTAGTGTCTCTTGCCTCCACTATGATTTCCTAAACTTTTTCTTCTTAAGCCTTGGGTTCTTCAGAGACTATTTCTAGATTGACTTTGAGTGCCTCAACCTTTTCATTTTGTACCACCTTCTACCTAGCTAATACCACCTTAGGAACTTCAATTTCCATAGGTGTCTCTATATTTTCCAAATTAGGAGAAATTAGAATATCCTCAAATTCTAGAGGATTAGATACATTCACATTCTCTTCTTCATTTACATTTACCTCCTCATTCACTTCCTCATTTTCCAGAACATTTTCAATATTCATTTCCTCAACTTTAATCTTATTCTTTGATAGAAAATCTTCCATAATTTCCTTAGTTTCACCAACAATGGCATCAGTTTTACCAATCATGATTTTATTCACCCTTTTCTTGCTCTTAAATTCCCTTTTAGTCATTTCAAGGAGTGAGTCCATCTCTTCAATTGACATTTTTGGGCACAAATCTGTAATAACTCTCTCAATTAGATTATCTTCTTCTATTCTAGGACTTAACCTTCTCGACTCCAAAATATCATACAGATTATTGGGTAATCAAGACATAATCTCAACAAGAACTTTATTAAAAATGTTCATATGTTTTATTGTAGCTTCTTCTAGAACTCTTTGACCTAATTCATCAAAAGTTTCATATAATTCATAGAGGGGCTTTAGATTACCGTCCTTTACAACTGCATTCACAACTTCATCAACTGACATATCAGGTTTATCAACTTTAACCTTCGTTTCCTTTTCTTCTTTTCCAAAATATTTTCTCTTGTTTAACTCGGCATCCTGAGTTTCGGTAGCTTTTACTTCTCTCAAGGCTTCTTCTAATTCTATTTCCTCATATTTTGAAATAGGCTTATATGTTCATGTACTTTTATTCTTCTTCCTTTTACTGAAAGGCTTTTCTTGAGCTGGCTTGGCTGTAGGAGAACTCCTTGTAGATCTACTATGGGAAAAGGATGCACTAGGACTAGCAGACTCTGTTTTTGCTTTCAATTCTACTACTTCTGCCTAATCTCTCCTCCTTCTTGCTTCTCTCAAAGCTTCTACAAGTGAGCCCATCCTTTTTGCAAAAACTTCTATCTCTTTTCTTACTTTCTTGACTATCACTGGTTTTCTCAATTCCTCATGAACCTTCACAATTTTCTCTACATATGTTACAAGCCTCTCTTCTCCCTGATCCAAAGGTGAATTCAAAAAGTGTTCTACATACATCTTTAGAACATTCTCCTCTACTTCATATCCCATAGGCATGATCTAAATTGTTCTAGGATGAGCAGCTTCCATATGACATTGGTCAATATCCACCATGAAGCAGATAGTATCTTTGTATTGTTCCACAATTGAAGTGTGAATTCTTTCCCTGGAATGCATCATATTCTGGAATTTTTTTAAGTACCCCCAAAGGGTAGTTCTCTTGACCTGACGATCACCCATTCTAAACAACATGTTTCTTATCTAAATAGCTACATGCACATCATTTTTCCAATGCACTTTTCCAATGCCCTGAACCTCATTCATGAAACAAAAAAAAATCACAATAGCAGATTACCATATTTAAAAGCATTCTTCTTGTCTTTCTTGATTTTTCTCAGATTCTCCAGCAACTAACTTCTGAGAAAATCACACAAGTCATATTTTGCATTTTGCTTTACCATTTCATAAGCTACATAGATGGTCATACTAGATATAGAATTATCCTGGCTAGAATTGTATATCTTGTAACCAATTACCATTGATGTGAATTTCACATCTACTTTAGAAATGTCTTCTATTATCATTCCCCTTCTATCCCATTGCGCACCTATTTCCTCAATAACCTTGTCATTCTTCACAGATTTCAAGACTAGAAGTCTATCGGTGGAATTCAAACCCATAACTGCACATATATAGACTCTTTTGTGATTTTGAAGGGTATATTTAGCCACATGAATTCAGCATTAACACAACTCAAAATGTATCTAACCCATTCATTTTCCTTAAATATTGGAAATCTCACAAACTATGCAAACTTCTTCTCTTCTAGGGTTCGAAGTTCTGGTTTTACAATAAAATTCTCTCCAATTATATGATGGGAATATAGATTCATTATTTGAGAGGTTCCTAACTCTTCAATGTTAGCATGAATATATGCTCTAATATCCTCAGTGTGCAAAACTTCATATGACACAGATGAAAACACTCCTAAGGGCTCATTCTCAACATACTTATAGGGATGCCATTTGAATTTAGGATGGGGTCTATCCTTGAATTTGACTACCAAAGGAGTGGACATGATTGCAAATTTAGAAATTCACAGGATTTTCAAAAAATACCTTTCCATCGAATCAAAGTTCGATTGTAGATTCTTCTCCGCGCTTTGAATCTCTCCACAATTCAACAAGGTTCACTCCAGGGCTCTTCAAACTACTTTCCTTCAAAATGCAAAGTGACAAATGAAAGATAAAAATGGATATTTTTAACTTGCACAACTAACCCTTTTTGTCACAATAAATGCCTTAACCCTAATTCATTCGGTTACTCTGATTTCAAGCACTGAGACAGATAATTTTTTTGTGGATCTCCAAAGCTTTACAATATTGGCTCAAATTTAGTTAAACAACATCTAAAAAGCATTGATCCACCTACTAGACTAGTCCATGTTCTAGTATCACTTGTCTGCAGGGGGTTGAAGGATTTTTCTGATAGCTCCCCATAGGCCAAAGGCCTTAAACTAATTCCCAAAGGAATTACTAGAAGTAAATTTTGGTGCTGACACATTCCTTTGATAGAGGGATCCTTTTTCAACCATTTCTTCTACATTTTCCTCCTGAGAACATCTATAGTGGATTTCCCTTTTCTTTTGACATCTTGTTGTGTATTTTGTCTTACCGAACCTCTTTTGTTCCAATAGAATCTAGCAATATGCCCAAATTTGTTGCAGTTGTAGCACACAACATTTCTCTGATCAAACCAATTGTTCTATTGATTTTTCCATGATCTGCATTTGACATTTGACCATACTTATGACATCTATTGATTTTTCCATTATGAATAAATTTGGTTAGCAATATGCCCAAATCTATTGCATGCATAGCATTTGACATCTCTATGAAATTTATTCATCACAGCTCTGTATTCACTTGACTTATGACCATACTTATGGAAACTAAAGCATTGACATGAGAATGATGGTTCATTTGTATTCATCATGCTTCTAAACTGAGAAGCCATATGACCAAATTTGTTGCAAGTAAAACAATAACCATTTAATCTCTGAGCATTTGGTTATCTCATTGGATTTCTTTTGGCTCCATTCATCTGATTTCCTTGTCGGAATATAACTTGTCTAGAATTCCTTTGTCTAGAGTTCTTTGTCTAGATCATGAACTTTCACCTTCCTTATAGCCAAGACCTCTCTTGTGACCATCATTCCTCTGACCTTTAATCAATTCATCAAGCTTGGCAGAACTGGCTTTGAATTTTTCCTTGTACTCATTTGCAACAGTAAGTTCATCTCTGAGATCATCAAGTTATTTTTCAAGCACTTCCTCATTGTTTTTAGATTCTTCCCATTCATTGTCTAGTTGGTTGCATTGTTCAGATTTTTCTTTCAATGATTGATCAAGCTTTTCTTCATTCTGCTTTCTATCTTAAATTTCCTTAGTTATTTTCATCATGATGGACTCCATCTCATTCTTTAGGGAATCATTTTCTCTAGAAAACTTTTCACACTCTTATGTTTTATCCTTTAAGGCATGACTGAGTTGTTCATCTTCCATGCTTTTGTTCTTATGCTTGATATGATCACATAATTCCTTTATTTTCTCCCTTGATTCATTGATTTTGTCTTTCAATGATTGGATGAATTTTTTTGCATTCTGAAGACTTTCCTACAGTTCCCAGTTCTCATATTTTGACTGGTCAAGATCATCCAAGGCCACCATAAGTTGTTGTTGAAGACTATTTGGATCCATTGAAAACACTTTCCAAGATCTCCCCAATCTAGTGGACTTCTTCTGAGGAACTAGCTCTTATATCAATTATTGGAAACAAGCTACACTAAGAGGGGGGTGAATTAGTGTTCTATAAAAAATACTTTATTATTTTGATTATTAACCTACTTAAAATATTCAACCAGGAGAAATATGCAAAAACAAAAAGAAAATAACCACAATGCCATAACACAAGGATTTTTACATGGAAACCCTATTAGGGGAAAAACCACGGTGGATGGCCAATCCACAATATAATCTAAGTATACTCAAAAATAAATTTACAATATGGGAATGTACTTGCATTTAGGCACACTGCCTAGTGATCACTACTCAAAATAGGAAGGCACATTTCCTTACAAGGATTTGGATTAGATCCAAGAGAATAAACTAAAGGAATAGCATCTACAAATGCTTGATTATAGTTTTGATTAAGCTTGGTTGTCAATCTTCTATCCTTCTAACTAATACTGAACTTCTACTCTTCTCTACTCTGACTCGCTCCACAAAATATTTATGCACAAGTGAAACTCTGCATAACATTGTCTTAACACTCTTCTAGCATTCACAATACACATCGACACACTACACACTCACACCAAAATGACATAAGAGATCATACATATATATCCGCAACTAGTAATTTACTCGCATAATGTTGACTCCAAATAAAACTTGAAAATATTAGCAACTTGTCAGCTCAAATATTAAGAGTTATCCAATGCACATCCATAACAGTCATCCATAACTTAGGTGGACCCGGGTATGTGCAGGATCATCATGGAAAAAATAGGCCCTTAAGTGGCAAAAAATTCAAAAAAATCAGAGTTACGCAGCTTGAGGTAAAAATTTGAATAAGTTATCTATATTATTTCAAAAATATGTAAAAATAGAATTTGTAGAAAATTCAATGCAGTTTCTAAACTACTAGGTTTTTTTTTTTTAAATATCTATTTGGTGAAATTTGAAATTTCAATATAGTGGTACTTAAATTTAGGGAAAAAATAAGTAGGTGTCTATCTGACCACCCTAACCATAATAAAATGATAATATTTTTTTATAAGATTTTAGATATAAGTAGAGGACTCATGTCCAATGTGATGCATATTTTTGTAATTTTCTCCGCAAGTAAATAATTAATTATGAATTTTTTATTACAAATTTTAAAAAATATAAAAACTCCATATTTGACCACCTTAACTTGGTCAAAAATTCATGAAATTCAATTTTTCCTTTTTAATCCTATAATATGTGAAGCATAGAATGTGATGGTTTTGGATTCAAAAAATGTGATATCATTTGAAAGCTATAGATGTTTTTCAATCAGCCTATCAATTAGGATTTTAGTCATAATTTGAATAAAAAAATGAATAATAATTACTTATTAAATTCAAAGTAAATCATAATTTATATTAGTGGAAATCTGAAAATCTCCTTTAAAACCCTTTTTGTTTCATCAATTTTGTGTAAAAATAGTCATCGACACATACCCATCATAATGCCACTTTTTGGCCCATCATGATCCTGCACATACCTACCCAAAAGGTGATCCCATAATAGTGGTTTACAATTTTTGGCCAAACTGACACCTAAATTATTTTTAAGAATCTTCACATTTGGGCACCTATAGCACTAAACTATGAGGAATTTGAAGATGGTACAAAACTAGAGTCTCATCAAATTTTTGTCTATAGATTCTAAAATATTTTTTCAAAAATTTTTGAATCAAATTGCACTTCTTTTCCATCTCCCATGAAAATTGATTTTTTCAGAAAACAACATTTTTAAAAAGTGACAACACCATATAATGCATAACTTTTTTTCCATGAAGGATAAAATTCTAATTCTTTCAAATTTAGATTTGTAATTCTGATATCTAGTGCTTCCACTTGGTTAGATAGTTTTTTATTGAATATTTTTTCCTTAATCAAGTTTCAAAGTCAAACGAATTACAATTCAGACACAACACGACTGTATAACGCGTAACTTTTTTTATATATGTCAAAATTTAATTTAATTTTTTTTGTTGGATCAAGGACTTCAATATCTGGTGCACTCATATTTTTCAATTTTTTTTTTGATAATCTTCTATTTTTCCACATGTTAAGAACAAAGAAATTCATTTTCGATGAAAAACCTATGTTTAATAAAACTTAAAAAACAAATACATAACAAAACCAAAACATATTAAAATTATATTCATTGAATAGCTTGTTCTGAGGAATACCATAATCATTTGAAATAAATTTTAAATGAATTCATTTGATCCCCCAAAATCTAAATCAAAAGTGATTTTTTATCAGCATTTTGATAGGTGTAAAGGAGACGCATTTATAGGTATGGTTTAAAACTAGCGAGGTTCTATCCAAGGGGGTTTGATCTAAGGTGATTTGATCAAACCCTCTTCAATTGGAATCCTTAAAATGGAACTTTTTAAGGCTTAAATCATTATATTTTCTAAAAATATGTGATTTCAGCTAAAATTCATTCCTCTGAATTGTAAACCACTATTATGACAGCACCCAAAACATAATGACTAAACAAAAAATATTCGAATAAATATTCCTTTAATATTTGCAATATATTTTATCGACTAAGTCAGCCCCAAAATATTGATAAATAGAAAAGTAACCAACTGAATCTCCAAACTCACACAATACTTAATACAAGGCACTGAGATTTCCAGAAAACACATTAGATGTACTGATAGACCTCCCATGAGATCCACAACTCAAAATAACAATTGGAAATTTGCAAGTGAATCAATGATCACCAAACTGATGGATGTTATGTTCTTCCTTACTGTCCTCAATTTGACTTCCGGTATAAGCACATGATGTCATGCGGATTTGTCACTGACTAGGGTTTCCATCAATGACAACACAGAAAAATAATTGCAGTGTCTCTTGCCAACATGAACTTCAAGAAGAAGAGGTCACTAAAGAAGTTCTTTTAGTATTGTGCATCCCTCCTACCAATCTAGCATATGCACCTTAGAGCACAAAAATATTGGTAGAATTAGACGATGATGAGTCCTATGGTGATGGCAATTTAGGACTGCTAGAAGGATTCCAAAATTTTGTGGAAAATTGTATACAAGATTAGATTAGTCTAGGAGACAGAATGGACTTCCAAGAGCTTTTACTGCCTAACTAGCGCAAAGTACACAATGTCACCCATTCAGAATTTGAGTGTTACTTATGTTAGATAGTAGTAGACCACATTAAAGGAAAAGTCATGCTCCAAAGGAGCTACTAAAAGAGAAGCCTACCCTTCATTATGATGAGCTAGTGTCCATTCTAGAAATGACAGATGCAGAGGTACAACAAAGAAGGAATGAATGCTTGATAGGCCCCAAAGTCAAAGAACCCTCCAAGTTCTAGACGTTGCACTTTGATGAATCCAAGTCCGAGTAGGAAGCTGGAGCTGGATTTGAAATCATCAGCCCCATGGGTAAGACTTACTTCTCTACTCATAGAATTTAGTTTTATTGCACCAATAACATAATAGAGTATGAGGAATTAGTTCATGGGCTCTTAATGGCTTCAAGGAAGAATGTTAAAATGTTGCAAGTTTTTGGTGATTCAAAATTAGTAGTGAAACAAGTAAAAAAATTATATTCATGCCATGACCTAAGGCTAGCAAATTATAGGAATAGATTTTGGGACTTGTTAGAAAGCTTAGATGCCTTCAATATTCAACTAATTCCTTGATCCAAAAACCATACTGTTGATGCCTTGGCTTAGGCAGCAAGCACCCTCCAACCACTATCATTGTCCATCTTTAAAAGGTTCATCATTGAGCTTACTTCAACTCCATCTATACCAGATAACGTAACCCATTTCTAGGTGTTTAATGACGACAAGCACATCTTGGAGTTCATCATGAGCTCCAAGATATTTGTAACTCAGATAATTGATGAAGTTGAGCCTGAAGAAGCTGAGATATAGAAGGGGTCATCAACCTCAAAACAAACAAAACTCCAAGAGGCATGGTTCAACTTGAACATATATTTTATTTGGATCAAATTAGGGACTAGGATCAGTAGGTGAAGAAAGACTCCATCAACAATCAATGTGACACTCACAACCTTGGAATAGCCGAGGAGGTTAAAAATGTGTTTATTGGTAAGGTATAAGGTATGCACACCAAAGGAAAAGAAAGGAATCAACGATGCTTTGCAGAAGTACCATGATGTAGTTGCATGGAGTTATGAGGATTTGAAAACATATGACACCTCGATTATTACACACACTATTCCTCTCAAGCTAGACGTGCGACCATTCTGACAACAACAACATCCCATCAATGCCTTGCTAGAGCCTATCATTTACAAGGAAGTACAGAAGCTATTGTCAGCCAGAATCATATTTCCAGTTAGGTACTCCAAATGGGTGGTCAATTTGGTCGCAGTTAGATAAAAGAATAGAGAAATCAGATTGTGTGTGGATTTCTGTAATCTGAACAAAGCTTCAAAAAAGGACAACTATCTTGTGCCTTCATTGAATGAGGTATTGTAGATCGTTAATGGTTCACAGATGATGTCCTTCGTAGATGGGTATTCTAGATATAATCAAGTAATGGTGCAATATGAAGATAGGCACAAGACAATGTTCACCACCAAGTGGGGAACCTTCGCCTATAGGAGGATGTCATTCGGACTCATCAACATTGGTGCCACTTTTCAATGTGCAATGGACATAGCTTTAAAGGATCTGATTGGAAAGTGCATTATCATTTACATGGATGATCTCATGGTGTTCTTGAAGAAATGGAGTGATCATGTTTCCAATCTATGCAAAGTTTTTCAAAGATGTCAAGAGTTCAGGATATCTCTTAATCTGAAGAAGTGCATATTTGGTGTCACAAAAGGTAAACTACTCAGACTCGTCATTTCATAAAGAGGAATCTCCATAGACCCCAAGTGTATTAATTCCCTCTTGAAGATTCGACTGCTAGGAAGCAAAAAGGAGCTGAAGTCTTTCTTCAGAAAGATATATTTTGTCAGGAAATTTATTACAAGCTTCACTGAAATCGTTAAGCCACTCAATGCCATGTTGAAACAAGTTGCCAAAGTTGAGTGGACCCCTAAGGCCAAGCAAGCCTTTGAGGTAATCAACAAAACAATCATTGATGCACCTATATTAGTCAGCCTAGATTATTTGAATCCTTTCTATACTTATTCATTCACTTCATACCATTCGTGTGCTAGTATTTTGACCCAAAAGGATGATGAAGGAAATGAGCAGCCAATTTCCTTCATGAGTGCTCCCTTAAAGGATGTTGAACTAAGTTATCACAAAGTATAAAATCAATAATATGCTCTTGTCAGAGGAGTAAAGAAGTTTATAAAATACATCTTGAGGAACAAGGTGTTCTCCATCGTACTCGATCCATCAGTGAAGACATTGTTAATGTAGAATGAGGTAGGGGAAAGAAGAGAAAAATGGGTGACCCTGCTACAAGAATATGACATGGAGATTCAGCTAATGAAACTAGTAAGATGAAAAGCCCTCACCCTAATGATAGCTCAAGCCTTCGCTGATGTAGGACCTGAGCTCATGGTTCAACAATATCAGCTCAAAGATGTTTCTCCTAGAGAATGGTATGATGACAATGTCTACTATTTGTTGAACAACAAGTGCCCACCTCATCTATGGGGAGTCCAAAAGCATGCCCTTAGATTGAAATGTAGTAGCTATATGCTGCAAGGATCTATACTCTACAAAAGAAATCATGAAGGGGTCTACCTCTGATACCTCAGAAAGGAAGAGGTAGCGCGGGTGCTAAAGGAGTTCAACAAAAAAATTGGCACTAGTCATGGATCTAGTCCCTCTACTACTCATCAAATCCTGTGAGCGGGATACTATTCGCCAACTATCTTCAAAGATGCACATAGCCATGTTCGTATGTGCCACATCTTCCAGATCACTGCCACTAGAGAAAGAAATGTTGTTGTCCCGCTGCAACCAGTCCTAGAGGTAAAACTATTTGCACAATGGGGTCTTGACTTCATTGGTTCATTAAGCCCACCATCATCTATGGGTCATAGGTACATCCTAACCACCTCTGATTATTGTACTAGATGGACAGAAGCTATTGCATGTAGACAATGTACCTTAGAGGTAGTTATTAATTTCCTTGAAAGTTGCACTTTAAATCATTTTGGTTACCCATATGCCTTGGTTTGTGACAATGGCCCCACTTTTGCTTGACTCAAATTCTCTATTTGGGCCTTTGATTATGGAATTTCCCTCAAGTTCTTGTCTAATTATTACCCTTAGGGAAATGACCTAGCTAAATCCACAAACAAAAACTTGATCACTATCATAAAAAAATTGCTTAATAGGAATCCCAAGGACTAGCACACGCAACATCATTTTTCCCTTTAGGAAGATTGTACCCACCATATGGCTACTTTAGGTGATTCCCCATTCAACCTTATCTATGACTTGGAGCCTGTATTCTCGGTTCACCTCAAAATTTCTACCCTCCTATTCATCAACACCTTTTATGATGAAGAGGATCAGAAAGAGGCTCGTTTAGCTGAGTTGCTCCACCTAGAAGAAGTATGTGACTGTGCCATTGAATTTTTTTCCAAACACCATGGTGTGGTCAAAATATGGTTCGATAGATGAGCAAAGGTAAAGGCCTTTAGTATCATTGTTCTAGTTGTATGTTGGTACAAGGCCCATGAAAAAAGGGGGACATGATAAATTCGACAGGCTCTGGCTTGGCCCCTTTTAGATTTTTGAAATCTTAGGAGTTTTTCCTCAAGACTCTAACTGGTGAAGACGTCCCATTGCTTGTCAATGGGAAACACCTAAAGCATTATTTCCTTGCCTAAACTCATTTGAGCTAACTCTCTGTAAATACTTGTAGATAGGTTAGTTTAAGTTCTTTTGTTTCATTGTTTTGCTGCTTCGTATCGCTTTTGTTTTTCTCATTTCTCAACTGCTTTATTTTTTTGAGGGTGTTCTCTTTCTCTGATGCGGTGGTCATGCTTAAATTGATGAATGGTTCACTCTGCTACATGCTTTTAGTGTTCTTTGGATAAATATTCATTCCCAACTATTGGTCTTTGATTGTTGCTAGGGAATGGTCTCCTCATTTGAACTTTGACTTGACCTAGAATGTGACCCTTAGTTGAATCTTATCACATTTTGTCTCAGATCCTACACAAGATAAACACTAATTTCTTCTGAAGAGCTATGTAGTGGTGGTTATGACAATCTAACAAGAAAAAATCTTAAGTCCGCTTTAGTGACCACTGTGGTCCCAAGCCCACTATAAGCTTCGATGCTTACACGGTTGAGCAAAATAAAGAGTAATAAAAGGAAACATTAGAAAATAAGGTAAAGGAAAGGAAAATGATCAAATCAAGCAATTGTGTGGGTGTGTAGACAACTCTACTAGGGATATGGATGCCTGACTGGTAGTAGAGCAATGTTTGTGGGGTCACAACGACAACTCCATTGATGCTATGGATGGCTGACTGGAAGCAGGGCAATGCCCAAGTTACTTTTGAAGTTAGATGATGCATAACTTGCTTGGTCAGATCAATGACCATTTGTTATAGCCTCTAAAGAAAGGTGATGAATTCACTACCCACACAAACTTCTGAAACGCTTTCATGATGTCATTCTACCAAGGATCTTGTTCTCCTTAAAGTCCCCTAGTTCACTTTTGGAAACTAGCTCCTGGTCTACGAAACCAGAGATTCTAGATTCTGAATGAGCATTTATCCTTAGAACCCTTAGGAGCATTCCCCAGTAGAGTCGCCATTTGTTATTCCTATAGCACACATGCCCCATTTAAAATAGGGATCCTCTCTTTTTTCTTTTTCCTCATTTTGCATGCCCCCTATTTTGAGTCCTAAGTGGTCAAGGAGTCTTAGAAGAACCACCTTAAACTGACCAAGTTTCACCACTTTCAAAATTTGCAAGTCTCTGGCTTCTACGGGAGTCCTTTGGTAGTTTTCCCGTAGGTTTCAAAACTGTCATCTTTTGGGCCCTATAGGTCCACCCTTGCGGGCTGCTATGTGAGGAATTCCATGGAATCTTCATCGTTCTGGATAGCCAACCTGAGATTTCCTCCCTCCTTGTGGGACTCCCAGAATCCTTCATCGTTGTATTTGCTGACCTTCAAGACGACAAACCCTTGATTGTCATCCACTTGGTAGACCCCACCATTCCCGCCACCATCATTTGAAATTCCCATTCACTAACCTCAGTCGCATTCATACCAGCATTGATGACAAGCTTAAATGCATAAAAAACTATAAATAGACATCTCCAAAATTTCATTCTCACCTACACTTTTTTTAGAAGACTTGTCAGAACTCACTAGTGATCACCGCCTCCATGCTCGCAGAGCCTCTCCACCATCTAAAGTGCTATCATCTACAACTCCTTTGCATTCTTCATCAGATTTTTTAGGTTGTTCCTCCATTGCTTTTTGTGAAATATGTTTTCTTTGAATTTCACAAAATTTATTAAATTTTAAAGAAAAAGGACTTAAAAACTATCTAGGTGACACCATGACGAACAAAACCCATGTTTTGAAACTTAGAAAATCTTCTAAAAATGGTTCATTAGACGTCTGTGAAACTTCAAGCCCTTGCTATTATTCTTGAGCCAAGGAAATCGTGCCTTGTGGGTCCGCATAGCACCTAGTACTATTTCATGTTTCTCAAAACACCTAACTCTTCAAACAGTCGACACCTCTCTCGGGCCCACTATTGCAGGTAGGTACCCATGCCTCACCATTGTCAATCTGCAGTTATTCTTGAGCCAAGGCAATCATGCCATGTGGGTTTGCATAGCACCTAGTACTATTTCATGTTCCTCAAAACACCTAACTCTTCAAAAATATGACACCTCTCGCGGGCCCACTATTGCAGGTAGGTTCCCATGCCTCGCCATCACCAATCAAACTTAAACAAAACACGGGCTTGAACTAGGGTCATTTTGTTCTAGCGGGTTTGAGTGTATGGTTTTTTGCACTGTGATCGCCCTCCTATTGCATCATTCACAAATGATGAACCTACCCTGACTCTCTTCCCTGTGGGTCTCGCCATAACCAGGTCCACTGACCAAACTTGAGCACATGACCCACCTTGCAGACTATTCAATACAGGCCCCCACCATCCTTTCACCGTCACTCTCACAGTCATTCCCAAATGGAAAAATTCATAGATCCTTCTAACAGGATGGTCCCAACCCTACCATCTTCATATGGTTCCTTGTGTTAAAAATGGCTAATTATTGGTCCACAGTGGGTCACCCATTGCAGACTTCCATTTGCAGACTTCTATTAGGTAATTATCATTTTGAATGGACCTGGTCAATCATTTTTCTACCTTGTAGAGCCCACAATCACTACCTCCTATGTTGATCTCAAAATGAAAATGATTAACTTGTATAAAATGCCAAGTGGATGGTCCCATGCGGGCAATCACTTGTGAAACTCAGTCCCGCCCTCACTGCTTCAAACGGCCAATAACCTCCATTGGCCCGCTACGCAGGGCCCATTTCCATTGGCCCGCTATGCAGGGCCCATTTCCATTGCCTCCCTTTGGCCATTTTCTAATGAATGAATAATTCTCAAGCCTCTTACAAGTCCCATAATGTGGTCCACTCTACATGGACTTGCATCCTCTTCACATCGTTCCAAATGGTGATTGACCAAAGTCCTTTTGTAGCTTCTCACCCTTACCCAATTAAAATTAAGCAAACATTAAAAAACAAACTGTCATCCTCCAGGACCATGGGTCCCACATTGTCGGGTGCCACCTTGCTAGAGTTGTTTTCAAATGGTAGAGCTTGAAACAACTAAGAGACCCCCTGCATCTGTATACCTTGAACCTGCACACCATAATTATTGACTTAATGCCTCCAGAGCCTCAAAATCGATTTGAACCATGTGATAAAATAGCCTAACCTACCAATGGGCCCCACCTCATGGACAAAATCCTCATTCAGGTAGAACTATGAGGGCCTTCGTACCCTCATTTTCATTCATTTTCCATTGTCTTCAAAATGACTGCCAACCTAGGGAAGTTTGTACCCTTGGGCCCGTATTTCCATAACTCCCTCAAATGGAAGGCTAACAATGATCCAAAACAAATGTTAGGATCCTTGAACAGTGAATTACTCGATCTAACATCATTTTTGTAGGGTTTTTCTAGCATTTCTCATGTTTTACACTTGAATGTTCTTACTACTCCTTTGATTGTAGGATATATGGAACCAACTACAGGACGTTCAAAGGCTCCAACAGAGAAAGAAAAGGGAAATAAATCAGCCAAAGCACCAAAAGGAAAAGATGACAAGGACCAAATGAACTACAAGTTCTAGGGAGAAGAGCTCAAGTCAAAGGTTACTACAAACTGGGACAAGATCTTAGACACTAACTTGGGGCACATTGACAACAATGAGTTCAAGCAGAGGGTCATTGTCAATCCTACCAAATGAGTTAGAAGCACGTTGGCCAAGGTTGCTAGTTTCTCACCTTCCCTTATAGGTCTCGAGTTGGTCATGGCTTGCAGAGAAGCATATCAAGAGAGCACGAAAAGAATAGTGGATAGAGATGACAACATACTACCTAATTTCTCCAAGTCTTTCAGGCAGACTTTTCACATACCCACCTTTGATGACATGGAAGAAGCATCCAAGGAATATGTTGAGAGCATGTGGAAGGCTAATCCCAACTCAAGTTTAAGAAACTGATCAATTAGTATTGGCTAAAGGAGAAGAGGGGTAGTGTAAGCAAGGTACCCCAAGAGCTCTTTAGGAGAAATTTTTACAAATACTACCATGACTTGGTGACCTTACTGAGCAGGGTTATGGGTATTCTCACTACAACATTCTTCCAAGAGTGGATGCATTACTTTATTGAAGAAATCATCAAAGGAAAGACACAATTTCATTGGGAAAGCATGATAAGCAACTTCCTACATGAGCAATTTGCAGTAATAAATAAAACTTCACAGTTCTATATTGACCTCATACTTGGTCTACCTTCTCTTCAACTATTCTCAATACAAAGGACTATTTGTAGCCCCGAGCCAGACTCTAGGGAGAGAATTGAAGGTATATGACAAGTACCCTCAGCTCCAATTCAGAAATTTCAAGAAAGACTACTGTAGGGTCAATGATGCTTTCACAGGGCACATAATCAAATTGCTTGGATGTGACTTCAAGAGGTGGGACACCCACAGTTCCAATGCTTTCATCTGCTGGTTCAGTTTTCTATTCATTCAGTTTCCTAATTTCACCTATATCTAAACCAAGGGCTTCTTAGAGAGGCAATACAAGCTGCCCTAGTACCCAAATGACCGGTTAGTACTACTTGAGCTCTCAAGACAATTGCAACATTCTCACACACTACTAAGTGACAAACACCAGCCCGAGATTCCTTATCCCCTTACATTTGGCCAAGGAATGTATTCAATCCTCGCATCGTAGTGTGCGAAGTATTCTAAGGAGCTGGATGAATACAACCAGGAGCTGCACACCTCTAGGCCACAGATGGATCCATATGGGAAATTGAAGAAAATGGTTGGAAAATAATATGCCCACCTACATAATGTTGAGGACTTCTTAGTGAATTGAAAGGATGACAAAGAAGTCCACATGAGGCATTACATGTGAATGATTACATATTTTGTTAAGAAAATCAACTTGTTTCTAGTGCCAGATCAGATTGTCAAAGATGAGAATAATATTATTGATCCAAGGTATGATGTCATTGCTAACCTATCGATTGATTGAAATGAGGAAGAGGTCAATGACATCGACATCCTAATGAAGCCCATCAAGGCAAGAACGAAACAATGGATTGATGGGTAGATTGCTCAATTAAGGCCGCAAGGAGCTACTCTAACATATAGTGAGCTCAAAGATGAAATCGAGAGTGAAATTGATAGTGCCTCTACTACTGCTTCCCCGACCGGAGAGACTTTAGCATCTCTTCCCACTACACAGTCCAAGAAGAGAAAATAAATGGCTGAATGACAGCCTAAGCATAAATTTTACACAAGGAAAGCATCAAAAGGTGAACCTTCCAAGAAATCAAAGAAATTAGGTGCATTAACAAAGATGCCCACTCCACAAGGGAGAGGAAGAAGAGGTTGAACATCCAAAGGCCCCACCTACTGCAGCTACTCTTGCTACTACCACTACTATTGCTATCACTATTGTCACTCCTCCACCTACTTCTCATTCAATGGTTGCTTCTTCTTTTCCCCCAGTGGACATCTTAGTTCACCTTGCCTCCACTTCTCTTGCAGCACAAGTTATGGTCATAGATTCCTCATCTACTACCACTTCTCCACTCTTCTCCTCCTTTGTGTCTCCGTCATCAACCCTCCCACTAACCACTGCAACAACAACAATACCTACCCTCTCAATCCCAAAATATTTTTCTTGACATATGCAAAACATACCAACGGAGTTATCTTGAGTGTTAATGAATTAAGCATTACAAGTTTATCTAGTGCAAGTTGTTGTAAGCCTTCTTGTCCCTATTCCTCCAACTAAGCCACTTGAAATGAAAGAAACAATGCATATATCTAAGGATTTGGAAAGGTGAGATAGGGAAGCAACCAAAGAAATGGAGGACAAAGCAGATGATTATCATAAGCAGTCGAAGCATCAGTACTTGGTCATTGATGAAGTGGTGCATGAAGAGGAAGAAACACAATCCTTTGAGGAAGACATTGAAGACCCTAGGCCAAAGTACATCATGGAAACCTCTAATCAAGAGCTTAAGGAGGAACTTACTAAACATATTAGGGATGTTGGTGAGGAATTTGAGAGATCACCCTCTAAAGACAGGAAGAAAAAAGATGAAGAAGTGGAGGTAAAAATAGAGTCTCCAACTAGAAAAAAAGATAGGAGCCCCGAACATGATGAAGAAATGCCTCCTTCAAGAGAAGAAGAGGAAAAGGGAAAGGAAGAGAGAGAAGATGAGCCTAGAAAGGAGGCTAAAGAAAGAAAGATCCCAAAAGTAGAGCATTATGAAGAGCATGTGCAAGAAGAAGAAGAAGAAAAAGAAGAAGAAGAAGAAGAAGAAGAAGAGAAAACCTCTAAAAGGGAGGACATACCAAAGAACATATAGCCATTGAATCCCCAAGTAAAGAAAAAATATTTATCCAGGATTCAAATGAAGAATCTTTGGAAGAAAAGATAGAACAGAGGACTCCAGGAAACAAGGGAATGGAAATTCATAATACTCAGGAAGAAGAAGGTGATCGTGAATCACCAAAAGTGAGATCCCAGATGCTTAAATGGTTGGAGAAATAATTAAAAAATAAGAACCCTACACTTATGGATCCGAAGGTGAGGCTAGAAGCCATTCTAGCTTAACAAAAAATAAGCACGAAGAAGGAAAAGAAGCCAAGGGTGAGATCCCACTTGACAATGGATTCCTCAAGATCTAGGACAGTGCAAATAGCTACTCTGGTGTTGGAAGGAGAAGGATTTAGCTATAATATATCTACCATTGACTTGGGAAAAAAGACAAGGGAGCATTGATCGTCTTCAAGGATCAGTTGCTACTATTATGTGCCAAAGGCATAAGAAAAAGTCATCCAAGGAGGAATTAAAGGCACAAGTGGTAGATTTAACAGCCTATATACAATGATATTCATCTGTTGAAGAAAAACGCACCACGTCATTAGTGCCACCACAACTACTTTTCCAAGACCACATCGACAAATTAGAAAGGAGAAAGAACTGGACAAAGCCACTGAATATTGGTTTCAACGAGTCATATACAATGGTCATATGGGTATCAGTTGTGTCACTAGAAAGAAAAATAAGTTCCTGGATGTGCAAAAAAAACTCAAAGGCATAAGAAATTTTTTCACTAACTTCCTAGAATTATATATGATCATTTATCCTAAAATTTGGGCTATCCTCAAAGTGCCTGGGAAAACATGGGAAAAGAAATTTGCATTGGTGAAGGATGACCATTGGCTCATGGAGATGTGGAAAATGATCCTTGATCACCAACGAAAGATTTTGGAATGGGTGCTCCATGAGGTAGAGCTTGACATTGATTGGGTTAAAGAAACTAGAACGACCTGAGAGGAATACCTCAAACTAATGAAAAATCTCAACATGCCCTCTGATGAGATAGATCTGAAAAAGATAAGGTCCAACTTCCTCAAGAAGATGGAAGACAGGGCTACAAATGTCCTCATGCTAGACTTCATGGATATTTTTGCTTGTGCCTTTTCCCATGTGTCGCCAAAAATTAGACCCGTTTCTTGACATGAGATTAAACGGACTTAATGAGGCCCTAATCTAGTGTTGTAAAGCATTTTATGTGTCCACAGTAGGTCTAGGACCCTTGCAAATCGAATAATATGCTTATAACTATGTCTTGTAAAGGTGTTGTGAGGTGTTGTAAGATTCTTTCATGCTTTTTTAGACTTAATTAACCTATTTCTTCCCAATTCAACATTATAATAGCATTATTTCATCAATCTAGAAGGATCTTAACATAAGCTTAATGACAAACTAGTGTTGTAATGTGATTTATACATTCACATTGGTTCTTATGCTTTTCTAGGCTATGTGGACCTAATTTTAGTGTTGAAAAGTACATTTAATTACACTTTCACATTGATTTGTGTCTCAAGCACTATTCAACATTAATATCAACATTAATAAGTCCTATTTTATCCATATTGTGCATCACGAGGCTTTAATTGATCAAACACCTAACAAGATAGCAATTTAAACTTTATTTCCTATTTCTTAAGCTTCATAGGTGTCAGAATGGCCCCTGTGGGACCCATTCACCATGCTTGGTGAATGAATCCCATTCACCATGCTTGGCGAATGAGTCCTATCTGGCCCCCATTTTGACCCTTGAGCAGGAAAAAGTGAAATATAAAGTTTATTTTCACTTCATGTTGGCTTGTGATGTAGTATAAACAAGTACTAAGGTACAATTGACTATAAATAAGTGTATTTATCCTCATTTTACACATCTTGATTCATTTTTAGACCTCTCATTATCAATCCATCATCACAAGTCAAGAAAGTTAAGGTTTCTCCATTGAAGTTCTTCAAGTTAGCATTCTAAAGCATCCAAGGGCATATTTTACATGTATTGTTGTAGAAATCCAAGATTAATCATCACTTGTAAGGTAATCTATTCCATTTTTTCATGCTTCATTCCTTTATTTCATCATTTTGGTTTAATTACCTAATGGGGTTTGACCAAGGCAAACCCCCATGCCTTAACAATCAACAATCTCTCTCCTTGTGTTGTTTGTATGCATATTTATTTCCTTTGGAAGCTTTAGAATCATTGAAGATAGAATTTCAAAGTCATCCAAGTCTTCTTGCCTTTATTCAAGTCAAATCATCAAAGAAAAGTCACTTTCAGACCTAAATCTGACAATCTTAGAAGTAGACACCTGTAGGAGACAAAAGTACAAATCTAACTCTATAGAATCTTCCTCTAATTTTCCATATTACTGTAGGTGGACCGATTCACCACCCTTGGTGAATGAGTCCCATCTATAGGCTTGAAAAGTGAATTTTCTCATATTTCAACTCCCGCTAGTCAGAAACAGGTTTCCAAAAGTTTTTAGCAGAAGTAGGACTGATTCGCCATGCTTGGCGAATGAATCCCAGTGGCCATTAACAAAAGTTTCAGAGACATTCCAGAACCTTCTAGTGACTTCATTTTGTCTCTAGGTGCACTTTGTTCAATCTCATTAAATTCTATTTTCATTCATCTAAGTTTCTAGTTCATTGATGCAATACACAATGTTTTTTCAAACAACTCATAATTCTTTGATTTTGCATGCATGTTTGATCAATTTCATAGTTTAGCAACACTTAGATCACTCCATTTACATCACATATCATTACATACATCCTTATTTTAATGTGCATAAGTATTTTAGGAGCCTAAATCTCTTTCTTTCTAGGTGAAAAACCCTAAGAAGAAAGTTAAGCATTTTGGGTTCCTAAAATCTATCACAACCCAATTTGAGCAATTTATAAAGAACACTCCCACATGTAATAAGGATTAGGATGTAATTACTGGCTGGTAAAATAAATTGAACTTTCAAGTGCTTCAATCTGATATAATGGAGTTGGATAAACTTCAAACATTGATCGAAAAGTTTGTGGAATATGCTAATGTGAAGAAGAATGAAGGGAATCCATTAATTGATGATGAATTCCTCACTATCTAGCTATAGTAAAGGGATATTTTCTATAAGATAGAATGCTACAATGTTTCCCACAAGAAGACAAAATAAGCTAGAAGACAAAATGTAATTCTATATTGTAGAATATTTGGGGGTAGGTGAAACCCTAATTTGTAGTGAATCTTGGCCACATAATGAGATTGAATCTTGGCCATTCAATTTTTTTTTGGACACTATAAATATGGGGTTATCCTCTCATTTTCAAGAGAGAGAGTTGAGTTATTGTAAAGACATGCTACTATAATTTTAATAGAAGTTCATTGATTTTGGTGGATTCTTGAGTTCCAACTTCATGTTTCATGATTCTTCTCCTCTTAGTTAGTAAATTTGAGTAAATTAAATTTTTTATTCTATGTTCTAGAATACTTTAATAGATTAGATAATGTTGTTCATTGATGGTGAATGATTTTACTATGTTGATGCCCCTCCTTGTTATTCTTTTTGTTGTTTATTGCTGATAAACTGCAGTGTAAAGCTAGTCTGAACATTGTTTGAATGTTGCAATTAAATTCCATCTTTTATTCATGCTTATTATGAATGAATGGTTGAACATCCACACACCTTAGAATATTGCACTAGTTTCATGAGATTTTGAACTGATTTGGTTAAGTGGGACTTAGTTTTAGGAAGGTTGTCCACTATAGCATCTTCCTTTATCATTGTTCATCAATAGCTCTAGGTCTAAGAACTTCTCCCTTCCACTACCCTTTTGAATTTTATTTTAAATAGTAACTTTAGGTAAAAGTTCATTACACATTATAAAGCCAAATCTGAAGATCAAAGTGGAGTTTGAGACTATTTTCTTGAACTTGCAGCAACAGAGCAACTTTTTAGAAATTTTATAAACTCCATTCAAAGAGCCAATTCCCTCCAACTTAATCCACATAAGGTTTCCCTGCAATTACCAACAAGATCACATTGAAGTAAATGAATTATTCCAATCGTGTAATGACCTGACACCTGAGAGACCTTGGGGTAGTTTTCAACGACTTCTTGTTAGAGATTGCCTTTCAAGAGAGGTAGCATACTTGTGTGTTGCCCGTGTTGAGTAGGTGTAGAAACACCCATCAATAGTCACTAATAGTGATTTCTATAATATTCTATCTCCAAGTGCAATTTGTTCAATTTCATTAAGTTTTGTTTCCATTTGTGTATTTCTAGTTCATTTTTGCATATCACAATGTGTTTTCAAACACTTCATATTTCCTAGGTTTTGCATAAATAATCAATCAATTTTATCAACACTTAGATCATTGAATTTAGGCATAATTTCATTGTAATTGCATTAGTTTAAGTGAACCACCTATATTTTGGGTGTGGGATCTCTCTTTCCTTTAGGCAAAAAACCCTAATTGAGCAAAAGAAACATGATTTCACACCCCCTAAAAAATCTATGGTTCAAAAAAAAAAAGAGAAAAAAAAAAGTGTAAAAGACTAGTAATTCAAATGTGATTCATCCATCAAACAAGTTTTTGACCTCCTATTCATGTTCATGATATGTCAAGGGCGAGCAACTAGACAAAGGGACAATAGCAAGTGTTGAACTAGGAGAAGCACTAGGTTCAAAACTCTTTATAGGAGATTTGTTTTTTAAGTGCATGGAAGAAGAAAACAATGTGTTCAAATCATCATGCACCTCTTCATCAATTTTGGAAATCTCATCATTGTCATCCAAATTAATCACAACAAGAGGACAAATGATAATGTCTAACGAAGAGTGTACCTCTTGTTGTGATTGTTGTATGGGATCATTTTTTTGTGGTTGGGGAGGAGGGTCATAATGCATTGCTTCTGTCAAGTGTGGATTCTGATTTTATTTGTTCAATTCTTCATGTAACTTGTGAACAAGGCCACGACGTCTACACCTATGCTCCCTAGCACCTTGATTTCTTTTGGTTTTATTATCAAGTTGTGTTTATGAAGGAGTGGGTTGATCATCCATAGGTTGATTTTATTCCCTAAGCGGAGGAATGGAAGGAACCATGGAAGGTTGTTCATCCAGTTTCTCTTTTTCTTTGTAAACTTGTTTTATTCGAGGAGGCATGATGGAGGTGTTTTCATTGTCTCCTGGTGTCTTGGATGAGGTAGGTGAAGTTTCTAGTGTTGGTTGATCTTGGTTTTTTGGTTCTTGTGTATCGCCCTGCCATGCAACCCTAGAGGAAGTTGCAATTAACTACTCAAACACATAATTTTTTTTGTTTAAGAACAAGTAGCATGCAAGTTCACTATCCATTTCCAACAACTTCTAAGGCTACGAGAATGAGATTACTTTAAAACCCAAACAAGAAACATGAATTGAAACCATAGCATTTAAATACTTAACAAATTAAGAAACACCTACATTTCATACATGATAAATTACATCAAAGGATTAGAAATATCCCAAGATTTCAAATAATAATCATTTAACAGAAAGATTAAAACCCTCATTCCCCAAATGAGGTAAATCCAATAAGCATGGTTACATAATACAACTTTCCACCTCGATAATAAATGAGGGGTCATTAATTACAAGATTCAACTAAAATGAATAAAGCATGAAAAGAACTGGATCCCATGAGCTCTCCAACTGAAAATCTCATCCACATGAACAAGAACTGGGAACCCAATAGTGTAAGGTGCATGTTCCACCCAACCATGTGATACTTGAAGGCTCACCCCCCATGCTAGGAGATAGTAACAAGCTTCCAAGGAAAAACTTACAACCTCTAGACATAGGCAGAACAATAATACACCTATCAAGTACAAACTTACAAAATGGTTACAATGCTTTCAGATAACAATGATCATCTATGTAGTACAACAAACTGACTTATGGTTGTCATAGAGAGAGTGTCACACATAATTTGCTATGAGTTACCCTGGCTCAACCTTCCTAGGCTACCAGAGCCCCATCCTGGGTTACCCTGGCTTGCCTCTACAAGCTTCCGGACCCCCATACAACCTATGCTTCTCGTCTCATCTCAAGCCTTAATAAGTGCATGAGTCATGAGAGAGGCATTCATTATCTTATTTAGTCTAAAAGTTTTTCATTAATTCTTTTTAAGTTATCACTTACTTAAACCCTAAGTGAGTTACCCTAGTGCCCCTTTGTTTGCTAGACCCCCACATAGAGCCCCTCTCCTATCGACAACATACCAAAGAAAACCAATCACCAAGGGTTCCAAAGTGCATACAAACTAGATAAACAATTACTCCAACTCTAGGAGGCAACATAAATGAAACTCGCTCCAATTAACAATTGGAGGCATCAAAAAACATAATCCACTCCTTCCAAAGGAGGCACAAACCACATAAACCACTCTTAATCCAAAGGAGACACAAATCACATAATCCACTCCTAATCCAAAGGAGGCACAAACCATCCCCGTTCGTGAAAACTGGGTAAAACAACACGATACAACTATACGCACTACCCAAGGCAATACAAAGGTTGACTAACATAATACAACAACCCCAAATTGTTAAACCCCTTCTAGAAGACTTAACAACCCTTCTAATCAAATTTCCCCAAAGCAAAAATAGAAGTGTGCATTCAAGAAGGGCAATCAAATAGGAATTAAATCTATATTTGGATTTCCTAAATCCACTTCCTTCATTAACATTCAGTAATTTATTGCCTTAATGAAACTGATTTAATAATGTCTCTTTCAGACAAAAGATGAAATTTAAACCAAATATTTAATTCCTTAATTTCTTTTAAATAATAATAAACATTTACTTCTATGATCTAGAACCTATCATTTAAAATAATAACTATTGGTCCTTTGCAAAATAAATCATTTCAAAACCAATTAATCTTGCTATTAAACACATTCCATTTAAATCCAATATTTTTCCTTTCAAATATATTATTTTTAAAATAAAATCAATAATTTGACTATGAACACAATATTTTAAATTCCTCAATTACACATTATATGAAATTAACTAATCTTATTATAAATTCGTTTGCAACCAAAAGAAATATAAATAATTAATAATTGTTTTCTTAAAAATTTCATTTCATCTAAAACGAATAAGTATTTCCTTTAAAAACATTCCCTTATTAAATAACTACTCATACATTTGACAAGCAATAATCAATTTAAATCAACAGGTTTACTTTGGTTTCCTATTAATATTTAAATATAAAAATCTCATTTCCCCATAGAAATCATTTCCTTATAAAATAAATATTTGGACGTATACATCTCTATTAATTAAATATTGATTTAAATAAGGAAACATTTCTACGTAAATTTAATATCTATTTCACACATTTAAATATCCATCTATCTAACCATGTGCACATCATACAGTTTCCTTAATTACACAAAAATATCAAAATCAATTGTGTTACAATAAAATCATTATAAAATTAATAATTGAGTCAAGAAAATAATCTTAAATTGATTATATTTAAATATATAATTATATTTTCAATTTAGATTTTGTCTCATTAAAATAACTCAAATATTTTCCAATTAAAAATACAAATAAAATCTATGTATATATATATATTCATAAATTAAAAAACATCTAAACAAAATAAAATTTAAAATATATAGTATATAATATATAAAATATACATTATATATTATATATAATGTATATATATTAAATATTAAATATAATTCAAAATAAAATAGAATAAAACTTTATATAAAGCATGGACCCCACCCAACACAAGGAAGGGGACGTAGCCAAGGCTGCACCCAGACTCCCTTGTGGAGGTTGCGCTGCCATAGCAGTGCACCCTCCATGGGTGCGGCTGTAGCAGCCATAGCTGCCGCCCCCACTAAACTATATATAAAAAAATTATTTGATTCATTTTTTTTAAATACTCTTTAAAAAAAAAAAAAACAAAGCACATGAATCCTCTATTCTGGTAATTACCAGAAAATGATTTTTTGCCAGAATTTTAACAAGAAAAACAAAAAGAACTTCCCAAGATAAAACAGACCCAAAATGAAAGAATAATATATATATATACCCAAAATCTCCATTTTATAGTCAAATTGAACCAATTTTCTACAGAAAATTTACAATACAAATAATTTTAAGCACAATTTCATGATATAAATTTCTGGAAATTCCAAATCCAACAAAGAGGTTTCTAATTTTTCTTTTTGTTTCTATTTCAGTTTCCTATTGTTAAACTTGAGAATTTCAATTGAAAGAGTTTGTTTTTCCACAAGAATTCTATATTCCTTCATGATTTCAATAGGGTTTTCAAATTTGTTTGCAAACAAGTTTTCAATTTGAAAATCCAATTTTCAAAACAATTAAAAAAAACAAGAAAGAACTGTTTGAAGCTTGAAGAAGAAGAGATTGGTGTTGAGCTGCAATTTCCAGTTTGCCAAAATTCCTCCAAAGACTCATCAAATCCAAAATGCAACTCCAAAACAAGAAAACCCTCTTTCCTTCTTCTTCCTAGAAAATTTTCCACAAGCCTCCATATCATCCCTTCCATTCTTCCCCAAATATAGTCAATATCCTCTAAAATATCCAAGATATTTTTTATTTTTCAAAAGGCAAAAATATCTAGATTCTTTTCCTCAAATAGTCAACATTTTCCAAAATATCCGCCTTTTTAATGCATTCCCAAGATATTTACTCTTTAAATAATTTAAAAATCAAAATTTAATTTCAAATAGATTTAAATCTTTTAATTTATACATTTTCAAAACAACTTTAACTATTTAATTTATTTAATCAATAACTATAATTTAAAACACCATTTAATTTCCACAATAAATTTAAATCTTTTACTTTTATGCACTTTACAATTACGATTAACTATTCACTTAATAAATTTAATGGATTGATTTATTTACTTGATAAATAACTTTAATCGCCAAGATTAAATTACTTACCAAATACATTAAATTTAATTAATTAAGTTAAATTAAAATATTTTAACAACTTTAATCTTAAATAAATAAATAACATTTAAAACATACAATCAATAATTTTCACATTTAATTTCCACCAATAAAAACTTATCAAAACACCAAGGATGACAAGACTCGGGAACTAACAAGACACAAACTGACAACACACTATTACAGGGTTGTGGTTTGACAAGGAAACCCCATTACTATCTCCAAATTCACAATACCATTGGATTATGGACATGCTCAAACCTATGAAACTAGGTGGAGATGATCTCCTGTACCTGCAATCCTGTAATCAAAACAAATGTCGAACATGCATAAAACTCAGTAGACACATCGTGAAGAGAAATTGCGGAATCACAGAGTGCTCGAATGCGAGTGATGTAATCCTGTCCCCTTCACCAATACAGTCACATCAAAACTTACAAAATTAAAGCATCATTTATCAATCGATAAGAATATATCAATATTAACCACTATGCTAATCAAAAGCATAATATAAAACATAACATCCACATCACTCTAAAGCCAACGATCATAAGACAATAACACATATAAAGGTCTATCATAGTAAAGGTACTGACTAACACATATACAAATCTAAACACATAATAGTAACAACTGGAGGGGCACTACATCTTGTTTAGTTTGAAGCATGGTTTCGTCTAGGATAGGAGTGTCAGAGGTAGGCAAGGACATGTTTCAGAGAGACAATTCTGCTATTTTCTTTACTTTGAATTTTTGGTAAGCTATGAAAAGAAGTCTTGTTGAGGCATTATAGATTCCATGGGCTCGGGCCAAAAGGATTCTAAGGAAAAGTTTCCTTTGGAAGAAAAGGGTTAAAGAAGCTATGATGGATAGTGAATATTTCATTTTCAAATGGAAACTTTAAACGTTTGTGAATAACCAAAGGGACAACTTTCATTGAGCAAATCCATGGATGGCCTAGCCACAAATGAGACTAGTCTAATTGTGGGATGATGGAAAATGTGAAATATAATTTTTTTGGTCCTCTTTGTAATGGAAAGACAATCAATCATATCATAGGGAAAGAAAAACTATTGTGTGCCTTGATCCATGCTTTCGGTTTATCATAGTCATCTTGATAAAGGTCATGTAATACCAAAAATTCCTTGGCGGTCATGTTCTCTCCACAGGTGGGATCTATTAGTATCCAATTAGTGGGCTTGTCATAGATACATGGTTGCCTATATAGAGAGAACCATTGAGTAGATTTTTAATTATATCCTTAGAGGAGAAAGTAATATCAAGAGATTTCTTCGGTTGGCCCTTATGAGGGATAACGTCTATTGCACCTACCATTTCATCCATAGGATTAACATGGGTAATATGTGGGATAGGATCATGATGTTCATCATCTATATCAACATTCATCACATCATTCTTTGTAGTTTCCCTAGCTTTGAAAAATGAAATATTGTGTTTAGGCATTGGATCAGTAAAAGTTTGCTAGTTTTGATTTGGAGGGGCAACAAACTTATTACCTTGATCATTAACACCTGCAATGGATAGACAACCATAATCAATGAGGTCTTGCACAAGATGTTTAAGACACTTAAAATGTTCCATTTCATGTCCATTTTATCAATGATAATAGACATAAGCATTAGATCTAAAGTTTAGAGGTAAAGGTTTAGTAGGATCAAGTTCTTTGATGGCAGATAGGGTAATAATTTGTTGTTGTAAAATTTAAGACAATGTATTATGAAGGGTGTCAAGTAAAGGCGTGAATTATCTTTTCATATCTCAATAACTAAAGGGAATTGTAGTTTTTATAGTAGCTACTTGGTTGTTGACAATTTCAGTTGGTTGTTAAGGGGGTTGAACTATAAGAACCCTTTTTTTTAATTTGAAATGGTTGGGAACTGTTTTGGTTAGCAGGCTCAAATTTCTCAGTTTGACTAGAAGTGGACATTGTATCTTGACTACTAACCGAATTTTGATAATTGCAAAGGGAAATACATAAGTGCATGAAGGAGTGGAATTTCATCATAGTGATTTTGTCTTGAAGTTTCTAGTTTACAAGTTTTTGATAAACATATTTTGAAGGTGTGGGTCAAGAATCTTGACATCGATTTGGGAATAAAGTGATTCATAGTGTGAAATGAGATTAGTTATCTTTTCTTCTTTGTTTCACTTGCATCTCAATAAATCATCCAAGGTCTTATTGGGAGTCATATGCACTTGGAAATGATTTATAAATGCATCAAAAAGTTCATTAAATGAATGAATTGAATTGTTCAGTAAAGAAGAAAACCATTCTAAGGCAGCGTCTTTTAAAGTCCTAGGAAACAGTTTTACTAACAGTTTATCATCAAGGAAAAAATCACTACATAAGGTGATGTAGGCATTAACATGGTTAGAAGGATCTCCTTTCCCTCCATATTTCTCAAATCTAGCCATCTCTACTCCTTGTGGCATCAGTTTTCACAATATTTCCAAAGACAATGGGTTGCTTTTAAGATAATATATGGGTGGGCCATTCTGATTTTGGTTTATGGTGGATATTTGTTTTTGCATAGAGGAATAGTTTGGAAAAGTTGTGTTATGAGAGGATCATTATAAGTAGTATCCAGGTGAGAGTGAAAGTGGTGATGGAGTGTATGTAGTGGTAGTGAAAGTGAATGGAATGCTTATAGGTGGTATTGTGGAAGAAGATAGAACATGCAATGCCACATAGGAATTAGGAATGCTAATAGGAATAATCGAGGAAGAAATCACATTGTTAACTTGTTGCAGTGTTGTTGTGACGTGAGGAGTGGTATAGGTAGGTATTGAGGCTATGGTTGATGGAGGAGTTTGAGTTCCTCCTTGGCATACAACATTGTTTGTTGGTTGAGAGGAACTAGAGGTTGAAGGAAGATGTTTTGTATATATCTCATCTATGTGTTTCACAACGTCCAAGCCATCTTCACTTTTAGTCATGTGACGTATGTTTTCTATGGTAGTAATTTTATTGGCTGAAATTTTTTCAAGGCTTACTTGATGTTGGAGATGTGGTAAGTCCTCATGAATTTGAATTATTTTTTCTTGCAAGATATGATCATTTTATGTGTCAATTTGCATGTTATTCAAAGGCAAAGAGTTGCTAAGGGTATTATCCATGCCTAGTGTACTAGCTACAATACTAGGAGTGGAAGCTCTAGATAACCCAAGATCTACAACGAGTGTGTTATTGTGGGATAACATGAGTCTCAAAATTCTTCTCACCAAGGTATTAGCAATAGGACACCAAACACTCATGCTAAGGCTTCTAAATGCAGGGCGAATACAAATGCAATGTAAAATAATAAGAATGAAATGCTTAAAATTGAAATTCTGGAAAGTAAAATTGAAATGTAGAAATAGCAAACAAAAACTCAAAAAATGAAGATGAAATGCTAGAAAATGCAATGAAAAATATGCAACTAGACTAAGTCGCCCAAGGTGGTGAATGAGTCCAAGTAGTTAATTTTTATAATTTTTTTAGAATTTTAGAATTTGGTTTTATGCTTTTTAGATTTTTAGATGTAGATATAATATGAAAATGTAGAATTTTGTTGATTTTTAATGAAATGAAATGAAAAAATGCAATCCAGATGAGATTTTCACTAATGCAAATTTGGAAACCCTTGGATGCAATTTAAACAATGAAAAATGCAATGCAATGCTAATGTAAGCTATTCTTAGGATGTAAATGCACTGTATATCAAAAATAGGATGTTAAAAATGAAGGTTCACCAAAATGAACCAAATATTTTTTGGAAATGGTGAACTCTCTTACACTTCTAGGGCTTTTCACCTAAAGGAGAGAGGTATCCAAAAACCTAGATGGCTCACTCAAGAATATGCCCTTGAGATTCGAATGCAAAGATTATTGAAATTTGTCTAAGGGGAATGTCCTAGATGCAAAGAACTAATAAAAGAGATTGATTATTAATGAAAAACTAAGAAAATGTACTTTGTTTGAAAACATGCTATGATATACAAAATGACCTAAATATGCAAACAAACTATAACATAAATTAATGAAATTAAAAAGGTGCACCTGGAAACTGGAAAGTGATGAAGAGGAGCTTTTGAATCCTGCAGAAATCATTTTTGAAGCTAATTGGGACTCATACGCCAAGCTAGGTGACTTGCTCATGTTTTGGGGAAATTCTATTGGAATGGGTTTTAGACAAAAGGGTACTCAAAACTACAAAAACCACTTTTCATGCCTAGCAATGGGACTAATACGCCACTGGTGGTGACTTAGTCCACTTCCATATTTTCGGAAATTCAAAATTGTAATCGATAGCTGGGTAAGTGCACCAAGATGGTTCCCAAAAAGGGGGCTTAAGTGGCCACTTTTTTTCTGAAATCAGGAAATGCTGACCTTGGATGTGAAATTGAGGATAGTTACACTCAAAATTTTGAGATGGAACAAAAACAAGAATCAAAGTGCTCCGAGTCTACTTTCTAAACTACAAATTTATTTTGAAAATGGTTGAGATTAAGGGGTTTAAAAGAGGGATGTACAGAAATTGGTGTTGTTTTTGTCAGAAAAACATAACATAGCAACTCTTGTACGACCTGAGCACGGTGAACTTTTTTGTAGTATTTTTAAAATCGCTATGGTCAGAAGTTAGCTAATAGCATCTAGTTGGTGTACAATTTTTCTGATAATTTTTTAATGAATATTTGATTTTTTACTAATTTTCTAAGTGGGCACTTCCTGAAAAGCAGAATTTTGGCCGTGCTCCCACTACAAATTTTTGAAAATAATTGATTTTTTTTTCTTTTTTTTTTAAATTTTGTAGAATGGAGTCTAGTTTTTGAAAATGTAATTTATTTGAAATTTTGATGAACAGATAATTTATAACAAAAAAAACACTAAACATTTCTTTTTGGAAAAAAATAGACATACAAACAAAAGAAATTATGGATGAAAGGCTTAACATTGTCGAAAAGTGAAAAAAATTACATCGTTGGATAGCTAAGAGAGAACCTAACATTACCCATCTTTTCAATTTTGTCAATATTGAACTAGATGCAATATTGATGGTGAGCACAAACCCGATTATGTGAAAAATGGTAGAATTTGCAAAAACATGTCTCTGGCCTTGTTGGGAATGCCCTCCAAGCCTTTGGGTTGGTATTCCAAGGCAAATAATTTCACTTATTTCTTTTTTTCTAATGTGAAATAACATGTGAGTGTTATAATACGAGTGCATTTTTTTAAAAAAATCCATAGGTGGCCAGAAAATT
The DNA here is from genome assembly GCA_007258455.2 of Sequoia sempervirens. Lineage (NCBI taxonomy): Eukaryota > Viridiplantae > Streptophyta > Pinopsida > Cupressales > Cupressaceae > Sequoia > Sequoia sempervirens. The sequence goes on along the minus strand of VDFB02058242.1, from coordinate 318,441,636 downwards.
GGTACCCAACTTCATGCACCCGCCCAGCTCCTGGTTTGCACTTTAGCTCCTTATAGGTTTCTGGATCTGAACCTACAAAATTTGACCTATAGGTGTTCTCCAAGCTTCTTTTAGTACTTTGAATACTTTGAATGACTTTGACAAATTTGTTGACAACTTTCACTCCTTTCTCTTTGAAAAATCTGCACACAAGACCTACAAAACACATGTAAAGAGGGGGAAAAGTGTTAAGGGTTAGTGAATAGGGGTTTTCCTTGGTCAAACCCAATTTGGTAATTAAACCCTTGAAAATGAAATGAAATGAAAAAAGAATGATGAATGAGCAACATGCAATGCTACAACTCACCAAACCCTTGAAGTAGAAATCTGAAGACATGCAAGTAGAATCTTCAATGGATGTATGCTTTAAAATGCCTAAAATGCTAAAGTGAATGCTTGATAATTGATGGAATTCTTGAGTTCAAATGAGTGAATTAATTGATGAATGTGGGTGAAATGAGAGGGAAAACCCTATATTTATCGTTGATTATGAAAAATTTGTTGAAAATACCACATCACAGGATGACCTTAGGTCTTAGACAATTATATCTCATTAGAATTTTGAAATAATTTTGATTTTTAAGCCAAATGGGACTCATTAGCCCCTAGTGGCGAATGGGTCCCACTTAGGCATTTCAAGTGGGTGTGGGATATTAAGATGTATTAAATGATGTTTAACATGATTATTCTGAAGAGTACACTTAAGTAAGGCCTGTAAGTGTATAATGGGGCCAATTAAGTATAATAAAGGGTCAAATTACTGATGACAAGCCTAGAAAACTATGAAAGTTTGTTACAACACATTACAAAACTTTGAAATAAGGCTTGGTAAGTTATAAAAGAAGTTATTTAAGCGAATTATAGTAAAAAGGTCCTAGAAAAGTGTAAGTGGCTTACAACACTTCATAACACTTTTACAAGGCATCATAAAGTTCTTATTAATTCACAAGAGTCCAAGCCCTAATGTGAATGTGTTGACCACATTACAACATTAAATCAAGGAAAAACTTGGACAACATCCATAAGAAAGACCCAAATGGGTTGTGAAAATGTCTAAAGATACATTTTTCTACACTACAGATACAACTTTCTTTAATGCAACCACAACAACTTCAGGATTCTAGTTTCTAGTAAAATATTAAAACCTTCACAAATAGACCAAAACACCAAATCAGGGAAAGAATAAGAATTAAAAAAAATACTAGGAAAACTAAAAAAACCAATAATTTTACCAACCCACAAAACCAAGCCAAAGCAAGTAGGGGAAAAATGGGGTGTGTTGTGAGACCACACAATAATTCCCATGCACGATTCATGCCCCTCCTCACAATGATTCTACCCAGTTGAAACAAAATTTTGTTGCCTCAAACATAGCACACCCTCCTGCAAATGATGGATATGGTCTAGGAGTGGAAGTGGTAGAAATCTCCTGAAGACAAGTGTCAAACCACCCAAGGAGTCAATTAGGACACATGGCATAGAGGTGGGGACTCTCATTCTTTTATCCTTCCCTTGTAGCTATGGCCCCCACAAAAATGACACTTGTTGCGGTCTTCACTCAAAGCTTTGACTACGAGGTGTGCCAAAAAAGTACCTATGGAAGATGCAATGTGGCAACCGGGCAGAGCTTGGAGATGGAGCAAAGGGGAGAGAACTCACAAAAGTGTGCACTATTGACATGTGGTGCAAGTAGATGAAGGAACCATCCAAAGGGAGATCAGAGAGTTGCAAACATATAATGCGTGGGCCGAGACCAATGCAAAACCAAACAAAATATAACCTAGAGGGAGCTTAAGGATTATTTAAATCCACAATTATAGTGACAAATACACAGATTCCCTTGAATATGCATCTTTTATTTTTAACATATTTGGAGATGATTGCTAGCCTAGCATCCAACAATATGTCTATGAAGGATTCTAGACTGATGTACACAGTAAATGTGATGTCAATGATCATGACCAAATGGAATATGAAAGTTTCACCTTTCCATTTCAATCATATAAACATATATTGGAATAGGCTAATAAACAAGACAATTTTGTAGCATGTATGGACAATTATACTAATCATAATGGAGATGATTATGTAATAATGCTAAGGTAGAAATGTTGATCCATTACAGATATTTGAGGATAAGGTTTTTGATAGAAGAAATAATTTCATTTAAGTTTAGGGGGGCATGGGGCCTCCAATTTGGGATAGAAGCCTATGAAACTGAAGAGGCTTCTAAAATTTGATTAAAAAAATGTTGTATATCCTTGTAAATTATATATATAGGTTTGGTTTTTTTCCCTTTGGCTATGTCTGCTTGCCTTGTCTAGGTAAGCTCTTGGGCTTTTTGTGCTTCTTTGTTGGTTTGCTTCAATTTGAGATCTATATTCTTGCCATACCCACCAGGGGTATGCATCCTCGAGCATGAGCCACTCATAGAGCCTTCAAAATTTTGAAAAAAATCTGAGTAGATCATGGTGTGGTCATAAATTTTTACCTTTGTATCAAAGGGTAAGGTTGAGGCTTTTGAGTGGGAAGCCTTCACTAAAATTTTATCAGTCACAAACCCTTGGGAATTTTTTGTTTCTTCACTAACCTATCTTGCCTAGTTCCTAGTCATCTAAGTCACAACTTGAGCCTTTCAAGTCATGTTTTTATAGGCCCCATTTTAAGTTTACCGGTCACCCCTTTTTCCTTGCACCACTTTAATGTCTCTTACACTTAGGATGAAAATATTTCATGGTGAAAGATGTCGATCTTATGTTTTTGTTCCTAAGGGTTCAAATCTCATTGATCTCATATGGCCCTCTTTAAAACATCTTATTTGCACGTGGAAAATATTCATTCACTTAAATCACTATCCATTGTTGAAGGTTTGGTTTTTTTCCCTTTGGCTATGTCTGCTTGCCTTGTCTAGGTAAGCTCTTGGGCTTTTTGTGCTTCTTTGTTGGTTTGCTTCAATTTGAGATCTATATTCTTGCCATACCCACCAGGGGTATGCATCCTCGAGCATGAGCCACTCATAGAGCCTTCAAAATTTTGAAAAAAATCTGAGTAGATCATGGTGTGGTCATAAATTTTTACCTTTGTATCAAAGGGTAAGGTTGAGGCTTTTGAGTGGGAAGCCTTCACTAAAATTTTATCAGTCACAAACCCTTGGGAATTTTTTGTTTCTTCACTAACCTATCTTGCCTAGTTCCTAGTCATCTAAGTCACAACTTGAGCCTTTCAAGTCATGTTTTTATAGGCCCCATTTTAAGTTTACCGGTCACCCCTTTTTCCTTGCACCACTTTAATGTCTCTTACACTTAGGATGAAAATATTTCATGGTGAAAGATGTCGATCTTATGTTTTTGTTCCTAAGGGTTCAAATCTCATTGATCTCATATGGCCCTCTTTAAAACATCTTATTTGCACGTGGAAAATATTCATTCACTTAAATCACTATCCATTGTTGAAGTTCTCTTTGTTGGTAGTTTATTTTTTGCGATGAGTGATGGGTTACATTTACCTTTTACATCGCTCATCACCAAAGCTATTTAAACCTTTGACTTATTTTTAGCAATGAGTAATGAGTATCATGGTGTGTTGTATTGCACCATCACTGAAATGCTTTAAAACTTTTTCAAGCTTCAGCAACTAGAAAAATATGGAGAGCATAAAGTAAGCAATATGGTAGCCACATGTCATATTTCTATTTCATAGCTACATTTTTCCATTGCTAAATATATTTCTAACTTCAGGTTCATTACGGCAACTAGTGATGGCCTAGGCTATTTGAAGGTATCGCTAGGAGGTCTTCATTGCCTAAGTGCTCAAGAGGGTTCAACCATCTACTACGACCAATGATGGGTTTTTCATCTGGGAATATTCCCTTTGGACGAGTATTATTGCTCGTCATTGAAGATTGAAAGCTATGCAAGTTAACTTCTACGACAATTGGAAAGTTGCAAACAATATGACTGAGATGGGGATATTTATGTGGTGGCTTTTCAACATATCATCACTATTTCCATGTATAGATGAAAAGGAAAGTGGTGATCCTTAATGGGCTTCATTGATTAAGTTTTAAATCCAAAATGATTGATGAACAAGATTAAGCATGGAATGATTGATTAGCTATTCGCTCGAGCGATCCAAGGTGGTCATTAAATGCTATACTTTTTAATTCCTCTATTTAATGAGGATCTCATGTAGTTCATTTCATTTTCTATAATTATCAAGGTTTTGAAGTAATTGCTATGGTATTAAAGGAGTGGCATGTGAGCACTAAGTTAATCATTAGAGACAATAGTGTGGTCTTCCTGGGCCTATAAGTGTGTGTATGTGAAGCTTGTCTATAATTTTCTAGTTTCCTAGGATGGTTACGAATCTATAGCTTGCAATTGTGCTCAATGTATTTTTTATGTTGGATTCGTTTGAGTTTTCATTCTTGCAAAGGGAACTTTATGGGTTTTAGCTAGTGTATTAGCTATAAGGTGGGACGTTGGTAAATGTGGTGTTTTGGGTAATATAGGTAAACCAAGTAATTCAGTCGTACCAGTTAGGAGGTCTAAGAGGCTAAGCATGAAGAAAACTCATGTTTATGTGCCTAAGGTTAAACCTGGTACATTGGAAATTCCAACACTCTTGAAGTGTAAGACAAGTGTCTATAAGAAGGGTAAGAAAACTATTGTCCAGAGTACTTACAATTTGAGGAACATGACCATTTTAGAAGAATTCATCAAGTTTAGCTGGAAAAGGCTTATCAATCCTAAGAAGGAATTGAAAAAGTAGAGTAAGGGTCCTAAGGTTTGTTTGGGGAGGCACAATTCTCCCATTGAAGTTTTTGATAGCTTTCCAAGTGATGCAAAAGGAATAGACCTTGAATGAGGCCATTGTCCTAATTCCTTGGTGCCCTATGGTGATTCTAATGAGGAAGTGATAGTAGCTACTCCAATTTTGATCAAAAAACCAAGTGGGTGTGCCTACTTAGCTACTGACAAAGTAGGGTAGCACCTTGTTTCTTCCTTTGAGTTGGTGCTTAGTTTTTGGGATTTTTGTGCTGACTCAGTTCTTCTATGGTTGGTTCGTTAATCTACGTTGTTGGTACTAATGGTGACTACCCCAATTTTAGTGTGAAAGCATGAATTTTGATGCAATGATAATGATGCATTTTGGAAGGATACCCAGTTCTTCTTCAACTTGTTACAGGTATGTGCAAGATTATCATGGAAAAAATATGCCCTTAAGTGGCAAATTTTTTAGAAAAATCAAAGTTGGGCAACTTGATGTAAAAATTTGAATAAGTTATCTATATTATTTTAAAAATATGTAATAATAGAATCTATAACAAATTGTATGCAATTTCTAAACTACTAGGTTTATTTAAAAAAGAATCTATTTGGTGAAAATTTAAAATTTCAATGCAGTTGTACTTAAATTTCAAAGAAAAAATAAGAAGCAAGTGTCTGTTTGACCACCCTAACCACAATAAAATGATAATATTTTAGATATATGTAGAGGACTCATGTCCCAATGTGATACATATTTTTGTGTAATTTTTTTCCAAGTAAATAATTAATTATGAATTTTTAATTTAAACAACTTTTAAAAAATATAAAAACTCAATGTCTGACCACCTTAACTTGGTCAAAACTTCATGCAATTCATTTTTTTTTCATCCTATAGTATGTGAAGCATAGAATGTGATGCATGATTTGAATTCAAAAAATGTGATACAATTTGAAAGATATAGATATTTTTCAATCAGCCTATCAATCAGGACTTTAGTCATAATTCAAATAGAAAATGAATAATAATTATTTATTAAATTCAAAGTAAAGCATAATTTATATTGGTGGAAAGTTGGGAATATCCTTTAAAAACCCTTTTCGTTTCATCAATTTTGGGTAAGAAAAAAGTCGTTAGCCACATAACCTACACATACCCATCATATCACCACTTTTTATCCCATCATGTTCTTGCACATACCTTGATGTAGGTTCTACTTTTGTCTATTTCCTCCCAATGGTAAGAAATTATTAAATGTAATTTTGTGGGAAGTGGCTCGAATTAAAAGGAAATTAATTTTGAAATGCATATGAAATGTAACGCATTTGACCCAGATGCTTGTTGGTCCATTGTATTATAAAAGGGATTCCATGGCTCATTGTAGGGAGTTCGATTTTGAGTCTCGAAATAGTCTAGGTAGAAGCTAAGTTCATAAGCATACTGTGGAAAATACTAATGAATAGAACAGTAAATTTTCTTGGTTATGGGTAATGTATGCAATAATCTTAAATTAGTTTTATATAAGCCACAAATGTAGCATAAAATCTTAATTCTCAAGCATGTACTCTCCTACATGATTCTCATGCAAATTATAAAAGAAAATGATCAATGATCTTTTTTTCATCTCCAGTCATTTAAATTGGATGTGTGGTTTTGTTTTTGCTTCACTTCAAAGATTTGGTTAAATTCTTATATTAAGTCATAGGCATGTGAGTGAAGAGTGCAGGATTTGGTAAGAAGTAGTGTTCTAGATGCAATGAATTGAATACTACAAAGTAGTATGAAAATAGCCCATTAATGTTTGAATTAAATGGTTGATATATTACTAGTTGTTATATGTTTGACTGTACTTTCCCAATCGATGAAGCACTGATCTATTTGTTAGGAAATATTGCAAGTAAATGAACTAGTAATACACCTAACTATGGATTTAAAATGAGAAAAAAATTCATTAAAAATCTATCAATCATGAAGTATGAGTTTGAAGTATTCATGTATTCCTAGGAAGTAGATGATAATTTACTCAAACATCTACCAAACCTTGAGTGAATTATGTTATTTGCAATTAGTAGGAATCAATTTGTGTATAAATGTGTTCTAAACTAGACAAACATCACTTGAGCATAGTAAGGAACACCCTCCTAGGTCCCACAAAGCCTAAAGATTAGGAGTGAAGGTCTTAGAATACTTTACTCATTAGTTGTCCACTAGCTTTAATGATTCTTGAGCATAAGGGTTGGCTACCCTTTACAGGACTTCAAAGTTCTATTGGAAAAAATTGTCATCAAAGATATTTTCGCAATTGTTTGGGCCCTCCTTGTGAAATTGTAGTTAATGTTTCCTTAATTTAGTGTTGTAATGTGATTGACACATTCACATTAGGTCTTGGGCCCTTGTGAACTAATGGATTTAAATTGTACCTTGCTAAAGTGTTGTGAAGTGTTGTATGTTCACACTTTCACACTTTTCTAAGGCTTTACTGATCAACTAAACATAATAAACCCCTTTTTAATTAAAATAAAACTTAATCTTGCCTTATTTGAAGTGTTGTAAAGTGTTGTGACCCACTTTCACACTTTTCTATGCTTGTCATTAATAATTGGGCTCTCTTATGCTTTAATTGGCCCTATTGTGCATCCACAAGACTCATTTATTACATTTTTTTGAGGATAATCTGACACCAATCAGTACCCAATCATAATTTAAGTGTTTTTGGGTTGTGTGGCCCAAATTTAGTGATTTGGGACTCATTCGTCACCTTGGGAAAATGGGTCCCACCTAGATTTTTGGGTTTCAAACTTGTTTTTACACCTTTCAAAGAACTTTTGATTTTTGGTCATATAGATTATGCCTGATGGGATTAATTTTCCACCTTGATCAAATGAGTCTCACGTGACCCAAAATTAAAATTAATTCAAATTTCTAGCAAGATTTTATTCTCCTAGATTTGATGTCAGCTTTTAGTGTTGTAATTTTGAGAATTCTTGCATAATTGAGTATAAATACAAGGTTCTTTCACTCATATTTTCACCTAGCAATTTTACAAGCAATCAAGTGTTCATAAGAGTATTCAAGAGCATTCAAGTGTCTTTGAGAGTATATTTTCAATCATTTTAGAGCAACATTTAAGCATCAATCATCGTGTCAAGGATTTTATGCATTATTTTGTTTTAGAGCTAACAATTGTGGTGTAGGATTTTGTGATTCAAGCAAGCATTACATTCAAGATCAACATCACTCACACAAGAATCAAAGTCTACATCCATTCCAGCCATTCCAAGCATATTTATAAAGCCCTATTGCTAGGGTTTGGTGAGTTGCAACATTGTTATTTTTTCATTCATGATTCTCCATTTATATTTCATTTCATTTCAAAGATTGATTTCCAAAATGGGGTTTGACTAATGCAAACCCCTATTCACTAACCCCCCAACATTTTCCCTCTCCTTTTTGTGTGATTTGTAGGTCTAAGTTATAAATTTCCTATGGAGAAATATTGGAGAAAAGTTTCAAATCATTCAAAGTTATTAAAGTTGTTATCAAGCCTTGGAGAACCTTGGAGAAGACCTACAAGCTGCAATTTGGAGATTCAAATCTAGAAATCAATGAAGGACATAGTAGACAAAGAAGAGTAGAATCATCTTTTGAAGTTGCAGAAAATCTCAATTGGACTAATTCGCTACTTCTAGCGAATGAGTCCCAAGTCTAGTCAATTTTTAGGACTTTGTAGATTTACACACCCTTTTAGCGAATTCTTGTTCCTACATAGTTTCCCATAAACATGACTAAATAACCTAGCTTGGAGAATGAGTCCTAGTTAGTAGTAAAAGTAGAATTTCCAATGATTCAGACCTCCATTTAGCCATCTCCAATTTCCCAGGTGCACACCTTCCTGTCTTCAGTTTTTTGTTTCATTTCATTTACTTTTCTAAGTCATTTAGTGTCACTTTGCATTTAATTAGGGTTTTTCATTTCATTTAGCATTTCATTATCATTTCCTTGTCTAAACTTGGTGATTAACCCCTCATTAGATCATATTCAACCCCTAGAATAGCCCTCTTAAAAGATCTCTTTCTCTTTTACATTGAGATCTCAAAGGTTTGTTCTTGAGTGAAAGACGTTAGTGAAAATTTCCCTTTTAGGTCCTAAACCCTAAGAGAGGATGCAAAAAAAATTTCCACCTTTTTATTTTTGTGAGCCTTCATTTAGAATATTTCATTTTCTTATTTGGAGTGCATTACCATTCTAGATTTCTAGCTTGTATTAACATTGCATTGGTTAACTTGCATTCTAGGGTTTCAAATTTTGCATTAGTGAAAGCTCATATAGCTTGCATTTTTTCATCTCATTGTACTGAAAATCTTTCAAAATCTACATTTGCATCTCAGACACATAATATAAAACATAAAAAGCATAAAATTCAAATTTTTTTTTTTAAATTTTTGAAAAAATTCATTACTGGGACTCATTTGCCACCTTGGGTGAATAAGTCACTTTGCATATTCTGCATTGCATTTTCTAGCATTCAAAGTTGACTTTCCAAGTTTCTATTTGTTGTTATTTCCTTTTTGTTTTAGTTTACAGAATTTTTATTTTAACCATGTTTCATTGTTCTTAGCTTACATTTCATTTGCATTCACCTTGCATTTAGTAGCCCTTGTGTGAATATTTGATGTCTTATTTCTAATACTATAGTGAGAAAAATTTGTGACTTATGTCATCCCACGATAGCACAATCATTGTGGATATTGGGTTGTCTAGCTCTTTCACTCCTAGTATTGAGATTAGTACACTAGGTATGGACAACACCTTTAGCAACTCTTTTCCTTCAATTTCCCACAAGAAAACATAATTCAAATTTATGAGGACCTAGCAAACCTACAACATCAAGTGAAAAATGACAACATTTCAACTACTGCTATCCCTACCATAGATAACATCCATTGCATGCTTGAAAGTGAAGATGGAATTGACCTTGTCAAAAACATAGTTCAAATCTTTGGAAAATACCTTACCTCAACCACTAGTTGTCCTTTACCAACAAGCAATGTCACAAGCCAAGGAGGAACTCAAATTCCTCCTACCACAACAATTGCCTCAATACCTACCTATACCAACCCTCAAGTCACAACAACAATGCAAAAAGTTAGTAATGTGATTCCTTCCTTGTGTATTCCCACTAGCATCCCTAGTTCCTATGTGGCATCTCACATCATATCTCCTACCACTTTACCACCTATAAGCATTCCATTTACTTGTCCTATAAACACATACAACCCTTCACCTTTGTCACTTCTATCTCATAGTACAAGTAATGACCCTCTCAATAATCAACACTTCCAAACCATTTCATCCCTCCAAAAGAAAGTTATCACCATCAATCAAAATCAAAATGGCCCACCTACATATTATGTCAAAATTAGTCCATTATCCTTGGAGATACTATGAACACCGATGCCACAAGGTGTAGAGGTGCATAGATTTGAAAAATACATAGGAAAGGGAGATCCTTCTATCTATGTTAATTCCTATACCACTTTATGTAGTGACTTTGTCCTTGATGATAAACTTTTGGCTAAGCTATTTGCTAGGTCATTGAAAGACATCGCCTTTGAATTTTTCTCTTCTTTACCGAACAACTCAATATTTAATGAACTAGTTGAGGCATTCGTAAACTATTTCCAAGTACATATGACTCCTAAGATGACCTTGGCTGATTTTACGAGATGCAAGAAAAAAGAAGAAGGAAAGATAACTAACTTTATCTCACACTATCAATCGCTTTATTCCCAAATTGATGCCAAGGTCCCCAACCCTCACCTTCAAAATATGTTCATAGAAAATTTTTGAAGAAAGATTCAAAATAATTTTACCATGATAAAATTCCCATCCTTTATGCACTTGTGTACTTCCCTCCATGATTATTAAAATTCGGTTAGTAGTCGAGATACAAAGTCCACTTCTAGTCGAAATGAAAAATCCAAGCCTACAAACCAAAAAAATTCCCAACCATTTAGAAAATAGAACAAAAGGTTCCTCCAATTCAATCCCCCTCAACAACCAGCTCACAATTCCAATAACAAAGTAGTTGTTGTTAAAGCCGCAATTCCCTTTAGCTATGGGGATTTGAAAATACAATTCACTCCCCTACCCGATACCCTTCATAACACAATGTCCCAACTCTTAGAACAAAAAATGATTACCTTGCCTCCCACCAATACACCCAATCCTACTAAGCATTTATCTCTGAGCTTTAGAGAAAATGCTTATTGCCAGTATCACCAAAAAAATGGATATGATACAAAACATTGCAAGCATCTTAAACATCTTGTGCAAGACCTCATTGATTATGGTCGTCTTTCCATTGGAGGTGTTAGTGATCAAGGAAATAAGTTTGTTGCCCCTTATTTAACTAAAAAAAAAAAATTACCAACCCCGTGCAAAAAAATAATATTTCATTTGTCAAATCCAATGAAACTACAAAGAATAATGTGATGAATGTTGACACAAATGATCATAACAACGATTCTATTCAACATGATTCTATAAATAATGATTCTTTTGATGGCATGGTAGGAGTGATTGGCGTCATTCCTCATAAGGTCTGAACTAAGAATCCTCTTGGAATTGCTTTCTCATTCAAGGATATGCTTAAACATGCTTTTGATAGCCCTCTTTACATAGCCGACCATATCTATGACAAGCTCACTAATGGGATACTAATAGATCCTATTGTCCAGATAATGTGATCACCAAGGAATTATTCCTTTTACATGAGCTTTATCAAGATATATACGATAAACCAAAAGCATGGATCAAGATACACAATGGTTTTGCTTGCCCTAAGATGGTATCGATCACCTTACCATTGCAAATAGGATCAAAAACATTAGATGTATCATTCTCCATCATCCTGTAGTCAGACCAATTTTGTGTGAAACTAGGCTATCCACATATTCACTCCATGAAATTTGTCCCTTCTATTGTGCATAATTAAAGTTTCTCTTTGACAATGAATTATTCACTGTCCACCATACATGAATTAACCCACTATCCTCTAAAGGTAACTTTTCAATTTAGCTTTCTTTTGGCCCAAGCCCATGGAACCTATATGACCACAAGAAGACTTATTTTCCTTGTCCTATCAAAATTTCAAAGCAAAGAAGATAGTAGAGCTATCCCTCTGAAACATGTCCCCACCCACCACAAAGCCTACCATCCTAAAAAAAACTATGCTTGAACCTAAAGAAATTCCAAACAACCAAAACAAACATAAGATTGAACCTTCACCTGCCTCTTACAAATGACCAAGAGGTCCATTGAAAACAACCCTATCAAAACTCCTAGAATAAAACAAGTATACAAAGTCAAAGAGAAAGTGGTTGAAAAACCTCCCAAGGTTTCTTCTATTCCTCCCTTCAAGAAGAAAAGAAACGTATGGTTGAGAAACCTGCTCCTACACAAATGCAACTTGAAAAAAAAACTAAAATAAATAGAGGTGCTAGAGAGCATAGGCGTAGACTTTGCGCCCTTGCTCATAGGTTAGATGAAGAATTAAACAAAGAAAATCAAAATAAAAACTTGACTGAAGCAATGCATGATAACCCTACCCCTACCCCTACCCCAAAAAAATCTAGTACAACAACCACAACAAGAGTTGAAATCTTCCATGGACATTATCATTTGACTTCATGTTGTGATTAATTTGGATGATGTTGATGAGGTTGCTAAAATTGACAAAGAGGTGGATAATGAATTGAATACATTGTTTTCCTCTTCCATGATCCTAGGTGACAAATCTCCTAGAAAGAGTGTTGAACCTGTGCTACTCCTAGCTCATCACTTACGCGGTTTGTTGTTCTAGGTAGTTTACCACCTTCAATATACAATGAACATGATAGGGAGGAAGACAACCTGCTCATAGGTTGACTTGCATGTGCCTTACTATTCTTTTGTTTTTTTGTATTTTCATTTCCTTTTGTGTGCTTGCATGTGCATAATGTGATCCCTCATGATGTTTTGTTTGATGTCCTCTCTCTTTGTAGTATCTCTATTTGTACCTTCATTCTTCTCATGTCAAAGCTTTTCTTTTTGGCTTGTTTTTTTTCCTTTGGGATGACGGCAGTGTCAAGACATTTATGTATTCCTCTTCCATGTTGACCCAGTAAAGATTTTATTTTCATTTTCTTTTCTTTGTCTTATGTTTTCCTTTTTGGGATGGTAAGGTGTCAAGATTTATGTCTCTTCATGTTGACCAAAAATATTTCTCTCTTTTCTAATATCTCTTTCTTTATCGGTCCTTTGGTTTCCTTTGGATGATGCAAGTCAAGAGCATCCATGTCTCTTCCATGTTGACCCAAAGTTTTTCTTATTTCGCCTTCTTTGGGGCCATTATTCCAGTTTTATGTGTATTTGGGGAATATGATAGTTCCTAGTTCTCTAATATCATTGTAGAAAGAAACATACTAATCTAAAATCCATAGATGCTTTATGTGTTTGGATTTTAATTTTAGGGGAAACCCCTCTCTTTTCTCTTTTCTTTCACATGACACAGTTTAATTTGGAAACATATGACTTGGCATAGGGATTTCCAAGTTCTCTCTCATGTCTTCTTTATTATTGGAATTTATCATTTGCTACTTTAAAGCAATTTCTCACAACATGTTCACCAATTTCTTTAAACTGGGGGCATACATTAGAATTATTCTTTTGCATTTTTTATTTCATGGCTCATGGTGCATTTTTCTTACTTCATACGATGCATTTTTCACTTTGTAGATGACATTGGGTGTGATGTATTTCAAGAGCATGATCTCTCTCAGCATATTACATTCCTCTTAGTGGCTTGATGCGAAGCACTACATCCCCTAAGTTATGAATATTTTATTCTTTGATTGGTCCTTTGTTGGATACATTAGGCACAATGTTCCCTAAGTTAAAGACCTCGCATGAACTAAGAAAAACTCCTTTGAAAATCCCTCATTGTTGCATTAGCGTTTGTATGGCCACCTTCCATAATACAACTTGCATGCCTGTGGAGCCATCTTGTTTGTTCATAAGCTCCAAGAATACAAAATTTTTCTTGTCTCATGAATCTCGAAGATCATTTTTTTGTGGCACCTTATTAAATTTATCAAGAGGTATAACTTTGGTATGGTTTAAACAAGAAGCCTAACTGAGGCATGACTTTACCCATAACCACTTGCATGTGTGTGTGAGTACATACCAGCCATGAGTGTATGTTCCTCACCTGTTTTTGGACTTCTCACCTAGCGGACAGCCTAAAGTTCCGTCACCTCAAAGTGAGTATGTGTTTTTTGGACAAACAACTAGATTTGATCCACATCATGATGGACAAATGATCGGAGCTTGATCTGAACCTATTTTTTTCTTACCTTTTCTCTCTTTTTCTCCTTGAAAATGTATGCTTATTCTTTGTTGTTGCTCTTTATTATTCTCATGTGTGTTCTTTTGCACATATGTTGGTTTGTCATGGGATCTTGATCCTAGGAGCTTGATCACCCCTCTTGATTGTTGTCATCCCATCTTATTGGCATTGGTACAGTTGAACCCCTCTTGATTGTTTCCATCCCATCTTATAGGCATTGGTACATTTGAACCCCTCTTGATGTGTGTTTGTCTACTTTAGTGTGAGTATGAAGCAACTTCATCCTCTCACTAAAGTGGGGGATAATGTAGTGTTAAAAAATGTCATCAAAGATATTTTCACACTTGTTTGGGCCCTCCTTGTGAAATTGTACATAATGTTGCCTTAATTTAGTGTTGTAATGTAATTGACACATTCACATTAGGTCTTGGGCCCTTGTGAACTAATGGATTTAAATTTTACCTTGCTAAAGTGTTGTGAAGTGTTGTATGTTCACACTTTCACACTTTTCTAAGGCTTTACTAATTAACTGAACATAATAAACCCCTTTTTAATTAAAATAAACATTAATCTTGCCTTATTTGAAGTATTCTAAAGTGTTGTGACTCACTTTCACACTTTTCTAGGCTTTCCATTAATAATTGGGCTCTCTTATGCCTTAATTGGCCTTACTCTACATCCACAAGCCTCATTTATTATATTTTTTCAAGGATAATCTTGACACCAATTAGTACCCAAACATAAATCAGGTGTTTTTGGCTTGTGTGGCCCAGATTAAGTGATCTAGGACTCATTTTCCACCTTGGGCGAATGGGTCCCACCTAGATTTTTGGGTCCCAAACTTGTTTTTACACCTTTCTAAGAACTTTTGACTTTTGGTCCTATACGTTATGCTTGATGGGACTCATTTTCCACCTCAAGTGAATGAGTCTCGTTTGGCCAAAAATTAAAAGTAATTGAAAATTCTAGTAGGATTTTATTCTCCTAGATCTAATGCCAACTTGTAGTGTTGTAATTTTGAGAATTCTTGCATAATTGAGTATAAATACAAGGTTCTTTCACTAATATTTTCACCTAGAAATTTTACAAGTACTCAAGTGTTCACAAGAGTATTCAAGAGCATTCAAGTGTCTTCAAGAGCATATTTTCAAGCAATATTTAAGCATCAATCATCATGTCAAGGATTTCATGCATCATGTTGTTTTAGAGCTAACAATTGTGGTGTAGGATTTTGTGATTCAAGTAAGCATTACATTCAAGATCAACATCATTCAAGCAAGAATCAAATTTTGCATCCATTCTATCCATTACAAGCATATTTGTAGCACCTTATTGCTAGGGTTTGGTGAGTTACAACATTGTTATTTTTTCATTCATCATTCTCCATTCTTATTTGATTTCATTTCAAGGATTGATTTCCAAAATGGGGTTTGACCAAGGAAAAACCCTATTCACTAACCCCCCAACATTTTTCCCTCTCCTTTGTGTGTGATTTGTAGGTCTAGGTTGCAGATTTCCTAAGGAGAAAGATTGGAGAAAAGTTACAAATCATTCAAAGTTATCAAAGTTGTTATCAAGCCTTAGAGAACCTTGGAGAATACCTACAGGATGCAATTCAGAGATTCAGATCTAGAAACCAATCAAGAAGGAAAACGTAGATAGAGAAGAGCAGGATTAGCTTTTGAAGTTTCAAAAAATCCCAACTGGATTGATTTGTCACTTTTGGTGAATGAGTCCCACTTCTAGTCAATTTTCAGTACTTCATAGATTTGGATACCCTTTTGGTAGATTCTTGTTCCTACATAGTTTCCTAGAAATAGGATTGATTCACTCAGCTTGATGAATGATTCCTAGTCAGCAGTAAATATAGAATTTCTAGTGATTCAAACCTCCATTCATCCATCTCTAGTTCACAGGAGCACACCTTCCCATTTTTAGTCTTTTGTTTCATTTCATTTACTTTTCTAAGTCATTTAGTGTCACTTTGCATTCAATTAGGGTTTTACATTTCATTTAGCATTTAATTATCTTTCCTAAGTCTAAACTTGGTGGCGAACCCTCATTAGATAATATTAAGCCCCTAGAACAACCATCTTGTAAGTTCCCTTTGTCTTTTGCATTGAGATCTCAAGGGTTTTTTCTTGAGTGAAAGGTAATGAAAATTTCCATTTTAGGTCATAAACCCTAAGAGAGGAAGAAAAACAATTTTCAACCTTTCAAAACTACACCCTTAGAATCTCCTTCCTTACAAGATGAGAAGTCCATTAATGTGATTGTAGCCTACATTTCCCTTGAAAGGCCTAAGAGACCAATCATTTATGTGACTTCGATCAATCCTTCTCCAAAAAGAGTGCATTCTATTCATGGTGTTGTCTTTAATAATGATTCTCCAAACCTTTATAAAATTTATATGTAATTTAAATTTGTAGTGTAGAAAAATGTATCCCTTTACATTTTCACACTTTTTGGGCCCTCCTAATTAAAATGGACTTAATAATTCCTTAATTTAGTGTTGGAAAGTGTATCTCTTTACATTTTCACAATTGTTTAGGACCTCTTAATTAAATTGGACTAAATTAGGCCTTAATAAGCCCTTTTATTCATTTACAAGACTAATAAATTATACTTTTCAATGGGGAAACCTGACAATAATTAATTCCAACACAACACTTTACCTTGAACAATGTGTGTTCTAGGTATAGGGATCTAGGATCCATTCATCCATGGGTGAATGGAACCTCCCTAGGCCTTTGAACCTAAATTTAAAATATTTTTTTGGTGGTATTTTAAGTTCCCCAAATCCATATTTCAATGTCAACTTGTTGTATAAATGAATTTTAGGAAATTAGGGATGCATACCTATCAATACAAGGTTATTTCACTAAGTTTCATCTAAGCAATCTATAGATTTCAAGAGTGATTTCACAAGATAAAATTTGATCATCAAGAGCATTCAAGAGCAGATATATTAGAGATTTATTGCAGCATTCAAGATTCAATCATCATGTAAAATTATTATTGCATCATGCATGTTTTTGGAGCTAACATTGTGATGTAGGTTTCAAGATCAAGTTCAAGTATTCAAAGCATTATTCAAGTATCAAGATCCACATCCATTAAATCCATTTCATGCAAGTTGAAGACCTTACATATCTCCATTATCAAAGTTGATTAAAGGGTTTGTTGAGTGGTAAAATAGTGTTGTTCGTTGTTCATTCTCTCTCTCATGCTTTATTTCAATTCAAGGTTTGATTACAAAAATGGGGTTTGATCAAGGAAAACCCCCATTCACCAAAAATAAACAACTTTCCCCTCTTATGTGTGTGTGTTGCAGATTTAGGTTGAAGAAGGATTGAAGACCTCTTGAAGTGCAAGATTGGAAAAGTTGTCAACGTTTTTGTCAGATCATAGAACCTAACCTATAGAACTAGTTTCTAACTCTCTGACACTTAAACCTAGAAAAATAAAAAGCTACAGATCAACATCAAAAACTCCCAAAAGCTTTTTGAAAACCATGACAGAAGACCCATTCACCCATGGATGAATGAGTCTCAGGAAACCTTTAAAAAGTGACTTTTGGTGACTAGTAAACACCTTTCTTCCCTTATTAGATCTATAAATGGTTTTTTGGGTTTGCTAATTATATTGATTTTAATATTGTTGTTTCAATTTTAAATTGCCATAATTTGGATAGTTTTCTATTTTGAGTTTTTCTACCAAATTTTTTGTTTGAACTTGACCCTCATCCTTAAAGCATAAGGAAATTTAAATATTTTCACATTGATTTGATTCACCTAAGGGTTGTTATTCAATTCTTTGTGTGTATCTCATTTCCTAATGAATTAGTGATAAATAGGTCCATCATACCCCCTTGTTATCATTCCAATTTTGGTGAACCTATTTTCCACCTATTGATTTTGGTGAACCCAACTTTTTAGCATCATAACTTTCTGATTTTCAAGTCCATTTTCAACCTTAGATATAGTATTTGCATTAATTTTCATTACATTTCATTAATTTGCATCTCATTTAGGGTTGTTTACTTGCATTATTTTCCATTTCATTTAAGCTTTTAGGTTTAAATTGAATGTATTCTTTAAAATATGAAAATTCAAAAAATCTCAATCATTTTGCATTGTGTTTATATAACATTGCATGATCAGTCATTTACATCAAAACATTGAATCAAAATTACATCTCCAATCAGGTCTTTTTCCTTGTCATTTAACATAATTTTCCACTTGCATGTAGACCCAATTTTCCAGAAATCTAAAATTGTAACCACCTGTGTGAAACTAGAATTTGAAAAGCATAAAATCAATTCAAAAAATTGTAAATTAATTTTTAAAACCTTGAAGTGAGACCCCATTCGCCCATGGAAAATGAGTCCCTAATCAGGGATTTTTTTTGAATTTATGAGCATCAAAAACAATGTTTCTGCATTTTGTGCTCCTATATTCAGTTTGTTGTTTAAGTTTCCAAATTTTTTGTTATTTGAAATTGTTCATATTAAGGTTAATTTTTCAAATTTAGTCTGTTGTTTCAATTCAAAAATTGCATCATATTTAGGTTTTTGCATAGCATAATCAAAAAAGTATCTTGCTTCAAATATGAAAATTTGTAATCTCTTTGCATTTCAATTCATTCTCGCATAATGGATATGTGTATTAGTAATATATGGAATTCCTTAACATCTTTGGTTGATGTATCAAGTTGTGTGTTTGGTAATGATCCTAATGCAATGAACCTAATAATGCTCAATCAACCCCTAATGAGTGTCCTTGTGAAGTTGACATCTTAGGTGAAGATGATGAAATTCACAACCTTGAGAACAATGCAGCATTTTACCCCTCCATGCAACAACCAACACCTCCTACTATTCCACCACTAGATATTGAGTCACAAACCAAAATTAAACCTTCAACCATGAGTAAACCTAGTCTCTCTAACCAAGTGCATACTCATCCATCCTATGTTAAAAAATTCACTAACACACCCATGGCCAAGGCTTTAAGATCTTAACTAAACAAGGATGTGACAAACAAATGAGCATGATATTCATAAGTTTTTAGAACAAATCCCAATTGAAGATACTAAAGGACTAGGATATCAAGATCCTCCTCCCTCCACATCTCCTAAGGATACAAGTTTCCTCCTTCATAATGAACAAATCCATCACAAGGATGATAGGAACATTTTTAGGTCCTCCTCCTTTGAATCCACCTCAACAAGCTTCTCAAACAAGTAAGAAATCCAAACCTTATAAAGTCAAAGAATTTTCATTCTTACATACTAAAAGAAAAATTGAATGATAAATGGAACAACTTCTCCATCTAGGATGTATTAGGTTGCTCCCTATCAATGGAAGAAAAAATTTAAAAGTACAATAATGAATTATTATGCATATCATTGAACTCTTGGGAATCTTACTAATGAGTGTCATTCCTTGGGAATCTTACTAATAAGTGTCATTCCTTAAAAATTAAAAGTACAATAATGAATTATTATGCATATCATTGAACTCTTGGGAATCTTACTAATGAGTGTCATTCCTTAAAAATTATATTGAGTGATTTTATTCCTCCTAAAAATTCTTATGGAAACATAATCAGATAACAATTACATGAAATTTACTCCTTTCCATGTGATAGTTGTAGGATCATAACATACTCACTATTACATGTTTTACATTCATTGTAAATCATTTTCTATATTACAAGGAGCTCATTCTCACCACTTATCTTAGCTCATCCTTGTCTTGCCCTTAATGGGGGTAAGGAGTTAGACAACTTTGTCCTAGTTTGGCACTTGATATTTCGCTTTGGCTAGTTGTCTGTCTTTTACATATGCTGAACATGATTGGGATGTGGATGACCTGCTATAGGTTGACTCACATGTGCCTTACTAGTCTTTTCTTTGTTTTATTTTCATGTTCTTTGTGTGATTACATGTGCATAATGTTATCCCCCATACTATTTTTTTTTCCATGTACTTATGTTCATTCCTCTATTTGTATCTACATTCTTTTATATGTCGTAAACCTTCTTTTCTGTGTCTTCCTTTTGGGGATGATGCATGACATTGATAAATTTAGTTCTCTTCCATGTTGACCCAAATTTTTTTCTTTGTTTTCACTTTCTATGTGTCATTATTCCTATTCTACAAGTTATTTAGGGAATGATGATTTTTTTTAGCTCTATAATATCATTGTAGCAAAGGCATATGTTGACCCCAAAACCATGGATCCCTTATGTGTTTACAATTTCATTTTGGTGGCAACCCCTTTTTCATGACACAACTTCATTTGGAAACATATGCTTGACATAGGTCTTTCCAAATAAGCTCTCATGTCTTGTTTAGCATTTATCATTTTCTACTTTAAAGTAATTTCTCATAATATGGTGTTTAGCAATTTCTTTAAAGTGGGGGCATACATTGGCATTATCATTTTAATTTTTTTTACTATATCTTATGTTTCATAGAGCGGTATTCTTCTTGGTGGATTCATTGGGTTTGATGTCCTTCAAGAGTGGGAACTTTATTGGCATACAACATTACTCTTAGTGGTGATGCTATGCATTGCATTCTATGTTGTGAATATTTTATCCTAGACTGTTCCTCTCTTGGAGACATTAGACACAATGCTCCTTAAGAGGAGACCTTACACATTGAACTAAGAAAAACCCCTTTGAACATGTCCCATCCTATTTACATTTTGTTCATAAGTGTTTAGCATAAAACAACTTGCTAAACTTTTGAATCTCAAAGATACAACCCTTTTTCATGGCAACCAACCATAACACACCTTGCTTGCTAGTGGAGTCTTTTCATAAGTGTTTACCATAACATAGCTTGTTCAGCCTTATGAAGCTCAAAGTTCATATTGTGTGGTTCCTTATTAAAGTTATCAGATGTATAAATTTGGTATGGTTATGGAAGCCTAATAAGATTCTCTCGTTCGCCACTCTTGTGGGCTCACCTAGTGGACAACAGATTTCACTAGCCCATGTGAGCATGCATTGTTGTTTACATAGTGGAGGGTGAGTTCCACTTGTAAATGATTTTGGATAGATAGTTGAGGCTTGATCCACCTTATGTTGTACAAATAGTCGAGGCTTGATCCACCCCTTTTCTTTTTTCTTTTTCTTTCTTTCTTTGAGTATTTTTCATTGTATGATTGAGTATCTTATCATTGTTGTATATATTTAACATAGGTATGTGTCTTCTTATGCCTTTCTTGGTTTCTCCATGAGATCTTAGATCTTGGGGGCTTGATCATCCTACTTGATATTTGTCATCTTATCCTTCCAATGATTGTACAATTAGACCTTTCTTGATTGTCTACTTTAGTGTGAGTTTGATGCAAGGTCATCCTCTTACTAAAGTGGGGGCTAAATGTAGAGTAGAAAATTGTATCCCTTTAAATTTTTCACACTTATTTGGGCCCTCCTAATTAAAATGGATTTAATAATGCCTTAATTTAGTGTTGGAAAATGTATCTCTTTATATTTCCAAATCCCTTTTATTCATTTAGAATACTAATAAATTAGATTTTTTGAAGGGGAAACCTAACAATAATTAATGCAGGGGTTTCACAATTTTTTTTGGGCCCAACAAGGGAGTGTGAATGAACACATAATTATCTATCCTTTGAATCAAACCCCGATGGAGGGGGGGAGGGGAGCCCATTTTTCATTGCATTGTTGCAGTGAAGTAACTAGAAAATATGGGATATTAATTTGCTCATTTCTCTTTATGTGATTTAAAAAAGGAAATTGATAACCATGCACTATTGTATACTACTTTCTAGCATGAATTATTTCATAAGATGGATGCTTACCTAGACATAAGGAGTTGGAAGTTTCTCCCTGTCATAACCATTCTGGCATCTCTTCAACTACTCTTTTCCTTCTAGAAAGTTGTTGATAAAACACTAATAGTTTCCATTGCTAACCTTAGGAACTTTAAGCCCATAACACTCCAAACACATGGATTCAACAATAAGCTTATGGGTAACAACCAAGCCAATACTTGAAATCTTGATGTTATTCTTTGCCATGAATTGTAATATTTAGAAGTCAAGTCATTGTTGTATCCTTTCATCACTAAGAGGAAATATGGCATTTCCATTGCCTCAAATAGTTTTTAGAGGACCACATTCTACCTTAAAGGGGCACATGACAATGGCTCTGATATCTTTTGGGTCCTCCCATATCCACTTTGCAACTTTTTTTTAATTTAGTGGCAACAACCTTGACCCCACTCTTCCAAATGCAGACAAACAAATAGCAATCACAATATTTCCTTTTCCTGGAAAATGTATGAACATTAAAAACCCTGACACATCAAATTAAATATGGTATAAAATAATTTTCCCTTTTTTGAAAGGCTCATTGCTTCATGATTTGTACATCAGGATTCGAGATTGGTTGAATCTTAGGGTAGGTTATTTTGATATTTAGACATGACCCATAGCTTGTGTAAAGTAACTGCCCTTGAGCTAATAGAATTAAAAAAATTAAGTTAGATTTATCATTTGGGGCTTAAGGATATGATGCCAATCTATAGCCATCACATAAATTATGTTGAGGCCTCCTTATAATTATTCTAATAATTGGTGAGGACAAAAGAATGAATATAAAAATGTTTTTACTTATGATTACCATTAGGCTTAGTCAAATCAAAGCCCTCCACACCTTTAATATACATGAACTTGGAACAATTATTTTTGGAGATATTATATCTTATGTCCTTTGGGTTTTTGAAGCAATCCTTTTCATTTATAATCCCCTCTACAATATTATTATAAAAATATCCTTAGCCTTTTCAAGCTTGTCTTCGTTGCCCAACATGAATTCATAGAGAATAACATGTGAGGAAAAGAAGGACCATGTGGCCTAAATCTTACCCCAGCTAATTTGGGGAGGGCCACACATTCAAGTACCAAACCCATTTTTCATTTGATGCATGCATTTTCTGATGAGGACCTCATTTCCCAAAACCCACAGAAATCACAATAAATACCAACACAGAAGATGTGAGATAGAAAAATGACTCACTTTCGATTATTTTCAAAAAATGAAATTACAAATTCAAAGCTTACATGTTATAGCCTCATGGGCTTGATTCATTACAACAAAATCAACTCTAAAAAGAAAATCTAGTATTCAGAGTCACAATATGCACTATCAGGGCCACCTATAACCCTCACTTAACCATTTTTATTTTCCCTAATAACCGCCCTAGAATGTTCTAGAAAGTTCAATTTTTCCCTTTTGTTTTGGTGTCAAAACTCCCACCATTTGATTTCTAGCCTAGGAAGAAATTTTAATGAAATTCACTTTTTAGAGGGTCAACTTTGTGAGGCCATAACTTTTGATCTAGGTGTTTGATTCACTATTATTGCATATTGTTGGAAAGCTCTCAACGATCTCTACAACACATGATCTAACCATAGGTCGGTTCAACCACTTTTTGAGTTGTTTCAGGGACTCTAAAGTTTTTTGTCTGAATTCAAAGCTACATTGGACACATTTCTTAGGATAGAAACTTTAATTTCTCCCAAACTATGTAGGGTATTGAGGTGATTCTTTCGCAACTGAATTTTTTTTTAGCTTTGCTCCTTGGGGTAAATTTTCATGTCTATACGAGCTCGTTTAGGCTAACTCACTAAAAATAATAATTGTCTGATTTCTACTAATTTTGATTCCTCATAGTCTTAGACCCCTTAAGTATCATCATGGGACTCAAAACAACTAAAGAAAATAAAAATATTTTTTTGTGGGTGATGCAAGATTTCACTACACTTTTGGATGCTCCTGCATCATTTTCATGAAATAGGAGGATTCAAAATTCAAAAAAGGTGCCAAATAAAATCCTAGCCAAAAGAGGCAACCAAATCTAGGACCCCCATAAACTTGCTAGACGTTGCCATCATTTCTCTTTTAAAAATTGAACTTATCATTGCTAATTCAAAGTTGATCATTAATGACACTAGCTTTAATTTATTGAGCAAGGTCCCCAAAGTTCCAAATATTCCACTAGGCATAGGATAAAATGACATTAGACGTTGCCTCCACTACCTTATTCCCCTTTTAAAGTATGTTGCACCAATAATTGATCTAGAGAATTGATAATCCTCTGAGTCCTCGATCAAAATTTTAATCTTCTAGGGAGGTTCACCATTATCCTTTAGAGATTCAACAATCAACTTTGAATCCCTTTCAATTATTAATTTTTTTAACTATAATTCTTTGGCCCTTTTCAAACCCCACCACATAGTAGTGGATTTAGCCTCCTTTCTAGTAGCTATCCCTAGACTATTTGCATAGCCTTCCATACATCTACCTTTATAGTTTATAAACAATCCTCATATAGTAGTAGCTCCTAAGTTTTCCTTTGAGCAACCACCAAAGTTTAGTTTAATCCAACCTTCAAGAGGAGGCATCCAGATAGTCAACCTTCTACTTAAAATACTTATCCATATAATTCTAGTCAGGCTTTGTTTAATTCCCCAAAGCTATTTTACTCTTAGATCCTTATAAGTTGGTGTTACTTTAGAGAGGCCAAATCTTATGGAATTAAGGTTTTCCTAAATTTGTTGTTTCATGCAAGTAAAAACTTCCCTAATACTTCTATGTTGCTCCCTAAACACCTTGTTGTTTCTTTCTTTTTCATAGATTCTAGGAAACAAAGGGATGGATTTATCTCCAAAGCTCCACAATAGTAGGATGTGAAAAAAGACAGAAGATTTATTGATCAATAAGATCCATTACGTTGATAGGAAACACCCAATTAGTTAATAGTGTGTCAATGACCCAAGACCAAACCTCCCTCACAAAGGAGAATTGTAACATAAAATGGATTATACTTTTAGTATCTTCTAAAAAATGAGGACACCTATTCACAAACTGAAAGCCCCTCCTATTAAGAACATCAATGGGTTAGGATTTTACCATGGAATGCAGCCCACCAAAGCATTTGATCTTTGGAATTAACCTAGAATTCCAAACTTTACTCTAGTTAAAATACTTAGGACTAAGGAAAGGTTATTCCGAAAACTTATAAGTGGCTTTCACTGAGAAAGCACTAGATGGGTTATTACTCCAAACCAAAACATCTTCCCCATCTCGGTAAAACAGCTCATGGACTCCAATAAGTGAGTCCATCATGGAAAATGAATTTGAAAGTTATGACAAAGAATTCCCCCTTATATCCCTCCAATCAATAGCTTGTTTCAAATATTTCCATTTCAAAATTCCTCCTCCCCTATCAACATAATTATATAAAAAGATCTCATAGAGCCTAATAAGATCCATTTTAATTTTTTTCAACTAATCAATAGATGAAAGAACACTAATTTTTCCTTAGGATTTATCCCAAAATATAACCTATCTCCCATTCCCAACTCTTCTCTTAGTTCCCTGTATTAAAGTTTCCATTGTTTTCACCATATTATTCCACAAAGTAGAACCTTTTGGTCACTTCTATGAACAGAGCAGACAATAGGGACCTTCATTATCCATATATTTATCTTTTAAGATCTTAACCCAATCCTTTTTTCCCTAAATGAAAAACCATCATATTTTCGATAGAAGGCCTTTGTTGAAAAAATTTAGCTTTCTTGTCCCCAAGCCTCTAGCCAACTTAGAAGATCAAACCTTCTCTCAATTAATCAAAGAAATTATATCCCTTTCTTTAATTCCTATTGATAGGAAGGTCCTTTAAATTTTTTCAATTTTACAAATGATAAGGGTGGCATCATTAAAAGGGAGAGGAAGTAGATAGGGACATTCTAGAGGGAGGACTTAAGGAATTGAACCTTCACATCTTGGCTCAATACTTTAACCTTCCAACAAGCCAAAATTTTTTGGACTCTCTCAATGATGTTCTAGTAGGAATTTGGTGGCTTTTTTAGTACACAATGGAATCCCTTGGTAACCATCGGGGAGAGCTACTTCCTTACAATAAAAAATCTCAAAATTTTATTTTTCAACAAATGATTGTAATTAAAGAAACTATACAACTTACTTTTATTATAATTAATGTGTTATCCAGAAGCTGTAGCATACTTATGAAAGATAGATTTCCAATTTATAGCTTTAACCATGGAAGAAACCCCAAAAAGTATCATATCATCAAAAAATTACTATTGAAACATAGGGGGCATTGAAGAAGTATCTTTGATTCCCTTCAATATCCCTCTATCCAAACTTCTATAAAGGTTTTGACTGAGGACTTCTGCAATAATTATGAATAAGTAGGGTGAGAGAGGGTCACCTTGCCTTAAACCTCTCCCATAGGAGAACAGGCCTTTAGGTATACCATTGATCAAAATAGAAAAGATGGAAGTAGAAACACATTATTTTATTATTTTTAATATTTTTCCACCAAAACCAAACTTATCAAGAACAACAAACATAAAGCTCCAGTCCACTCTATCATAAGCCTTTGAAATATCTAACTTTAGAACCATACCTAGTTTCTTAGAGTACTCCATCGAATGAATGTACTCGTGGGAAACAATAGTAGCATCTAGGATCTACCTTCTAGGGAAAAGCCTTTTTGGTTGAGCAAGATCATCCTATCAAGCACTACTTTCAACCTATTCACAATAATCTTAGAGCATATTTTATACACATTATTACATAGACTTATTGGCCAATAACCCATTATGGAAAGAGCATCCTCTTTCTTTGGAACTAGGAAAAAGAAGGTAGCAATAATTTGGAAAATAAGTATCCTTGATCTTAAGAAATCTCAAGCCACATTAAGAAGATCAATAGACAATATATCCCAAAATTCCTTAAAAAATGCATGGGGGAATCCATCCAAGCCAGGTGCTTTATAGGCCCCAAAAGAGAAAATAGCAGATTTAACCTCTTGATTCAACACCACCTTTTTTAATTCCTATAAATCCCAAGTTTTAGAAATCACCCTTGAGATACATCTAGTAGAGAATCAAGATCATGAGATGGAGGATTTTGAACTCCTCCAACATTATTGAAAAAGGAAATAGCCCCACTAGCAATATCCTCATCATTAGTTAGTAACTCGCCATTCTCATAAACAAGTAGATTTATTTTATTCCTTCTATGTTTTAGGGTCGATTGGTGGAGGAATTTGGTATTTTTTTGTCTCCTTCTTGAAGCCATTTAACCCTATATTTTTTGTTTCCAGAAGATTTTCTCCTTTTTAGCATTGTGGAACCATTCTTCCCTTAGTTCCCTTTCTCTTCTACAAGTTTCTTCATCCACTACCCCCTTTTCCATCATCTCTTGGATATCTTTAAGATTGTTAAGGATATTCTCTTTCATTTGGAAGATGTTTCCAAATGAGAATTTATTTCATCCTTGAACATTATGATTCTTTTTACTTTTTGAGCTAAACAAAATATTAGTGTACCTTGACAAGGCTGATTCCACCAAAGCCAAATGAGATCCTTGAATTTTGGATCTAAATTCCACATAATCTCATATTTGGAAAGATAGGGTCCCTGATGTCTTTGATCCTCTCAATTGAAAACTAGGGCACCATGCTCAAAGGTTGACCTAGAAAGAGTAGAGATATTTATCTTAGCAAGGATATACCAATTATTACAAATGAACACTTTTTGAAGATTAACTTGAATAATTTCTTGACCATGGCATGTATTTGAACAAGTAAACTTGTAGCCTATGAGATCCACATCCAAGAAACTATTGACTGAAATAAAATTAAAAAATTCTAGCATGTTATCTGATAGTCCTCCAACCCCTAGTTTACCAAATCGGTAGAGGGGGGAGTTAAAAGGATGGACATTTAACCCTCTTATCCAAAGATAATAACATGGATAGAGAGTTCAAGAGTTGGTTTCTTGTAGTCCTTGTGTTTGGGTTATCGACATTAAGAAGGTTCCACTTCATATTAGTCCTTCCAACTTCCATAAATATTTCCAAATATTTTTTGTCATGTTATCCTTTTGATCCAAATATTTTCTGAAGGTTCCACAATGTTGCAAGACCTCCTAAAGCACCACCAACATTACTACGACAAAAATAAACCTTAGGCTAGACATTTTTAACTACTTCAAAAGTCTCCTACTACATTTTAGTTTCTTGTATGAGGAGGATGTCAACCTTCAAATTTATGATAGGGCATTTCAAAATAATAGTGACATAGTCAGTATTGGAGCAATATTGACCCAATGAGAGAGTCCTCCCCAACTTTATTTCTTGGATTTCATCTAATTAGAAATACCCTCAAGGGTCCTCCATTTCCCTAAGGCTATCTCCCTAGTCACATCTCTAGATCTTGCATCTTTATTGTTCATTCTTCCCACCTTCTAATAATTTCCTACATCTACTTTCTTTTTCTTTTTATATTTTGTCATTGACTTGAATCCAAGTATCTTCTATTTGATCTATCATGTGAGACAAAGATGGGTCCAAATCCTTAAACCCATAAATCTCAATGGAAGCTTGCATCTTCTTATTGAGGATATCTTGAGAAACAATGTCCTTTCCCTCTAGAGAAATGCACCAATTCTTGCCTATATCCATCTCTTAACCTTTAGGGGAGCTAGGAGGGGTAGCAACATCCATTTAATGAATTCAATAAAAGAAGTTGCAAAAGACTGAGGGTTGGGAGAAGGTGAGGAAACAACCTTTCTAGACTCAATCTCCCCTAAACTAATAGTAGTCCTAATAACAATCAAAGAAGCAGGAACCTCAACACCATGCAATCGAGGAGATTTATACTCAAACAATTGAATCTCAGCACATTTTCCTAAAGAGGGGGAAGGAGCACTAGTGGTTGAGACAAACTTATCTTTTCAATTAAGATGCCTTTAATAGTCATGGCTAAGGTGCCCAAATTTCCTACACATCTGGCAAAATAGGCTTTCTTTCTCATACTCAGTGGGTTCGGTCCAAATCCCAAACCTAGATTTTAGGGTAATAGAGGATGGAAATACACTATATACTGCCACATTAACATAAATTATACCAAAGAAAAGCCTAGAATTTTGAGCCATAACCTTGTCAATAGCTAGTAGACTACCAAAGGAGTTAGCAATTCCTTGAAAAATCTTATTTGTTGAGAATGAAGTCATTGAAGTTTTTCCATAAACCACCTCTTGGTTCTAGAAGGTCTTTAAACTATGGGAATGATTGGGATAGATATTGCAAAGGTGGAGATTTACAAAACTATTATCATTGTGGAGAGTGAGGTCATATTGAGAGGTTATACTGCTTTCATAAGAAAGAAAGGCATATAGACCTGTCTTAGATTTGTCAAAATTATCTAGTTGAAGTTTTAGTTGCAAGAAGCCCAATAATATTTAAGGTTATTGAAGAAGCCAAAATTTGAGGGAGTATTGATGTTAAAGAAGGTTAAAGGTCATGGAGAGAAACTAGAGGTTCATGTCAATCCATACCAATTTTAGAAGAAATTGTAGTCTAAAGGAGCCCCAGTAGAAGAAGATAGCTATTCAAAGGAGGCACAGTTGAAATTGTAGCCATTTTGTTGTTGAGAAAATGCTAGTGTTTATGGAAGTTGTTTAGTTTTTACAAAAGTCAAAGTCATTGTAAAGGTTGATCACTAGTAGGAATCATTGAGAGGGAGTCACTAGCATATTCAAGCTAATTGTTACATGTAGAACCTATCATAAAAGTAGATCATGGGAGCTCCTTCAAAGCAAAAAGCCACCCACAAATGCCAACCAAAAGATTAGGGAAGAGTTACAGATATGAATTTCTTGTAAAAGAAGAATAGAATCCCCGTGAAGAGGTGAATGTGTAAGAAAAACATATGTTCAGTGTGAAAGTTGTCAACCATAGTGATAAAGGGGCTGATTTGAATAAGTTGTTTGTAGCTTTTAAAAAATCCATTTGTAATGTCAAAGAATTTGAAGCCATAGGAAAGTTGTTGTGAAATTATCAAACTAAGGAGAGTGAAGAAAACAAATCAAGTGAGACTGTTAGATCATTTCTAGTAAAAGGAAAATGAGATTGTTGTAGAAACAACTAAAAGAATTAAAAGCCATAGGCGAAGAAGATAGATCATGGTTTG
Source organism: Sequoia sempervirens (assembly GCA_007258455.2). NCBI lineage: Eukaryota > Viridiplantae > Streptophyta > Pinopsida > Cupressales > Cupressaceae > Sequoia > Sequoia sempervirens. The sequence continues at coordinate 318,411,392 of VDFB02058242.1, read as the reverse complement.
GAGGAAGGCCATTGTATGGATGAAGGAATAGTTCACAATATAAAAAATGAGACAACATGGAAAAGAAGACAAGCTACTAAAGGAGATCAAAAGATCAAAGGAGGATAGGTATATGAAGTTGTGAAAAGACCTGGAAATGAAGCTGTAAAATGGTAAAGAATTAATGTGGTTGATAGTTGTAACATTTTTTAATGAGTAAATCAAGTTAGCCGAGCCAACATAAGATAGGATCCTAGAGCACCAGTAGTGTAGCAAAAAGGGAGGTGTTGAAGAAAACAAGTGCATCACACTTGAACCTACAATGGACTAGTGACAAGAAGGCTAAAGCTCATGGATAAAGCATCCCAACAAAAAGTTGGGATTTCCTACGTTCAATCCATAGAACATGAAGATTGTAGATGCCAAATCATTGATGAAAGAAAATTGTAATTGTGCTTAAGGGGAAGTGTTGGAAATATAATCCCAACTAATCCAACTTGATTTTTCTTCTCAATATCTTCCCTAGCAGCCTCTATATCAGTGGTAAATCTTGGTATTAAAGAAGTAAGATTTGAAATGATTTCTCTTAACTCATCGTAGATCTCACATGCTTTCTAGTTGATAAGTAATATATTATTTTATGTTCAGTCCTTTGTCCTTCATTGATGCTCAACTCTCTATAAATTGTTTAGTCTACATTTTTCTATGCAGTTTTTCAAGAGTCCAACTCTATAGAGCTATAAGGAGCATGTTTTTGATGTTTGTATGAATGAGCAGTAGTTCAAAGACTTTTAATAGATTGTGTTAATGTTGTTCTGTATATCAGAGATTTGAAAGAATGTAATGGCAGTATGTTTGAACAAAGTGCCGAAGCTTTGAAGGTTTATGTATTGTTTCATTTAATGAATATAGAATATATGCGTTTCCATTTTTATTTGTTTCTTTATTATCTCCTACCATTGCATTTCATTTAATCAATATAGAATATGTGTGTATCCATTTTTGTTTGTTTCTTTGTTCTCTCCTACCATTGCATTCCAACATCAACTAGTTTCCTTAAGGCAGACTACACTAGTTTCCTATACTATAGAATGAAAGCAGTATCCCATAATGATGGTGTTTGACAACTTTTTTAGATGGGAGGATTTGTGGCAGTAATCAGATGTAAATCCAGTATCATATTTTTTGAATTTTTCTATAAAAAAGGATGGATGGTGTCAATTTTTCTATGAACGATGGATGGTATTAATTCTTCTTTGAATGATTTAGTCCTTTTAAAGTCTGAATCTTATATTTTTCTTGAGCATAAAGAAATTTGTGTTCTAGATATTTATTAATGACATATTCCTATTTTAAAATATTCATTAAAGATAAATTTGTGTTGTAGTATATATTTCAATAGGTAAAAAAGAAAAAAAACTAGGGTAAGGCAAGAAATTAAGCTAGGGAATGCTATCGATATTACTTGGGAAACATACGATATTACATAGCAAACATAGACATTTGTTTATTTATTTAGATAAGGGAAAGCCTTGTTATAGGAGGTGAGTGCTTGATCCCTGTAGCTAAATGCCACCTAGTGCTATTACTAATTGGTGCCTTTAGTAGACCAGTAAACACTTAGGTGGTCATCCAGGCTATGGTAGAGTTTTATATCATCATCCTTCATGGCTAAAGATGCAAGTCCAAAACATTTAGTCCCAAGCAAGCAAGCACTCTCCGTGTTCCAAATGCGCATATTATTGTTCCACAACTCCAATGTTCCGTCACTGCGAAAGGCTAGAGTGCAATTAATTTGAGGCGAGGAAGAAGTGGTGCTCCACACTATAGTAAGTGCCATTTTCATCTATCAAGTTGGCCACGCAGGGTACTCCTAAACTAGCTAAATTTGGAATTGTGAGCTTGTATTTGGCGTCGGGAGAGAGAAGATAGTCTCCAGGGTGCAATTGATTGAAAGAAAGGGCACTATGGTGGGAGAGAAACATATAGGGTTTGATGGCACAGTCAGTTACACTGCTTCCTTCAAAAAGGATCTTGTAGGTTGGAGCGTCAGCAGGCTGCAGGGGAGCCTCTTTCTCTTATATGAATAGATCTTTCACGTAGTAATCAATCCAGTCTGTGTGGCTTGAGACAGCGGCCCACTCAGAGCACAAATCCACAAGATAATGGCGGATGTTTGGAAGTAACAGCTTGAAAGCCTCAAGCAGTTCACGACCTTTGCTCATGTCGCTTTGAGACATGGAGACGCTGCATTCACTGCTCCAGCGAGTAAATCTTATGACTATGACCTTCCCGTTCAGGATCAGGGTCTTCGTGAATAAGCGACCCGCATAATATTCTCTATCCAGATTAAAATCCGGGTTTGCATTATCCACCATCACTTGCATAACACTGTAAACAACATTTGATTCATTACTGGTCAGACTGTCATATTTTGTTGAAAATGTGACGGTCACACAAGTGCAGAACGAAAGATTGAGGAGAACCAAGGCAAATGCCAAGGCAAAGGAAACATAAATCCCATGACCAGCCATCTTTTTTTCTAACTTGAAATTGTCTGCTGCTTGGCTTTACCATCCTGTATCCTCTATTTATAGGGAGAGGGCGCGGGCCAAGCATTTTCCTTTTATTATGGAAATTAAATTATTGCGCATTGGCAACCACGATCGATGTAGAGTCAGCAGCACTCGGCCAAAATCTTTCTTCTTACACAACTTTAAATTTCTAGTGGGAACATGCTTGTCCCCAACTATTTGGACCACCTCCGAACATTGAAGGCTGTTTGCAGCACTAACATGAACATAAGTCCTTAAGTTTTATCCACTCTACTCGTCTTTCCTCTGGTTTTGATATTTAATGGATTTAGAAATATCCATCCTTAATCCATTCTAATGATGATTCATTTAGAATATATTTTCCTTGACACAAGGTCACCAGTCCAGTGGATCCATGTTAATGCGTACTGACATTGCTACCAATTTGCTTAAACTTCCACTACTATGAAACTTCATTCATTTTAATTTGTTTGATTATTTAATACTGTAAGGGCATTGCGATCACTAATTTCGCACAAGTTCTGGAAGTGCCTTTCCTCCTATTTTGATTTGTGATCTACGTGCTCTTCCATATGGGCCAAGTTTTCTCCAATAATTTTCAATCGTGTCGCATCTTAATAACCATGACTAATATTAACTATAGTGCTATTATAATTGGAATGGTAAGAATTGGATGTAGAGTGGGCAGCACTAAGCGAATGCCTATCCTTATAGGCATATTGTTGTAGTAGTGGGAACGTCCTTGTCCAGAACTATTTTGACCACCCCCAAATATTGAAGGCTGTTTGCAGCACTATGTCCTTCAATCCACTTTACTTTATACTGCTTCTGAGATTGGAAGTATCCATCTCCTTCATTAATCTATGATAACGATGATTGACTTGGAGAATGCTATGCTCAACTCAATGTCTATTTCGTTTCCATTAATCTATGTTGTTGATGATTAACTTAGTGAATGTTATCCTGAACACAATGTCAGTTTTGTTTAAACTTCCACTCCCTTTTAAACCCACTTCTTATTGCTTTGCTCATTCACTGAATACTTTAAGCGTATTGTGCTTTCTAATTATATGGCCTCATGGGGCTTGGGCTTCTATTTTTATGGAGGAGGAGGTCCTATATACTATAGGATTAATTGGGATCTTTTTCAGAAAAAATAGGAGCCCCTACCTTTTAGGAATGAATATTTCAGTTGGTGAAATTGGGTTGGGGATAGAAACTGCCCCTACAGCTTAGGAGTTTTTTATGCCACTTGTCTCTCATCTAAAATTTTAAATTCTCATTAGAAAATAAAAATGAGATAATTTTTCATTTATTTATTATTTTTTATCAAAGCACTATAGTTCATTCCTTAAATTTTGGAGCTTAAAATTTTAAACAGAATTGTAAGATTAAATCCATGGGACAAAAACCTTTAAAATATTCCTAAAAAAGATAAGCAGCATACACTGAGATTTTGAAGGAAGCCCCCCTCCATGGGACCTTACCCTTATTCTTTGGTTGAACATAAAGATAATTCATAGTATGATAGTTGTTGAAGTGTCCTTGCTCATTTTTTTATTTAAAGTTATATTCTATTCCACAATCTAATGTGATCGTTTCTTCAAGCATCTTAATAGACAACAACAAAAAGTAAATTGATTATTGTATGAATAATAATTATATTATAATTTCAATAATTATATTGGTGTTCTATTTTAACAGATTTTAATTATATAATTTTTGAGTCAAATTTTATTCATGTATGTTTTATGAATTATTGTTTATAAGAATTCGACTTTTATTAGCATCAATGATCCATTTATTACAAGGGTGAAGTATTATGTCTTAGTAGATCAAACATACTTAACCATGATGTTTCTCCCAATAACGAGTGCACATAGCTACCTATCCCATTTAAAAATTGTTAGCAAGTGTTGTGCCTAATGAACCATTCTACACATAGCTCCTTAGTTCATACATAATCAAGTGACAAGAAGATGGTGTTTTTTGTAACATGCCAAATTATGTGACATTTTATCACAATTTTTTTATGTAGCTTTTAGTCAAACTCATTGACCCACATTTCATAAGCAATGATTCACAAGAACCTATCTCTTATGAGCATGAATGATCTACTTAGGAGGTCACCCAAGGGTTGATCATCAAGATTTCTTGGGAGGTCACCCATCCTAGTAGTAATTTGATTCAAACATTTTTATTCATGAAGTTTCCCTCAAGATCAAGCTCAAAATCTCAATTTTGATTCTCAATCATAATAAAATGATACTAATATCATGCATCAACAAGTCAAAATCAATAAAGAGCTAGACACCTTTGATCCCTTTTCAATTTATCAAATACATTCATTCTCAATTTTATAAATTTGGTATGATTATTGTTTATTATTTAATGATTCAATTAGACTCCTAAATTTGTGTAAGGTGTGTTTTATTTCCATACAATATGCATAATTATATATATGGAATGTTGGTTAAAACCATACTAATTTATGAAATAAATTTAATTGTCAATCCCACTCTCAAGTAATTTTTGTATGACTATTATTTGTTCCACCTTACCCTTCACTTGTTAGAATAGTTTATGATTAGCATAAAAAAAACATCAAAGAATCTATATACTATAATCATTTTAGTTTTTTATTGCTTACCCAAAATTTTACTAATGTTTTATATGTTTTTCTAATAAATAATAATAATTTAAGATTAAAAAATTTCAATACGATCATACAACTATCAAATTTAAATTACAACTAATAATTTCCTTGATAGATCATTATAAAGAATTGTATCTCGCCAATATATACCAGTAAAAGAGGAGGGGAATATACGAGGGCGAGGACAATCGTTGCATGCGCAGCGCACTACACCATAACAACCCTCCTCCTAGTAACCAACCGTCTGAGCAAGACTGCGGCTTCCTTAGGCATCACAGGCTTCATTTGATAGGGAAAGCCGTGGATAAACACCCTACAGTTTTGTTCTAGTAACTTTCTCCCAAATGGGAACGGTTTAGGGTTAAATGGGCTCGAGAGACGAGTAACCTCATCCTCTCGACCGTAAGAAGGCGGCAAGCCACAGTCTGCAGACCTTCCCTCCTCTGGTAGATGGTTTGATTTGCTTACAAAACTGGTTATTTAGTGTAAAGTAATATAATTTTAACAAATGTGGGACTAACAACGTATCCGTCCGTTTTGAAACTAAATGCATAGAATTTCGTTTCAATGTTTTATTCGCTAGACCATTGCCATTGATATGCAGTACATTTACTGGGCTGCAACGAAATCTTATTTATACTTTTCTTTCATTGAAATTCTCTTTTCTCATAAAAAACCAACAATGAACAGCTGCAAAAGCAGCTACAGGTCAAGAACATCTAATGAACAAAGCATCACCCAGAGCCAAATTTTGAATTTTATTTTTACTTCTAATTTTGTTGGTCTTAGTATGCTTTACTTTATATAGTCGAGGTCTTTCCATTTTTATGGCTGCATTGTGTTCCGGTTTTCGTTGCTCGTTTTCTTTTTCTTTCTTTGCAGCCCCTTGTTAAAAAAGAAGGGCATGTATAATATTTTAAGGAGAAAGTTTTAAAACCTCCTTAGTCGATAGGATACATATAGTGTAAAATTTGAGTCAAAATCTATTTCACATCGGAAATAGGTCGCCTTTAAATCATTTGTTGATTGTTGTTTATTGTTACTTCCTAATGTCTGTAACAAAGATTGCATTGCATGTAATATTAGATCTCTGGATTTCAGTCATGTGTCAAATATTGTCTACCTAGCCCTAAAATTTAGATATTTTCATATCCACTTTTATTTACTGAGCGTGATGGGTAAGAGGAGATAGATGGGTTGAGCCCTAACTGAAGCCGGTTGAGTGTATACAACTTCTCTATTCATTCACACTTGATAATGGAGATGTCAGCAAGGAGCTGTATGAGTAGTCACATCCATGTACAACTCTATGAGAAAGGGAGAAGTGACCTTGTTTTACCCTACTCTTGTCTCTCATGGGGTCTACTCTTTCTCTTTTAGAGGAGTATGCCAAAATGATCTTAATGAGGTGTTGAGCTTTGCATCTGACATTCGTTCAGTTTCCCTCTATGAAATAGATTGAGGCAGCAGTTGTAGGGAGATTGGTTTTCATTAGTCTCATTTAAAAGAAAAACTCTATTGTGGTAGGGCTTCGTAAAATTATCCTGCAAATTTTGCCCATTTATTCTCATTGAATTGTTAATAGCATGACACAATTTGTGTAGAATCTTGAGGTAAGCCACTTGCCATGGTCTTGGGAGCTTTTTTTGGGGAATCTATTAGTGACTATTATCATTTAATTTTTGTGTTTTATTTCATTCTAATTTTCTTTTGATGTTATCTATTCAATGAAGGTGTGGATCTTCGAAATTTGTCTCTTGCTAGGAAAAACAACTACCAGGTAATTGAAATATTCCTCACCCCACACTTGATTTTTTCTAACTAGCAATTAATATTTTTGTTTAAAAGACTACAAAATATTCTAGTCTCGGGCTAAAGTACTGAACCAATTAAGCATTTTTAATCAAAAGTTTTAAAATTATGCTCATGGGCCTCCAAATATTAGAAATGGGAAGTTACAATTGTTTCAAGTTTCAAAAGTCTTTTTAAAAAACTCATTTTGTGCTATGCATGTCCTAGAATCATATCGAGGCACCATAATTTTGCACTATATGTTAAATCCTCATTGTAGTATAAAATACCGAGCTCATTGTTAGAATGGGATTTCTGAGCCAAAAATAGAGAGTTGTAGATCTCTTTGAGGGCATTATGTCAAACAGTTCACGTGCCTTGCATATGCTTCCACATTTTGCATAAATGTCTAACAGGTTAGTTAATACCTAACAAAATTCACCCTTCCTTTATCCTTTGATAGATCCCTATTCCAAAGCTTCAAGCATGGTATGGGCAAGCAAGATGCTAGAAAATGTTGCAGAATTTGGCTTGACACCTACTAATTGGATTTTCTTGAAACTTTGGAAAGCCTATTTTAAAAATCCAGTTTATACATATCCTACAATCGAGGCATTACATGAGATCACATTTCATTGACCAATTATGTCAAACACTTCGCTAATGTGGAGAATGTAATTTGAGTTGCAGTGCTAGAAGTGAGCGGTAAAAGCAGATCTAGTTAGAGATTGAAATCCAATAATGGGACTAGGCTATCATCTGCACCTTTCACTACAAGTCATGAACTAGAATTGGTCTAGATGGAACAATTGGTGGTTTTCCAAGAGCCATGCACCTTGTCCATATACAAATACATGATTGATTGATCTACAAGCCTACAAGGAAACACAAGCAATTGCTAACATATTGACTACATAGTATCTACCAGAGCATTCCCAACTATAATACTTGACAAAAATACACTTTCAATTTTTCTTTGATGGATGTCCATGCCCTGTTCGAAAACACCCACTTTATCACAAGAAGGGAGGATGCTGGAAAGGTTTATGGAATTTGGCTTAACACCTACCAATTCTTAAGCTCTACTTGTAAGTGGAAGAGAATAAAATTCCCTCATCTGCTTGAGATTTTATCATTATTTTAAACTCATTAAGAAATACTTTCTATTTCATATAGGAATTTATTGTAGTTCCTTGGCAGGATATTCAGAGGACTATTAAAATTATGAATGGTTCCAATGCTACATGACTAAGAAAAGCCACAACATCTTAGTGGACCTAGTATCATAAGAAATACCATTGCTAGGTTGTTTTGGAGATATATTTTCATGGTGAGAGTTATGTAAGCACAAGGAAAATATTGGAGGATGTGCATGTCATTGATCATAGTCCAAGTATTGGGCATGATAATCCTCCTACAACTCCTTAGTGCCAACTATGACACTACCTTTAATATGTTTCTTTTAAGTTAGATATAATGCATTTTGTTTTTTCCTAATGATCTTTGATATAAGCAAAAGATGCAAACATCAGAAGAGAAAGTGAGTAGTCTAAAACTAGGAGGGATTTCAATCATTTTTTGTTGAGGAAGGACATGCCCAGCTCATATTTCATATTACTCATGGTAAGCATAAGGAAAACAATGGAGGATGTACATCTGACTTATCATAGTCCAGATATTGGGTATGATAATCCTACTCCAACTTCTTAGTGTCTAATCAAACAATACTTTATTGTGTTTCTTTTGAATTAAATATAATGCTTTTAGTTTTTACTAGTGAACTAATTCCCATAACCCCCTAACATCTCTCAAATATTTTGATTTCAACCACAAATGGACCAAGCTATCTACATGTGAAATTACTTAATCAAAAAACTATTTTTTTACAAATCTAAATACTTGGTAGACTAGATTCACAGTACTACATGAAGATTTTGACATTTATGTACCTGCAATTCCCCTACATTGTTGATTTGAATTGTAATTGCCTCTAATGGTTTAGTCAAAAAAATTTGACTATTGTCCCTTACCTCTAAAAGGCATTGAGCCTTCTTTTGCTTAGAATTTGTGAATGTTTGTAGAACTATTGGATTATGAAAAAGTTCATGATAATCCAATCAATGGAATTAATAATAATCAATAAAGAATAAAGATAACAAAACTTTCGAGTCACTTAAATATTTTAATATAGGAGATAAAGAAAATACACATAATATCTAGATATCTTCCAATGGAGTAGATAAGCTTGTAACTTTAAGAAAAGAAAACAATAAATTTCATTGCATTTCATGTCAAAAAATCCATCATCATAATCTCCAACATAATGTACAAAAAAAGGAATGTCATTTTTTTCCCACAAAACATTAGTATTATAAGCTTAATCTGGATTGATTAAGGTTAAGTATTTGAAATTTCTTCCAAAACCAATAATTCCCACAATACTCAACTGGGGATTTGTTGATTGGCTCTAAACACCCATATTCCATTTGCTGTGTTTTTTTCATAATCTCTACGCAAAAGGCATAATCATGAGTTTTGTACTCAGTTTGCAGTATTACTAGTGTCAATCTTTCACTGTGAGGCCAGTTTTTAAAATTGTAGAAATTGGACTTGTATTGTACAAATATAGAGTTATTCTATAAATGTCTCTAGTAGTTATGTTCACTTAACTCATTACAAATTTCATGATCTATATATTTTAAAGACATTTAGAATCAAAATGCTATTATAGAAAAGATAATTGGGATAATATAGTGATAATCTACCCAACAAAGAACATAATGGAATAAGGAAAGTAAAACCTACTATTATGGACATTTTCTAAATTTGAAAGACAAGTTACAATTTAAACTTTAATGCATGAAATATCTAAAAGGAAAAGAAAACCCTTTTAAAGATCCACACTCATATACTTGGTTCCTTTAGTGTAAAGTGAAAAAACAATAAATTTAATGCATTGGAATGCTTTGTTGTGTTTGCCAAGACTTTCATATTTGTTAAATTAGCTAGTAAATATAGTTCTCATCTTGGGAAGAAAATATGCATGAAATAGGATTTTCCTAGGTACCTACCTCCTTGAAATTGAGAAGATCATGGAATGCTCAACACACTACCATGTGAACAAGCACTATATTGAATAGGAAAACATAGACGTAGATCCCATCTTCTTGTAGGGGAGATGGTGGTTTGGTTAAAATGTACATTTACAGTTCACAATAAGCACATTCACCAAGTACCTCATACTTATGGAGGTGTTTTGAATACATCACTGAGATTAGTAAAAGATAAAACTTGTGGAGCCTTGTTGATTGGTTACTCGCCTCACTAAAACATGAAATAATGAGTCATCTAACAAGACAAGTATGGGGTTGTTTTTGTAAATGATGAGTCTCAAAATAAAATTTTCTATTATAGGTTCGTCTAATTTTATTAATTTAGAAAATAGAGGTCTTACATGAACAGATTCTAATCATGAGTTTACAAGGTCAAAAACACCTCAAAACAAAATCTTGTTACTAGACTATAAGCTACACTCCTTGATAAAAGATAATTTCTTATTAGCTACAATCTACACATATGAATGGTGGTTGTACTAAATTTGTAGTATTTAAGGTTTTTTTTTCTCACAATTAGGATTTGATAGAAAATGTGCATATTTGTAGTTTGCAAAAAGTGTATTTTTTAGTTAAAGCTATTGGGAAAGCATGTTCATTAAGTGAATGAAGGAAAGGGATCAAAACCAAAATTTGGAATGGCTACATAATTAATCAACTACTTAAAAGTTAAAACATCTGATATTCCAAATAAGTGGTCATTTTTTTATCTAAATCTATTTTGTCAATTAATTGTCTTATGGATGATCATGACACCATAAACTCTGTACATTATTTGTGATCATCCAAAATGAAGTAAATTTATTGAGAATCTTTAAATTTGGTTTCTTTCTCAGTACAGTAGTGTAGTACTAAATTTTCCATACTATTTTATATTGGCTACATGAACAATTGTTACATTTTCTTATAGAACTTCCTTATTGAATGTTTAACATTTAGTTAACAAGGTAACTATGAATATGTTGCATAAGGTTGATACCTATGTGACTTGTGGGTAATATTTAGCAAGATGCATCTACCAAGCAAAGTGAAGTTTTAGCAAACAATTTTTCTTTGATGTCCTATTTTGTTGAACCAATGCCTAATCTTTTATTAATTTTCTAAAGCTATCCTAATTTGAAGAGCATCTGCAAAGCTGATTTATAAGAGAGGTTAAGGTAGAAAGGAAATGTATTCTATTGATAGACAATTTTGTCATTGAAAAGGTATTTTAATGTTTTTTTTCTTTTTATGGTGTATTTCATTGGTCACATTCTTTTTCAAAATCAATTGTTGTTGGCAGGTACTAGGTCAGTACATAATCATCTATACTGAAGATCCCATTCATGAGATTACTAGTGTTGGTCCCCATTTCAAAAAGGAAAACAATTGTTTATGGCCATGTAAGCATAGTGCTCCATACGTGGACTTAAAATGAATAATAACCATTATATTAAGGGTGGAGATACAAGGAATCGTGGGGATAAATTCACTGAACTTATTAGCAAGATGAATTATTGACTTGTTAACACAACTTTGTTGGATCTTACATTTGACATCTTGATTAGGTTTATTTTTAGACATTCAAAGTAACTAAAAAAACTTGGAGTATGAGACAATTAGTGACTTGATGACTCTTTTTCGTAGTATTTCATAGTAAGCTACTTGATTAACTTTAATAATACCCATTTGAAGTCAGTTGTCAAATCATGGAGAATGAGAGGAAATTTTGTCTATGTGCTTTATTAATAGAGCTCCATTACACAACGTTGACTTTGTGGTTTTAAACACTACATGCTTCACCATTTGGTTGAGATTACTTTGCAATGTCTCGTAAATAATGACTGTAATCTTACAGAATATTCCATTTTTACATGATTTATTTTATTAATATTATTTTACATGTCACAATAATATAATACTTTTTTTCTGAATATTCTATTTTTACATGATCTATTTCATTAATATTATTTCATTTCTCAACAATATACGAGTTCTTATGTATGCTTCAAATTGATCACAAATAATATTATTTTGTAGTGTTGTGAGTCAGTCGGATGATATGCTTTTAAATTTAGTTGATATTTTTATTATATTTAATGTCATCATATAATTTCTTATTGTTGAATGTGGACAATAGATCACTCAATTTGAGTTGTCCTTTCAATATGTTTATAAAAAAATCCTACAAGAAATTGTTCATGACGTACATTAAACCCTTTTCACTGAAAATGAAGTTTAATTGAATTGCCAGTAAAATAACTATTTATAAAATGTTAAATATGGACAACATATATTATTTTCAGTGATAAATTTTCTTTATGAACACACTCCATGTTGACCATGGGATTTCATAATATATCAAACCACACTTACCCCAATCTATGCAAGGAAACGAATGTGGCATTAAAACTAGCATGTACATATATTAAATATTAATATATATATATATAAAATACGCCGAGAGTTTTCATATTCGAGGCGTCTATTGCATTGTTGTTAGAAGTATTAATAATTTAAATTTTTATATTATTAAATTAATTAGGGTTTGTATTAGGGTTAAGGTTAGCGTTACTTTTTAAATAGGGTTAGTGTAAAATTTTGTTTACAATTAAAATAAAGTTTGGGTTAGAGTTTATATAGGGTTAAATTAAGGTTTTGGTTAGGTTTGAATTAGAGTTACTCTAATTTTGTCATCATTGTTTATTTCAATTCCCATATATAAGACTAAACATTAAAATTAAGTGGAATTTCTCCTGAATCTTAGAATGTAATGTTTTTGTTAAGGGTAGCTTTGTAAGTATTTGATTTTATGTTTTATAAAGATTAACTTAAAATCATACAAACTTGTATATATAGAAAAACATAACTTCAATGTCAACCATTTGTATTTAATTAAGATGCGCATACTTTCAATTTGTTAACCTAAAATAATTTAAATTAACGCACTTGTAATAATTGCTAAATAATATTTGTATAATTATGAAAATAATTATTATAAATTCAATTGCAATAACATACTTTTTTCTTTAACACATTCTAATAAATAATAGTGCTTATGTTTAATAAATAATTAATAGCTTTTTAACTATTATTAAATAGATACCTTAAAAACTGCTTACATCTTCATTTACATTGATTTCAAAAGTAATATATATTATTTCATTATTTTTTGCATCATTGTTTATTTCAATTCCCATATATAAGGGTAGATATTCAAATTTAGTGGAATTCCTCCCGAAATTGATAACTTAACTTTTTGATTAATGATAGCTCTGTAAGTATTTGATTTTACATAATTTTATAAAGATTAACTTAAAATCATACCAACTTGTATATAGAAAAACATAACATCAACATCGACCATTTCCATTTAATTAGAACACAAATACTTTGAAGTTGTTAAAAAAGAAATAGTTTGACTTAGTTAAACATTTATACACTGATAATAACTTTTAAACAATATTAAAAAATATTTTCAAAATTGAATTTAGTCATAGATAAAAGTATAAGTATTTTGCAAGCATTTGTCAAATAATATTTCAAAAATTCTTTCAGTTAGTTAACCATTTGTGCACTGGTAACTATCCATTATCACTATCATGAATAATAGTTCAAACTTTAATTGTCACATTGGATTTAATGACATTCAATGTAGGTATCCAGTAGTGTGAATGTAACAACCTAAATGATGGCATGACCTAATGCACCGTGAATATGATGGAGAGTTGAACTTGAAAGTAGCAAGCAACCATTCCTCAGGTGGTCCCATGTGATAACTAATTTGTGATTGTACCTTTAGAAATCTCATGAATTTCATATTGAGTTCATTACATAGAGTGTGTTTTTTAATGGTCATTGTTGGCTTAGGAGTTTTAAAGAGTTGTGTAATGATGGGATTGGTATAAGTGGTATAAGGTGGAAGGGTTAAGGGTGATGGAGTGTGAGAAAGTTAAAGTACATAGCATAATTATCAAAAAAAAATTGACTAGCTTTTGGTCCATTATTGTTAATTATGTTGACCATCTTCTCTTTCAACCAATAACGAACACTCACCTCCTCTATACGAAGGAGGACATTGAATGGAAGGTAGCAGTGATAGTTGGACAACCAACTGGACACCCATATGTATGCATATTAAATGTGACATCTTCCTCACTTGTAGGAAAATCATTATTTGCTTTGACATTAGTATTAAATACTAGGAGAAAATATATATTTTCCAAATTCTAAGGAAATTGCATTTAAGAGAAAACAAACATTAAAATAATAAAAAGTACACGAAAAAATATTCTTTTGATATTATAGTTTGTAGATCATTTTGATTACTTTCTTCCACAACATTTTCCATGACCTATAAGAAAATCCATTGAGATTAAAATTTATTTATAACCTTCTAAAAAACATATGAACCATAATCGTAAGCCTTGCCCTAATTAAACTCTAACCTAACCCTAAGTCTACTAATATGAAATCACATGATTTGTTTCTTTTAAGATCTAAGGAATGCATTCCATTCAATTATAACTAACATGTGAAATTAAATTATATATATTAAAATAAAATCTATTATATTTTCATCCTTTATTATAGTAATATAGTAATAATTATATGTGAAATAATTAAGTAGAGATAAGTATTAGTTATCATGTAGGAGTATGTCTAATGTTGTAGTTGCAAGTGCCTTGGCAGACATAATGCAAAATGCGGAAGCATAGATAGGGTACGTGAACTGTTTGATAGATTTCCTCAAAGAAATGTGGTTTAACTAGCTGCAACATCTACAGGATATGCATGAAATGGATTTTTTGGAAAGGCCTTTGAAATTCTTAAGCACATGCAACTAGTGAGAGTAAACCCAAGGAAGCCTTCAAAACTCTTAAGGTAATGTAATTGACATGAAAAATTTGGAAGTAAGGACACAACACATGAACTGATTAAAAAAATGCCTCCAAGAAATGTGGGCACATAGACAAGGTGCGAGAACTATTTGACAGAGTGCCTCAAAGAAATTTGGACACATAGAGAAGGCGCAAGAACTAATTGATAGAGTGCACTCAAGAAATTTGGATGCATAGACAAGGCACAAGAACCATGAAGGAAACTTCTATTGATTGTGAAGTTTGCATACTCATCACAGATTAATACATGTACTCGGTAGATGAATACATTCTAGGTTGAGATTCAGCATTTAGAATATTATGAAGAACATCCTATTTAACATAATATAGACTTGAGTGTACTATTGAGAGAGTAGAGTTTGGAACCAAACAATAGGAAACATTAATGCTCATAATTTGTCTAATTAAAGTTGTGTTGAACAAGGACAAGCTGACTTAAACAAAGAACATATTTAAAGTTGTGCTTTGGGATTTTTTGTGTTGTTTGATGGGTTTTATATAGTCCTCAAGATCTGGAGAACAAAATACAAAATATTGAGTGTTAACCCCCACTCCTTCCCAAACAAAATTGAATTAAATTGTGTCAATATGTTGGTCAGAGGAGATACAACAAGGAACTTGTCTTCCTTATTTTTTCACACATGTAACCACAACTTGGGGAGGAGAAAGCCAAGCACTTTCCCTTGTGGGGACTTGCAACAAAACCATAATATTTTCTTTTCACCCTACTACAAACCCCAATGCCTATGAATGATTTTGGTCTCTTTCATTGGCATAAAGTCTGCCACAAAGATGTTATTTTTGGTCAAAATAGCCATGGGCTTTGAATAAATGGACATGTACAAAAGAAAGGAGTTCCCTAAAACATGATTACTTTAATTTCATAACAAAAAAATGACAAAATAGTGAAGTCTTAAGAAGCTTATCAAGATATTAACTTTATGCTTCTATTTCTAAAGCTTTAAACAACACAATTTGTTTCAAGTTTGATTTACTATATTTTTTTTCTCAAAAAATTATGGATTTTCAAAATGCAATTACTGATGTAGTTTTCCAAATTATTTTCTATTGAAATTGTTATGCTCTACTTATATTATTTTTCTGGGCCCCTTTACCTTGTGTACCTTGTGTGCCTCTAACAATGGTATTGCCATTATCAAATTTTAGAGTCTAAACTTTTGAGCTCTGTAAAATATCAAATTCTAATTATTTATGACAAAAAATAGATGTAACTTTGTTACAGTTGCGAGCTTTTCATTTATTTTTACTCCTTTTGTGCAGATTGGTACAAACAATGGATTATTCGGTTATAGTGTTTCATACTACTCCAACTAGCCAAGAAAAAAGAAGTGGTCCTTACTAGAAGGTTCTATGGACATCTAGATTCTTTGAAATTCATTTGTAATTGAAGTTGAGACTATAACATTTTTTTGTGATTTGTAGGAAGGGTTTTACAGCCATGCATTTGAGGGAAGTTTGAGTAGGTATTAGTGTTAGTGCAAATGGGAGATTTGAGGGTAGTGGCTTCATGGTTTTATAGGTGTTTGGATACCAATTTCCAATGCAAGATTGTCCATGGAGGCCTCAATGAGGAAGTAAACCTTGTAATCAACATTTGGAGATAGTGGCTTGATTCTATTTGATACCACTCTTCTAGAGTGTTTTACCCACATTGGGTTATCCTTAGGTCAATCTTTGTTGTTCTTTAATACATGCTATTTTTATCTCCTCCTATTGTATAATAGCTTCCTATGTTTTCTTGAAGAGTTAACTTCTTTTCTAGCACTACCATATGCAAGTTTTACTTCTAAAGCAAGTTAATTAGCCTTTTATTGATTGCACTTCTTTGTATTCATTTTTATAGTTCAAGGAGTGGAATATCCATCTTTATTTTGGATTAGATTGGTATCTAAGCTGAGTTTTCTTTGTTTTGTTTGATGTTGTTCTATGGTGTGTGTTTGTAGTTTTTAACTTTTTAGTTTTATAATTTTATACTCATCACTGGATCAACTAATGCAAAAAATGAATGTTCTTTGCTTCCTTTGCAAGTAGAGATAATTACAAGGTAGGGGAAACATCCTAAAAGAATGGACTTTAGAGGAGTTAAAAGCTTTTCGACAATGAAGAAGGATTCAACAAATTGGAAGAAGATGTTGCTAACATCTCTCAATCTTTGAGAAGTCTTGACAAAATGGAATATGTTTGAAGGTTGGACAAATGAGCACCGTTTGGAAGCCACGATAGGATTTCCTTCCATTTTCACTTTTATGTATTGGCCAAATTCAATAGCCTTGGGATTTGACCTAATGATCATACTTAAAAGTAAACTATACCTTTCTTATATGTTTTTGCTTGAAGTCATCCAATTATGGAATTATAGGAGTAATGCAATAAAATTGCAACATCATCTTTTGCTCAGATTAATTTAATTATATTGTAATATCATGTAATGTTCAAATTTTGTATCCTTGGGTATCAACTGTAGTTCCAAGTCATAAGTTTGGCATGGCCATTTTCAGCTCTGGTTCATAAAAAAATATTGACAAGGACCTACTAAGAAGATAAATCAAATTAGGAAAAATTCAATTTAAAACACCTAAAAATGACTAAAAGAACCAAATTGGAGTGCTCGATGCCGTGAAGCATATTTTTCTCAACAACATCCACCTGAACTTGGTTACAAACGCTTTTATGAAGGAAAAGGTTTGTGATGAGGATTTGTGGTTGGTGATCAAAGTGGAGGAGAAGCTTATAGTGAAAATTAGCATACAATGTGTAGTGATTTTGTTCCAACCCTTTTCATGTTATATCTTGTGGTGCACTTTAATCTTGAGAGAGGTTATATCCTCTATAACTAATGGTTTAAATATGGTCTTCTTGGATATTTTTCTAACTAGGATTTATTTTTTAGATAACAAATTTAAATTGACTCTTGATTGTAGTTTTGATGTTTATACTTTAGCAAGTGTTGATGATAGTCAAATGATAAACAATTTCAGCTCAGGCTTGTTGAATTTCCCTAAAAATTGTAAGGTTGCTAGACTAATACTCTGATCTTATATGTTTTTTGTGTTTTCTTAATAATTAACCTCCTCCATATTTTACAAAAAAAATCAATACCTCCCAAAGGGAACAAGTTGATGTCACTCAAGAGTAAAAAATATTTAGTGTAAGTTTTGAGATTTTTATAGTGCATTTATTTGAGCAAATAAAAATTTGGCTCATCGAGAGGCCATTGAGATTGACTCACTAGAGTTGCTAAGTGAGGCCAGAGACAATCTATTTTGTGAATTTGATATAGTAGCTCTTGCCCAGGCAGCTTAGTGAAATGTAATTAGGAAAGAAGGATATATTTTGTTTTTTGTGGCAAATTGGATATTGATCAAATTCTTGTGTCAAAGAAAGATGCCAATTGATTTACAAATGATACAGTGTTAGTGATTCTATGAATAGATTCTCTAGAAGTAATTCAACCCAATTTTAACTCAACCTTCAATCATAAATATTATGTATTGTTTAATTCCCCACAAATGAATCCTAAGTCTGGAAAAAATGAAAAAATGAGGTTGTCTTTAAGATTATTTCTATAGGGGTTGGGGCCCTAGCTCGGTTTGCTAAATCTTTCCTGTTGTAGGAGGTTGGTCATGAGGTCTAGTCTCCCCCACCCCCGTGGTACCGAAGGGCATGTCACGCCAGCATTGTTGGTCAAGTTAAAAAGTTTACCAGGAACATTACAGTTTATAGGAGGTCATGCTACCTGATTCCTGCAGTATATAAAAAAAAGATTATTTCTATAAAAAATTCCTTGCTTGGAGCTAAACTGATATTGTTTGGCCCCTGCTACATTATGCATATATTCTTTAAGCTCAATCCATCTATATTTTCAAATAATAGTCTCAAAATACAACGATCCCATTTAAGTTAATTTGTTTCTCCTTTGATTTCATCAACTATAAAAGTTTGTACCATAAAGAAAATAAAATTTTCTGCAAGAATTCACTCTACACTATACCTTTATAAATTATAGTCTCAAAATGCAATATTCCCATTTAAATTCAAAAAAAAATCCCTAGGATTTCATTAGCTATAAACCTTGACCCCAACAAATAAAGAAAATTAAATTTCCTACAACAATATTCTCTACACTTTTGCTTGATATAACATGATTTGAATTTCTAGAGAGAAATCTTCATAATTTAAATACTTTATGAGATTTACCATTAAACAATTTTAAAATCTAACTAGAATTTAATTCTTTATATTTTTGAATTTAGGATGATTTAACTTCAATAGGCGTGTCAGGCCAACATCATCGGTCACGTTAAAAATTTTACCAGGCACATTACAGTTTATAGGGGGTCGTGCTACCTAATTCCTGCAGTATAAAAAAAAAGATTATTTCTATAAAAATTTCCTTGCTTGGAGCTAAATTGATATTGTTTGGCCCTTGCTACATCATGCACATATTCTTTAAGCTCAATCCATCTATATTTTCAAATAATAGTCTCAAAATACAACACTCCCGTTTAAGTTAGTTTTTTTCTCCTTTGATTTCATCAACTATAAAACTCTGCACCACAAAGAAAATAAAATTTTCTGCAAGAATTCACTCTACACTATACCTTTATAAATTATAGTCTCAAAATGCAATGTTCCCATTTAAATTCAAAAAAAAATCCCTAGGATTTCATTAGCTATAAACGTTGACCCCAACAAATAAAGAAAATTAAAGTTCCTACAACAATATTCTCTACACTTTCGCTTGATATAACATGATTTGAATTTCTAGAGAGAAATTTTCATAATTTAAATACTTTATGAGATTTACCATTAAACAATTTTAAAATCTAACTAGAATTTCATTCTTTATATTTTTGAATTAAGGATGATTTAACTTCAACAGACCCTCTCCCTTTAACCAATACTGGAGTATCATCACCTAAGTTGACTAAAGACATTCTGGATGGCCCTAAGGATGCAAATGCAACCTGAGAAGAACCCATATGATGAGTAGCACCAGAATCAATAATCCATGATGGAGATGAAGATGAAGATGGCATAACAACTAGAGCTTTGTCTTTTAATTTCTCTTTGTCCTTGGTATTATCCTGAGTTGATGAAGATGCCTTGCCAAAATTAGGAATCCCAATATTATTCTTTTTAAGAATATTTGAGAGACTTTCAATTTGTTTCTTCATGCATTGATGTTCATCATGCCCTAGTTTTTTACAAAAGGCACATATTATCTTCTCAGTAATGTGCTTACTTTGTTGAGAAGATTTATCCTTTTTCAAATCATCAATTTTATCTCCTTTCTTACCACCCTTGTCCTTTTTAGTGTTTTTCTTCCCATTTGAAGTTTGTGGCTTTTCATTCCCTGTAATTAGAGTTTGAGGCTTCGTAGACTTCAAAGAACCCATCTGAATTAGTTTCTCCTGTTCCCTTGTGAGATCAGAAATAAATTTATCTAGAGTGGGCATTCTCCATGATGCTCCAAGAGCACTTTTAGTAGAATAGAAAGTTGATACAAACACAAAAAATTCTGGACCTAATTTGGAAAGTACTGAAAGGATTAATTGATCCTCTTTCTTGTCAATTCCACAATCTTTTAACTGTAACTTTAAAGATTTAAACTTTGTGAAGAAATCTTCTAAAGTTGTAAAACTTCTAGGACTAAGACCTAAGAGCTGATTTTCCAATTCATGACTTCTGAGTTCATCAATTTTTCCAAATAGTTTGTCTAAAGTTTCCCACACTTGATTGGGTGTAGTTAAATTTTTGACATGAAACAATAATTCTGGAGATAGATTTAAACACAGAAAGCCAAATGCTTGATCACATTTGTTGAAAAACTTTTCTTTTTCTTTGGCTACATTGGATTCTTTTTCCGTTCCCATAATTACCCTATATAGGCCCTTATTTTTTAGTACAAGACTAACTTTAATCTTCCAATCATGATAATTGAAAGGTGTTAGTGGAGGAATGGGAACTGTAGACTCCATGATGCTTTTAGTCACTTAGATAGTAGATGTAAAAAAATTGAATGAAAGAGATAAAGAAAGTGAAAATGAAGATGTGAAAAAGGTAACACACCTACACAAAAAATCACTTCTCTAGTAAGTGTGCAATATAAACACACTTAAGTACCGTCGATGTAAAGAGGGTGGCCTAGTAGAGAAGGATGTCAATCTAATGAATTTGTCAGTGATACAAAGAAAATGCCAATCTCCTACACCTCTGAATCATATGCAAAGAGCATTAGGAAGTCTGCAGCCTCCAAATAAAGGGGTGGCCAATCTGACAACAGACCGGGCCTCACACAAATCTTTGTATTTAATCATGCCTCAAGCAATTAAATCGCACCCCAGATTTAATTGTATTTAGTTGACTAGGTTGACTTGCCAAGTGGAGAATTCAATGGAGTGTTTGGAAGGACTCCTTCACACATCTTCACTCCACTCTGCAACAAATCGCTGTTTGAGAAACCCTCTCCTATGCTTAGATATGGCAGCTGATTTGATACATTATAGATGAATTCATGGCATGGATTGATGCATTATTGATGCATTCATGGTGCGGATCTCTCTACATTAAGGCGTAGATCAGCCAAAAGTGATATTCAAATTGTGATGAATTTCTGCCAATCACGAAGAATTCACGTGGCCTAAGATCCTCCAAATTGCGGCTTGCAATGAGTGAAATGACCTACAGTTGAAGGGAATCAACCTGCAAATTCAAGCAACTAGTGGATATGAGTAGGAAATTGCTCAACAATAGAGAAAAAGAAACCCTGCAGATGATGAAATCATGGCCATTGAATGCAACAAATAAACTCCAACATGTTTGGAAATTAATTGTGCCATTGTGAGTAAAGGTATCACAATTTTTCTAAGATGAATATGAGATGCACAGGTCGACTCCAAGAAATGTCTAAGAATTCTCTTAGAAATGCTTAACCATCTTCCCACATTTTCCTGCTTTGGCCTGTGTGTGCCTGTCTTCTTCACTGTGGGGTCCTTCGTTGGGCTGAGATAAAGAAGTGGCCTGCAGATGAAATTGATTCGAACAACGAGAAAATCAAGACTTGAAACTAACCACAATGCGCTGATACCATGTGGAAACAGCCAAGATCATGGAAAAACAAACAAGCACAAGATTGAAAGTGAAATTGAATAACTTGTATTACAAATGAACAAGTATAAATAGGTGAAGTTTGGGAAACAATACTCCACGATAATAGGAAAGGTGGAAAAATAAGAACCAAGAGAATAGCTCAAGGTTCAACCAACCTAAAATGTAGCAGAGATGTGTCAAATATGGGGTGACACATCTACTAATGAATCATAGAGTGGGAGATGTATCAAACATGGGACAACACATCTACTAATGAATGATAGAGTTGAATTAGTCTTTCCACATGTGAGGAAAACTGCCAACTATGGTTAAGTTAGGTATAACTCATGTGAGTTATACACCAACAATGGGCTATAGAGCTTTAAATTCAGCCATTATGTTTCTAGAATTTCTTCTTTACCAGTCTATCATATATTCCTATAAATTGTACTTCAAAGGAAATATGTCCTTAACTATTCAAGTTGAAATGAAACAAATTTAGCTAAACTTGATAATCTGCACTGATGAATTGTTGATTTATTGTATATATTGAGCTTTTTTGGTCTTCATAAATCTAATTAGAAAATCTAATAGGTATTTGTACTTTGTTGAAAATGGGGCATGATTATTTGCATACAGTAGTAGTGTGGATCATTATCAAGGTTTGTCTCACTCCCCAAAGCCAGTTAATCATATGGCATACTCTCAGGTTTTAATTCTCACTCATTTATCACTTAACAAAAGAACCATACATAAGCACTACTCCATGCACTTGTGATGGAGCTTTGGAAGATCCTAAGGAACCATATTGGTATAGGGTACTTTACAAAGGAGAAAAATAAAGTAAAGGTATTTACATATGGAAATTCTAGTGGTAATATTTTTGTACCCATGTTTGTTTAGATGAATACTTAATGACCTTATTGACATGGTTGTTGAGTGACCATATATTTGAAGAGGGAGATACATTTCTTGCTAGAGTTGGTGTAAGAACATGGAGGAAGGAGCTATTCACTGATTGTTCAACTACATCAAATTACATTAATGAGCATCTAATGTTTCGAGATCTATTTGAGTATCAAATAGGAGATTTCATATTTGAAGGAAATTCACAAAACATTTATATTGATCACCTTCGTAGTAGATTGATAAGAATATTCAAATGCCTATTTTTTTGAAAATAAAAACAATATGAATTCAAAAAATAGAATTTGAACAACTGGATCAATGCAGGTGTGGTGATTTTGGACAATATCAAAGAGGACATCAAATGCTAAACTTGAATGGGAATCAACATTTTCATGCAATCTAACAACCATAGCAGTGAGACATACCTATAGTTCTCTCTCGATTCAACAATCTATAATTTACCCTCTGAATCCCTTTGTGCCTACCTTGATAACAAAATCTGAAACAAAAACTATGAAAGCAGATCAGCTAATTTTGGACAATATCAGAGAGGACAACAAATGCTAAACTTGAACAGAAATCAACATTTTCTTGCAATCTAACAACAAGACATACCTATACTGCTTTCTCCACTGGGAAATCTACAATTCACAGAGTAAAATTGAAAGACAGAGCCTCTTTTAATAGAGGTCTTCGTGAATTGAAAGATAAGAACATGTGAATAAAACAAAGAAAAAAAACTATAGAAAATTATAACAAAAAATAAATAAATACACTTGAAAAATAAACAAAAAAAATTACAAATAAATACATTGAATTTTTTATAATTATAAAAAATAAATTTGTGTTACTAATAAATTTCACCCTAAAAACTTAAAAATTTATTAAGTATTTAGTTTTTACTTATTTTTAATTAAATTGATTTTAGAATATGAAAAAGCAAGATTACTTCGATTTTTTTTTTTTAATAAAATTGAAAATATTAGATGACACTAAGTATTTAGTTTGCATTTTTTTTTAATTAAATCAATTTTAAAATCTAAAAAAGAAAATTACTATAAATTTGAAGAACTTGAAAATTTATTGCATGACACTAAGTATTTTATTGCAATTATAAACATTTAATTACTATAATTAAATTAATTATAATTATGAATATTAAATCTCAGTATTAATAATAATAAAAATGAAATCATTATAAAATTGATTATGATATTAAAAAACAAGTATTTTAAAGTGGATATGAATATTTTATTCTTTCCTTAAATTTAAATTCAAAAAATAAAAACTATTGAAAATATAAAAAATAAAAAATAAATACACTATTAAAAATAAACAAAAAAAATTACAAATAAATAAAAAATATATTTGTGTTACTAATAAATTTCACCCTAAAACTTAAAAATTTATTAAGTATTTAGTTTTAATTAATTTTATTTTAAACTCTGGAAAAGCAAGATTACATCAGTTGTGAATAAGATATCAAATCAATTTAGATCTACTTTAAATTTGCTTGAAAAAACGTCTACATACAATGAATGTAATTATGATAAGTTGAATACCATTTGAACGCCAAATTGAAACTAAAGAATTTTTCTTATTGTTGAATTTTGCTTTTTTATGGATGCCATTGTAATAATAGGCGTAAATAAAACTAAAAGACCGGTGCAAACGATATTTGACAAACCTTAGACATCAAGAATTCGAAATGAAGTGGCTAATGGCGATTAATCCGTTCGTAGCTGTAACATCTGGATAAATGAACTAATTTGGTGGACTTTTAGCCTTATTAAACATTATATGAAAGGCTTATTCTTTCTGTCAACTGTTTTATGATATATATTAAAAGACATTTATGTCTCCGTAATACTCATGGAAAGAAGTCAATGTAGAAAGGAAGGCAATTGACAACAAGCTAGAAAAAACGATAAAAGCGCACGCATATAATAATATATATATACAATATCGTTTATTTAGATAAGGGAAAGCCTTATTATAAAAGGTGAATGCTTGATCCCTCTAGCTTAAGGCCAGCTGATGGTGTTACTAATTGGCCAGGTTCACAGCAGACCAGTAAATGCCTAGGTAGTTACCCACGCTGCGGTAGAGTATTACATTTCCACCATCATCGACGGCCAAAGATGCAGCTCCAGCACATTTAGGCAAATAAGAGCAAGCGCTGACATTAGTCCAAATGACCTTCTCCTGGTTCCACAAGTCCAATGTTCCGTCACTGCGAAAGTTTAGAAAGCAATTACTTTGAGGCACGGGAGCATTAGAGTCGCTTCGCCACAGTACAGTGCCTTCTTGATCCTCCAAGTTGAGCACGCAGGGTGCCATTACATGACCTGACTGAGGAATGGTGAGCTTGTATTTGGCGTTGGGAGAGAGAAGAGAGTCTCCAGGGTACAATTGATTGAAAGCATGGGCACTGTGGTGGGAGAGTAACATGTGGGGCTGGATGGTGCAGTCGGCTACACTGTTTTCTTCAGCTTCGGAAATAACCTTGTTGGCTCCACCATCAGCGGGCTGGACGGGAGCCGCACTTGAGTTGTATGTCTCTCTCACATAGTAATCGATCCAGTCTGTGAGGTTCGAGACAGCAACCCACTCGTAGCCGTCCAGAAGATAAGGCTTAATGGTTGGGAGTAAGCGCTGGAACGCATCCAGTAGCTCGCTGCCTTTGGTGGTGTCGGTCTCCAACATGGAGACGCTGCACTGGCTGCTCCAGCGAGTGAGTCTTATGACTACACCCTTCCCACTCACGTTCAGGTACTTGTAAAATATGCGGCCCGCGTGATAGTTTCTGAAGGGCAGAATATCGTTCTCACTGTTGTTCACAAGCGTTTCCAGAGCTTCGTAAACCTCCTCTGCTTCCTCCGGCGTCAGCTTTCCCGAATTGCTCGGCCTAGTTACGGTCAGGCATGTGCAACATGAGATGTTGAGGAGAAGTAGGGCAAACGCCAAGGCAACTGAAAGATAAATACCACGAGCAGCCATTTTCTTTAATAACTTGAAATTGTCTTCTGTCTGACTTCCCTATCCTGTGTCCTCTATTTATAGGGCGAGGGCGTGTTCCTTTTAGTCTGGAAATCGATTTATTGGATGTCTAGTCTGCAGCACTAAGCGAAAGCCACGAATAAGAATTGTAGTGGGAACGTCCTGTCCCCAAATATGGGAGACTGTTCGCAGCACCAGGTCCTTTAGTCCACTCTACTTTCGTCTGCTTATTAGACTGAGACAATCTATTTCCATTAATCCAAGCTGATCATGATTATGTTAGAGAATGCCATCGGTCCACATTCACGTTAATGCTCAATGACAGTGCTGCCATATTGCTTAAACTTCCACTCCCTCTTAAACCATTATTTATTGTTTCAATTATTGAATAATGATCTGCAAAGTTATGAAAGTGCGTTTGTCTCTGTTTTGATTTAATTAATTATATTTTGTTTTAGTGATCTACGTGGCCTTTCATATGGACCAAGTTTTCCCCACTACTTTTCATTATTTTGCATCATAGTAACCAATAGGACTAATAATACACATACCATTATTTCGAGTGGGTTTGTTTTTATCTAATAATTAATAGAGATATGGTATATTTCTTCATTATGACTTATTGATTTCTTTTAATCTAGTTTGATTTTACCTTTATATATTTAATAAATTAATTTTGTTTTTGAACTTGTTCAAAAGTATTTAAAGATTTTCACAAAGAATTTTAGTTAGATTTAAATCTTTGTAGAATTTGATAGTCTTCAAATAAATATGTGATTGCATTGTAAACATGCTAATCCTATATTAATAAGTGAAGAATAGAGAAGCACGGGAAATAACATGGAATAATGATCTACAATATAATACGTCACCATTCTTTTATCTCTACTTTAATAATATGGTCAGATAAAATTTCAAAGACCTTTTGAATTATGGACCTAAATGGTACACTACGTATTATTTTTATTCTAAAATAAATAAACTATAATTAATCCTAATATTGGACTGCATGTCCTTTGATAAGTAATGACAATGCTTTGCTACAAGGATATTGATTTAGGAGATTAAAATCTTGATTATGAGTTTGATTTTAATAATACTAGTCTTGATTTGAATGACATGTTTATTTCACAACTCAAACTGACCTATATACAAACTATAGTGTATTGTCATTACTAGTCTTAAGAACCATAAGAAGGAACGCAACTTGGAATTTTGTTTATTCAATTCATATATTTAAGACTCAAAAATTAACTTTTTATAACCATGAAGATTTGATAATTATTTTTAAGTATAGGTAAGTATTAATGAAGATCATACTAACCAAGTACATAGGTGAACGTATAGCTTCAAATGATCTTGGAATGGATACTTGTAATCATGTATAACTAGCATAGAAAAAGTAAAATAGAGTAGTGAAGTATTAGGTTGAGAAGCAAAATGATGGCTATGTTAATTGTAATTAGATAGTGTTTCTTTATTTTACTAATATCATGATAACATCTTTCACACTTTTTTCTTGCCATTTTCATACATGCATGTATTATACATAGAATGTTCAAAATTTTGTTCCTACATGATGACATCCTATACAATACTTTTTATGAAATTGTTAAATGTGACACATATATCTTACATGACAATTAAAACATTGCTTTTACATTATAAAATATGACATATTTGTTAGGATTTACATCAAAGATCAAAATAGCAAAAACCTTGTGCTTCCACAAAAACACTTGCACATAATGAGCCTAATTCACATTATCAAAGGGATTGATAAGAGAATTACTTAAACAGTACAATATGGACTTACATACATGTATAGGCAAGGAAGAAATAATCCACCCGTCATGTGGATTGACAAGTTCCCCAATATGTGGCACAAATAAGTAGACACATGTCCTATAGGTGTCAACCTAAGGATCACTTGGAATATGCCAAAAAAATACCTATTTGACCAAGTCATCAACCTTGGTGGAAAGTGTCGAATGACTATAAAAGTGGCCTTTGAAATGAGATAGAAATTATTCCAACCTCAAAAGGTATGCGCATGAGGTTTACCAAACAACTAGGTAACCTCTAGAGGCCTAAAATGTTGCAAATTGAGTTAGACAAGATGTTTTCTAGCCTCATCGACCTAAGTACACTTAAGATATACTGAATAGATAAATTATTCATTATAACACCCCCCTTAAGTGATACTTGGTAGAGATCACAAAAGTAAAATAGATAGAAATGGGTCTTGGTTGCAAGGTCATGTTAGGTACCCATGTATATAGTTTCTCATAAAATAGAGTAAATGAGAAAACCTAGTGGGAACAAAACTCCTCTTCAAAAAGTGAAAGAGAAGGATTTAAGAACTTTTGAAAAGATGTCCCATGATGGTAGGAACATCATGATGAAGAAATTTTGAATCATGTAGAAGTTGTAAACTCTATTGAAGATGAATTGGTGGCTATTGGGATCAATGAACCTCCAAGAAATATGGATCAAGATAATAGATACAAAACACTACATGAGTGAACATATGAACACTACTCAAACATGAATACATAAATACCTATGATGTTTAAAATATGGATAGTAATATGATTCTAGAGTAATGCACAAGTGACATGTGTACACTACTAAAATGTGCATTATTGTGCTCTACAAAAGTACTAGAATATTAGAAAATATGATCCACTAAAATAATCCCCCATATGAGAGATCAAGATAAAAGGTCTATGAGACCCTCCAAAAAGAAGATTCCTCTACTACTTCATTGAAATAAGCATTAGCATAACACTATGATAATCCCACTTTAATACTAAGAGATATAATCCGACCAACTGAAATCAAGCACAAAGGTGTGTAATGAATTTAGACCCAGAATTAGGTCCAAAAAAATGTACAAGAAACATAAAAAAGTGTGTATCAAGACACACATGCATGAGGCAAGAATCATGAGGATCTATTGTTGTGATGGCTAGTCAAGGCACTAGACAACCCCCCATTACACTTTATAATGTAGTGTAAGTATAAATTTCCCTCCCTAAGGAACACACATTCAATTTTGTGGCACTTTATGTGAGTGCATTTCTAAACTTAAATGTTGTTTATGAGTTTTTACAAGTTTATGTCATGGGGTAGATAAAGAAGACATAGATTAAGTTATACTTTTCAAACCTCAAGAAAATTAAAATGAAAACCCCCATTAATAAAAAGATCCACATTTTTTTTGCAAGTTGTAGGAAAACAAAAATATCCCCCATTTTTACAAGCTATGGAAAAATAAAAAATGACCCCTCATTTTCCAAGCTTTTTTAATAAGCCCACAATCAACTAACCACTAAGAAGTTACCATTAAATACTAATACTTACAATAGTAATTTGACATTAAAGATGAAAAAAAAATATTACATAAAAAAAGGCCTCTGATTTGTGGTATGAAGCTGGTGTCAAAGGGCTATGAGCAAGGCTTCACTTGAGGGGATCTTAGCAATAATCCAACACTAATTGGTAACTAACAATTTACCTTTCATTTACCTACGCACCTCTACTTCAGCAATACAATGACAATTTATGTGTTGATTAAGATGGTAAATAATCACACCAATGATGAATGTAGATCATGAGTGCCAAGTGTTATGTGCAGGGAGATATGGAGGAAATGACCAAGAAAATCCTACTATACAAGGGTGTGACTTGCCAATAAAAGAGTGCAGCTTGGAAATGAAGCACCACGACCTGCTAATGCATAAAATGCAGACAAAATGAATGAGGTTTTGATCTCCACTAAGCAAAAGAAATACAGTCACTTAGCAAAAGAAATCCCACAACCTGCTCTAATTTATATTGTCCCATTCCTCAAGTAGCAACAAAAGATGTTTATCCCATGTGCATGGAGGTTGATGCATTGGTGAAGGGTGATATGAAGATAAAAGATGAAGCAAAATAATGGATGAGCACTTTGATCTTCTATCCTCCCAAACTCTGCACATACCAATTGTGATGCAAAATGTGTTCACATAGACCAAGGTGAGCGAGACTCTAATTGAGCTCACTCTTTGATCTTCCTACAAAATTAGTGATAGAAAACAACCAAACTTAACAAAATATAGTAGTTCATCCGAAATCTTGCATTTAATAAAAAATTTCTACCAAAATGGTAGATTGGTAGAGGGCAGATTTTACCTCTGCTAAAAAATAATCATTTTTTACAAATAAATCATTAAACTATAGATTGCATACACCCAATGTAGAGATTATCTTTTTACATGCAAATCAAATTGAATGGAACTCTAAATTAGAATTGATGCAATATTTTTAGGAAGGTTTTTGTAGCATTTATCTCATACCATATTAGGATTTGCATTCAAGATCATAATAGCAAAACCCTTATGCTTCCACAAAAACACTTGCACTTTGTTGTGTGGTCTCACAACAGTCCCATTTTTCGTTTGGCAAAATTTGGACCCCTCTTTTTTCCCCTTTTCTTTTCTTCTTGCTTGTGTTGGTTTGTTCCCTTTTGGAGGAAATGGTAAAATGAATTTTTTGCTTTGAAATGCTCAAATCTTGATCAAATTGGTGTTTTCCTTGGCTTGGGGTGTTCCAAATCTTGCATTCCCTATAGTTTTATTGTTTTATCTGGATTCCTGGGTTTTTGTGTGTCGGGTGTTGCTTGTCTATGTGTAGTGCATATTTTTCAAAATTTGCATAGCGCCTGGCTGATCATTACACCTGGTGAGTATTCACCCCCTCGGTTCTCTCCTAGGGGAAGTGTTCTTTGGTGTGCATACATCAACATTTCTTTTGATTAAATTTGTGGGTGGTCTCCTTTTTCCGCAGAAATAGAAACAAGAAGTTTTGGGAACTGAGTTCATTTGAACAATATCGGTCTTGACATTTATCCACACCTGGGTATCCGTTGCACCCAGTGCTCATAAACCCGGTAAGTAAAAACCCGATTTTGACAATTCTTTTGGGGTCGCGTGTTGGATATTTCAAATACAATTTGTAACTAGCATTTTGACATCCAAGCTAAGCACTTGCTCTAGTATCTTTTTCTAACATTCGCTCACGTGACATGCAAGCATGCCACATGTGTTTTCCCACTACCTTCTTTCCAAAGGTGGGCTCAAAACAAAAATCAAAGGCTCCAGGATGTGAACCCTAATCCACCATGATTGTACCCCTTTTAGGATAATAAATGCACAATAAAAGAATTAATGAAGGTCATAAAAACACATGTAGTTGGCACCACCCCAAACATGCAGATGCCTCCATAAGACATTACCGTGTAAGAGATAATATATTTGCAATAACCCTAATGAATTAAAATGATGGTTGAGATACACATAGAAAATAAGTTTTAGAGTGCAAAGGGAACGTGTTTATTAGAGTTAAAAAAAAAAAACTGTTCAACCTTCTTATCAGCATATCTAGGTACTTTCCTTTTAACTAAATTCTATTGATCTTTTATGTATGCTTGGTTGTGGTTAAATAATATCACCTTTGGTTAACTCTTGGAAATAAACACTATTATTTTGGAGGGATTTAACCTAATTTTAATGAGTAAATGGTTTTGGGTAAATGAGTTTTTATGAATTATTAAGAATGTGTTGGTGTAATTAATATTTAATTACACTTTACATAACTTTACTAAGGTATTATTTATTTCCTAGGTTAATTAATTCTCATCTTTATCTTTTGAGCTATCTCTATCTTGTTGCTCGGATAAGATTAGGGTTATACATCTTTGTTTTTATAAAGCAAATCATATCTTGTAATTTAATGAATTCTCAATAATATTTTTGCACATCTTTATGCAAATCTCTATTTTTCTGATTTTATCTTATGTGGAAGATCTATTCTAGTTTGCAAATCTGATCTTGGTTTCTAACATGAGTATCGAGCCTTGATTTGTAGCCCCTTCTCATATTTTTTAAGAAAATCATTCACGGGGTTCATTGAGATTCCTCGAGGGTTTCATACCTCGAGATTGTCTCTCTATTTTAGTGCTCTTGCATGGTTAATTTTGGTGCATGTTGGAGGAAATCTGAGCTCATATTCGAGTCTAGGGCTATTGAAAAAGTCAAGATCAACTTTTGTTTCGCCTAAATCTGACATTTTATGCCAGAGTTACGAGGGTTTGAAGATTTGCTAGATCTGGGAGTT
Organism: Sequoia sempervirens; assembly: GCA_007258455.2. Taxonomy (NCBI): domain Eukaryota; kingdom Viridiplantae; phylum Streptophyta; class Pinopsida; order Cupressales; family Cupressaceae; genus Sequoia; species Sequoia sempervirens. The sequence continues at coordinate 318,379,234 of VDFB02058242.1, read as the reverse complement.
GCAAAGCATTTGGTGCATTTTCAGGCAGATCGGACCTCGCCATCAGATCTAGAGCGTCTGAGAGATGAAAAATGACATATAACTCACCTATATTCGGTGTCAGCTATTCACGAGGCAAAAATAAATTAGCCAGCAGATCATACAGCCTGCCAGGTACAAGGTACGGTACAGTTGTAGAATAAAAAAAATTATAAATTTTTGATATGTTCAAAATATTTTTTTATCGGGCTTTATTAAAAAAATTTCATCAAAATTGTTATGAGGAATTTTATTAAAAATTATATGGGGGCTTTGATTGTTTTCTACGGACTGTATTGCTGGTACATCCATACCCTGCCATTGACAGTCTTTCTCTGGCACTCGTGCCTCTCATCGGCCCTTGCTGCCTTCTCTGTACACCGCCGACAACCCTTATTTCTTCGGCTTCCCATCACATCAGCCTCCTCCCCGGCTTTTATTTTCTTGGGGCCCTCCAACCCACTTCTTTCCTCCATGTACTCCTATCCTTAGCCCCCGTCACATCAGCTCCCGGGAGCCACCACGGGTGGGAAAGTGGGAGGTGGCACCACCTTTCATGCCACCACCATTTCCGCCTCGGCCGGGCCGGGCCTCGGCCAGTAAAGGTATTTTTGTAAAATCCCCCTCGGGTCATATGGCTGACTGTATTAGTCTTAAAGGTGCTTAAAGTTTGCACCTATTTAGCCCGCGGCAATCCCCGCCAATTGCCCTCATACATGCATTTTTTTCATTTCGTCATAACTTTTGATCCCGGAGGCAGATTTTTTGAAACGAGATATCACCGGAAAGCTGGCAAGCCCAATTTTCTGATGGTGAAGTTTGTTTTTAGATATTTTTCTGTTTGATGGGATATTTTTCTAGTTGAAGTCAGATGTTCTGATTTTGCTTCGGAGGGCATATTTTTTGACTCAGTGATCCTTTTTTCATCATTTTCACGACATCAGAAAGCTGATTATGTCCTCTACATAGATCCTCTGACATTAATTTATATTTTTTATGGTTTTATGATTTTGTATGCCTCCTTTACAATCATTGGGTTATTGTAACAAACGAACTGAGATAAAGTTCCATTAGGGGGGTTTCTTGCATAATAAATCTGATTAGAGTGTAGTTTTCACTTTGATCTCCATATCCATTTGATTTGATGATAGCTCGCATGGGTTATATCTGGTCTCCTAGTTTCTTTTGGCCACATTTTTGCTATAGCTTGACACATATCGGATTCATGGTTCACACTTCGTTGAGAGAGATTATGTTTCTTGATCCTCATTGGTTTAGATTCTTCTCAGTTTGAGGGCCATGTTTTTGTGGTTATTGTTCCAGAGTCTATTTTTGGTACTCCTTCCCATGGAAGAGTTTCAGTCACATTTTGGCATCGACATCGAGATACACGATTTCCAGATTCTGTCATCATCTCATCTACTGTTGCTTCACATATTCTAGGGTTGTTCCAATGTTCCATGGCATCGGGTCTGCTGTCACATTATCATAATTCTAGTTTTGGTTTAAATTGTAGATAGAAGTATCTTTCCTTGCTTGTCGGATTGCAGTTCCAGTGTTATTCCACAGTGTTCTTCTAGTGCTTCTTTGTAGCAGTCATCTCATTGTAGGGGGGTTTTGTCCCACTAGGTTTTCCTTCTCTACCTCATCATTGCATTTGTAAATGAGTACCTAATCAAGCATTGTTGTTGGCACTCATCTTTGCATAATAATTTGCTTCTCCCTAAGTTGTACTTATGGGGGTGTTGGTGTAATTAATATTTAATTACACTTTACATAACTTTACTTAGGTATTATTTATTTCCTAGGTTAATTAATTCTCATCTTTATCTTTTGAGCTATCTTGTTGCTCAAGATAAGATTAGGGTTATGCATCTTTGCTTTTATAAAGCAAATCATATCTTGTAATTTAATGAATTCTCGAATAATATATTTGCACATCTTTATGCAAATCTCTGTTTTTTTTATTTTTTCTTCTATGGAAGGTATTTTGGTTTGCAAATCGATCTTGGCTTCTAACGTATCACATGGTTGGAATTAGCCCTAATTTGCATGTAGAGCATATATACACTAATCATGCAAGAAATTGATGGAGACATGAGTACTTCACAAAAGAAGCAACCTAAAGAGGAATTTGAATTCCATGTCTCGAAAGACATACCCACCTATTGAATGACTACACACACCCATTTTGGAGGTTTTAGCAGGTATGAATTTGCTTGAAGGATTCAACAACAAGATGCTACCCAATGTACCAAAAACATGGTTGCATGAGGAATATATTTAGCAGCAGGGTTCCCATTGGCAATGGAGGCTCTTGAGTTAATCCTTGAATGCATGAAATGGTATGACACATATATCAGAGCTATCATAAAAGAAGGGAGGGTTTATGTAGGCCTCTTGATACATGGCATTGTATACACGTTTGGGCTCCCTGCTTTCACTAGAATGAATGTAACAGAAATGGGGGATGTGATAGAACCATATATGAACATACAAGAACATAATAAGAAGTTGATGATATCAACATGGTTCCAGGAAAAGATGAAAATGATGTCAAAGCATATTCTAAGGACAATATTCATTCAAGAAGTCTAGGATATGATAGCCTAGTTAAGTAGAATGGTTAGGTGCAATGACGTTAGGAAATTTGAACCCCAAATGTTTGAGATTATTAGGAAAATGAGAGAAGACCCTATCTAGGTCTATTCAGAAATGTTTATTAGTGATAGATTGCATGAGCAGACACATACGTTCTTAACTACCAAGTGGTTCACTATGTCTTCATATGTTATCTATTCATGTGCCCTAAGTGCCAACATTCAACGTTTGGACAAAGTGAGAACTATGGGAAGAGAACCAAGAAATAATTTGATTTATCATAATCTACCCTAGATTCCTACTAGCTAGTATCGAGAGCATTATCATAGGGTAAATTATGTCTTTGTTATGAAGTTGGTCATATTCATGGAAGGGGATAAAGCAAAGAAACTATCTCAAAGCACGGGTTGCTATACACACTACTAGATGTTGGTTCATTCAGTTTCCTATGTTCACTTATGAAAAGAGGGAATATAGGTTCACCATAATGAAACAAAATGGTGAACCCAATTTTACTCCTATTTTGATTCAATATGTGTGCTATATTATGCAAATGAGTAACATCAATTAAATCTAATTGATATAGCAGTCAAAAGGGAGATTTGAAATGGGTCAAATGTTGTGTACCTTTCACCAAAAATGCTTTTTCAAACCTCACTAAGGACTCGCTCATCCTATGGAAAATGGGCCTTGGCTAGGGCTATGGAAAACCAATTTATGGGTTTTATTACTCTTAGTCTGCACTTCTAGATTCTAGTCGGGCACTTTCATAAATCCAAAAATAAATCTTGTAGTTCAGTTTCCATGATTTTTCAAGAAAGGTGACAAATTTGACAACTTTGCAACTTTCTTCAAATTTTCTTTCCAATTGCTCTTCAACCTAAAACATGCAATCACACGGCAAAGAGGAGGAAAATTTTGTTTGTTAGGGAATATGGGTTTTCCTTGGTCAAACCCCATTTTGATAATTAAAACTTGAAATGAATAAAATCATGAAGGAATGATGAATGAGAAAATGTAATGTCACAACTCACCAATATTTATTTGAATCCTTGGATAAAAAATCTACAAAGTAGCATGAAGTGTCATCAATGAATGTAGATCTTGATCTTGAAATTGATTTGAAACAATTCCTTGAATATGCTTAAATTAACCTTGAATACCACATCACCACATTAGCTCAACAACATGCATGATACAATTCATCTTTGACATGAAAATGGGAATCTTGATTGTTGCAATGATCTTCTATAAATCTACCCTTGAATGCCTTGAAAATATTCTTGAATGCTCCACCTTGATCTAATGAAGTTACATAAAAGTTCTAGGATGAAACATAATGAAATATCCTCATATTTATATATATCTTATCATTAATTAATTCAAATATCATAAGCCGACATCAAATAATGGATTTGAAATCATTAAAATACA
>VDFB02058242.1:318321924-318375081 GCA_007258455.2 Sequoia sempervirens | reverse complement strand
GGAAGTGCCTTTCCTCCAGTTTTGATTTGTGATCTACGTGCTCTTCCATATGGGCCAAGTTTTCTCCAATAATTTTCAATCGTGTCGCATCTTAATAACCATGACTAATATTAACTATAGTGCTATTATAATTGGAATGGTAAGAATTGGATGTAGAGTGGGCAGCACTAAGCGAATGCCTATCCTTATAGGCATATTGTTGTAGTAGTGGGAACGTCCTTTTCCAGAACTATTTTGACCACCCCCAAATATTGAAGGCTGTTTGCAGCACTATGTCCTTCAATCCACTTTACTTTATACTGCTTCTGAGATTGGAAGTATCCATCTCCTTCATTAATCTATGATAACAATGATTGACTTGGAGAATGCTATGCTCAACTCAATGTCTATTTTGTTTCCATTAATCTATGTTGTTGATGATTAACTTAGTGAATGTTATCCTGAACTCAATGTCAGTTTTGTTTAAACTTCCACTCCCTTTTAAACCCACTTCTTATTGCTTTGCTCAATCACTGAATACTTTAAGCGTATTGTGCTTTCTAATTATATGGCCTCATGGGGCTTGGGCTTCTATTTTTATGGAGGAGGAGGTCCTATATACTATAGGATTAATTGAGATCTTTTTCAGAAAAAATAGGAGCCCCTACCTTTTAGGAATGAATATTTTAGTTGGTGAGATTGGGTTGGGGCTAGAAATTGCCCCTACAGCTTAGGAGTTTTTTATGCCACTTGTCTCTCATCTAAAATTTTAAATTCTCATTAGAAAATAAAAATGAGATAATTTTTCATTTATTTATTATTTTTTATCAAAGCACTATAGTTCATTCCTTAAATTTTGGAGCTTAAAATTTTAAATAGAATTGTAAGATTAAATCCATGGGACAAAAACCTTTAAAATATTCCTAAAAAAGATAAGCAGCATACACTGAGATTTTGAAGGAAGCCCCCCTCCATGGGACCTTACCCTTATTCTTTGGTTGAACATAAAGATAATTCATAGTATGATAGTTGTTGAAGTGTCCTTGCTCATTTTTTTATTTAAAGTTATATTCTATTCCACAATCTAATGTGATCGTTTCTTCAAGCATCTTAATAGACAACAACAAAAAGTAAATTGATTATTGTATGAATAATAATTATATTATAATTTCAATAATTATATTGGTGTTCTATTTTAACAGATTTTAATTATATAACTTTTGAGTCAAATTTTATTCATGTATGTTTTATGAATTATTGTTTATAAGAATTCAACTTTTATTAGCATCAATGATCCATTTATTACAAGGGTGAAATATTATGTCTTAGTAGATCAAACATACTTAACCATGATGTTTCTCCCAATAACAAGTGCACATAGCTACCTATCCCATTTAAAAATTATTAGCAAGTGTTGTGCCTAATGAACCATTCTACACATAGCTCCTTAGTTCATACATAATCAAGTGGCAAGAAGATGGTGTTTTTTGTAACATGCCAAATTATGTGACATTTTATCACAATTTTTTTATGTAGCTTTTAGTCAAACTCATTGACCCACATTTCATAAGCAATGATTCACAAGAACCTATCTCTTATGAGCATGAATGATCTACTTAGGAGGTCACCCAAAGGTTGATCATCAAGATTTCTTGGGAGATCACCCATCCTAGTAGTAATTTGATTCAAACATTTTTATTCATGAAGTTTCCCTCAAGATCAAACTCAAAATCTCAATTTTGATTCTCAATCATAATAAAATGATACTAATATCATGCATCAACAAGTCAAAATCAATAAAGAGCTAGACACCTTTGATCCCTTTTCAATTTATCAAATACATTCATTCTCAATTTTATAAATTTGGTATGATTATTGTTTATTATTTAATGATTCAATTAGACTCCTAAATTTGTGTAAGGTGTGTTTTATTTCCATACAATATGCATAATTATATATATGGAATGTTGGTTAAAACCATACTAATTTATGAAATAAATTTAATTGTCAATCCCACTCTCAAATAATTTTTGTATGACTATTATTTGTTCCACCTTACCCTTCACTTGTTAGAATAGTTTATGATTAGCATAAAAAAAACATCAAAGAATCTATATACTATAATCAGTTTAGTTTTTTATTGCTTACCCAAAATTTTACTAATGTTTTATATGTTTTTCTAATAAATAATAATAATTTAAGATTAAAAAATTTCAATACGATCATACAACTATCAAATTTAAATTACAACTAATAATTTCCTTGATAGATCATTATAAAGAATTGTATCTCGCCAATATATACCAGTAAAAGAGGAGGGGAATATACGAGGGCGAGGACAATCGTTGCATGCGCAGCGCACTACACCATAACAACCCTCCTCCTAGTAACCAACCGTCTGAGCAAGACTGCGGCTTCCTTAGGCATCACAGGCTTCATTTGATAGGGAAAGCCGTGGATAAACACCCTACAGTTTTGTTCTAGTAACTTTCTCCCAAATGGGAACTGGTTTAGGGTTAAATGGGCTCGAGAGACGAGTAACCTCATCCTCTCGACCGTAAGAAGGCGGCAAGCCACAGTCTGCAGACCTTCCCTCCTCTGGTAGATGGTTTGATTTGCTTACAAAACTGGTTATTTAGTGTAAAGTAATATAATTTTAACAAATGTGGGACTAACAACGTATCCGTCCGTTTTGAAACTAAATGCATAGAATTTCGTTTCAATGTTTTATTCGCTAGACCATTGCCATTGATATGCAGTACATTTACTGGGCTGCAACGAAATCTTATTTATACTTTTCTTTCATTGAAATTCTCTTTTCTCATAAAAAACCAACAATGAACAGCTGCAAAAGCAGCTACAGGTCAAGAACATCTAATGAACAAAGCATCACCCAGAGCCAAATTTTGAATTTTATTTTTACTTCTAATTTTGTTGGTCTTAGTATGCTTTACTTTATATAGTTGAGGTCTTTCCATTTTTATTGCTGCATTGTGTTCCGGTTTTCGTTGCTCGTTTTCTTTTTCTTTCTTTGCAGCCCCTTGTTAAAAAAGAAGGGCAAGTATAATAATTTAAGGAGAAAGTTTTAAAACCTCGTTAGTCGATAGGATACATATAGTGTGAAATTTGAGTCAAAATCTATTTCACATCGGAAATAGGTAGCCGTCAAATCATTTGTTGATTGTTGTTTATTGTTACTTCCTAATGCCTGAAACAAAGATTGCATTGCATGTAATATTAGATCTCTGGATTTCAGTCATGTGTCAAATATTGTCTACCTAGCCCTAAAAGTTAGATATTTTCATATCCACTTTTATTTACTGAGCGTGATGGGTAAGAGGAGATAGATGGGTTGAGCCCTAACTGAAGCCGGTTGAGTGTATACAACTTCTCTATTCATTCACACTTGATAATGGAGATGTCGGCAAGGAGCTGTATGAGAAGTCACATCCATGTACAACTCTATGAGAAAGGGAGAAGTGACCTTGTTTTACCCTACTCTTGTCTCTCATGGGGTCTACTCTTTCTCCTTCAGAGGAGTATGCCAAAATGATCTTAATGAGGTGTGGAGCTTTGCATCTGACATTCGTTCAGTTTCCCTCTATGAAATTGATTGAGGCAGCAGTTGTAGGGAGATTGGTTTTCATTAGTCTCATTTAAAAGAAAAACTCTATTGTGGTAGGGCTTTGTAAAATTTTCCTGCAAATTTTGCCCAGTTATTCTCATTGAATTGTTAATAGCATGACACAATTTGTGTAGAATCTTGAGGTAAGCCACTTGCCATGGTCTTGGGAGTTTTTTTTGGGGAACCTATTAGTGACTGTTATCATTTAATTTTTGTGTTTTATTTCATTCTAAAAAGATTTTGATGTTATCTATTCAATGAAGGCGTGGATCTTCGAAATTTCTCTCTTGCTAGGAAAAACAACTACCAGGTAATTGAAATATTCCTCACCCCACACTTGATTTTTTCTAACTAGCAATTAATATTTTTGTTTTAAAGACTACAAAATATTCTAGTCTCGGGCTAAAGTACTGAACCAATTAAGCATTTTTAATCAAAAGTTTTAAAATTATGCTCATGGCCCTCCAAATATTAGAAATGGGAAGTTACAATTGTTTCAAGTTTCAAAAGTCTTTTTAAAAAACTCATTTTGTGCTATGCATGTCCTAGAATCATATCAAGGCACCATAATTTTGCACTATAGGTTAAATCCTCATTGTAGTATAAAATACCAAGCTCATTGATAGAATGGGATTTCTGAGCCAAAAATAGAGAGTTGTAGATCTCTTTGAGGGCATTATGTCAAATAGTTCATGTGCCTTGCATATGCTTCCACATTTTGCATATATGTCTAACAGGTTAGTTAATACCTGACAAAAATCACCCTTCCTTTATCCTTTGATAGATCCCTATTCCAAAGCTTCAAGCATGGCATGGGCAAGCAAGATGCTAGAAAATGTTGCAGAATTTGGCTTGACACCTACTAATTGGATTTTCTTGAAACTTTGGAAAGCCTATTTTAAAAATATAGTTTATACATATCCTACAATCAAGGCATTACATGAGATGACATTTCATTGACCAATTATGTCAAACACTTCGCTAATGTGGAGAATGTAATTTGAGTTGCAGTGCTAGAAGTGAGAGGTAAAAGTAGATCTAGTTAGAGATTGAAATCCAATAATGGGACTAGGCTATCATCCACACCTTTCACTACAAGTCATGAACTAGAATTGGTCTAGATGGAACTATTGGCGGTTGTCCAAGAGCCATGCACCTTGTCCATATACAAATACATGATTGATTGATCTATAAGCCTACAAGGAAACACAAGCAATTGCTAACATAGTGACTACATAGTATCTACCAGAGCATTCCCAACTATAATACTTGACAAAAATACACTTTCAATTTTTCATTGATGGATGTCCATGCCCTGTTCCAAAACACCCACTTTATCACAAGAAGGGAGGATGCTGGAAAGGTTTATGGAATTTGGCTTAACACCTGCCAATTGTTAATCTCTACTTGTAAGTGGAAGAGAATAAAATTCCCTCATCTGCTTGAGATTTTATCATTATTTTAAACTCATTAAGAAATACTTTCTATTTCATATAGGAATTTATTGTAGTTCCTTGGCAGGATATTCAGAGGACTATTAAAACTATGAATGGTTCCAATGCTACATGACTAAGAAAATCCACATCTTAGTGGACCTAGTATCATAAGAAATACCATTGCTAGGTTGTTTTGGAGATATATTTTCATGGTGAGAGTTATGTAAGCACAAGGAAAATATTGGAGGATGTGCATGTCATTGATCATAGTCGAAGTATTGGGCATGATAATCCTCCTACAACTCCTTAGTGCCAACTATGACACTACCTTTAATATGTTTCTTTTAAATTAGATATAATGCATTTTGTTTTTTCCTAATGATCTTTGATATAATCAAAAGATGCAAACATCAGAAGAGAAAGTGAGTAGTCTAAAACTAGGAGGGATTTCAATCATTTTTTGTTGAGGAAGGACATGCCCAGTCTCATATTTCATATTACTCATGGTAAGCATAAGGAAAACAATGGAGGATGTACATCTGACTTATCATAGTCCAGATATTGGGCATGATAATCCTCCAACTTCTTAGTGTCTAATCAAACAATACTTTATTGTGTTTCCTTTGAATTAAATATAATGCTTTTAGTTTTTACTAGTGAACTGATTCCCATAACCCCCTAACATCTCTCAAATATTTTGATTTCAGCCACAAATGGACCAAGCTATCTACATGTGAAATTACTTAATCAAAAAACTATTTTTTTACAAATCTAAATACTTGGTAGACTAGATTCACAGTACTACATGAAGATTTTGACATTTATGTACCTGCAATTCCCCTACTTTGTTGATTTGAATTGTAATTGCCTCTAATGGTTTAGTCAAAACAATTTGACTATTGTCCCTTACCTCTAAAAGGCATTGAGCCTTCTTTTGCTTAGAATTTGTGAATGTTTGTAGAACTATTGGATTATGAAAAAGTTCATGATAATCCAATCAATAGAATTAATAATAATCAATAAAGAATAAAGATAACAAAACTTTCGAGTCACTTAAATATTTTAATATAGGAGATAAAGCAAATACACATAATATCTAGATATCTTCCAATGGAGTAGATAAGCTTGTAACTTTAAGAAAAGAAAACAATAAATTTCATTGCATTTCATGTCAAAAAATCCATCATCATAATCTCCAACATAATGTACAAAAAAAGGAATGTCATTTTTTTCCCACAAAACTACTATTATAAGCTTAATCTGGATTGATTAAGGTTAAGTATTTGAAATCTCTTCCAAAACCAATAATTCCCACAATACTCAACTGGGGATTTGTTGATTGGCTCTAAACACCCATATTCCATTTGCTGTGTTTTTTTCATAATCTCTACGCAGCAGGCATAATCATGAATTTTGTACTCAGTTTGCAGTATTACTAGTGTCAATCTTTCACTGTGAGGCCAGTTTTTAAAATTGTAGAAATTGGATTTGTATTGTACAAATATAGAGTTATTCTAGAAATGTCTCTGGTAGTTATGTTCACTTAACTCATTACAAATTTCACGATCTATAGATTTTAAAGACATTTAGAATCAAAATTCTATTACAGAAAAGATAATTGGGATAATATAGTGATAATCTACCCAACAAAGAACATAATGGAATAAGGAAAGTAAAACCTACTATTATGGACATTTTCTAAATTTGAAAGACAAGTTACAATTTAAACTTTAATGCATGAAATATCTAAAAGGAAAACAAAACCCTTTTAAAGATCCACACTCATATACTTGGTTCCTTTAGTGTAAAGTGAAAAAATAATGAATTTAATGCATTGGAATGCTTTGTTGTGTTTGCGAAGACTTTCATATTTGTTAAATTAGCTAGTAAATATAGTTCTCATCTTGGGAAGAAAATATGCATGAAATAGGATTTTCCTAGGTACCTACCTCCTTGAAATTGAGAAGATCATGGAATGCTCAACACACTACCATGTGAACAAGCACTATATTGAATAGGAAAACATAGACGTAGATCCCATCTTCTTGTAGGGGAGATGGTGGTTTGGTTAAAATGTACATTTACAGTTCACAATAAGCACATTCACCAAGTACCTCATACTTATGGAGGTGTTTTGAATACATCACTGAGATTAGTAAAAGATAAAACTTGTGGAGCCTTGTTGATTGGTTACTCGCCTCACTAAAACATGAAATAATGAGTCATCTAACAAGACAAGTATGGGGTTGTTTTTGTAAATGATGAGTCTCAAAATAAAATTTTCTATTATAGGTTCGTCTAATTTTATTAATTTAGAAAATAGAGGTCTTACATGAACAGATTCTAATCATGAGTTTACAAGGTCAAAAACACCTCAAAACAAAATCTTGTTACTAGACTATAAGCTACACTCCTTGATAAAAGATAATTTCTTATTAGCTACAATCTACACATATGAATGGTGGTTGTACTAAATTTGTAGTATTTAAGGTTTTTTTTTCTCACAATTAGGATTGATAGAAAATGTGCATATTTGTAGTTTGCAAAAAGTGTATTTTTTAGTTAAAGCTATTGGGAAAGCATGTTCATTAAGTGAATGAAGGAAAGGGATCAAAACCAAAATTTGGAATGGCTACATAATTAATCAACTACTTAAAAGTTAAAACATCAAATATTCCAAATAAGTGGTCATTTTTTTTATCTAAATCTATTTTGTCAATTAATTGTCTTATGGATGATCATGACACCATAAACTCTGTACATTATTTGTGATCATCCAAAATGAAGTAAATTTATTGAGAATCTTTAAATTTGGTTTCTTTCTCAGTACAGTAGTGTAGTACTAAATTTTCCATACTATTTTATATTGGCTACATGGACAATTGTTACATTTGCTTATAGCACTTCCTTATTGAATGTTTAACATTTAGTTAACAAGGTAACTATGAATATGTTGCATAAGGTTGATACCTATGTGACTTGTGGGTAATATTTAGCAAGATGCATCTACCAAGCAAAGTGAAGTTTCAGCAAACAATTTTTCTTTGATGCCCTATTTTGTTGAACCAATGCTTAATCTTTTATTAATTTTCTAAAGCTATCCTAATTTGAAGAGCATTTGCAAAGCTGATTTATAAGAGAGGTTAAGGTAGAAAGGAAATGTATTCTATTGATAGACAATTTTGTCATTGAAAAGGTATTTTAATGTTTTTTTTTCTTTTTATGGTGTATTTCATTGGTCACATTCTTTTTCAAAAACAATTGTTGTTGGTAGGTACTAGGTTAGTACATAATCATCTATACTAAAGATCCCATTCATGAGATTACTAGTGTTGGTCCCCATTTCAAAAAGGAAAAAAATTGTTCATGGCCATGTAAGCATAGTGCTCCATACGTGGACTTAAAATGAATAATAACCATTATATTAAGGGTGGAGATACAAGGAATCGTGGGGATAAATTCACTGAACTTATTAGCAGGATGAATTATTGACTTGTTAACACAACTTTGTTGGATCTTACATTTAACATCTTGATTAGGTTTATTTTTAGACATTCAAAGTAACTAAACAATCTTGGAGTATGAGACAATTAGTGACTTGATGACTCTTTTTCGTAGTATTTCATAGTAAGCTACTTGATTAACTTTAATAATACCCATGTGAAGTCAGTTGTCAAATCATGGAGAATGAGAGGAAATTTTGTCTGTGCTTTATTAATAGAGCTCCGTTACACAACGTTGACTTTGTGGTTTTAAACACTACATGCTTCACCATTTGGTTGAGCTTACTTTGCAATGTCTCGTAAATAATGACTGTAATCTTATAGAATATTCCATTTTTACATGATTTATTTTATTAATATTATTTTACATGTCACAATAATATAATACTTTTTTTTGAATATTCTATTTTTACATGATCTATTTCATTAATATTATTTCATTTCTCAACAATATACGAGTTCTTATGTATGCTTCAAATTGATCACAAATAATATTATTTTGTAGTGTTGTGAGTCAGTCAGATGATATGCTTTTAAATTAAGTTGATATTTTTATTATATTTAATGTCATCATATAATTTCTTAGTGTTGAATGTGGACGATAGATCACTCAATTTGAGTTGTCCTTTCAATATTTTTATAAAAAAATCCTACAAGAAATTGTTCATGATGTACATTAAACCCTTTTCACTGAAAAATGAAGTTTAATTGAATTGCCAGTAAAAAAACTATTTATAAAATGTTAAATATGGACAACATATATTATTTTCAGTGATAAATTTTCTTTATGAACACGCTCCATGTTGACCATGGGATTTCATAATATATCAAAACCACACTTACCCCAATCTATGCAAGGAAACGAATGTGGGATTAAAACTAGCATGTACATATATTATATATATATATATATATATATATATATATATATATATATAATACGCCGAGAGTTATCATATTCGAGGTGTCTATTGCATTGTTGTTAGAAGTATTAATAATTTAAATTTTTATATTATTAAATTAATTAGGGTTTGTATTAGGGTTAAGGTTAGCGTTACTTTTTAAATAGGGTTAGTGTAAAATTTTGTTTACAATTAAAATAAAGTTTGGGTTAGATTTTATATAGGGTTAAATTAAGGTTTTGGTTAGGTTTGAATGAGAGTTACTCTAATGTTGTCATCATTGTTTATTTCAATTCCCATATATAAGACTACACATTAAAATTAAGTGGAATTTCTCCTGAATCTTAGAATGTAATGTTTTTGTTAAGGGTAGCTTTGTAAGTATTTGATTTTATGTTTTATAAAGATTAACTTAAAATCATACAAACTTGTATATATAGAAAAACATAACTTCAATGTCAACCATTTGTATTTAATTAAGATGCACATACTTTCAATTTGTTAACCTAAAATAATTTAAATTAATGCACTTGTAATAATTGCTAAATAATATTTGTATAATTATGAAAATAATTATTATAAATTCAATTGCAATAACATACTTTTTTCTTTAACACATTCTAATAAATAATAGTGCTTATGTTTAATAAATAATTAATAGCTTTTTAACTATTATTAAATAGATACCTTAAAAAATGCTTACATCTTCATTTACATTCATTTCAAAAGTAATATATATGATTTCATTATTTTTTGCATCATTGTTTATTTCAACTCCCATATATAAGGGTAGATATTCAAATTTAGTGGAATTCCTCCCGAAATTGATAACTTAACTTTTTGATTAATGATAGCTATGTAAGTATTTGATTTTACATAATTTTATAAAGATTAACTTAAAATCATACCAACTTGTATATAGAAAAACATAACATCAACATCGACCATTTCCATTTAATTAGAACACAAATACTTTGAAGTTGTTAAAAAAGAAATAGTTTGACTTAGTTAAACATTTATACACTGATAATAACTTTTAAACAATATTAAAAAAATATTTTCAAAATTGAATTTAGTCATAGATAAAAGTATAAGTATTTTGCAAACATTTGTCAAATAATATTTCAAAAATTCTTTCAGTTAGTTAACCATTTGTGCACTTGTAACTATCAATTATCACTATCATGAATAATAGTTCAAACTTTAATTGTCACATTGGATTTAACGACATTCAATGTAGGTATCCCATAGTGTGAATGTAACAACCTAAATGATGGCATGACCTAATGCACCATGAATATGATGGAGAGTTGAACTTGAAAGTAGCAAGCAACCATTCCTCAGGTGGTCCCATGTGATAACTAATTTGTGATTGTCCCTTTAGAAATCTCATGAATTTCATATTGAGTTCATTACATAGAGTGTGTTTTTTAATGGTCATTGTTGGCTTAGGAGTTTTAAAGAGTTGTGTAATGATGGGATTGGTGTAAGTGGTATGAGGTGGAAGGGTTAAGGGTGATGGAGTGTGAGAAAGTTAAATTACATAGCATAATTATAAAAAAAAATTGACTAGCTTTTGGTCCATTATTGTTAATTATGTTGACCATCTTCTCTTTCAACCAATAACGGACACTCACCTCCTCTATATGAAGGAGGAAATTGAATGGAAGGTAGCAGTGATAGTTGGACAACCAACTGGACACCCATGATGTATGCATATTATGTGACATCTTCCTCACTTGTAGGAAAATCATTATTTGCTTTGACATTAGTATTAAATACTAGGAGAAAATATATATTTTCCAAATTCTAAGGAAATTGCATTTAAGAGAAAACAAACATTAAAATACTAAAAAGTACACGACAAAATATTCTTTTGATATTGTAGTTTGTAGATCATTTTGATTACTTTCTTCCACAACATTTTCCATGACCTATAAGAAAATCCATTGAGATTAAAATTTATTTATAACCTTCTAAAAAAACATATGAACCATAATCGTAAGCCTTTCCCTAATTAAACTCTAACCTAACCCTAAGTCTACTAATATGAAATCACATGATTTGTTTCTTTTAAGATCTAAGGAATGCATTCCATTCAATTATAACTAACATGTGAAATTAAATTATATATATTAAAATAAAATCTACTATATTTTCATCCTTTATTATAGTAATATAGTAATAATTATATGTGAAATAATTAAGTAGAGATAAGTATTAGTTATCATGTAGGATTATGTCTAATGTTGTAGTTGCAAGTGCCTTGGCAGACATAATGAAAAATGCGGAAGCATAGATAGGGCACGTGAACTGTTTGATAGATTTACTTAAAGAATGTGGTCTAACTGGCTGCAACATCTACAGGATATGCACGAAATGGATTTGTTGGAAAGGCCTTTGAAATTATTAAGCACATGCAACTAGTGAGAGTAAACCCAAGGAAGCCTTCAAAACTCTTAAGCTAATGTAATTGACATGAAAAATGTGGAAGTAAGGACACAACACATGAACTGATTAAAAAAATGCCTCCAAGAAATGTGGGCACATAGACAAGGTGCGAGAACTATTTGACAGAGTGCCTCAAAGAAATGTGGACACATAGAGAAGGTGCAAGAACTGATTGACAGAGCGTACTCAAGAAATTTGGATGCATAGACAAGGCACAAGAACTATGAAGGAAACTTCTATTGATTGTGAAGTTTGCATACTCATCACAGATTAATACATATACTCAGTAGATTAATACATTCCAGGTTGAGATTCAGCATTTAGAATATTATGAAGAACATCCTATTTAACATAATATAGACTTGAGTGTACTGTTGAGAGAGTAGAGTTTGGAACCAAACAATAGGAAACATTAATGCTCATAATTTGTCTAATTAAAGTTGTGTTGAACAAGGACATGCTGACTTAAACAAAGAACATATTTAAAGTTGTTCTTTGGGATTTTTTGTGTTGTTTGATGGGTTTTAAATAGTCCTCAAGATCTGGAGAATGAAATACAAAAGATTGAGTGTTAACCCCCACTCCTTCCCAAACAAAATTGAATTAAATTGTGTCAATATGTTGGTCAGAGGAGATACAACAGGGAACTTGTCTTCCTTATTTTTTCACACATGTAACCACAACTTGGAGAGGAGAAATCCGAGCACTTTCCCTTGTGGGGATTTGCAACAAAACCATAATATTTTCTTTTCACCCTACTACAAACCCCAATGCCTATGAATGATTTTGGTCTCTTTCATTGGCATACAATCTGCCACAAAGATGTTATTTTTGGTCAAAATAGCCATGGGATTTGAATAAATGGACATGTACAAAAGAAATGAGTTCCCTAAAACATGATTACTTTAATTTCATGACAAAAAACTGACAAAATATTGAAGTCTTAAGAAGCTTATCAAGATATTAACTTTATGCTTCTATTTCTAA
Organism: Sequoia sempervirens; assembly: GCA_007258455.2. Classification (NCBI taxonomy): domain Eukaryota; kingdom Viridiplantae; phylum Streptophyta; class Pinopsida; order Cupressales; family Cupressaceae; genus Sequoia; species Sequoia sempervirens. The sequence continues at coordinate 318,362,198 of VDFB02058242.1, read as the reverse complement.
AGCTTTAAACAACACAATTTGTTTCAAGTTTGATTTACTATTTTTTTTTTCTCAAAAAATTATGGATTTTCAAAGTGCAATTACTGATGTAGTTTGCCAAATTATTTTCTATTGAAATTGTTATGCTCTACTTATATTATTTTTCTGGGCCCCTTTACCTTGTGTACCTTGTGTGCCTCTAACAATGGTATTGCCATTATCAAATTTTAGAGTCTAAACTTTTGAGCTCTGTAAAATATCAAATTCTAATTATTTATGACAAAAAATAGATGTAACTTTGTTACAGTTGCGAGCTTTTCATTTATTTTTACTCCTTTTGTGCAAATTGGTACAAACAATGGATTATTCGGTTATAGTGTTTCATACTACTCCAACTATCCAAGAACAAAGAAGTGGTCCTTACTAGAAGGTTCTATGGACATCTAGATTCTTTGAAATTCATTTGTAATTGAAGTTGAGACTATAACATTTTTTTGTGATTTGTAGGAAGGGTTTTATAGCCATGCATTTGAGGGAAGTTTGAGCAGGTATTAGTGTTAGTGCAAATGGGAGATTTGAGGGTAGTGGCTTCATGGTTTTATAGGTGTTTGGATACCAATTTCCAATGCAAGATTATCCTTGGAGGCCTCAATGAGGAAGTAAACCTTGTAATCAACATTTGGAGATAGTGGCTTGATGCTATTTGATACCACTCTTCTAGAGTGTTTTATCCACATTGGGTTATCCTTAGGTCAATCTTTGTTGTTCTTTAATACATGCTATTTTTATCTCTTCCTATTGTATAATAGCTTCCTATGTTGTCTTGAAGAGTTAACTTCATTTCTAGCACTACCATATGCAAGTTTTACTTCTAAAGCAAGTTAATTAGCCTTTTATTGATTGCACTTCTTTATATTCATTTTTATAGTTCAAGGAGTGGAATATCCATCTTTATTTTGGATTAGATTGGTATCTAAGCTGAGTTTTCTTTGTTTTGTTTGATGTTGTTCTATGGTGTGTGTTTGTAGTTTTTAACTTTTTAGTTTTGCAATTTTATACTCATCACTGGATCAACTAATGCAAAAAAGGAATGTTCTTTGGTTCCTTTGCAAGTAGAGATAATTACAAGGTAGGGGAAACATCCTGAAAGAATGGACTTTAGAGGAGTTAAAAACTTTTCGATAATGAAGAAGGATTCAACAAATTGGAAGAAGATATTGCTAACATCTCTCAATCTTTGAGAATTCTTGACAAAATGGAATATGTTTGAAGGTTGGACAAATGAGCACCGTTTGGAAGCCACGATAGGATTTCCTTCCATTTTCACTTTTATGTATTGGCCAAATTCAATAGCCTTGGGATTTGACCTAATGATCATACTTAAGAGTAAACTATACCTTTCTTATATGTTTTTGCTTGGAGTCATCCAATTATGTAATTATAGGAGTAATGCAATAACATTGCAACATCATCTTTTGCTCAGATTAATTTAATTATATTGTAATATCATGTAATGTTCAAATTTTGTATCCTTGGGTATCAACTATAGTTCCAAGTCATAAGTTTGGCAGGGCCATTTTCAGCTCTGGTTCATAAACAAATACTGACGAGGACCTACTAAGAAGATAAATCAAATTAGGAAAAATTCAATTTAAAACACCTAAAAATGACTAAAAGAACCAAATTGGAGTGCTCCATGTCGTGAAGCATATTTTTCTCAACAACATCCACCTGAACTTGGTTACAAATGCTTTTATGAAGGACAAGGTTTTTGATGAGGATTTGTGGTTGGTGATCAAAGTGGAGGAGAAGCTTATAGTGAAAATTAGCATACAATGTGTAGTGATTTTGTTCCAACCCTTTTCATGTTATATCTTGTGGTGCACTTCAATCTTGAGAGAGGTTATATCCTCTATATCTAATGGCTTAAATATGGTCTTCTTGGATAGTTTTCTAACTAGGATTTATTTTTTAGATAACAAATTTAAATTGACTCTTGATTGTAGTTTTGATGTTTATACTTTAGCAAGTGTTGATGATAGTCAAATGATAAACAATGTTAGCTCAGGCTTGTTGAATTTCCCTAAAAATTGCAAGGTTGCTAGACTAATACTCTGATCTTATATGTTTTTTGTGTTTTCTTAATAATTAACCTCCTCCATATTTTACAAAAAAAATCAATACCTCCCAAAGGGAACAAGTTGATGTCACTCAAGAGTAAAAAATATTGAGTGTAAGTTTTGAGATTTTTATAGTGCATTTATTTGAGCAAATAAAAATTTGGCTCATCAAGAGGCCATTGAGATTGACTCACTGGAGTTGCTAAGTGAGGCCAGAGACAATCCCTTTTGTGAATTTGATATAGTAGCTCTTGCCCAGGCAGCTTAGTGAAATGTAATTAGGAAAGAAGGATATATTTTGTTTTTTGTGGCAAATTGGATATTGATCAAAATCTTGTGTCAAAGAAAGATGCCAGTTGATTTACAGATGATACAGTGTTAGTGATTCTATGAATATATTCTCTAGAAGTAATTCAACCCAATTTTAACTCAACCTTCAATCATAAATCTTATGTATTGTTTAATTCCCCACAAATGAATCCTAAGTCTGGAAAAAATGAAAAAATGAGGTTGTCTTTAAGATTATTTCTATAGGGGTTGGGGCCCTAGCTCAGTTGGCTAAATCTTTCCTGTTGCAGGAGGTTGGTCACGAGGTCTAGTCTCCCCCACCCCCGTGGTACCGAAGGGCATGTCGTGCCAGCATCGTCGGTCAAGTTAAAAAGTTTACCAGGCACATTACAGTTTATAGGAGGTCATGCTACCTAATTCCTGCAGTATAAAAAAAAGATTATTTCTATAAAAAATTCCTTGCTTGGAGCTAAACTGATATTGTTTGGCCCCTGCTACATTATGCACATATTCTTTAAGCTCAATCCATCTATATTTTCAAATAATAGTCTCAAAATACAACGCTCTCGTTTAAGTTAATTTTTTTCTCCTTTGATTTCATCAACTATAAAACTTTGCATCACAAAGAAAATAAAATTTTCTGCAAGAATTCACTCTACATTATACCTTTATAAATTATAGTCTCAAAATGCAATGTTCCCATTTAAATTCAAAAAAAAATCCCTAGGATTTCATTAGCTATAAACCTTGACCCCAACAAATAAAGAAAATTAAAGTTCCTACAACAATATTCTCTACACTTTCGCTTGATATAACATGATTTGAATTTCTAGAGAGAAATGTTCATAATTTAAATACTTTATGAGATTTACCATTAAACAATTTTAAAATCTAACTAGAATTTCATTCTTTATATTTTTGAATTTAGGATGATTTAACTTCAACAGGCGTGTCGCGCCAGCATCGTCGGTCACATTAAAAAGTTTACCAGGCACATTATAGTTTATAGGGGGTCGTGCTACCCGATTCCTGCAGTATAAAAAAAAAAGATTATTTCTATAAAAAATTCCTTACTTGGAGCTAAATTGATATTGTTTGGCCCTTGCTACATCATGCACATATTATTTAAGCTCAATCCATCTATATTTTCAAATAATAGTCTCAAAATACAACACTCCCGTTTAAGTTAGTTTTTTTCTCCTTTGATTTCATCAACTATACAACTCCGCACCACAAAGAAAATAAAATTTTCTGCAAGAATTCACTCTACACTATACCTTTATAAATTACAGTCTCAAAATGCAATGTTCCCATTTAAATTCAAAAAAAAATCCCTAGGATTTCATTAGCTATAAACGTTGACCCCAACAAATAAAGAAAATTAAAGTTCCTACAACAATATTCTCTACACTTTCGCTTGATATAACATGATTTGAATTTCTAGAGAGAAATTTTCATAATTTAAATACTTTATGAGATTTACCATTAAACAATTTTAAAATCTAACTAGAATTTCATTCTTTATATTTTTGAATTTAGGATGATTTAACTTCAACAGACCCTCTCCCTTTAACCAATACTGGAGTATCATCACCTAAGTTGACTAAAGACATTCTGGATGGCCCTAAGGATGCGAATGCAACCTGAGAAGAACCCATATGATGAGTAGCACCAGAATCAATAATCCATGATGGAGATGAAGATGAAGATGGCGTAACAACTAGAGCTTTGTCTTTTAATTTCTCTTTGTCCTTGGTATTATCCTGAGTTGATGAAGATGCCTTGCCAAAATTAGGAATCCCAATATTATTCTTTTTAAGAATATTTGAGAGACTTTCAATTTTTTTTTCATGCATTGATGTTCATCATGCTTCGTTTTTTTACAAAAGGCACATATTATCTTCTCAGTAATGTGCTTACTTTGTTGAGAAGATTTATCCTTTTTCAAATCATCAATTTTATCTCCTTTCTTACCACCCTTGTCCTTTTTAGTGTTTTTCTTCCCATTTGAAGTTTGTGGCTTGTCATTCCCTATAATTAGAGCTTGAGGCTTCGTAGACTTCAAAGAACCCATCTGAATTAGTTTCTCATGTTCCCTTGTGAGATCAGAAATAAATTTATCTAGAGTGGGCATTCTCCATGATGCTCCAAGAGCACTTTTAGTAGGATATAAAGTTGATACAAACACAGAAAATTTTGGACCTAATTTGGAAAGTACTGAAAGGATTAATTGATCCTCTTTCTTGTCAATTCCACAATCTTTTAACTGTAACTTTAAAGATTTAAACTTTGTGAAGAAATCTTCTAAAGTTGTAAAACTTCTAGGACTAAGACCTAAGAGCTTATTTTCCAATTCATGACTTCTAAGTTCATCAATTTTTCCAAATAGTTTGTCTAAAGTATCCCACACTTGATTGGGTGTAGTTAAATTTTTGACATGAAACAATAATTCTAGAGATAGATTTAAACATAGAAAGACAAATGCTTGATCACATTTGTTGAAAAACTTTTCTTTTTCTTTGGCTGCATTGGGTTCTTTTTCTATTCCCATAGTTATCCTATATAGGCCCTTATTTTTTAGTACAAGAATAACTTTAATCTTCCAATCATGATAATTGAAAGGTGTTAGTGGAGGAATGGGAACTGTAGACTCCATGATGCTTTTAGTCACTTAGATAGTAGATGCAAAAAATTTGAATGAAAGAGATAAAGAAAGTGAAAATGAAGATGTGAAAAAGGTAACACACCTACACAAAAAATCACTTCTCTAGTAAGTGTGCAATATAAACACACTTAATTACCGTCGATGTAAAGAGGATGGCCTAGCAGAGAAGGATGTCGATCTGATGACTTTGTCGGCGATACAAAGCAAATGCCAATCTCCTACACCTCTGAATCATATGCAAAGAGCATTAGGAAGTCTGCAGCCTCCAAATAAAGGGGTGGCCAATCTGACAACAGATCAGGCCTCACACAAATCTTTGTATTTAATCATGCCTCAAGAAATTAAATCGCACCCCAGATTTAATTGTATTTAGTTGACCAACTTCACTTGCCAAGTGGAGAATTCGATGGAGTGTTTGGAAGGACTCCTTCACGCCTCTTCACTCCACTCTGCAAGAAATCGTGGTTTGAGAAACCCTCCCCTATGCTTAGATATGGCAGCTGATTTGATACATTATAGATGAATTCATGGCATGGATTGATGCATTATTGATGCATTCATGGTGCGGATCTCTCTGCATTAAGGCGTAGATCAGCCAAAAGTGATATTCAAATTGTGATGAATTTCTGCCAATCATGAAGAATTCACGTGGCCTGAGATCCTCCAAATTGTGGCTTGCAACGAGTGAAATGACCTGCAGTTGAAGGGAATCAACCTGCAAATTCAAGCGACTAGTGGATCTGAGTAGGAAATTGCTCAACAATAGAGAAAAAGCAGCCCTGTAGATGATGAAATCATGGCCATTGAATGCAACAAATAAACTCCAACACATTTGCAAATTAATTGTGCCATTGTGAGTAAAGGTATCATAATTTTTCTAAGATGACTATGAGATGCACAGGTCAACTCCAAGCAATGTCTAAGAATTCTCTTAGAAATGCTTAACCATCTTCCCACGTTTTCCTACTCTGGCCTGCGTGTGCATGTCTTCTTCACTGTGGGGTCCTTCATTGGGCTGAGATAAAGAAGTGGCCTGCAGATGAAATTGATTCGAACAACGAGCAAATCAAGACTTGAAACTAACCACACTGCTCTGATACCATGTGGAAAAAGCCAAGATCATGGAAAAACAAACAAGCACAAGATTGCAAGTGAAATCGAATAACTTGTATTACAAATGAACAAGTATAAATAGGTGAAGTTTGGGAAACAATACTCCACGATAATAGGAAAGGTGGCAAAAATAGAACCAAGAGAATAGCTCAAGGTTCAACCAACCTAAAATGTAGCAGAGATGTGTCAAATATGGGGTGACACATCTACTAATGACTCATAGAGTGGGAGATGTGTCAAATATGGGACGACACATCTACTAATGAATGATAGAGTTGAATTAGTCTTCCCACATGTGAGGAAAACTGCCAACTATGGTTAAGTTAGGTATAACTCATGTGAGTTATACACCAACAATGGGCTATAGAGCTTTAAATTCAACCATTATGTTTCTAGAATTTCTTCTTTACCACTCTATCATATATTCCTATAAATTGTACTTCAAAGGCAATATGTCCTTAACTATTCAAGTTGAAATGAAACAAATTTAGCTAAACTTGTTAATCTGCACTGATGAATTGTTGATTTATTGTATATATTGAGCTTTTTTGGTCTTCATAAATCTAATTAGAAAATCTAATAGGTATTTGTACTTTGATGAAAATGGGGCAGGATTATTTGCATACAGTAGTAGTGTGGATCATTATCAAGGTTTGTCTCACTCCCCAAAGCCAGTTAATCATATGGCATACTCTCAGGTTTTAATTCTCACTCAGTTATCACTTAACAAAATAACCAGACATAAGCACTACTCCATGCACTTGTGATGGAGCTTTGGAAGATCCTAAGGAACCATATTGGTATAGGGTACTTTACAAAGGAGAAAAATAAAGTAAAGGTATTTACATATGGAAATTCTAGTGGTAATATTTTTGTACCCATGTTTGTTTAGATGAATACTTAATGACCTTAGTGACATGGTTGTTGAGTGACCATAGATTTGAAGAGGGAGATACATTTCTTGCTAGAGTTGGTGTAAGAACATGGAGGAAGGAGCTATTCACTGATTGTTCAACTACATCAAATTACATTAATGAGCATCCAATGTTTCGAGATCTATTTGAGTATCAAATAGGAGATTTCAAATTTGAAGGAAATGCACAAAACATTTATATTTATCACCTTCGTAGTAGATTGATAAGAATATTCAAATGCCTATTTTTTTGAAAATAAAAATAGTATGAATTCAAAAAATAGAATTTGAAACAACTGGATTGATGCAGGTGTGGTGATTTTGGACAATATCAAAGAGGACATCAAATGCTAAACTTGAATGGGAATCAACATTTTCATGCAATCTAACAACCATAGCAGTGAGACATACCTATAGTTCTCTCTCGATTCAACAATCTATAATTTACCCTCTGAATCCCTTTGTGCCTACCTTGATAACAAAATCTGAAACAAAAACTATGAAAGCAGATCAGCTAATTTTGGACAATATCAGAGAGGACAACAAATGCTAAACTTGAACAGAAATCAACATTTTCTTGCAATCTAACAACAAGACATACCTATACTGCTTTCTCCACTGGGAAATCTACAATTCACAGAGTAAAATTGAAAGACAGAGCCTCTTTTAATAGAGGTCTTCGTGAATTGAAAGATAAGAACATGTGAATAAAACAAAGAAAAAAAACTATAGAAAATTATAACAAAAAATAAATAAATACACTTGAAAAATAAACAAAAAAAATTACAAATAAATACATTGAATTTTTTATAATTATAAAAAATAAATTTGTGTTACTAATAAATTTCACCCTAAAAACTTAAAAATTTATTAAGTATTTAGTTTTTACTTATTTTTAATTAAATTGATTTTAGAATATGAAAAAGCAAGATTACTTCGATTTTTTTTTTTTAATAAAATTGAAAATATTAGATGACACTAAGCATTTAGTTTGCATTTTTTTTTAATTAAATCAATTTTAAAATCTAAAAAAGAAAATTACTATAAATTTGAAGAACTTGAAAATTTATTGCATGACACTAAGTATTTTATTGCAATTATAAACATTTAATTACTATAATTAAATTAATTATAATTATTTATATTAAATCTCAGTATTAATAATAATAATAATGAAATCATTATAAAATTGATTATGATATTAAAAAACAAGTATTTTAAAGTGGATATGAATATTTTATTCTTTCCTTAAATTTGTATTCAAAAAATAAAAACTATTGAAAATATAAAAAATAAAAAATAAATACACTATTAAAAATAAACAAAAAAAATTACAAATAAATAAAAAATATATTTGTGTTACTAATAAATTTCACCCTAAAAACTTAAAAATTTATTAAGTATTTAGTTTTAATTAATTTTATTTTAAACTCTGGAAAAGCAAGATTACATCAGTTTGTGAATAAGTTATCAAATCAATTTAGATCTACTTTAAATTTGCTTGAAAAAACGTCTACATACAATGAATATAATTATGATAGTTGAATACCATTTGAACGCCAAATTGAAACTAAAGAATTTTTCTTTATGTTGAATTTTGCTTTTTTATGGATGCCATTGTAATATGCCGATAGGCGTAAATAAAACTAAAAGACCGGTGCAAACGATATTTCACAAACCTTAGACATCAAGAATTCGAAATGAAGTGGCTAATGGCGATTAATCCGTTCGTAGCTGTAACATCTGGATAAATGAACTAATTTGGTGGACTTTTAGCCTTATTAAACATTATATGAAAGGCTTATTCTTTCTGTCAACTGTTTTATGATATATATTAAAAGACATTTATGTCTCCGTAATACTCATGGAAAGAAGTCAATGTAGAAAGGAAGGCAATTGACAACAAGCTAGAAAAAACGATAAAAGCGCACGCATATAATAATATATATATACAATATCGTTTATTTAGATAAGGGAAAGCCTTATTATAATAGGTGAATGCTTGATCCCTCTAGCTTAAGGCCAGCTGATGGTGTTACTAATTGGCCGGGTTCACAGCAGACCAGTAAATGCCTAGGTAGTTACCCACGCTGCGGTAGAGTATTACATTTCCACCATCATCGACGGCCAAAGATGCAGCTCCAGTACATTTAGGCAAATAAGAGCAAGCGCTGACATTAGTCCAAATGACCTTCTTCTGGTTCCACAAGTCCAATGTTCCGTCACTGCGAAAGTTTAGAAAGCAATTACTTTGAGGCACGGGAGCATTAGAGTCGCTTCGCCACAGTACATTGCCTTCTTGATCCTCCAAGTTGAGCACGCAGGGTGCCATTACATCACCTGACTGAGGAATGGCGAGCTTGTATTTGGCGTTGGGAGAGAGAAGAGAGTCTCCAGGGTACAATTGATTGAAAGCATGGGCACTGTGGTGGGAGAGTAACATGTGGGGCTGGATGGTGCAGTCGGCTACACTGTTCTCTTCAGCTTCAGAAATAACCTTGTTGGCTCCACCATCAGCGGGCTGGACGGGAGCCGCACTTGAGATGTATGTCTCTCTCACATAGTAATCGATCCAGTCTGTGAGGTTCGAGACAGCAACCCACTCGTAGCCGTGATCCACAAGATAAGGCTTAATGTTTGGGAGTAAGCTCTGGAACGCATCCAGTAGCTCGCTGCCTTTGGTGGTGTCGGTCTTCAACATGGAGACGCTGCACTGGCTGCTCCAGCGAGTGAGTCTTATGACTACACCCTTCCCACTCACGTTCAGGTACTTGTAAAATATGCGGCCCGCGTGATAGTTTCTAGAGGGCAGAATATCGTTCTCAGTGTTGCTCACAAGCGTTTCCAGAGCTCCGTAAACCTTCTCTGCTTCCTCCGGCGTCAGATTTCCCGAATTGCTCGACCTAGTTACGGTCAGGCATGTGCAACATGAGATGTTGAGGAGAAGTAGGGCAAACGCAAAGGCAAGTGAAAGATTAGTACCACGACTAGCCATTTTCTTTTCAAACTTGAAACTGTCTTCTGTCTGACTTCCCTATCTTCTGTCCTCTATTTATAGGGGGAGGGCGTGTTACTTTTAGTCTTGAAATTGATTTATTGGATGTCGAGTCTGCAGCACTAAGCGAAAGCCGCGAATAAGAATTGTAGTGGGAACGTCCTGTCCCAAATATGGGTGACTGTTCGCAGCACCAGATCCTTTAATCCATTCTACTTTCGTCTGCTTATTAGACCGAGACAATCTATTTCCATTAACCCAAGCTAATGGTGATTAAGTTAGAGAATGCCATCGGTCCACATCACGTTAATGCTCAATGACAGTGCTGCCATATTGCTTAAACTTCCACTCCCTCTTACACCATTATTTATTTTTTCAATTATTGAATTATGATCTGCAAAGTTACGAAAGTGCGTTTGTGCCTTTCATATGGACCAAGTTTTCCCCACTACTTTTCATTATTTTGCATCATAGTAACCAATAGGACTAATAATACACATACCATTATTTCGAGTGGGTTTGTTTTTATCTAATAATTAATAGAGATATGGTATATTTCTTCGTTATGACTTATTGATTTCTTTTAATCTAGTTTGATTTTACCTTTATATATTTAATAAATTAATTTTGTTTTTGAACTTGTTCAAAAGTATTTAAAGATTTTCACAAAGAATTTTAGTTAGATTTAAATCTTTGTAGAATTTGATAGTCTTCAAATAAATATGTGATTGCATTGTAAACATTCTAATCCTATGTTAATAAGTGAAGAATAGAGAAGCACGGAAAATAACATGGAATAATGATCTACAAATATAATACATCACCGTTCTTTTATTTCTACTTTAATAATATGGTCAGATAAAATTTCAAAGACCTTGTGAATTATGGACCTAAATGGTACAGTGTGTATTATTTTTATTCTAAAATAAATAAACTATAATTAATCCTAATATTGGACTGCATGTCCTTTGATAAGGAATGACAATGCTTTGCTATAAGGATATTGATTTAGGAGATTAAAATCTTGATTATGAGTTTGATTTTAATAATACTAGTCTTGATTTGAATGACATGTTTATTTCACAACTCAAACTGACCTATATACAAACTATAGTGTATTGTCGTTACTAGTCTTAAGAACCATAAGAAGGAACACAACATGGAATTTAGTTTATTCAATTCATATATTTAAAACTCAAAAATTAACTTTTTATAACCATGAAGATTTGATAATTATTTTTAAGTATAGGTAAGTATTAATGAAGATCGTACTAACCAAGTACTTAGGTGAACGCATAGCTTCAAATGATCTTGGAATGTATACTTGTAATAATGTATAACTAGCATAGAAAAAGGAAAATAGAGTAGCCAAGTATTAGGTTGAGATGCCATGTGTTATGATTCAATATATCACAAATTATGCAATCACAAAAAATGATTTCAAGACAATATTTGGGAATAATGTGTTGGAGTACAAATAAGCCTAGATTCAAGATAATTTTTATGTGAATAAGAAAGGAATTCAAATCCATTCTAAGATTATGATCAAATGATAGATTAACCAAACATGGATAAAAATTGTGTGGCTTAAACAATCCAAGGAAAGAAAATAATTTAGGACAAGAAGAATATCTTCAAAAAAATAGAGGAGTTAAAATTGTAAAATTATCAAAAGAGGTTCATATTAATAGAATCATTGTGGATCACACAATATCCATGAGTAAGGAGGTTGTTAAAATATAGAAGAGTTAAGTGTATTATAGAAAGGAAAATAGAGGAGCTACAAAATGCCCCACTAAGGTATAGTCTTACACAGTATCTTCTAGTCAATAAACCATAACAAAATTTCTCTAAATTTGTATTCTTACATGTATCATGTTATGTTAATTTAGTTAGAGTAGTCCATGCATAGTTTATGTACTTTATGTATGTGTTAAATCATGTGATTCAATTATTTCCTCATAAAGAATGTATCCCAACTCATAGGTGGCAAGGTGAAAATATTAAAATTTGATTGTCCATGAGACCTTTGTGTGTTGTATAGTTTTCAGTTAATATATAATGGAGCTCCATAGAAATTCCTATTTTGGAAAATGGTTGTCTTGCTACATTTATGTAGACTAGACAATAGTCATTTCATAGATGGAAAATGATCGCTATGTTAATTGTAATTAGAGAGTGTTTCTTTATTTTACTAATATCATGATAACATCTTTCACACTTTTTTCTTGCCATTTTCATACATGCATGTATTATACATAGAATGTTCAAAATTTTGTTCCTACATGATGACATCCTATACAATACTTTTTATGGAATTATTAAATGTGACACATATATCTTACATGATAATTAAAACATTGCTTTTACATTATAAAATATGACATATTTGTTAGGATTTACATCAAAGATCAAAATAGCAAAAAACTTGTGCTTCCACAAAAACACTTGCACATAATGAGCCTAATTCACATTATCAAAGGGATTGATAAGAGAATTACTTAAACAGTACAATATGGACTTACATACATGTATAGGCAAGGAAGAAATAATCCACCCGTCATGTGGATTGACAAGTTCCCCAATATGTGGCACAAATAAGTAGACACATGTTCTATAGTTGTCAACCTAAGGATCACTTGGAATATGCCAAAAAAATAACCTATTTGACCAAGTCATCAACCTTGGTGGAAAGTGTCGAATGACTATAAAAGTGCCATTTGAAATGAGATAGAAATTATTCCAACCTCAAAAGGTATGCGCATGAGGTTTACCAAACAACTAGGTAACCTCTAAAGGCCTAAAATGTTGCAAATTAAGTTAGACAAGATGTTTTCTAGCCTGATCGACCTAAGTACACTTAAGATATAATGAATAGATAAATTACTCATTATAACACCCCTCTTTAAGTGATACTTGGAGAGATCAAAAAAGTAAAATAGATAGAAATGGGTCTCAGCTGCAAGGTCATGTTAGGTACCCATGTATATAGTTTCTCATAAAATAGAGTAAATGAGAAAACCTAGTGGGAACAAAACTCCTCTTCAAAAAGTGAAAGAGAAGGATTTAAGAACTTTTGAAAAGATGTCCCATGATGGTAGGAACATCATGATGAAGAAATTTTGAATCATGTAGAAGTTGTAAACTCTATTGAAGATGAATTGGTGGCTATTGGGATCAACAAACCTCCAAGAAATATGAATCAAGATAATAGATACAAAACACTATAGGAGTGAACATATGAACACTACTCAAACATGAATACATAAATACCTATGATGTTTAAAATATGGATAGTAATATGATTCTAGAGTAATGTACAAGTGACATGTGTACACTACTAAAATGTGCATTATTGTGCTCTACAAAAGTACTAGAATATTAGAAAATATGATCCACTAAAATAATCCCCCATATGAGAGATCAAGATAAAAGGTCTATGAGACCCTCCAAAAAGAATATTCCTCTACTACTTCATTGAAAAAAGCATTAGCATAGCACTATGATAATCTCACTTTAATACTAAGAGATATAATCCGACCAACTGAAATCAAGCACAAAGGTGTGTAATGAATTTAGACCCAGAATTAGGTCCAAAAAAATGTACAAGAAACATAAAAAAGTGTGTATCAAGACACACATGCATGAGGCAAGAATCATGAGGATCTATTATTGTGATGGCTAGTCAAGGCACTAGACAACCCCCCATTACACTTTATAATGTAGTGTAAGTATAAATTTCCCTCCCTCAGGAACACACATTCAATTTTGTGGCACTTTATGTGAGTGCATTTCTAAACTTAAATGGTGTTTATGAGTTTTTACAAGTTTACGTCATGGGGTAGATAAAGAAGACATAGATTAAGTTATACTTTTCAAACCTCAAGAAAATTAAAATGAAAACCCCCATTAATAAAAAGACCCACATTTTTTTTGCAACTTGTAGGAAAACATAAAATATCCCCCATTTTTACAAGCTATGGAAAAATAAAAAATGACCCCTCATTTTCTAGCTTTTTTAATAATCCCACAATCAACTAACCACTAAGAAGTTACCATTAAATACTAATACTTACAATAGTAATTTGACATTAAAGATGAAAAAAAAATATTACATAAAAAAAGGCCTCTAATTTGTGGTATGAAGTTGGTGTCAAAGGGCTATGAGCAAGGCTTCACTTGAGGGGATCTTAGCAATAATCCAACACTAATTGGTAACTAACAATTTACCTTTCATTTACCTACGCACCTCTACTTTAGCAATACAATGACAATTTATGTGCTAATTAAGATGGTAAATAATCACACCAATGATGAATGTAGATCATGAGTGCCAAGTGTTATGTGCAGGGAGATATAGAGGAAATGACCAAGAAAATCCTACTATACAAGGGTGTGACTTGCCAATAAAAGAGTGCAGCTTGGAAATGAAGCACCATGACCTGCTAATGCATAACATGCAGACAAAATGAATGAGGTTTTGATCTCCACTAAGCAAAAGAAATACAGTCACTTAGCAAAAGAAATCCCACAACCTGCTCTAATTTATATTGTCCCATTCCTTAGTAGCAACAAAAGATGTTTATCCCATGTGCATGAAGGTTGATGCATTGGTGAAGGGTGATATGAAGATAAAAGATGAACAAAATAATGGATGATCACTTTGATCTTCTATCCTCCCAAACTCTGCACATACCAATTGTGATGCAAAATGTGTTCACATAGACCAAGGTGAGCAAGACTCTAATTGAGCTCACTCTTTGATCTTCCTACAAAATTAGTGATAGAAAACAACCAAACTTAACAAAATATAGTAGCTCATCCGAAATCTTGCATTTAATAAAAAATTTCTACCAAAATGGTAGATTGGCAGAGGGCAGATTTTACCTCTACTAAAAAATAATCATTTTTTACAAATAAATCATTAAACCATAGATTGCATACACCTAATGTAGAGATTATCTTTTTACATGCAAATCAAATTGAATGGAACTCTAAATTAGAATTGATGCAATATTTTTAGCAAGTTTTTTGTACCATTTATCTCATAACATATTAGGATTTGCATTCAAAATCATAATAGCAAAACCCTTATGCTTCCACAAAACACACTTTCACTTTGTTGTGTGGTCTCACAACACTTCCCATTTTTCGTTTGGCAAAATTTGGACCCCTCTTTTTTCCCCTTTTCTTTTCTTCTTGCTTGTGTTGGTTTGTTCCCTTTTGGAGGAAATCATAAAATGAATTTTTTACTTTGAAATGCTCAAATCTTGATCAAATTGGTGTTTTCCTTGGCTTGGGGTGTTCCAAATCTTGCATTCCCTATAGTTTTATTGTTTTATCTAGATTCCTGGGTTTTTGTGTGTCGGGTGTTGCTTGTCTTGTCTATGTGTAGTGCATATTTTGCAAAATTTGCATAGCGCCTAGCTAGTCATTACACCTAGTGAGTATTCACCCCCCTGCTTCTCTCCTAGGGGAAGTTTTTTTTGGGTGTGCATACATCAACATTTATTTTGATTAAATTTGTTGGTGGTCTCCTTTTTCCTCAGAAATAGAAACAAGAAGTTTTAGGAACTGATTTCATTTGAACAATATCAGTCTTTCCATTTACCTACACTTGGGTATCCATTGCACCCAGTTCTCATAAACCCGGTAAGTAAAAACCTGACTTTGACAATTTTTTTGGGGTCACGTGTTGGATATTTCAAATACAATTTGTAACTAGCATTTTGACATCCAAGCTAAGCACTTGCTCTGGTACCTTTTTCTAACATTGGCTCAGGTGACATGCAAGCATGCCACATGTGTTTCCCCATTGCCTTCTTTCCAAAGGTGGGCTAGAAAAATAAAATCAAAGGCTCCAGGATGTGAACCCTAATCCACCATGATTGTACCCCTTTTAGGATAATAAATGCAAAATAAATAAATTAATGAAGGTCATAAAAACACATGTAATTGGCACCACCCCAAACATGCAATTGCCTCCATAAGACATTACTGTGTAAGAGATAACATATTTACAAGAACATTAATGAATTAAAATGACGGTTGAAATAAACAGAGAAAATAAGTTTTAGAGTGCAAAGGGAATATGTTTATCAGAGTTAAAAAACAATTTTTGTTCAACCTTCTTATCAGCATATCCAAGTACTTTCCTTTTAACTAAATTCTATTGATCTTTTATGTATGCTTGGTTGTGGTTAAATAATATTACCTTTGGTTAACTCTTAGAAAGAAACACTATTATTTTGGAGGGATTTAACCTAATTTTAATGAGTAAATGGTTTTTGGTATATGAGTTTTTACGAATTATTAAGAATGCATGGTTGGAATTAGCCCTAATTTGCATGTAGAGCATATATACACTAATCATGCAAGAAATTGATGGAGACATGAGTACTTCACAAAAGAAGCAACCTAAAGAGGAATTTGAATTCCATGTCTCGAAAGACATACCCACCTATTGAATGACTACACACACCCATTTTGGAGGTTTTAGCAGGTATGAATTTGCTTGAAGGATTCAACAACAAGATGCTACCCAATGTACCAAAAACATGGTTGCATGAGGAATATATTTAGCAGCAGGGTTCCCATTGGCAATGGAGGCTCTTGAGTTAATCCTTGAATGCATGAAATGGTATGACACATATATCAGAGCTATCATAAAAGAAGGGAGGGTTTATGTAGGCCTCTTGATACATGGCATTGTATACACGTTTGGGCTCCCTGCTTTCACTAGAATGAATGTAACAGAAATGGGGGATGTGATAGAACCATATATGAACATACAAGAACATAATAAGAAGTTGATGATATCAACATGGTTCCAGGAAAAGATGAAAATGATGTCAAAGCATATTCTAAGGACAATATTCATTCAAGAAGTCTAGGATATGATAGCCTAGTTAAGTAGAATGGTTAGGTGCAATGACGTTAGGAAATTTGAACCCCAAATGTTTGAGATTATTAGGAAAATGAGAGAAGACCCTATCTAGGTCTATTCAGAAATGTTTATTAGTGATAGATTGCATGAGCAGACACATACGTTCTTAACTACCAAGTGGTTCACTATGTCTTCATATGTTATCTATTCATGTGCCCTAAGTGCCAACATTCAACGTTTGGACAAAGTGAGAACTATGGGAAGAGAACCAAGAAATAATTTGATTTATCATAATCTACCCTAGATTCCTACTAGCTAGTATCGAGAGCATTATCATAGGGTAAATTATGTCTTTGTTATGAAGTTGGTCATATTCATGGAAGGGGATAAAGCAAAGAAACTATCTCAAAGCACGGGTTGCTATACACACTACTAGATGTTGGTTCATTCAGTTTCCTATGTTCACTTATGAAAAGAGGGAATATAGGTTCACCATAATGAAACAAAATGGTGAACCCAATTTTACTCCTATTTTGATTCAATATGTGTGCTATATTATGCAAATGAGTAACATCAATTAAATCTAATTGATATAGCAGTCAAAAGGGAGATTTGAAATGGGTCAAATGTTGTGTACCTTTCACCAAAAATGCTTTTTCAAACCTCACTAAGGACTCGCTCATCCTATGGAAAATGGGCCTTGGCTAGGGCTATGGAAAACCAATTTATGGGTTTTATTACTCTTAGTCTGCACTTCTAGATTCTAGTCGGGCACTTTCATAAATCCAAAAATAAATCTTGTAGTTCAGTTTCCATGATTTTTCAAGAAAGGTGACAAATTTGACAACTTTGCAACTTTCTTCAAATTTTCTTTCCAATTGCTCTTCAACCTAAAACATGCAATCACACGGCAAAGAGGAGGAAAATTTTGTTTGTTAGGGAATATGGGTTTTCCTTGGTCAAACCCCATTTTGATAATTAAAACTTGAAATGAATAAAATCATGAAGGAATGATGAATGAGAAAATGTAATGTCACAACTCACCAATATTTATTTGAATCCTTGGATAAAAAATCTACAAAGTAGCATGAAGTGTCATCAATGAATGTAGATCTTGATCTTGAAATTGATTTGAAACAATTCCTTGAATATGCTTAAATTAACCTTGAATACCACATCACCACATTAGCTCAACAACATGCATGATACAATTCATCTTTGACATGAAAATGGGAATCTTGATTGTTGCAATGATCTTCTATAAATCTACCCTTGAATGCCTTGAAAATATTCTTGAATGCTCCACCTTGATCTAATGAAGTTACATAAAAGTTCTAGGATGAAACATAATGAAATATCCTCATATTTATATATATCTTATCATTAATTTTTGAAATTCAAATATCATAAGCCGACATCAAATAATGGATTTGAAATCATTAAAATACATCCAAAAACATATTTCAAAGAGGGGTCTTTGGTCTAAGTGAGGACCCATTCACCATGTGGTGAATGGGTCCTAGGCCACTTAACTAGGACACACTTCAGACAAGGTGAAATTTTATGCAAAAATAGGGTCCTAGTACAAAGTGAGGACGCATTCGCCATGTGGTGAATGGGTCCTAGGTCACCTACCTAGGACACACACCTTCTAAAACTAAGTGTTGTGTAATGGAATTTATGAATGTTAGTTTTTATCCCTTAGAATTTGTATTTAATTAGGCTTGGATTTGAATTAAAGGGTCCAATTAAGAAAAATTGAGCTCAATTAATTAATAAAGCCCTAGGTTAGTGTGAAACTGTAAAGATACACCTTACAACACCATAAGTAAGGCACAATTATGTAAATTTTATTAAAAAGGGCCCTAAACATAATGTGAATGTGTAAAACACATTACGAAACTAAATCAAGGCAATATTAGGGTTATTTTATTGTTAATTATTCCCAAATTAATTGAGAAAAAGGGATACTTTTTCCATTATGACATTTCCCCCCACTTTATTGAGAGTATGACCCCATGTCAAACTCACACTAAAGTAGAAATTCAAGACACTTATGTATGAAGCAATGATAAAGATACACAATCATACAACATCAAAGAACAAGAAGATCAAGCCCAGACTGTTTAGTTCATGATGTGGAAAACATCTAAGCTATTGGTTTACGCTCACTCGAAGGTAGCAAAACATCGGGTTTTCCATTAGGCGAGTCTTGGAATATGGAAAAAAATGAGAGAATCATATTAAAGGCTCCCATACCATATGAAAACTATCCTCCTAAAAACTTCAATAAGGCACCATAATGCTAAGTAAGGCTCCACAAGCAAGAAAGGTGTGTTATTCTAGGTGGCCTTGAATTTAGGGTTTCAAGCTATATAGGGATTAACAAGTTGTGTTGTGCTAAACACCTATGAACAAGGGGAACACTCCACAAGCAAGAAAGGTATATTATGCTTGGTGACCTTTAGTAGGGTTCAAGCTTGACAAGGCTAGCAAGTTGCATTATGTTGAACACTTATGAACATTATATATATAGGTTTTTGTTCAAGGGGATCTTTCTTTTTTTGTGTAAGGTCTTCCTTCTTAGGGATCATCATGTCTAATGTCTCCAAGAGAGGACAAGTCAAGAGTAAAAGATTCGCAACTTAGGGAATGGAGTGTGTTGCATCAGATTACTAAGAGGAAATTTGTATGCTAAGAGATATCACACTCTTGGAGGAAATCAAACCTAATGACACCACCAAGAAAAGGCTGCATCACAAGAAAAAATAAAATCACATCATGAAACATGAGAAATGTTGAAAGATATATTATCAATGCATTCTCCCACTTTAAAGTGGTTACTAACACCATTACTGTGAACAATTGCTTTAAAGTAGCCAATGTTTACTCCTAATACATGAGAGATTCCTCAGAAATCCCTTTTCTAAGCCATATGTTTCCAAAATAAAGGTACATCAAAAAAAGGAGGGAGGGGTTTACCCCAAAAATACATAAGGGATCTATGGATTCAAGCTCAGTATATCTTTGCGAGAATGTTGTCATGTAGAGCTCAGAAATGTCATCATTCCCCAAATACTCATAGAACTAGAAGAATGACACAAAGAGAGAAAAAAAATAATATCCTTTTGGGTCAACCCGGAAGAGACCTAAAAGGAAAACACAAGATGTCTAAGAAAATAGGATAAATTTTTTACGCCATATAGAAGAGTGTAGATACAAATAGAGGAATGCACAAAGAGAGAGAGAGATACATCAAATGAGAGAGTTTATGGGATCACATTATGCACATGCAATTTCATAAAGAAACATGAAAAAGAAAACAAATCAAAAGACTAGTAAGGCACATGTGATTCAACCTATTAGTAGGTCGTCTGCATCCCAATCTTAGTTAGTGTATACGAAAGGAAAACAACTGGCCAACATGATAGTCATCAAATTCCAAAACTACGACAAGGCTAACTAATCCCTTACCCCCACTAAGTGCAAGACAAGGATGGGTTGAGATAAATGATGAAAATGAGCTACTTGCGATAAAGAGAATGATTTGCAATGAATGTATAACATGTAATAGTGAGGATACTAAGACCCTACAATTATTACATAGCAAGGAGAAAAAGAGCATGTTATGCAATCATTTGATAACAATCATCATAATCAAAATAAAAATCACTCAATATCAATATTAAAAAGTATGGCAATCATCAATAAGATGCCCAAGAGTTCTATGACATGTGCAGTAATTCATGTTTTTCTTAGGTATGTTACTTTTACTAGGAGGTGGTAATTTAATCCAACCTTCTTTAAGGATTTTCTCTGTCTTTCATTTACTTTCTATTTGAGTACATAAGAATGGAATTTTTTTGAGTTTGTAAGGTTTTTGTTTCTTTGTTGATTTACCGACTTGTGGATGTTGAGAGGAGGACCTAAGATGATCCTATCATCCTTCTAAGGCACTGGTGCTCCCTTAGGAAGAAGGACACTTATGTTGGGAGGGGAATCTTGATATCCTAATCCTTTGGTTTGTTCAATAGGAATTTTCTCTATAAGTTTATGAATTTCATGTTCATTAATAATGTCACATCCTTGGTTGGTTAATATCTTGAAGCCTTGGCCATAAGTATCTTCTAGATTGATGGGAGTGTTTGCCACTTTGTTAACATAAGTTGGATAGTTATGCACTTGATTATAGGAGCTAGGTTCACTCATTTTTGGAAGTTTAGGCGTAGTTTGTGATTCAATTTCAATATGTAAAATATCAAACATTTACACTTGTGTTGGTTGTTTCATGGAAATGAAACATAAGAAAATGAGAGGGGCGATGAACCAAAATGTAATCAAGATGTTTAGCCTCTCTTTTCACCAGTTATTTAATTTAATTATGAGGGTTATAATGCATACATTAGTTATAAAAATCAATCCTAACCCAAATACCAGTAAAAAGGAAAGTTTTAAGAAGGTAAAATGTCATATACCTATTGTGAAAATTGCTTTTTTGGGCCTCACCAAGGACTCATTCACACTATGGCGAATAGGTCATAAATAAATTTTGTAGCTTAGTTTCTGTGATTTTGCAAGAAAAGTGACAAATTTTTAACTTTGACAACTTTTTTCTTTCTAATTGATCTTCAACGTAAAACCTACAATCACAAATCAAAGAGGAGAAAATGTTGATTGTTAGGAAAGAGGGGTTTTCCTTGGTCAAACCCCATTTTGGTAATTAAACCTTGAAATGAAACAATGCATAAAGGAATGATGAATGAACAAATAATGTCACAACTCACCACACCTCAATTGAAACCTTGGAATACAAATCAGTAATCTTGCTTGAAGTGGCCTCAAAGAATGTAGATATTGATCATGAGGTTTGATTAGAAACAATGCTTGAATAAGATATTCAATGCTACATCAACACATTAGCTCAACAACATGCATGATGCACTATGCCTTTGACATGATAATATGACTCTTGATTGCCACAATAATCTTCAATAATCTACCCTTGCATTCCTTAGAAATTTTCTTGAATGCTCTTGTGAAATTACTCATGAAATTACTTGAATTGCTTAGATTCTTAGTTATGAAACATAGTGAAATAACCTTATATTTATGCCTAGCTTAAGATTATTTCCTAAAATTTAAATAACACAAGCCGACATCATATATAGGATTTGAAATCATTTAAATAATGCCAAAAACATATCCCAAGGGGGTTCCTAGGTCTATGTGAGGACCCATTCACCGTGTGGTGAATGGGTCCTAGCTCGCTTAGCTAGGACACACTTTGAGCATTGTGAAATTTCATGTGGAAATAGAGTCCTAGGACCTAGAAAAGAACCCATTTCCTAGGTGGTGAATGGGTCCTAGGTCACTAATAAAGAACACACACCTTCAAAAATTAAGTGTTTTGTAATATCATTTATGAATTTCAGGCTTTATCCCTCAAAATCTGCAATTAATTAGACTTGGATTTGAATTAAAGGGACAATTAAGCTCACATTAACCTCAATTAATTAATAAAGCCTTAGATTACTATGAAATTTTAAAGATACACTTTTCAACACCCTAAATAAGGCACCATTAAGTCCATTTTATTTAGAAGTCCCTGAAACTTAATGTGAATGTGTAAAACACATTACAACACTAAATCAAGGCATAATTAAGCTTATATTAATAGTAATTTTTCCCAAATTAAGTTTGAGAAATGGATACCTTTTGCTACACTTCATTTTTCACCCACTTTAGTGAGAGTATGACCCCATGTCTAACTCACACTAAAGTAGACATTCAAGAAACTTATGTATGCAGTAATGAGAAAGATACACAATCATACAAAATCAAAGACCAAAAGGAAAAGGGATGAAAATTGAGGCTCAATTGTTCAACGCAATGTGGAACACATCTCAACTGTTTAGATCCAAGAGAAATGAGGAGTCCTCAAGCTTTAACTTTCCAATGCAATGTGGAACATGTCTCGGTTTTTTGTCCAAAGAATGTTCATAAGTAGAACTCGATGTCCACTATGCAAACAACACATGTGCTCATTTCGAGGTAGTGGAATATTAGGCCATCCACTAGATGAGTATCCCTCTTGGAAGGTGGCTTAGTGAGAAATTCATGCCTATACATGTGTCAACTCTCACTATACTTACCATACCAATGTTATCCATCTGATAACTTTGATAGGGCACCACTCACATTCCTATCTCTATACACATGTAAAGGATCTATAGGAAAGCAAGGTGTGTTATTCTAGGTGGCCATGAATTAAGTTTTTCGAGCTTAACATAGTTAGAAAGTTGTATTATGCCAACACTTATGAACATTATGTATATAGGTTTTTTTTCAGTGGATCTTACTTCATTAATGTAAGGTCTTCTTCTTAGGTATCAACGTGCCTAATTTCTCAAAGAGAGGTCAAATCAAGAGTAATAGATTGCAACTTAGGGGATACCTCATGTTCCATCAATCCACTAAGATAAATTCATACGCTAAGAAATATCACCCTCTTGGAGGACATCAAACCCGATGACACCACCAAGAAAAGGATGCATCACAAGAAAAAAGAAAATCTCACCATGATAGATGCAAAATGTTGAAAGATATTATTGATGTATGCCCCCACTTTAAAGTAGTTGCTAACACCATTTCTATGAAAAATTTCTTTAAAGTAGCCAATGTTTACTCCTAAGACATGAGATATTTCCTCAAAAAACTGTATCCCAAGTCATATGTTTCTGAAATAAAGTTATGTCATGAAAAAGGAGGGTTTCCCCCAAAGATACATAAGGGATCTATATATTTAGGGTCAATATGTCTTTTCTACAATGTTTTCATAGAGCTTAGAAATTTCATCATTCCCCAAATACTCATAGAACTGGAAGAATGGCACACACAGAGAGAAAACAAAGAAAAATTCTTTCAGGTCAACATGAAACAGACCTAAATATCTTGACGCCTTGAATCATCTCCAAAAGGAAAACACAAGACAAGAGAAAAGGGATAAAATGCTTACAGAATATAGAAGAATGTAGATACATATAGAGGAATGCACAAAGAGAGAGCTTGATACATCAAACAAAAAAACATGGGGGATCACATTATGCACATGCAATCACATAAAGGAACATGAAAACAAAAAAAAATGCAAAAGACTAGTAAGGCACATGCGAGTTAACCTATACAAGGTCGTCCACATCCCAATCTTGGTCAGTATATGAAAAAGGTAGAAAACTAGCCAAATGGACAACAACAAGTGCCAAACTCTAGGGGATGGGCCAAGTTCACTCTCATTTTAGGAGATTTGTCATTTAAGCTCAGAGAAGATGAAAAAAATGAATTCAAATCATTATGCACTTGGTCATCAATATTTGCAATATGAATGTCATCATCTAAATTAATCACAATAGGAGGTTGAATTGTAATGTCTCTAA
This sequence comes from Sequoia sempervirens, assembly GCA_007258455.2. NCBI lineage: Eukaryota > Viridiplantae > Streptophyta > Pinopsida > Cupressales > Cupressaceae > Sequoia > Sequoia sempervirens. The sequence goes on along the minus strand of VDFB02058242.1, from coordinate 318,337,806 downwards.
AAGGTTCTTGTAGACATTACGGGAAATGTATAGAATCATCATGCATTGCTTCAAGAAAGTTCATATTTTGATTTTCAATGTTGTTCTTTTCTTCTTTAGCTTGTAACAGATGAGCAATAGCACGATGTATACACCTACACTCCCTATATTTTCAATTTTGTTTCAATCTATTGTCAATTTGAGTTTGTGTAATAGTGGTTTGTTGATCATAGGTTTCTTTTCTTCACTTAGGGGTGGAATAGAAGGAACCATGGGAAGTTTTTCAACCACTTTCTCTTTAGCTTTGTAAACTTGTTCGATTTTGGGAGGAACAATAGGATTGTTTTGGTTATCTCATGGTCTCTTATAGGAAATGGTAAGAGGATTTTTCATAGGTTTCTCTTTGATACTTGGAAGGGATTTTGGTTCAATCATAGTTTCTTCAAGGATATGTAACTCAATCACGGGTTGAGGCATATTTCTAAGGGATAATTTTTCTATACACTTTGCCTTAAAATTTTGATATGATTTGAAACTATAGTCCTCACGAGGTCTGAAAGGTTCAATAGACTCATGCCAAAATAAATCGAATAAAAAGTTTCCACAAGAAGACACAGGATTAAAGCCACTATAATGTACAGTAAAGATGTTATTTCCAAAAGGAAACTTTAAACATTTATGCATAACTGATGGGATGACATTCACGAAGAGAAGCCATGGGTAGCCTAACTTCACACATGAAATTGGTCCAATGATGGGATGACGGTGAATGATACATTTAATGTTTTCATTACAAATTTTAAAGGTAGATTTATTGAGCCTATCGTAGGAGAAGGAAAACCATTATGTGTTTTGATCCATGCTTTCAGTTTGTCATATGTATCTTGATAGATTTCATGCATAAATAGGAATTCTTCATTGATCATGTTCTCTCCATAGATGGGATCAATTAATATCCCATTAGTAGGCTTGGCATTGATTCTTCTAGATATGTAAAGAGGACAATTGGGTACATGTTTAAGTATGTCTTTTTGTGAGAAAGAAATATCAAGTGTAATTTTGGTTGAGCCCTTACGAGGTTTAGTTTTGACAAATTCTATGAACTTAACCATTTCATCTGCATTTTAATCTTTTATGTTTTCATCATCCATGCCAATATTCATCACCTCATTCTTTGTTTCACTAGCTTTGACAAATGAAATAGTATGTTTTGGCATGGGATTTGTAAAAATTTGTAATTTTTGTTTAGGAGGAGCTATAGATTTATTACCCTATTCATACACACCTCCAATTAGAATACATCTAATTAAAATCAATGAGGTCTTGCACAATATATTTAAGACACTTACAATATTTTGTATTGTGTCCATTTTATCGATGACAATGTCAATAAGAGTTTGGTCTATACCCTGCAGGTAATGGTTTGATAGGTTTAGGATCTCTGATAGGAGGTAGAGAAAGCATATTATTTTCTATTAGCTATAGCATGATATTCTAAAGGGAATCATGTAGGGGAGTAATTTTCTACTCCTATATGCAAAGATATATGAATTTTTCATCTTTATGGAAGCCACATGGTTATCAACTTGTTGATTTGGTTGAAGGGAATTAAGTTTTAAAAATCCCCTATCCTATTTCATAAAATATTGGTAACTATTGTTAGGTTTGGATTCATAATTTTTAGGACAACTAGGAGGATTTTTCACATCATGACCATACGCCAAATTCTAATAATCATGAAGGGTTGTACATAATTGTGTAAAGGATGGGAATCTCAACATCTCAAGTTTGGTTTGGATTTTTCTTTGTTAATTGGTAATAAAAATTCATTGAAGTTCGACATCAGAAATATTAACATTTATTTGTGAATAAAGTGTTTGGTATCTTGCTATGAAATCAGTCAGTTTTTCATCATCCTTTTGCTTACATGCCATTAAATTAGCTAGGGTCATCTTGGGACCCATGTGAATGTGGAAGTGGTTGTAAAAGGAATTGACAAGCTCATTGAATGAACCAATTAAATTATTCAGTAAGGAAGAAAACCACTTTAAAGTAGTATCCTTTAAGGATCTAGGGAATATTTTAGCCAGGTGCTTATCCTTAAAGATGAAATCACTACATAGGGTTGTATAAGTAGAAACATGGCTAACATGATCTCCTTTCCCACCATATTTCTCAATTATACAAACTTCTATACCTTATGTCATTAGTGTTCTCACTATCTCTAGGGATAATGGGTTATTGGTGATGTATTGTGAAGGTTGAACATTTTTTTGTTTAGTTAGGGTTGTGAATTATTTTTTAATGGATGACATGGTTTGCATAAGTTTTTAAGGATGAAATCATTATTATTAGTGTAAGGTGAAGGGGAATAAGGTGGAGTGGTCTATGTATTTGGAGGGAAAGTGAATTGTAAATTTGTGAAGGAGGATGGTTAAGGAGATATGCAATGTGAATGCACAAAGATAGAAGGATTTCCTATGGAAATACCTAAGGAAGTGTTGAAACTACTAGTAGGTTGAATGGTTTTTGTAACTTGAGTAATAGTTCATGTAGGAATAGAAATGGGCATTGTAGAAGGAGTAATGGAAGTTCCACCTTGGATTTGGCTATACCCCAAGGCTTGAGTAGAACTATTCATGGTAGGGATGGTGTTGTTAACATCATGTACATTAGAACTTCTAGGAAGGGAAGTCATGGGAAATGAGGTATGCATACTATGATCCATTGGAGATTTATTATGAACACTATTAGAAAGTGAGTTAGAAAACCCAAGATCCATGGTGAATGGTGTATCACGGAATGACATGAGTATCAAACTACGGCACAATATTATTTCCAATAGGACACCAATTTGTAAAGATCATACAAGTTTCAAAAAATTAGTGTGCAAACCCAAAATGGAAGGATACTTAAAAAGCAATGCAAGGACCTAAAATGAAAATGTGTAAATGAAATTTTTAGATTCTAAACAAGGTAACTTGTTGATTTCACTATGCAACAATCTAAAAATGAAATTTATTATAAATGAAAATTTTAAATTATTCAATGCACTAAATGAACAAAATTAAGCTAGATATAATGAAATTGAAAAAATAGAAACTCAACAAACTATAATAGAGATCTGATAGTAGCAAACAGAAGCACAAAGATGAAGATTTTAATTTCTAGAAATGCAGATCAAGACTTGATTAGGGACTCATTTTCCATATGGAAAATGGTTCCTAGATAATGTTTTCAAAATTATTTTTTATATATTTGCAAAAAAAAATCCATTGGTTTTCAGATTCAAGGTTGTAAGAACTTTCAGTTTCAGTTTTTTATGAATGCAATGTAAAATACAAGTTGAAAATGTGATAAAATGATTGCCTAAAACACTTATTTGATATGCAATTTTTTGTTTCAAATTTCAAATGTAATTTAATATGATGTAAATGATATGAAATATGAAATTGATTTTTTTTTTTAGATTTGAAGGATGCAAAAAATGTAATCCTACCCCTTAATGAAATACAATTTGAATGCAAACTAGACACCCTAAATTAGATCTAATTCAATGCAAATGAATGCAAGATCTAAATCTTGGATGAAAAGAAATCAAAAATCAAAAAACTACAATTCTTAAAAAGTCAGGTTCACCAAAATGAAACATAAGAAAAAGAGAGGGGGGATAAACAAAAAATATAATCAAGATGGTTAAACTCTCTTCCACTAGTTATTCCATTCAATTATGAGGGTTATAATGCATAAATGAGTTACAAAAATAAATCCTATCCCAAATACCAATAAAAACAAAAGTATTAAGATGGTCAAATGATGTGTACCTATTGCAAAAAGTTATTTTTTGAGCCTCACTGAGGAATCATTCACCCTATGGAAAATGGGTCCTCGCTAGGTCTCCAAAAAGATGGTTTTTGGGTTATGTTATTCAATGTCTACACTTCCATATCCTAATCTGAGACTGTTGGAAACTCAAAAATAATTTTTTTAGCTCAATTTCCATGATTTTGAAAGAAAGGTGACAACTTTGGCAACTTTTTTTCCCCAATTGATCTTCAACCTAAAACCTACAATCACACATCAAAGAGGAGAAAATTTTGATTGTTAGAAAATAGGGGTTTGCCTTGGTCAAACCTCATTTTGGTAATTAAACCTTGAAATGAAAACAATTCATAAAGGAATGATGAATGAACAAATAATGTCACAACTCACCACACCTCAATTGAATCCCTAGAGTACAAATCAACAATCTTGCATGAAGCGGCCTCAAAGAATGTAGATCTTGATCATGAACTTTGACTAGAAACTTGATGTTTGAATAGGATCTTCAATGCTACATCAACACATTAGCTCAACAAGATGCATGATGCACTATTCCTTTGACATGATGATATGACTCTTGATTGCTACAATAATATTTAATAATCTACCCTTGAATGCCTTATAAATGCTCTTGAATGCTCTTGTGAAAGTACTCCTTAGATCACTTGAATTGCTTAGATTCTTAGTTATGAAACATAGTGAAATAACCTTCTATTTATACATAACTTAAGATTAATTCTTGAAATTCAAATAACACAAGTTAACATCAGATCTAGGATTTGAAGTCATTAAAATACCACCAAAAACATATCCCAAGGGGGGTCCTAGGTCTAAGTGAGGACCCATTCACCATGTGGCAAATGGGTCCTAGCTCACTTATCTAGGACACACTTTGGGGATTTTGAAATGTCATGTGGAAATAGGGTCCTAGGGCCTTGTGAGGACCCATTCACTAGGCAACGAATGGGTCCTAGGTCACTAAGCTAGGACACACATCTTCAAAATTTAAGTGTTGTGTAATATAATTTATGAATGTCCAACTTTATCCCTCGTAATATGTAATTAATTATATTTGATTTAAATTAAAGGGGTCAATTAATCTCTCATTAGCCTCAATTAATTAATAAATTCCTATATTAGTGTGTAAGTATAAAGATACACTTTACATCACCCAAAATAAGGCACCATTAAGTCCATTTTATTTAGAAGGGCCCTAAATTTAATGTGAATGTGTAAAAAACATTACAACACTAAATAAAGGTGTAATTACATGTTGAATAGGAAAAATGAGAGGAGGGCTAAATCAATTTTCATAGAATTAAACCTTTAATTCAATCACTAGAACTAATTCTTAATATTGCTTAAATTATTAATCATCAAATCCTAGTGTAGAAACCCAAATCCAACACATAAACACAATAACACCAAATTTACATGGAAAACCCAATAAGGGAAAAACCATAGTGAGGATTAACTCACACTATAGAGAATATCAAAACCGATTACAAAAGGCTCATTGCTTGAAATAAGGCTCACTGCCAAAACAAGGACTCACTATCTGGAACAAGGATTCACTATCCAATAGGGATAACAACCTGGAGGGATCACTGCCATAAAGATACAAAGAATACTTGTTACTGAGAGACTACAATCCCAATGCAACAAAGGATTCCACCATAATCACTCATAGAAATGTATGAATGATAGAGCTCACCTTCTACTCACTGTATCTGAAAACTCAACATTAAGCTTCACACTAATCTGCCACACCCACATCATTTACACACTCACTGAATAGAATCAATGTCACATCTAATTGCACTTCCTCTTTTCTCTTATCACTCTTCTTCTCCTCTCTTGTATATTTCTTCACCACTAAATCATCTTGTATTTATACCATTTTCAACTTTGAAACATATCCAAAGTTGGCCATCCAAATTAAAATTCAAATTAGGTGTAAATAAATTTTTTCTTTCTAATCTTTTTGGTTTTCGACTTTTACCTTTTTCAGATTTGGAAAGAGTTTGCGCTTAATGAACATAAGATTGCTCTAAAAGTCATGCAATGTGTCATGTGGTGGTTGTACAAATTTTTTATATGACTTTCCCTTTTAGGCCCAAGCTGAGACATGTTTTAGCTTGCTAGGGATTTTCTCCAAAGCCATTTCAAACACATATTCAAGGAGAGATTTTTTTTTATTGTTAGTGAATAGGAGTTTTCCTAATTCAAACCCCCTGTACGTAATCAAACCAAATGATGAAACAATTAAATTGAAGCATGAAACATAAAATGATGTAATGTAGATACCTTAGATATTGTCTTGTAATACAAATCTACAATCTAACATATAGTGGCCATAAAGAATGTAGATCTTGATCCTTGAATATGATGTGAAACAATGCTTGCAAAAAGATCCTCAATGCTACACTTACTTTCTTAGCTCAACAACATGTATGAATGCATCAAACCCTTGACATGATGATGGAATGAACTTGAATTGTTTCAATAAACCTTGATAATCTACCTTGAAATTCCTTTAGAAGTGATCGTGAATTGCTCTATAATGCTCTTGTAAAGTATTAGGATGTCTCATAAAATTGCTAGGAGAAACAATGTGCATTAACCCCAAAATTCAAACAATTCAATTTGATGCTAGATCTGGGGATAAACATTATTAAATTCCCACCACAATGAAATTCAAAAAGGGGGTCCTCATTAATGGAGGGCCCATTAACCACCTAGGGTGAATGGGTCCAGGCTCAGTTTTTTAGGACTTAACCTCAAGAGATGGAAACTTCACTAAAAAACTATTTATAATCAACTCATAAAGGGGGTCCTATAGAGGGAGGACCCATTTTCCCCCTAGGGAAAATGGGTCCTAGCACCAATTTCTAGGACCCTAATTTTCCCACTTAATTTTTATTTGACTTGAATTGTGGCTTTCAGGATAGATCCTTGAGAGGTTTCATAAATGAGGCTTAAATTTACATTAAAGGGGTTAAATAACTCCAATTAACCATAATTAATTAGGAACCTAGATAAGTGTGAAAGTGTGTTACAATAATTTACAACACCATAAATAGGGTAACTCATTAGGCTTAATCAATTGGATAAACCTTAGAAAGGTTTGAAAGTGTGTTACAACACTTTACAACACTGTTTCAAATGATAAATTAAGGTAAATTTCAAACAAATAATGGCTCTAAAATGATTTGAATTTTTACAACACATTATAACACTATTCCAAGACACCATTAATTCAAATTTATGTCAATTATCCAAATTAAGTGTGAAAAAGGACTACTTTTTTTAGCACTACACATTTTTCAAAAATTCTTCATAGGTCTCTATTCATTCAAGATGTTTCAAATGTGGTAGTACTTCTAAAAAGGTTAATATGGAATAAAACATTAGATAATTTTGAAATTTGGATGTACCTATTTATTGCCATCATGTGTGTAGGTAACCAATTTTTTGATTAGGGAGGTATCGTGAGTAACAACCTGCATAACTAGATAACTCAATTTGAGACAAATCAATACTTTTGCATGTCCTCTTAGCTCATGTATGCTATTGAAAACATGAATATTTTTTAGATATTTGATAACACATCCCAAATCTATAATTTTTACTACTAGTTGAAACTCGAGAAAAGTTACAACCATTTTTGCATGGTAAATGATACTTTCACTATGTTGATGTTGAGAGAGATTCAAGTGAATAGTAGACTTTGAATTTAATAAGAGGAAATGATCCTTATCAAACAATATGGGAGCTACTTCATCAAATTTCTAAGGTTCACATATATACGGATTGGGGTTTTCAATGGATATCCTTTTATGTTACAAAGATATGTAGATGACAACATAGTGCTAATTAAAGTATGTAGGAAAATTGATCAGGTCAATAAAGCAAGTGAAGACAAAAGGGAGAAGTGGCATTCATTTTCCTATAGGTTTTGGTTAATACAAATACAAATCTTCTCTAGATTCTCAAAACATCAAAATAATAAGTTTTAAACTAACTATTGGTGTTTATAGGAAGATATCTCCCTTCAATGGAAAATGATATGTCAGAGATAATTTACATACCTTTGTGTGGGCTCTTGTCATTTTCCAGAGATTGAGGACTTTTGGGAAGACTATGAATTATTAACTAAGGTGGTCTCAAGTTGGTTAGTAACTTTACAAGGAAAGAGTCTATAAATATAAATTTGAATACATTAAGTAAATGAATTTTTGGTTCTCACAATTTTAACATAAGGGAAATTTTGGAGTTGTACAATTCTAAAAATAATAGAAAATAATTTTGGAGGTGCAATCATTATATTTTCTTTTCATTTTTATTAACCTTTCATATGTTATGTTTTGATAATAACATTTTCATCTTGAAAATGATTTGTGAAAGAAATAGTCAAATCTTAATGAGTTTCTTTACGATAGATTCACTTCTTGGTATTTAGAACTAGATGTATTTGGATTTGATGTGTTCATAATTAGGTTTTTTATGCATAGTCTTTGATTCTTGTGAAGGAAACTTTTTTCAGTTTTAAGTATTTTTGTGAAATTCAAGTAATATTGATGTAATGACGAAAATTATACCCCCTTGGAAATGGTACAATTTCACTTAATTTGGGAATATTTAATGATAAAGTGGACTTTATATCCTCTTTATCTAGTGTTGTGATGTGTTTTACACATCTACATTAGGTCTTGGGCCCTTTTTAAGATAAATAAACTGAACTTTTCCCTTAAATTAGTATTCTAAAGTGTAATTATTTACGTACCTTCACATTAAATTTAGGAGGCTTGTAAACTAAATGGACCTAATCTAGTGTTGTAATGTGTTGCACACATTCACATGGGACTTTGGGCCCTTCTAAGATAAATTGACTTGATTTTTCCTTAATTTGATGTTGTGAAGTATATTTATTCACACTTTCACATTGAATTTTGGGCCCTATTGCATTTATGATCTTAATATCATCATTGATAGGCCCCTAAGACCCTACTTTCTGTATCCCAAGGAATATTTTAACCAAAAACTTGACAATATCAATAAATAAGCTTAATTTACACACTCCCCGACACTCTAGCAATCAAAATAGGCCTTGTGGGACCCATACGCCACCTTGGGAATATTAGTCCCATCCAGGTGGGACCCATACACAACATATGCCATATGAGTCCCAGTTGGCCTATTTTTAAGGTTTTAAGTGGAAAATTAAGTTTGAAATTCAAATTTCATGAATGTCGACTTGTGGGATCCAATTAATGGGATATTAGATGGATTTCCTATATAAATGAGCTTTCAAACCACTATTTCATAAAGCCTACATGATATCAAGTCAAGCACTCAAGAGTTAAGAATTCCAAGACTTTACAAGATCATAAAGAAAGCATTCAAGAGCATATGTCTTCATCATTTATTGTAGCAATTCAATATCCATCATCATGTCAAGATTATCAAGCATTAAGCATGTTATTGAGATAGTATTGTGATGTGGCATTGAAGATCCAAGATCAAGCATTGTTATACACCTATTTCAAGATCAAGATCTACATCTTTCATGGACATTTCATGTTGAGTTGTAGATTTACAAGACATCATTCAAGTTATCATTTTCCATGATTCATGCTCTTTGTTTCATTTTTCATGCCTTCATTTCATTATCTCATTATTTGGTTTAATTACCTACAAGGGGTTTGACCAAGACAAACCCCAATTCCTTAGCAATCAAAACTCTCTCTCTCTCTCTCTCTCTCTCTCTCTCTCTCTCTCTCTCTCTCTCTCTTTGTGTGTTTGTAGATCTGGAATTGGCTTTTGACACTTGAAAATCCTTTAGAATTAGGTTTTCAAAGGTTTGGAGAGAAAGTCATCAGAAGTTAATCACAAAGGGTTTGTCATTTTCACAAAAAGTGCACAGCCCCAAAAATAGGGGGTTTAGCTATAAAAAACATTGAAAGAATGAGAGAAAACATTGAAGAAAAATTTAGACTTTGAAGTTCTAGAAAACCCTAACTAGACTCATACGCTAGTCTTGGAATATGAGTCCCAGTTTAGGTTATTTTTTAGATTTTGGAAATTTTAGATACCCTTTTTCTAGAAACCAGTGCCTGCATAGAAACCCATATTTGGGACTAATATGCTTAGACTGGCATATGAGTCCCATTAGGCTAAAATTTTAGGTTATTCAAAATTTCAGGCCTCCATTTAAGCTCTCTTAGGTTTCTAGGTACTCTATACTTTTCCAAATTTTTATTCTAATTTATTTTCATTTATAGGTCATTTATTCAAGTTTCATGCATCACTAGGTTTTGTCATTAGATCTTCCATTTCATACATTTTTCCAATCTCTAGCTTGGTGGTGAACCCCTTATTAATCTCTAAACATACCCTAGGACAACCCTATAGAAATATCTCTTTCCCTGTTCTTGATTAGATTCAGATCTCTAGGGAATCTGTGAAGGTGGAGCATATAAAGCTTATTGCCCTAGCTCCTAAAACCCTTGGGATGACAATTTTGTATCTTACAATTGGTATCTTGGTTAGTGAAGGTTTCTCTAGCAATTTCAGTCACTACAAAATTTTCATACCTTTACATACTTGTACGTTAAAAGTACAGAAAAATATCAAACCTTTACATATGAGGGAGCTTCGCATCTCAAACACAAAGAAAAATTTCCATTTCATACATAATCTCTCCAACCATTGGAGAATTACTTCCACTTTTCATTCAGCAAGTCAAATATAATTTCAAGTGTCAATCCACTTACCAAAAAGAACAAACCAAATTTAAAATAAAATTATGCACCATTATATAGTAGATAATATATTCATAAACATTAATGGACCATTCAATGTCATCATGATATCTTATCATCTTCCTTATTATTATGCTTGAAGATAAGTGCAATCTGTGTAACAAAAAGACAAAGAAAAACATATTGAAGACATCATGATGTTATTTGAAGATGATTGGGGTTCCTTAAACTTTGAACCAACATTCATGGGAGAATAAAAGATCATAAACAAAGATTCTATAAAGGGAAATGAAAAAGTGGTAATTTCAACACAAAATTCGGAAGACCCTCAACCACTTTAAATGAAAAAAATTACACAAGAAACTTTGATGAGCTTAACTATGAACAACCACCAAATCAAAAAGAGATGAAAAATTGATGCAAAGAAAAGGAAGAAATAAACAACATATCTCAAAAACCTTCAACAATAATTCAAAGAAATCTTTGTATAACACATGTTATTAGGCATTCTATATCAGATTGGAAACATAGCCATGGCAGCCCACAATTTAATGCAATGAACATTCATTAATAACTTCCACAAAAAAATAAAAATGAATCCAATCGCTCTGGTGATATTTAAGACAACATAGTTATAGAATTTTCCTCCAATTTTTATAAAGATCCAATGGTGGAAAGAAAGATATTGCATTTTCCCCAAAACTGCAAACACTAGGTAGGGTTCAGACCTACCCTCACAAAAATGGTCATAACTTATGAAAATATTAATGAAATTTGATGATACTTGAAGAAAATGAAAGTAGATTCACTTGGAAACAAAATCCAATTGGTTGCAGATCCACAATATAGACTTTACAATACGTACCATCACATTTTTATGTCTGTAAATTTTGCACAATATTGTTAGAATATGGTTCTCACCAAAAATAGTCATATATTCCACAAAACTCAATAAAATTCAATGAGACAAAAATAATTGGAAACTAGAAATAGAGATATTTCCATTCATATATGATAATCCATTATTTGAGTCCATACCAAGCCATACAAAGCACAACTTCAGCCTTGAAACAATGTAAAAATTAGAAAATGCACACAAAATTTGAGGTTGCCATTCATCCAACTTCAAAATAATGTCTCCAACCCCCCAATTCGAGTTTTGGAGAGTGTATTTATAAATTTCCAACCAAAACCAACTATTTTCAACCACCTTTTGATTAGTTTGTTGACAAAACACCTTAATGACACTTCATCCACCTATTTTTGCACATTTGACAAATTTTACAATATGGAACTTTAAACATTATTTGTCAAATGACTTAAAATATGAATTCCTAAGACATAAAAACCTCTAAAATGGTTTGATAAACCTTATTATAAAACCCAATACACAAAATAAAGAAACTATTTATAAATGGCCTCATGGAGGCAAGAAATCAAACAAGTGCTCCTGCACTAAAAATATTTATGCAAAAGGTTATGAAATGATGAAACAACTTGGTTATAGTGTAAAATTATGTGGTTATAGAGAACAAGGTATCTGTGTCCCTATAGAGCCTGAAATGTAAGAAAAAACTAACGGTCTTGGTTATTGTCCTTAGATAGATATAAACAAGCCTTCACTTAATATCAACAGTATTAGAAAACATCTTTCTAAGCCAACTTTAACATTAGTGCATCCTGAATAGATAGACAGTAGTGGTCTTGATTGTTATCCTTTGCAAGAAACAAAAAAACCAAAGAAAATTTTCCTTAATTTCAATGTCATCACACAAAACACTAATGATTTGAGTTTGTTATATTTACACCTTCCTTTAAAGAAGAGTACAAAATCTCAAAATTTGAAGAGTCTTGTGTAAGTATGACATCTTGTACTAAGAAAGATATATCTTTGTCGCAAAATAAAGGAAAATATTCTACTATTGATCAAGAGAGTATCTTGTGTTGACTCCTCCAATAACATGAAAGAGATTTTACAAGTGTTCATTTTATGCATATCATAGTATTCTTGGTCATTCTACTAATGAATGTAAGACGTTAAGTGATATAATTCAACATATTAAGGAATGTGGTGCTCTTCCTTGTGTCAAAGCACCTTGTTCCTCTAATTGATATCTATTTTCACTCTAGTATGTTTCTCATCAATCACTTTGGCTCATCCTTGTCCTGCACTAAGTGGGGCAAAGGGGGTGAGGTAGCCTTGTCCTCATATGTCACTTGTTGTTATCTCTTTTGGCTAGTTGACCACCTTTCATGTACATATAAGAGAAATCTTGGGATATGGATGAAATTCCTCAAGTTGGCTTGCATCTGATATAATGAGTTATACATTTTAGGAGGAAACTCTCTATTTCATGATGTAACTTATTGGAAACATATGACTTGGCATAGGGCTTTCCGAATAAGCTCTCATGTCTTCTTCTACTTTAAAGCAATTTCTCACCGCAATGGTGTTAGCAACCACTTTAAAGTGGGGGCATACATAAACACTTATCTTTCATTGTGTGATTTTATTTCTTCTTGTGATGTGTCCTTTTCTTGGTGGTGTCATTAGGCTTGATTTCCTTTGAGAATGTGATATTGCTTTGACTTGTCCTCTGTTCGAGACATTAGGCATAATTTTCCCTAAGAAGAGACCTTACACAAATTAAGCAAAATCCTTTTGAACATTCTTTACACTATTTCGCGTTTACAACATCGGTTATATGGCCACCTGCATAACATACTTTTATTGCCTGTGGTGCCATCTTGTTTGTTCATGAGTTCCAAGCATACAAATTTTTTCTTGTCTCATGAAGCTCAAAGTTCATTTTTTTTTTCATGATCTCTAAGCATACAAAGTTTTTCTTGTCTTATGAAGCTCAAAGATCATTACTATGTGGCACCTTATAAAAGTTATCAGGAGGTATAACTTTGGTATGGTTGGATGGGAAGCCAATTTGAGGCATGAATTTCCCTTAGCCACTTGCATGTGTGTGTGATTGCATATCAGTCGTATGTGTCTCACCTTCTTGGATTACTCACCCAACGGACAACCAAGAGTTTTGTTGCCTCAAAGTGAGCATGCATTTTTGGACAAATGGCCTAGATAGGATCCATATTGTGTTGGAAAAATGGTTGAAGCTTAATCCACCTCATTTTTATTTTTACTTGTTTGTTTTTCCTTTCTTTTAGTTATTGGCATTGCATGTTTGTGTATCTTGATGTTGCATATCATACACCTTGTGTGTGTCCTTTCGTGCTTATGTAATTTTGACTTAGGATCTTGGATCCTGGGGGCTTGATCGCCTCCTTAATCTTTGTTATCCTAGACCATCTGCATTGGTACCCTTGGACCCCTCCTGAATGTCTACTTTAGTGTGAGTTTGAAGCAAGTTCATCCTCTCACTAAAGTGGGGGCTAGATGTAATGACAGAAAATTATGTACCCCCTTGTAAATGGTATAATTTCACTTAATTTGGGGCTGGTATTGGCATGGTGTGATGGTTTATAGGTGGAATTTTTGTTCTTGCCACCAAGGTTCAAACCCCATTGGGGTGGTATTGTTGAATGGTTGTATCCGGTTCATAGCTCTGGTCAAAAGCATTTACCCCTTGAATAATAAAAATTTCACTTAATTTGGGAATAATTAATGATAAAGTGGACTTTATATTGCCTTGATCTAGTGTTGTGATGTGTTTTACACATTCACATTAGGTCTTAGGCCCTTTTTAGCTAAATAAAACTAAATTTTCCCTTAATTTAGTGTTGTAAAGTGTAATTATTTACACTTTCACATTAAATTTAGGAGGATTGTAAACTAAATGGACCTAATCTAGTGTTGTAATGTGTTGTACTTATTCACATGGGATTTTGGGCCCTTCTAAACTAAATTTACTAGATTTTTCCTTAATTTGATGTTGTAAAGTATATTTATTTACACTTTCACATTCAATTTTGGGCCCTCTTTCATTTATGACCTTAATATCATCATTAATAGGTTCCTAATACCTTATATTGTGTATCTCAACAAATATTTTAACCAAAAACTTGACACTTGATCAACAAATAAGCATAATTTGCACACTCCCCAACACTCTGGCAATCAAAATAGGCCTTGTGGGACCCATATGCCACCTTGGGAATATGAGTCCCATCTAGGCAGGACCCATATACCATAGATGGTGTATGGGTCCCATTGGGCCTATTTTTAAGGTTTTGAGTGAGAAAATTGGGTTTTAAGTTCAAACTTCATGAATCTTAACCTAGGGGATCCAATTAATGGGATATTAGATGGATTTCCTATATAGATGAGCTTTCTAACCATTATTTCATAAATCCTACATGATATCAATTCAAGCACTCAACAACTAAGCATTCCAATATTTTACAAGATCATCAAGAAAGCATTCAAGATCATTTCCAAGGAATTCAAGAGAAAATTTCTTCATCATTTGTTGCAACAATTCAAGATCCATCATCATGTCAAGAATATCAAGCATCAAGCATGTTATTGAGATACTTTTGTTAGTGAGCCAAATCTACACCCCTAATGCCAAGTTATGAGTGAACTCAATAGGTTTGGATCTAACATGGCACTGCTTTTAGGTTGTGGGTGTCCTATTTGAAAGCAGACCTCTAGATTATGTGTTGGCTCCCCTTTTCATGCCACCTAACTATTGATTTATGAGGTGAAGGGTAAGAAATGCATAAAATCATGAACATAAACTAAAAATGCCTAAGGTGATACACCAAAAACCAACTAGGACTTGATAACAACCTATCACATTCAAATAAATATCATAAAACCCTGTTTACACAACTCATTTTCACATGCATTTCACATAAATAATTTATAATAAGGTTTCTAAACAAGACTTTTAGAAGGAAACAAAAGGTCTCACAACTAACAAAACTATTGACTAACATAGCTTATTACTTTTTACCATTCATTTTATACTAAATAGATGCCTAAACATGAGACAAGTTTGCAAGGAAAGATAAATTTCACAAAACAAACTGATCAATCACTAACAACATGCTATGAAACATGAAATGAGAAGGTAAAATGCTCTATTTTATTTATTCAAAGTTACTCACTATATAACAAGTCCATCTAAGTTAGAATACTGCTCCATGCTAAAAAATAACTCCAAAAGCTAAAGCTATCACTTTGTTAGAAAGAAAGAACTCCCTCCAAAATGAAGTTACTCAAGCAAAACACATCAAATCCCCACACATGTCCATATAGAAGGCTCTAGTCAGATGCAACAATGAGGCCAAAAAGAACCTTCTAAAATCACTCCAAAAAGTCCTCCAAATAGTCCAAGGTCAATCC
>VDFB02058242.1:318004905-318321824 GCA_007258455.2 Sequoia sempervirens | reverse complement strand
TCAATAAAATGACAAAAGAATGGTAAGATACATAAACTTTCAAGTTTAATATTTTCCCTTAAAAGTGTGGCTTGATTGCTAAAAAGATATCAGGTCTGTACCATTTCTAGTTGGTTTTATATCCACTTCAAGCTGTCAATTAAAACTAAATATAATTAAAGGTTAAAAAATATTTAAATGTTTCTAGACAGATCAAAAATGATTTTGAAATGCAAACAACCAAAAATATGTTGAGTTAATTTAATCTAATGCGGCAAAGCTTGAGCTGGCAAGATAATCCTAATAATACAGTAAGTAATATAAGAAGGGGAATGTTATAATTTCTGAGTATACCCTGCCAGAATTTTAAAGGCCCCCTTCATTCCCCATGGAGCCCTGACCTAATGATTTTTAATATCAAATTGACCAGGAAAACAATGGATATTATTGGTGGGACATCTTGCAAATACAACAAATAGTGAATCCATGTTTTCTAGTAGTGCAACTGGGATTAATAAAACAAAAAAACACATGTTGCCAAAATCTGATTCTCCCATGTATGTCTGCCGGCCATAGGTTCTGGCTCTCTTTCTCTGAGTTGGAGAAAGGAGAAACAGATATACAAATGCCTTTCAAGCCCCTTGTACACTTCAAAGGAGATTTTAAACAGATAGGCTTATACTCTGTACCAGAAGAATAATAAATATATTAAGGGCAGTGATATCTCTTCTTTGAGGATCACCATCACCCTCCAATTCTCTACCACCCATCGCTGTAATATGCATGCACAACATATATGATATAAACTAAAGAACAACGTGAGCTTAGTTAGAATCTTGTGTCAAAGCAAAACATTTTGCAAGCATAAGGCTTCAATGATGTTTGTGTTGCAATATTCAGACAAAAAATGGCATTAGTGAAACTCAAGTGAGCATTCAAAGTCGAAATATATTTTCTTAAATGCCTTTTTGGATTTTGCCATGATAAATTACCCTCCAAAAGTTCCTGACTTGGACTAGAACAAAGTGGTGCAGTTCAATATCTTCCCACTTGGCAGTGGTTGTAAATCTTGAGCTACTTTTTGTTCCATAAAAACCACCGCTATAGGGTTGTTGGAAAGGGGAACCAGCCCACACTTGTTACAAAAAGTGCCCAAAATCACACCAAGTGGTACTTTCATATTTATAGTGCATTAATAGTATTTTAAATTATTCAATAAATGTCTGGCAATGAGAATCCTAAAAAACTGCAGAGGGGATATGACATATTTCATTGAACCGTATAATTGCAACAGAATTCAAAATTTCCACAGCTGAATGCCTAAGCTTGAAATCTCAGTATTAATTTTTCCACAAATTTAGACTGAAGATCAAATGTTGTACACGTATACAGCTGTCCCTTAATAATCACTTAAATTAACACAAACTGCCAATTACAGATTAATAAAAGCAGCAAATGCTACTGGCATTAGAAAGACAAAAACATAAAACTATAAAATCAAAATCCTTGAAAAAAAATCCCCTGCATTACAATTAAGAAAAAAGATCAATCCTTTCATCAATGCCATTCACCATAATTATGAGGTGATGGTAAATGATTCTATCCTCACTCAGAGAATTCTGCTTCTGAAGCCATTCAAATAATAATAATGGTTCATGATAAGTTTCTGTCAATGCATGTTGAGATTAAGTTAGATCAAATATTTGCCATGAGCACGACACTGAATTTATGGAATTGTGTTCTTACAGGTTGGGAAAACATCATTTCCTTTTACGGAAGCAATGCATGATATTTTATAGTCTTGAGAATCAAATACAACTTTTAGCGTTCTTGGAAACAGATTTGCATTTGAAAAGGTTACTTTAGATCAAAAACATGTTAAGGCAAACAAGATCTGTGTTGTGCCATTGAAAAGTTTCTGCATTTTCTAACAAGTGATACCTTTGATAAACGTCCATGAGACAAAGTCTACCAGACCAATTTAGTAACTTGAAAAAATTAATGTTTTTCATACCTGAACCAGGGGAAAATGTTTATTGAAAAACACATCTGCTGCAATGTCAGCATCATCCTTTCTGAGGTTCTAGGGAATCTTGGCATCATGAATGCAGCTCCTTGATCTTGTTCCAATTCGAAACCTTGTTGACTCGCTTTTGTAGGAGGTGCCCACTAAGCTGGTGAAGGAGATGAGCAAGAGGAAGATGCTTATGGCAATGACAAGTTTTTCCAAAAACTTCTCACAGTTGGTGCTGCCTCTGTTGGGCAGCCAAGTCTGATGATTGGTCAGTCAAACAAGAAAAAAAGAGACAGGTGTCCAACTTGGATTAATTTCATGGTCTTGCACCTCCAGTATGACTTCTCAGCCATCAATTCCGTACTGTTTATGTACTTTCACAAACCATAGTAGGAATGCCTTCGGCATAATTATTTTCAAAGGTGTGAAGGATGTAGATACAAAGACAAAAATAGTTTACAGGTACAAGCTGACAAGGAAATTGTTTTCCATCTATTTTACATATTATTTTGGATGTCAATATTCCAACCCTGTTTGAAATCCAACATAGACCTCTATGACGTGTTATTTATTAAGTTTACAAGTGCCTCCTTTGGACCAACTCGAAAAAAAGACATATGTTACATCGAATAATTTAAGCCAATGTAAATTATTATCCCATTTCAATTTATGTCATGATCACTTTGTAACACACAATTATGTAACTCCAATATTTCCGTGGCAATTATGTGCCTGTGCTTCAGAGCAGAATACAAAGTAATGCAACAGCGCAGAAGACAAATATAGTAATTTGAAGGGAATATCATGAATGTTTTGTCTTCTTTCAACTTATTTTATTATTTGCATATGAAAATTTCAACAGCAAAAGTAAACCTTTAGGTCTGTGTTCGTTTATTTAACTCATGAGAGATTTTACTTTTATAGAAGGTAATTATGACTGCGTTGGAAAGGAAAATTTTAATTGCTGCTAGAAGTTGGGCCTTAAAGCTTGATTTATCAAAAACGGCAGAGTTACTTGTGGTCTGTAATGAATTATAGAATAAATTTATCATAAATTTAAAAAGTCTTAAAAATCTATATGCTAACAGAATAAATATTTTCTATGGGCTGCAAAATGTTCCAAATTTTCTGAGCAGTGCCTGCTGAGAAACTTCTTGTCACCCCCTTTTATTGAATCACTGGGAATTTTTGCATATGTATTTTACCTTAATTGTGATATATGTTGATACTTTAGCTTGGACTACAAATGTCATATATGGCATCTTCTAAAGAATAGGAATGGACTTACCTTGACGAGTGAAATGTCTTCGCCCAAAAAGGACAACAGTACTTCTGCAATAGATTGAAAGCATTGTTTTTGTATGATATCGATTGGCACAAAAAAATTCAGAGATTTTTATAACTTTTAACCTAATTACAAGTTTCCTATTTCAAATAATGATCAAACAGAGCCCATGCGTGTTTGGAAGATTTCAATATCTTGTTACATGTTAAAAGTATTAGTCATGGCTTTGCCCTGTCGAAATATGCTCTTTTAACTATTTTCCATACATTTCTTGGCACTTGTCAAATACATTAAGATTGCCTTGATTTAAATTTCAAAAATCATAACAGTGCCAGAAATTGTTAGTCTATTATCATAACAGTGTGCTAAGTCTTGTGGATTGGAAAATTGGATTGCACACTTTGATAAAATTCTTCTGGGACTTCAGTCAATATGAATAGCATCATTGATTGAATGAAACCTTCAAATATTTTTCTGTCATCCCAACTCATCAGAAGATCCCTCTTTGGTGGCCTTCCCTTTTTATCTTTTATGACCTCTAAAACTCCAACCTTACAATTTTCAGGAAACATTTAATATTTTTGTTTTGTCATTTTTGTATGAGTCTTCTGAAATAGAAACACCCGAAGATATTAGTTTGCTCCCCAAAACATTTCATAGATATTTTTGTTTAATCTTCTGCTGCCAAAAATCTAAAAAAGCTCCCAAAAATACCTCCCAGCAAATGCTACATGGGCCACCAAAAATGCCACACCCACTACAACACCTATTACTTCTTATAAACCCGCCATAATGCCTAGAATAATCTGAAGTAACTGGATATATCTTCTATCTGAATAACTTTGAGAAAAAGTATTATAATCCAGACAAACAGTGAGATTGGCTATAATGTCTAGATGTTGATTGTGGAAGTAAACAACATTCAGTTGCGTCACCAATGATGACTTAAAGATTAAAGAAATAATTGAGGCTTTAAGTAGAGTTTTTGAGGGCCAATCCTGAAATCAAAGATGAATTGTTTACCAAAAATGCAAATCTAGAACAAGGTCATTGTCTTCTCAAATACTATTTTAAAATGATAGAAATGCTGAACATTGAAATCTGGGGCAGCCATCTCAAAAACAAAAAAGAGCCATA
This sequence comes from Sequoia sempervirens, assembly GCA_007258455.2. Classification (NCBI taxonomy): domain Eukaryota; kingdom Viridiplantae; phylum Streptophyta; class Pinopsida; order Cupressales; family Cupressaceae; genus Sequoia; species Sequoia sempervirens. The sequence goes on along the minus strand of VDFB02058242.1, from coordinate 318,317,409 downwards.
TGTAACGTTGGTCATACAAAAACATTGCAGCCCTTATTTATCTGAAATTTGCATTCAACATCCCTTCCTACTACAAAAAATGCAGCCAAGGAGGTTGAGACCAAACTTGTAGACTTTAAAATCTGACACAAGAAATTTTTATTAATTGGAGAAATAAAGATATACTTTATTATCATGAAGCCAATATGCTAACTAAAATCAATGTATAAAGAACAAACTCAGTCAAAATTCTTTTGCCTGTTCTCCCCTCTTTTAGGAGTCATATTACAAGTAAATTTCTTAGCCAAGGAAACCCAATTAGATTGGATCTCATGCTAAATTTAATTGCTTATGTACTTAAGAGAAAGTAATCTAATACATGAGATTGTACAACCAACTTCAAGAACTTGGCACAAGGCGGCCATGGTACATCTTATCCAATAGTTGCTTACCCTCAGGCCTCCGTAGTAAACCCTTATTATTTGGTAGTCCAGTTCCAAGACAAACTGGACAAACTAATTTCCCACGGCCTGCATCAAAACAAAGTACAAGATTAGAGACTGAATGGATCTTCAAACAAAGAGACCTTACTAAAAAATGCATAAGAAAATTTCAAAAAATAAGGAATGTGAAGAAGAAGAGTACTGTGAAATATGGTTGATGTGAGATGAAGGGGAATCAAACGTAGCATATGGAAGAGAAAAGAATGAAACATGAATGAAATGCAAGTGGATAATAAAACTGGTTATTAACAATATATTCAATGTGTGGACAGGCAACAATATATAAATTGTGAGCCCATATGATGATAACATGAACATGAGAGGGAACAGTATGATGTAATGAGAACACCACACACATATTATTTGATTGGTTTAACAAAGCTGTGATTGTCATGTTCTTAAAAATGGTTTTTCAGTTTTCATTGATGAATATAGGTTGCTGCTACCATAGTACACATAGAAAGTTAGCAGCATCAGAGATTAATTCACCATAGCAATTTGGGCACTCTGTGAACTCATAAACATCTTTTGCACGTTTTCTATTCAAAGCTTTCCATTTGCCAGTCCCGCCACACATATCACCTGAAATGAACATATGAAGAAGGCTGACAGTTAAATCTTGGCATTGGAATGAATACTCCAGCTTAAACCTTAAAACAAGGGACAAAGATAAAGCACAACAATAAAAACAGTTGATAGCAGTAAGAAGTAACTCGAGTCGCAATCTGCCAACTAACAGCTCCATGGGTAGTGATTCCAGAAAGTGTCAGCCACATAAGAGTGACTTTTATGATCCATTTAAAATGGAGAACTATAATTCAGAAAGGAAAGAGTTAATTGCAGACTACCAAAGTTTGTTGATATGGTAAAAAATACAGGGTTTTCCAATTAAGAGGTAGCTGATAAACAATAAGGGTTAATCTTATACTCAAAGCACAATGACAATGAACCACATGATGAAACCTTAGGACTCCTATTTGTAAATATTGTGTTTCCTTCCAACAAAAATAACTAAACAACAGCCTGTTTCATAAAAGAGTATGTATTTGAAAAAACCATTGATGTTTAGAAATGCCAAAAATCTTTGAAGGCACATATTAACCATAAAAAAGGAATTGAATCATGCATTTAGGCATTAACAATATATCCTAGTTTCCCACAGTATAATATCACGTACAATAGAAACTTGAAATATCGAATCCACAATTTTGGGAATCAAAGTCATGTACAAGAATCGCTTTAGCCCTAGAATAAATCAGTTTTGCAAAGCTTGCCATCTAAATTGGCAAATAGCAATTTATGGCAAGCTTTTGTTTATGGACATGTAAGAAGCTAGACTTTGTGGTTAAAGTGGCAAACAGAATCTTTCTAAATGCCCGACCTCAAATTTCATCCATGTCAGTGCTCTTTTTTAAGTATAAGCATTGTGTGGTCAATACAAATGTTTTTCTAAGACTTGCCCCATCAACATGGTGCAATCTTACCTTACGAATTTTTTGAAGACTTGCCCCATCAATATCGGGCAATGTTACTTTACGAATTTTGCTTGGTGGTAACATTTTGTTCCATTGCATTAGAGTTTTGTTAAGGTCTAAACCCCAACATGACCAATAAGATTGCCATTTTCTTGTAGAAGTTGGCAGGATTGAGAAATACTGTTCAGACCATCTCTGTATGAAATCTAAAAATGGCTTCAAAAGTGCTATACTTATATAGATATGAACTCTGCAGCTGTCTAGTTGGCTGTGATGTAAGTTGAACAAATTATATCCAAACGAAATTAGAGATACCAGATTTACTTTCAATTTCCTTAAACATTAGTACGCTACCAAGCTGAGATTAGAAAACCAACCTAGTGAAGTAAAAGAAATGTTTCTGGTCGATAATCCTTTAGAGCAAATATGCTAGAAGTTACACAAGGTGCAAATTTTTTCCCAATCGGTATTATATGTGTTAATTTGTTCCTCAATTATTTTGAATTGTTCCTTCAAGACCAATATACTAGCAGTTGCACCACAAGGTGCAAAGTTTCACTAATTGGTATTGTATGTGTTATTTGTTCCTCAATTTGTTTTGAAATGTTCCTTTAATAATCATTAGTCTACAGGGGAAAAACTTTGAGATCATGCTATTAAAAATTATACATTTCCCTTGTGATTAATGATAAAATCATGTATTAGAAGTTTCTGCATGAATACTGAATGCTGATGAATGTGTATGTATCATTCATTCTGTACGGAGGGAGGGATTGGCTGTGACTTAATAGATGCCCATGCATCTGAGCATATATAATCAAACATTACAATTCTATCATGACATGAAAATACCTACCCTGGTATCTTATCATGGTCTCAACCTTCTTATACTTTTCTTATATATAGGGTGAGATAGAGAAAATACATCACTAGAACAATATTAAAATCATTTCAATTAATAAATAAAATTTTATCAAAAAATGATATGTATTCTTTTGTTGTTATTTTAAAGGATAATATTCCTTCTTGGTAGAGATTCCATATTGCAGTTTGAAGTTATTAACAGAAACAGCTTATATTCCTTATCTAAGGCTTGTTAGAATGATAAACAAAAATTTGAGCTGTTTAGGGCTCAAAAAAAATCATAGGTGCTACTTACTACTCTTTCTAATCCCGTGCTAGATTAGTTTTTCCTAGGCAGGTACATAATGCTTATATGAGTAGACAGTGTGTAAGCTGTGCAGACAATGGTACCTTCCTATAATAGTGTCATTAGATATTATTTAAACATTTTTTTAACTGCAATGAAAGAAACATATCAATAACATTTCTCTAAATGTTGCAATGAAACAATCAAAAGCAACTATTATCAATGGAATCTAGAGAGGGGATTTATTAGAATAGTAAGCAAATGAAATTATAGCAATGTTACCATTATTTTTCAATGAGTACTCTTTTTATTAAAGAATACTTCATAACACCAAATGTTATGTTACATTACATTCCTATACTAGGGAGCCATTAGACCAAAATCACTCATATAAATTCAGGGTAACTTACTAAAAAGTTAATAACATTAATGGATCTAAAGGTAGGGAAAGGATAAACATGATCAAATTTTCATAGAACCATTCTTTCTTATTTTGTATGCAACTTGTCATCATTCCACCAAAAGTGGTGGCAATGTTTTAAAAAATTGTGATCAACTCACCCCATTTATGTAACAATTAAAGATTGAACTATTGCATCACTATTTAGTGTTTTGGCTCAATTAGCATTCACACAGCCATTCCTTTCCTTTACTAATTTTACCTGTTCTTCATTACCCATTTCTTCGTTTTATGCTATCATCATTGTCATAAAAATCTGGGATGCTCACATAATACTAACAGCTGCACGGAAGTTTGTTTTAGAAAGATTCATGGATTTTGGTTTCCAAGTATGTAGATTTGTACTGAAAGCCATGGTATCTGCATTTGTAATTAAACACTTAATATGGCTTGTCTTATACTGCCTACTACTTTACAGTAATATATTTCTGATAAACTGGTATTTGAATGAAGAACTGTTGGAGTACTCAAAACCACAAGGCCTGGACAACTCTATACATATTACATATTACTGAATCCAATGAGCTACAAAATGTAAACACAGAAAAAATAAATCTCAAAAATAGGATACTATTATCCAATATCTTGTGATTCTAGACACCATTATCTAACAGGAAACCCAGAGATGCATACAAATTATGAGCTAAAATGGAAATATGGCAGCTTCTCATGATTTATGCACCACTTATAGAAGAATTTCTTGTCTTCAATCACTTTTGTTCCTTGTACTTCAGTGTCCTGTTCTTAGGAAATGCATTTGAATCCAGGCCGAAAATCTCTTCTCTCTATGCTGCCATCAAGATCATGCATGTCTACTTAGCTGCATGAGCCTGATGACAACATCGCTGCTACTGCGATTGTATTGTTCTTAAATTCAATTATGAAGTGCAAAATTTCTCCCAATAACTTCACATTTCATTGTATGCTTAAAATGTGTATGATCAGAATTTCAAATCCTAACTTCTATAAAATCAGCTACAAGCCTAACCACTAGCAAGTTCACTGCAAAGAATTACAGAGTTGCAATGCAGATTTATTTTTCTCAATTATAAAGCACATTCTTAATCAGAAGATTGATGGTGAAGGAGACAAAATTAATAAACTAAATAAAAATAAAACATGAACCTCACTTGAATCACCTTTGGTGAAACAAGTGTATGTGTACAACAGTGACAAGTTTTGAGAACAATATTTCAGTTGACATGCCAGAGAATAAAGTCTATGCATTTGTCAAATTTTTAAACTTACAGTTGATAAAAAAAGAATAATAATTTAAAAGGCAGTCACATACAACGAAGGTTATTGATTATGTATATGACATTGATTGTGTGTATGTTTTGAAGAGACATACATATAAATGTAAGATAGTTTTTTGACCCCACCATTCATTTTTTTACATTCTATGACTACAGAAAGAAATTACACATGTTCGGTGCTTCCAAACTAGTCCCTTGATGTCATTTCTGAATGTGAAATATTGATGTGCAATACACAATATTTATTTTGTCATGGTAAGGCTCATGGATGTTCCCTTGTAAAGATGTGGCATGAAAAATTCTATGTACATTGTTAGAACAAAGATTTGGTTGAATTCCATTAAGCAATTTTGACTTGCATTAGAAGATGGATTGAATCAAACATGTGAAAGTGAATTAGTCAATTTGAGAATTATATTCTCTTCTTATAGCCTATTGGTCTTCTTGCCTAACAACATCTTTTTCACTATCTAAATATTATTTGGTAGCACCTGTGAGCTTTGCGCAATGCTACCAAGAAAGAAACTCAATACCCATGGATATTAACTAAATAATCCTATTAGAGGATGTATTCCAAATAATGTCACCTCAAGAGAACTCTTAGGTGAAAGCATAGGGAATAATTACTATGAGTCCTGAAAATTTGTTTTTATACACCATCTCACAAATAACTTTGAGTTATAATTTTTGAAAAGATAATAAATTTCTAAGGAAGAAAATTGACATCAATGCCTTATATCAAAGCAAAGTGAAACTTCCCTATTTTTTTCATTACATATACCCAAACACAACGTCAAAAGCCATGATGTCTGTAAAAAGGATTCAAAAGGTCAATCTCATGCTAGAGTTTCACCAAGCCGAAAGTAGTTAGATAAAGTTCATACATTATCTGACTGTTTTAAAGATGCAAAAAACATAATTTGGTTTTTCTATCTTAAATAGTATCCATGCACCTTCTCTGAGATGTCTTTTTAATTTTAAAAAAAAAGCAAGTAGCCTTTATTAGATTTAAAAAATATGTAATTCATATTTCTACATTCAACAAGGTCAAAAAGAAACAAGTTCATGAATCTGTACTCACAAACTACAGCGCCAGAGCCCCTGCAGTTCTTGCATACAGATTTAAGTTTGGAAATATCATTATCCATTGTGCTTAAGCCTTTCTCTTCTAGTGCATTACTACAAGCTCCATTACTACTAGCTGAAGCAATAGCTAGGCACATAGAACATATTACGAATCGGCGTGAACTAGATGGATGACTCTTCTGCAAGATAAAGGGTAAAGTTTAGTCATTTGTTCCAATCTGAAACAACTGCCTATCCAGATCAATTAACTAAATGAAATGTGCATACCAAAAAAGAAGATTAATTGAGCTTTAGTCATGTTAAAAAAAGTTAAAAAGAGGGAGAGATACAAATACTAAATAAGATTTATCATGTGCTTTATAACTCATGTTACATCATAAATCCATAACCTTGAATATTATAAAGATATACAACTCTTGTCAAACTAATTATGATAGAATACGGCTAAAGGGATATAAATGGCACTTCACAAAATTGGCGGATATTAATGATATGACAAATTTAGCAAATTTGAAACCAGACATGTCTTCAACAGGGGGGCAAATCAAAGTTATTTTTGTACCAAAATATTAAACATAGTTCTTTACAACAAGCAGAAGGCTGAAGGAAGAAAGATGAATGAGTAAAACACCCAGGCTAAACCACTAGCAAAGAAACCCTTGTTTTGTTTGGATCAGGAGAAATGTCAATTAGACTCAAAATCTTCAAATCATCAAATGCAAAGAGCTGGTAGAATACCAATCTAGGCTACACAAAATCACCAGAGTTGGACTCAGAAAAAACATGTCAAGCAAATGAATCAAAATCAATTCACCGAAGAAGCAAAACAATTAGCCAGACTAGATGAAAACACATCATAAACAAAAAATTGTAACATACTCAATTTTTTATAGCAAAGAAGCAATATGAGAATCCATCCATCAGAAATCTATAATCTAGACAAAAAAATTTATAAAGATCGTGCTAGTAAACTAGTAAATATTATATACAGTTGTATAAAAGTAATTATCAGATGAACAATCAAATCATCAAGCACTCCAATTTGTAATACTTATACAGCATATGACACTCAAAATAACCTAATTGGCAGAAAAAAGAACCAACAATGTAAAACAACTTGTGAATTTTGTGACTTAACATGGATGGGGTCTAACTCAGCTATGATTCACAAATTTTCTTCAAATATTTAAGAGCCTCATGGCCATGGCTAAGCTAAAATGCGGAAATTTGTTTCACATAAAATACCTTCAGAGAAAATGGAATTTTCACATAGGATGAACTTCACACAGAGTGAACATAATGAAGACATTCCAGAATAATATCAGTTTCAATGAGATTCGCTCTTGTCCAGTGGCAACAAGAGGACTTAGGAAAACTTTAAGAGTGTGTCTATGAGCAATTCTTGAGCAAAAAACTTGTTAATAACTTAATATAAGTAGGTTCACTGATATTGGTATATCAAATAGATTTTCATCAGATTTCAAAGCTCCCTCCAAGATATATGCACTGATATAATATGAAGACTTGCTGAGTCAGAAGCAGAGGTATCTTCTTTGGGGTTAAAAAATAGTTGTGTAGATGTCTCAACAAGAAGTTTGAAAGTCGGGAGATTGATTATATCTCAAGTGGTTATACTGATTCTCGCACACAGAGGATTAGTCTCTTACAATACTAAATATCTCAGTTTGAAAACCACATGTTTAAAGTCCACTAGCAAGGAGGTTTCACTGGGTAAAATACAGGATATTGGTAAAGAACTCACTGGTTGCCCATTGACCCTTGAACAAACAAATCCTCCTCTACTTCAATCTCTTGTACCATTGAATGTATGTGATTTCGGTGCTAATGATGCATTGCTGTTATGGCTGTTACCTTATATCAGTAAATACAATTAATCTTTGTTTGTCATATGCCTTGAAAGCTCGCCATGATGGGAGAAGGGAGAATTGCAAAAAGGGGTACAGTGACAGGGCCCTCTTCTAGGTACACCACCCTAGGGGGGGGGGAACAAAATGAACCCACATGGGCCAGAGGGGTACTGGCTTTGAGCATAGGAGAGTTGGACTACCAGGACACCCTTTGTAAACCCACTCCCCTATCATGGTGTAACAATACAAGGAGATCAATCATGGGGAAATGGAAAAGGATGGCAAGATGAGGGGATAAAGGATAAGTTAGAATCCTCACTAGGTAGGCCACCTCATATGAATGGCATGTGCCACATGAGGCCAAGGAGGGCACCTCATATGAATGGTATGCGCCACATGAGGCCTAGAGAGGCTAAGACACCCCATCGATTCACTCTCTTCTATGCTCCCCCATGGTTGAGCATCCGTAGAGTAAGGTAATAATTGGATTAACAAATTTACTATGGATTTACTAATGTTTGATCATGATAATCTACTTGTTAAGTTATTATTGTAATTGATCTCCAACTTGTTTGTAGGGATTAAATCAAGCCAAGGTACCTTCTAAGTCCATTGTTTGCTTGGGAAATTGATAATTTAGGGTAAAATTAGTATAATTCCTATTAGGGACATTGCAATAAGCCAACTTGCATAGTTGCAAAACTCGCCAAGTATTCAGCGAGTTTTAAAAAACTCGAGGGTTTTTTTGGATGGCGGGTGTTTCCCACATTTACTTGCCACTTTTGCTCACTGGGTGAAGGAGAATAACTCACCGAGTTTTGGCAAGTTTTCACCAAAAACTCGGCAAGTCTACAAGAATAACTTGCCCGTTGGAAAAAATGTCTCCTGCGGCCGCTAAAATGATGTGTGCCATGAAGATTTGTGTGGCTTTGATGGTCTTAATTTGGGTTTTATTGTTAATGCAAAATGATGTAAGCCATGCTGCCCCCAAACCCCCACAAGGGGCGCTGCCCCTCAACTCCATTGGGGGCATTGCCCCCAACCCTCACGAGGGGTGTTGCCCCTCGACCCCATTGGGGGCATTGCCCTCAAACTCCCATTGAATTCATTTGATTTTCTTGGTACTCTCCAAGTCCAAGTTTCCAAGTTTTCCTATAAGTCTTCATCTATAATATCATCTAGTTCTACCTCTCCCCTACTTTTATAAAAACAATTTGCTTTCTTCATTTGTTTCAGACTATCAATATCAGTGCATTCCACATGAGGATGCCATTTTGTACCCAATTTGCTTTCAAATCAATCAAATACAACTAGACTCAAATTGTTTCATTTATGTACTCATTTATTGACTCCTTAGATGCATCTTATCATTGAATTTTGCAAAAAAATGTGTTTTTAATGAAATTTAAGCAATTTTTTTAGTTGTCGAGTTTTTTGCCAAGTTTTTGCCGAGTTTTTGCCAAGTCGTGTGTTTTGGACTTGGCGATTTTTTCAATTTGGCAAGCTTTTCAACTATAAAGCTAAGAAGTAAGCCAAAAGCATGTTTGGAAACCAAAAGTGCAAATGACTTGAAGAGTGTGGTACAACAAAGAATTGGTGACAGTGAAGCTAAGCTACAACAAGACCAAACTAGTAAGGTTAAAAGTGCACCTCAAGGGATAGATATTTAAGTTTATGTTAGCTCTGATCTTCATTCAAAGGAAACATTGGAAGATCCTACTAGTCCTTCTCATTGGATGGAGAGGCATAGTGAATTATGGGAATATGAGCAAGATCATAGAAAACACTCTAGGATTGTTATCAAGAGTTTGGTCAAAGGTGACAGCCAAACTAAATCTAAGCATGAGAGGGACAAGGGAAGAAGTTTCAAGCCTATGGGTAGTAGCAACTGCCAACAACAATTATTTGGTCAGCTTCGCATTAGAGACTTCACCTGGCTTTGCTTGCCAAACAGATGGTGGAATAAACACTAGACTCTCCTAACCTTGGAAGTTTTAGTGGTGGCTCAAATTGTGCCAACGAATCCCAATAGACTACCTTGAAGACAAGACGATTAGGTCAACAATCTTGTATTAGTGACAACAAAATTCGAGATAGAGTTTACTAAATCCGGTTCTTCTAAACCAAGAGGTTCAAAATTTTTAAAAGGTGGGGAGGATGATGTAACTACCCTTTTATGACTAGTCCCCCATTACTTGTTTCCTTCCACTGAGCTACTTTTGTAATTCTTGGTTGTCATTCCCATTAGTGGTGGTTTCAGTAGTTTTTTATTTTGGGCTTTTCTTTTTAGATTCACAATTTTGGTTTTCAATGGAGAGTTTTGATATGACGAAGCAATCTAGGATAATTCTAGTCAAATGTATTGCGGATAGTAGTTATGTTGTGCTATGTGATTATTTTTGGTTGTTCAAAAATCTTCATATTGTGTGTTCATTTCTATAGTTGTTTGATCATGAATAAAAATAACTTTGTCGTATCTATTTTTTGGTGTAGCTAAGCATGTTTTATTAGGATTCAGTCCCGCAGTGTCAATTTTTGCTTGAACCCCCCATATCAATTTGAGAAATCTTAAGTGGGTCTCCTTGGTCAAAATTGCCTATGAGCTATCCATTGTTATTCCCCATGTGATTGTAATGTGTTGCAGTTGTCAAAATCCCAAAAAAGTCTACGCCTGTGGGTTGTAGATTAAACCATCTAAGTCTATGCCAAGTGTCAGAGTTATCAAAGTTTCCCTACCAAGCATGCCTTTTTTCCCACCCCCACTCCCTATGTTCCTTATCAAGATAGCAAACTTCCTCATCTCAACATGCCATTCACCCCTCCCCTAACTTCACTGCAATTTTCCTTTATATTCATCGGCCCATCAAACTTACTCTTCCCAAGTAGCTGTCACGAGGTAGTCCAAAACCCTAATGCCCAATATTTCCCACTACATTTCTACATCGAAATCCCTTGCTCGAAGTACCCTCCATTTTTCTAACTTAGTTGTGACTTCTTTGTCACCCCTAACCCCAAAGTCCAACACTCTCGCCAGTTTTCACTAACATGCTCAACTACTACCCTGCACATTTAAAGGATGCTTTATTACTAGGGCTGACATTATCAAGGTCTAGATTAGGATTTCTCTTGCCCAAAATCCAATGTTCGTCAAAATCGGCATGGATTTTTGTGCAACTTGTAAGAATTAAAGCAAAAACAGCCCAAAAACAAAAAATCGAATTAATGGAGCTTTGTAACCACCAAATTTAACCCATTAGTGCCCAAAAACCATGTTTTAATCAAAAGGGCATGGAATTCCAAGGACAAATGAAAGAAATGAAGATGCCCTAATTAATGTCGCAATTATTGTTGTAGAGCCCAATAACTAAAACACTATCTCCAAGTTGCTTTTCTAGTAGAATTTGTGAGCAATTTCCCCATCCTTACATGTGAAGCCACAAGCCATAATGCTCAAAGGCATGGTGAATGTCATAGAGAGTGGTTTTTCACACTTCTAGGCTCGTGCACTAACCCGAAGGGATGTTTTTCCAAATAGATTATTAATGAACAAGACTACCAAGGTGTGGGCGATCCCTACAATGCTAGATTTGCACATTTTCTCTTTCTTTGCTTGTGTACCTAAGTTGCAAGTCTATATATACAAGTTTTTCATTGATTCAAAGGGTTGGTCACTCTGAGTATTCTAAGAACACGGCTATAGAGCTTCCTAGGGTTTCCATAGTTGTTAGTCTATCTGCCATTAGAGCTATCAATTGGAACTTGCAAGAAGGTAGCTACAGAAGCAGATGTTTGTAACCGTATGTCTTCCTATTCAATTGTGAACATTTTGGAAGGTTTTGAGCAATAGGGTATGACAAGTTCTTTGTTGTTTGAGATTTTGACTTCACCACATTTGCTGGTCTAATTGTAACATAGATTAAATAAGTGTTGTAGCACTTTAAATCAATGCAAGCTAGTATTTGTATCAGTCTTCTCTATGTTGCATATGAATGTTTATGAGTTTCATGAAGGATCATTAAGTAAATATGTTTGTATTATATCACATTTTTGCTGCAACTTCTTGTTTGTTTTTTTAATGGTTGTATATGATTCTATTACCCAATAAGGCATCGGTTTGTAGACTTACACCTTCTAGATACATTTCAAATCATCAAAAACCAATTACCTATCGTATAGGAAGCAGGAGTAGATTAATACTTGTTGTTTATGTTTCAGTATTGCAAAAAAGGAATGAATCTTTAGAAAAACAAAATGTTACATTTTCTATGAATCATTTCTAGCAAGTTCATACTTTGCCAATGTCTATAAAGTCATAAATGAAACTATCTCAAGGAATTGTAGCACTATAATTATTTGCAGACAAATGTTCAAAGTATTTATCAACTATAAAGAGGTCTATTGCAGCTAGTAATGCTTGACCTAGCAACAGGAATAGGGATCAAGTGTGCAGTTTGGGTATAGCTGCTATTTGTTATTTTGGTTGTCCATTTTGTGTAATTTCAATGCCTGCTAAGGCACACCTCTAGGAACACTCTCCTGGGTTTATGCTAAGCCCAAAGTGAAGGAGAGCCTACTCACTCTCAAAGTAGGCCATTACTCATACAAACACCTGTTTCACCCTCTTGAAGACACCCTAGACCTGAAGGTGTAACAAGCTTGTTCTAGGATTGTGGACCTCCGGTTTTGGGACCTAACATGCTTCTTCCTCACAAGTTTCTGTTGTTTTAGTAGTGTTCTAGTCATGAGTATGAATCACAGGAACAGGGCATTCAATTGGAGTTTCCTTGCAGGGGCAGAGTATTGTTTTAGAGACTAACTTGTAAAAGCAGAAGCTTATCGGCATTAGTTTCAGAGAATGTGATTTGCAGCTATGGAGGTGATTTGCATCATCATTTCTCAAAGCTTACCAGGACAAATAAATTTGTAGGCATCTTTAAGATTCATGGAATCCAATAATGATGAATATTATCTGTGCATAGTGGTGTTGTCTGAGATTGATTGTTTAGACCAAGGGACAAGTGTGGATGGCCAATTACTACCATCCCTTACCAGGAAACATTGTGCAGGAGCTTCAGACAGATGGGGATTTGCTTCTTTCTGATTCTACTTGATCATCGGGAAGAAAAACTGTTTGGTCTATGGCATATGCACATGAGCTGGATGAGCGTAGAGGAGATAAAGTATTGAGCAAAGGCATTTGCCTGTTTCTTGGCAAGAATAACAATACTGTTTGTAAAAACACCAATTATCCCACGGATTCACTTCTGTTAGGCCAAATGCTATGAGTGGGAGACACACTTTACAGTAGACCATCAGTTTTTAATCTTTCTCGCAGCACATGTATTCTAAGTTGGGTGGGCTGAAACTTTATGCCCATGGGATTAATCAGTTGGCGTGGCTTTATTGGATGTGGAGGGTGTTAACAACGATGACTCCACATTGGATGACCTGGCCACCAATGCTCAAATATTTGTTTCACTGTGTCTATAAAATGGTTCAATTCAGAATTGGGTTTGCTGTTTCAAAACACATCCCGTGTGCAATTGCTCATTGTCAAGCACACATTAGTATCATATACATTTTTTATGTACTATATTATAACTGCACTGTCGTATCTCCACTGGCCTCAAATTTAGGTCTTTGGTCCCCCTGTCTCCAAAACCAGTCCCGCCATATCCTCCCCTCATTTCACCTGACCAATGCCAACAAGACACCACAATGATAGTATAAAAGAGTGCCCTTGGAAAGGATACAATTAGGTATTACTAGGTTTAGAAGGAATAACATATATAAATAAAAGCATCTAGCCTAAATCTCAAAGATACCCACATTTCTTTTAAGATTTAAAGGCATGAGTTAATAAGATGGCAGCCAGTCCACTAAATGAATTACATATCAAAATCCTCATGATTAATGCTGCATGAATCAATTATTTTCATTTTGATAGGAGCAAATAAGGTAAATTAGATTAGAAAGTTTAGTTCAACTCTCACATGAAGTTAAAAATACTACTAATTCCTATGCACGGTAAACTTCCCATGGTAGCTCAAAGGAAGACTAACCGTATATTTTTTCATCTATCTTATGGCAGTTTATAGCCACTCTCCACAGAACTCGTTTTATGTACTTTGATCCTATTTCGGCCTTATCCACCAAATACTACTATTTACAAAATAGCATTCCACATAATAGGGGTTTACCCTCATTTAACAAAGACTAACTACATAACTTAGGAGTCTACCCTGAGTACATCCTAATAAAATCCCCAACTACAGCAGAAGCTTCGTTTTCTTATTTGTCTGATGTGGCCATTTTACTGCATATGGCTCCCTTTTTTCCTCTGCAACACCTACAGAGAAAATTATGGTGGTGCACCATGCTCCCCCTACATGGGACCACTGCTTAATTCATATAATTGTTTTAAAAATAGTTTCCAAATTATATCTCTTAAAGAAATTGCTGTAGTACCTACTATTTTTCTTTGCCATTTGACAGCTAATCACTCCTAAGATTACTCCACGGAAATTGAGGATGCGCCCTCAGAAGCACCCTCCAAAGGAACTGCTAACTAAGGATGTGGTCTCATTGAAGAGGTTTCCATTTCTAAATTGGCACAGAGAAAGGTCTCATTCTATTAAAAAAAGTAGAATTTCCTACTGTAAAACCGGAGACCTAATCTTTCTGCCTGCAGATTTTCAGCTGCTGCTTGAAGGATGGGGCTGAAAGTTTCCCCAGCAGAATAGGAGTTTTTGGTGGCAGTATTACATATTATTGGGATTTTGGCTGCTATATTTTAGTGTAAATATATCCTTCATTAATTAGCAACTTCTTATAGTTTCTCACTTCTAACTTTTTTCAAAAAAAATTACTTAAAATGATATAAAATCTACCTGCCTTGAAACAAGGCTCTTAAATATTCTTAGCCCTGACAAGTTTTAGATAGGCCCCTCCATGTGACCATAGCCTAACTGTTATACCTAAAGAAACATAATTATTCCAACAAAGTAGTAGTGGCGTAATCACAGTCCCTCCTAGAATCATTTCCGTCAGTTTTAGCTTCATACAAGCCCTCCTACAATTTTTTGTCGGGACATTCTATAACTTGCGGCGGTTGTAATGTAAACAAGCTTGTAAATATAAGAAGCTTACAACCCACTCGACATATCTCACCACTGGGCAATCTGGTTCCACTATAATCCTCTAATTAAGCATATATGTATAGAGGTGTTCACAGTTGAAATTAGTTGCAGTCTCACCTCGCAATTTGCATCCTCGCATTGACAGTAGGAATGCTCCTCCTCCCCAGTGGAAAACGAGTTGAAGCAGGTTCGAACGGGGGACCGCCTCGTAGTTGAGCCCTGCAACTTCAGTCCGGCTCTTTCGTTGATTTCATAATTATTATTGAGAGGATGGAATGAGGAGGGGGTGGTACGGATTCGAGCCCGCGATGTCCCTGGGCACAACGCCGCAGTAGTTCTGCGGGTGGAGAGACCATTCATCGGATTGGTCTGAGCCATTTCCTTTATCCCTCGTCTGCACTTGTTACTATCATTGTTATTTTGTTGATGATCGTTATCATTTTTTTCTCGTTTATAATTAGAGGATGATAGTGCTTTGTCCACGTGGCGGCACATCCACTTATAACTCAATATCTTACATTCCTCTAGGAAAAATAATAATAATAATAATAAAAAGAAATGATAGATTCTAGTCATATTCAAGAGTTCAAGCACTCTTTCAATTCTAAGATATTTTTAAACTAACAATCACACTTTAGTGTGTAATGGGTAAATTCAAGAAGTGCGGAAAGTCAATTAAGATAAATTTTAATCTATTTTGGTACTATATAAAATTATAATAATTATTAATTATAAATTTAATCATTTTATATAATTAATTTTATTTTAAAATATAATATATAATAATAAGTATAAATAAATTATTTATACTTTATTTTTTATTATTAAAATATAATCCACATTTCATATAATAAACTTATATATATATATATATACACCAAATTTTATCTTAAACAAATTATAAATCAAATATTATATTAACTAAAATATAAAATAACTCTTTCAAATAAATGAAAACAATTATTTAAAAATTAAAAAATAAAACAAGATGTCATAACCTAAATGGGTTAAGTATTTTTCAATTGTAAAGCAATCAATAACAATTTTATAAATCACTACTATCAAAAATAATAAATAACTAGCAATCGCACCTTGGTGTGCAATGGGTACGCCGAAGAGGTGTGGAAGGTCAACTAGGTAATATTTTGGTCTATATTTTGGATACATTTGTGTGGTACATAGGGTCAATTGGTAGGACCTCTAAATTGGAAAGATAATTAGGCTCCTTTACCAACAGTATCATGTTATGTTTGCAATAGGGAGAGATGGAGAGAGAGAGATGGGGGGAGAGAGAGAGAGAGAGAGAGATTGAGCGGGGAGAGCAAGAGAGAGGAGTGAGGAGATGGAGATGGAGATGGAGATGGAGATGGAGAAGCAGAGGGATATGGAGAGGAGAGGGAGAGATAAAGAGAGTGCTCGAATAGAGGGATATAGAGATGGAAGAGATAAATATATAGGGGGGAAGAGAGAGGGAGAGATAGAAAGATAAAGATAGAGATAGGAAGTGCTATATAGAGAGAGGTAGAGAGAGGGAGATATAATGAGATAGAGAGGGAGAGGGAGATGGAAGAAATATAGAGAGAGATTAAGAGGAAAAGAGATATAGATATAGAGGTATAGGAAGAGGGATAGGGAGAGAGACATTTGCACGGTTAGACATGAGGATCTGGGATTGCATTTACCATGTTTGGAATTCAAGGCCTCTCTATGAATGGGTGTTAGGGTTTGCGCACACTCGGTGGTGTCCCCTATATACTACCAAAACCTTAACTCTAAACTTTTTTCCAAGGATGGACGACAGTCTAGAAAATCTGTTGCTTGGGGTGAAGAGGCATGTCTTTAGAAACCACTAGAACCACCCCCTGATCTACAACAAAGGCATAATTCATGGGCAACCAAGGCCTATAGGGTGTTGGATATGGATAATGGGTGTAATTTTATGGACTGTTTAGCCTTGGGACACCACAACTTTGGTCGTAGGGGTAGAATGCCCCAACATTTCCCTATGCAAATCTTTCCAAATGGTGTTAACCCTCTAGATGGGAATAGCAACAAGGTTTGCCCTCTACCTAGGTATTTAGCTCACAAAGCACGTTCTTGAGGTTAGCCTAGGAAATTTTGCTTGCGATAGAGATGACTATTTCTAGAACCATGCTCCCATTTGTAGATTCACGAAATCATGGCCTAGCTTTAGCGAATTACATTCCTAGATCACATAGAATTGGAAGGAGCACATGGAAGAGGAAATTTATATCTATCCATGTGCTCGAGGTTTTTTTATCTTGGAATTTGACTCCACTAAGGATATGGATTTGGTGTTGATACCTAGTGCTTGGATGTTTTAGGGAGAATTCATTTGCATGAAGCCTTGGTTTGCTTCCTTCAATCCTTGAATTGAAACCTAAATACATTTGTATTCCTTTGGGTGATGAGATTACCATACCTCCCCCTTCAATTCAGGGAATTAGATTATTTGTGTGCCACAAGAAATGATTTGGGTAAGTATCATTGCACTTCCAATTAAATAATCAACTATAGGAGTTTTACTTATGCACACATATGTGTATAAATGTATCTTTCCATTGGGCTACATGTTGAGATCTCTTTGAAAGTGGGTAACAGATGATGGAGACAACTAGTAGACTACGAAAAAATTCCTTTCAGATGCTAAAAATGTTTTTCAACTGATCACTTTACCCACTAATGACAAAAGATGCAATCTCATGAAGTCAGCAATCAGGAGACAAAGGGAAGGCCCTCTTGTTGGATTGGGGTAGATTCCCATCATTATGTTATCTCTCCTGAAACCCAATACGAATTGACTTCTCCTCGGGCTCCTCAAGAGGTCATTTCAAAGCCAAATATTCTCTCTTCCCATTGGGCAAGATCTCCCTCTCAAGACATGAGGTCAATGTTAGTGGCTCTTGTGTAGTCCCCTCACCATAATTGGAGAAAGCAACCATAAAAATTGGTGATGATTCTATGGAGGCACCAACTTCTCCCATGATAGTTGGGATTGATGTTGGTGAAGGTTGTGAAGACAATTCCAAATCAAATTCTTCACAACTTTCTGAATGCATTCAACACATAGATCAAGAGTGGACATAAGTTAAGAGGAAGAGGTCTCCAACAATGGTAAAGCACCAAATGTCACTAAGGTCATCAACAAAAAAGAAAGTTTGTGAAGAAATGAATATTGCTTGCCTACCCAAGGGTTGATGTGTTCCCCTTCATCCATGAAGGGGGGAAATATTACAATGTAAATTTCCCTTGTGTCCATGTTAGAATGGGCTTCCAAGGTCCCAGTGGTAGTAGTTATTCCATTGCACCCCTATTTGTTCTTCATTTATGGGGTATGACTCCCTTATGCCTAGCTTATAAGATAATGTATATTAAGTGTTTTATAACCTTATAAATTATTATTTTTTAATAATAAAATAAATATATTTATTGTAACCTTAAAGATGATTTTTTGATAAAACTGAACATTATTTATTTATTTTAAATTTTGGTTTAAATAAAATAATATTTTGAATTAAAAATTTGGTAATTAACTTGTTAATATAAATGATTATATTTTAAATTAAATACTAAAAAAATATAAATTTAATGTAAATTTAAATATTTCAATAAAATACAAGTTGGAGGCCTAACTAGATTGGCTAAAGTATTTTGTTGTGAAACATACCACCAGGTGTAAAATTTCAATAAAATACAAATTATTACATGACCAAATTTCATTTCTCTCTAATTTTAATTTTACAAGAAAGATATTAAGATATTTATGTTGATAATTAACATGTTACTATAAATTATTATATTTTTAATTAAATATTAAAAAAATATAAATTTATTGTAAATTTAAATATTTCAATAAAATACAAACTATTGCATGACCAAATTTCATTTTTCTCTAATTTATTTTTTTTAAGAGATATTTAAGTTGCTAATTGATTTGTTAATATAAATTATTATATTTATGTTGATAATGAACTTGTTACTATAAAAAAAAAAAATTAAATCTATTTTTTTTTTAAAAGAAAGATATTTAAGTTGATAATCAATTTGTTACTATAAATTATTATATTTTTAATTAAATATTAAAAAATATAAATTGATTGTAAATTTAAATATTTCAATAAAATACAAACTATTACATGATCAAATTTCATTTCTATCTAATTTATTTTTTTAAAGAAAGATATTTAAGTTGATAATAAATTTATTAATATAAATTATTATATTTTTAATTAAATATTAAAATTTTCAATAAAACACAAACCATTACATAATCAAATTTCATTTCTCTCTAATTTATTTTTTTTTATTTTTAAAGATATTAATATTCCTCAATTCAAAAATAAATAAAATGGTTCTATAATAACATACACCAACAATTTTAAATATGTATCAAATAAATAAAATAACATTTCATGCTTAAAACATAATTTTATATTTTTTAATCTTATTAAAATCTAATTTATATTAAATAAAAAATAATATAAACACTACAAATATCTTTTAAATAAATATATTTAAAATATCTAATTAATATTATCATCAAAAATATATTTCTTTGAAATATATATTTAAAATGGGCGGGGGCCCTAGCTCGGTTGGCTAAGTAATTCCGTTGTGGCTCTGCTGGTCACGAGTTCTAGTCTCCCCCGTCCCGTGGTACCAGAGGGCGTGTCGCGCCAGCGCCGCTGGTCACGTTAAAAAGTTTACCAGGCGCACTGCAGTTTATAGGGGGTCGTGCTACCCGATTCCTGCAGTCTAAAAATAAAATAAATATATATTTAAAATATCTAAATAATAATTAATTATATATCACCATAATTATTATTATCCCAAACATCTACTAAAACTAGCATACATATATTAAATAAGTCGAAAGTTATCTTGTTTGAGGCGCATATTTTTCATCATTAAGGGTATTTTTTATTTAATTTCATAATGTGATGTAATTTTTTTTTTTAATAATAAATTCACTTGCAATTGTATAATTTTTTCCTTGACATGTTCCTATAATAATATTTATGTTTGATATAAAAGTAGTTGGTGTTTACTCTTATAACTATGTTTAATATAAAATTAGTAGTTGTTTAATATTTATAGCTTTGTAGTGGGTGGTTGGGCAAGCACCCCTCCACGTTGGCGGAGGGGCTTTTGAGGGGCTTGAGTTAGCTCCAGCAAGGAGCATTTATGGGAGTGGTCGATGTTTTGCTGAGAAGCTTTGGCCTTGCTAAATGGTCAGGCTCTCAGGGTATGGAGTATACGATGAAATCATGCTTAGTGGCTTGCTGTCAGCCAGTCTTCATTTCGAGGTGGTTTCTTGGTTAAAACTCATTTTTGGAGGACGAAAATCTCATGCAAGGACATATTTCCTTGCATCGCCATTATTCCTCGCTCGTGTGTTTTGGATTTGGCTTGCTTGCCGCAGGCTTTATTAATGTGTGTGGGTGTTGGCGGATCATTTGTGTGGTTTTCGAAATATTTTTTTTGTTGGTTGCTTTCTTGCAGGTGGTTTGATGGTTGGGGTGGTGATAATGGCTAAGTCGAACCATTCCAAATTCTTAATTACTGTCTCTATGGAGGGGCTGGAATATTTCAGCGTGAACACTTCCATTTCTCTGTTGGCGACAGAGAGGCAAGCTGCCTTCAAGGAAATCACAAATCAAAGGCTTAAACGCATTTTGCTTAATAGTGATCCCCTGGTCTTGGTAGCGGTGAAAATGGTGTTAGGAAATGGTTACTTGGCTAGAAAGGAGTATGCAAGGGATAATGCATACATCTCCTCACGGTTCTTGGCTGCTATTTTGGACGTTGAAGTGTCCAAGTCGGATGCCAGAGACTTGTTGGTGAACCTGTTTTGTGGAAATTTGTTGGGTGGCCTTGAGGAGACTCTGAAAGCGACTTTTGTGGGCAAAGGGATCTTGCATCCCTCTAATATGGAGCTGTTGTGGAAGACGGATGAGGCAGTGAAGGTCTTCCCCTTTCTCCTGGGTTTGAAGGGGGCCGAGCTTATGCAGCACCAGATGATCTCAGCAATGGCAATAGAGTTTCTGAAATGTAAGCTAGGATTGGTGGTGGAGGAAGGCTTGGAATGGATTGAATATTTTTCTTCTTTTGCAAATTTAAATGGGTTCCTTTGAGGTTCGACTTTTGTGTCTAAATTTTGACTTATTTTTTGGCTATTGTTCAGGGTCTGGTTTTTGTATTGGGCAGGGTGGCTGCCATTTTGCTCTGGTTTTAGAGTGTTTCCTGGGTTGGTAGGGTGTTTCGGTGATATTCTGCCGGTTTGGTTGATGTTTCATGCATAGCAGACGTTTTGTATGGCTACTTCTAATATTTTTAATAAAATATATAAACCTTACGTATCAAAAAAAATATTTATAAGTATTTGTTCTTATAAATTTATAAAGATTAACTTGAAATCATAGGAACTTATATATAGAAAAACAAAACATGAACATCAACCATTTGCATTAAATTAGAACACACATACTTTCAATTTGTTAACAAAAAATAATATAACATAGTTTTTCTTTAACACATTCTAATACATAATAAAGTTTATGTATAATAAATAATTTGTAGTTTTTTTAATTGTTGTTAAATAGGTATCTTAAAAAATGCTTACATCTTCATTAACATTCATTTCAATAGTAATATATATGATTTCATTATATTTTCCATCATTGTTTATTTCAATTGTCATATATAATGTTAGACACTAAAATTTAGTGGAATTCCTCCCCAAACTTAAAATTAAATGTTTTTATTAATAATAATTGTGTACTTTCCATTTGTTAACCATTTGTGTACTGGTAATTGTGCATTATCACTATCGTGAAGAATAGTTTGAACTTTAATTGCCACATTGGACTTGACGGCATGCAATGTAGGTATCCCATAGTGTGCATGTAACAACTTGAATGATGGCATGACCTGATGCACCATGAATATGATGGAGTAGTTGAACTTTAAAGTAGCAAGCAACCATTCCTCAATTGGTCCGTGTGATAACTAATCTGTGATTGTCCTTTAAGAAATCTCATGAATTTCATACTAAGCTCATCAAATAGATTGTGTTTTTTAAT
This sequence comes from Sequoia sempervirens, assembly GCA_007258455.2. Taxonomy (NCBI): domain Eukaryota; kingdom Viridiplantae; phylum Streptophyta; class Pinopsida; order Cupressales; family Cupressaceae; genus Sequoia; species Sequoia sempervirens. The sequence goes on along the minus strand of VDFB02058242.1, from coordinate 318,295,390 downwards.
GGTTACTGTTGGCCTGGAAGTGACCTTCCAAATGCATCATGCAAGGTAAAGATCACAAACCTCATGGTATAGACGAACTGACCAGGCACAAAAATCTACAATTTCAATTTGAATATTGTTAAATTTTATATCCAAGTTCATTTTGACATTGGATTCATAGAGAAAGTTAAAGTACATAGCATAATTATTAAAAAAAATTGGTTGTTTTCTAGTTCATTATTGATAATTTTCTTGACCATCTCTCTCAACTAATAACAGGCACTCAACTCCTCTATACGAAGGAGGACATTCAATGGAAGACGGCAGTGATACTTTGATAACCAAATGGACACCCATGATGTATGCACATTATGTGACATCTTCCTCACCTATAGGAAAATCATTATTTTTTTTACATTAGTATTAAATAGGGGAAAATATATATTTTTCAACTTTTGAGAAAATTGCATATAAGAGATTAAACATTAACCAAATTTATGATATCAAAGAAACTCAAGATATATTAAATTCAAGTAGTAAAAAATAATTGAATATGTGAGAAGCATATGAAACATACCGATTTTTTAAATTATGTGGTGAAATATGAAGAATCCACATGGGTAGCAACTGAATTTTATATTTTCTACAACTCACTAGAAACATTTGAAAAGTATCATAATTGTTTTACATTAGGAAATTTGTTTGTTGAATTTTCAATGCATTAAACATAGAAGAATTTTTAAGTACGATAACACATAAAATCATATAAATACATTAAATTTAGAAATTTGAGTATATTCATTGAAACAAAATTGAAGAAAATATATTTCATCAATTATCTTCTAAAATTTTAAGTCTATTTTCTTTGAAGCCTTTCTTTTGGAAAGTTGTCTACCCTTTTTCATGTTTTCATAACAGGCATATGTAAATGGTGGCATAATTCTTAGGCCGTGTAGAGAGTTTACACGAGAAATGGTGATAAATGTCAATCTTGTTCTTTCTCTTGGTCCAATATCAATAGTGGCTTTTGAAAGAGTCAAACCCTATGATTTGTGAATTGTTGATGCCCAAGCCAATCTTAATGGCATTTGGATTGTCCTCCCCCTCTATATTGTTGTAATTGGAATTGTATTTGGATTACGATCATCAAATGGTATTCCTGAATAGCTGTCAAACTCAACCATTACATATGTTGGTGGTTCTAGTGGAGCACTTCCAGGTTTGTATACAATCTTTCGAATATATCCTAGAGCTCCATTTACAAGACCTACTTGTATCCAAAGATTTGAAGTCAACATTACCCTAACATCTTTACTAATCAATAATTCTAGATCAAGCTCATCATTTGAGCATCCTGCTGCTGCATTAATACTTCTTGATTTTGTTGCAAGACTACGTGCAATAGGATGCTTCAATGAGTATAGCATTTTCTTGTTATGTTTATGAACATTATCATTTGTTGAGAACAAATGAACACCATTGTCAAACTCTTCATTGCTTGTTGCATCAATGGTAATAGCAGTTCTTGTCATAAGCAAACTCCAATCATCAATTGTTGGGTTTGTATCTCTAAGATTTGTCAAAAGTTGACAAAGTCTTTGTTGGTGGATGTTTTCTCTATCTTGTCTAAATACTTTATCTAAAGTAACCACAATTTTGAATTATTCTCATAGAAACCTAGATCTTTTTTTGTTGTCATATGTTGGTCTATCATTAACAGGAGGCAACTGACCCAAATCTCCAACCAAAATTATAGATATACCTGAAAGATAAACAATGATTTTTTTTAGCTAATATATACCTTCATATCTATATAAACTCCATAACATGAATTACTTGTATTAGAATATAAATTAGTCATTTTTGTTAATCATAATCATGTGTATACCTACAAAGTTAATGTTTGCATTTTGTGGGAATGCTTGTCGGAGTCAAGATTCTATGTTCTCTAGCATGTTCTGACCTATGAAGCTCATTTCATCAATCAAAATGTATTTGATGTGTGCTATCTCTTCTTGAAAGCTTTTCAGCCTTGCTCCTTCTAGTTGAGAAAAATCTCTTATTAGGATTCTCAATTTTGAATGTACTGTGGAAGTGCCAATGTTGAATGTTGCAACTCCAATTGGTGCAAGTAATAGAAGGGGAGAAGAACTCAGAGTTGTTGCATTTTCAAGAGTTTGTCTAATAGCACCAATTAGATATGACTTTCCTATTCCCGTTGTTCCTTGAATTATCATCTGCAAGGGGGGTGGATTCTGATTATTATGGTAGTGTGCCATAATTATGTTGAGCACCTTCCTTTGTTTATCACTAAGATTTGAATAGTCGGTACACTGTGGTATGTCATCATGTATTAGACACCCATGTTCTCTCATGCTACTAATGAAATTCATTGCTTGATTTGTGTACACTTCACCTTGGTATTCATTACACCAATTTGTTTGTCTATCAATATCTCTTCTCCACAAAAAAACTCAAAAAATCACACATTAATATTTCTAGCTAGAAATGCAACTTCAAGCAAGGAAAAATGTATAGGCATACCTTTGGAATATGAAATTCTATAAATCAAAGTGAAACAAATATTCTTTCTGGTTTGTGCATTATATAGCAATGCACACTGTAGTCACTCCATATAAAATAAAAATAACAACTTTAAAACTAAAAATAATAGTAAAAATAAAAAATTTCAAACAACTTTAAAAACAAAGCAAAAGTTTCTTATCTCCATTGCTAAACAACTATATATATTGATTTCAATATATATAATATTATATTTATTTCATTTTTTTATTAGATATCCAAGATAATCTTATTAAAAATCTTCTTAAATTAATATGTATTTCTATAACAAATATTAAAAATTAAAAAATCATGTATTTTCTAAAAATGTATATATATATATATTTTAAATATTCTAAATTAATATGTATTTCCATAACAAATATTATAAAATGATATATATTACTATTAGAAATTAGAATATTATATTATATTTTCTTTTTCTTTTTCTTAAAAATTTCAAACAAGTTTTAAAACAACTTTAAAAAGAAAGCAAAAGTTTCTTGTATCTCCATTACCAAACAAAAATATATATTGATTTCAATACATATAATATTGTATTTATTTTTAAAAAATTTTATTAGATATTTAAGTTTATCTTGTTAAAAATTTCTAAAAATTTTAAAAGCGTAAAAATATTGTAAATTAATACTAGCATACATATATTAAATATTAATATATATAAAATAAGCTGAAATTTATCTTATTTGAGGCCCATATTTTTTATCATTAAGGGTATTTTTTATTTAATTTCATAATGTGATGTAATTTATTTTTTAATAATAAATACACTTGCAATTGTATAATTTTTTCCTTAACACGTTCCAATAATAATATTTATGTTTGATATAAAAGTAGTAATTGTTTACTCTTATATCTATGTTTAATATAAAAGTAGTAGTTGTTTAATATTTATAGCTTTGTAAGTATTTGTTTTTAAGTTTTATAAAGATTAACTTGAAATCATAGGAACTTATACATAGAAAAACATAACATGAACATCAACCATTTGCATTAAATTAGAACACACATACTTTCAATTTGTTAACAAAAATAATATAACATAGTTTTTCTTTAACACATTCTAATAAATAATAAAGTTTATGTATAATAAATAATTTGTAGTTTTTTTAATTGTTGTTAAATAGGTATCTTAAAAAATACTTACATCTTCATTAACATTCATTTCAATAGTAATATATATGATTTCATTATCTTTTCCATCATTGTTTATTTCAATTGCCATATATAATGCTAGACACTAAAATTTAGTGGAATTCCTCCCCAAACTTAAAATTTAATGTTTTTATTAACGATAACTTTGTACTTTCAGTTTGTTAACCATTTGTGTACTAGTAACTGTGCATTATCATTATCGTGAAGAATAGTTCAAACTTTAATTGCCACATTGGACTTGACGGCATGCAATGTAGGTATATCCCATAGTGTGCATGTAACAACCTGAATGATGGCATGAACTGATGCACCATGAATATGATGGAGTAGTTGAACTTTAAAGTAGCAAGCAACCATTCCCCAATTGGTCCTGTGTGATAACTAATATGTGATTGTCCTTTAAGAAATCTCATAAATTTCATACTGAGCTCATCACATAGACTGTGTTTTTTAATGGTTACTGTTGGCCTGATAGTGACCTTCCAAATACATCATGCAAGGTTAAGATCTCGAACCTCATGGTATAGGCGAACTAACTAGGCACAAAAATCTACAATTTCAATTTGAATATTGTTAAATTTTATATCCAAGTTCATTTTGACCTTGGATTCATAGAGAAAGTTAAAGTACATAGCATAATTGTTAAAAAAATTGGTTGTTTTCTAGTTCATTCTTGATATTTTTTTTGACCATCTTCTCTCTCAACTAATAACGGGCACTCAACTCCTTTATACGAAGGAGGACATTGAATGGAAGACAATAGTGATACTTTGATAACCAAATGGACACCCATGATGTATGCACAATATGTGAAATCTTCCTCACCTGTAGGAAAATCATTATTTTTTTTACATTAGTATTAAATAGGGGAAAATATATATTTTTCAACTTTTGAGAAAATTGCATATAAGAGATTAAACATTAAGCAAATTTATGATATCAAAGAAACTCAAAATATATTAAATTCAAGTAGTAAAAAATAATTGAATATGTGAGAAGCATATGAAACATACCAATTTTTTAAATTATGTGGTGAAATGTGAAGAATCCACATGGGTAGCAAATGAATTTTAGATTTTCTACAACTCACTAGAAACATTTGAAAAGTATCATAATTGTTTTACATTAGGAAAATTTGTTTGTTGAATTTTCAACGCATTAAACATGGAAGAATTTTTAAGTACCATAACACATAAAATCATATAAATACATTACATTTAGAAATTTGAGTATAGTCATTGAAACAAAAATGAAGAAAATATATTTCATCAGTTATCTTCTAAAATTTAAGTCTATTTTCTTTGGCCTTTCTTTTGGCAAGTTGTCTACCCTTTTTCATGTTTTCATAATGGTCACATGTGAATGGTAGCATAATTCTTAGGTTGTGTAGAGACTTTACACGAGAAATAGCGACAAATGCCAATTATGTTTTTTCTCTTGGTCCAATATGAATAGTGGCTTTTGAAAGAGTCAAACCCTGTGATTTGTGAATTGTTAATGCCCAAGCCACTCTTAATGGCATTTGGATTGTCCTCCCCCTCTATATTGTTGTAATTGGAATTATATTTGGATTATGGTCATCAAACGGTATTCTTGAATAGTTGTCAAACTCAACCATTACATATGTTGGTGGTTCTAGTGGACAACTTCCAAGTTTGTATACAATCTTTCGAATATATCCTAGAGCTCCATTTACAAGACCTGCTTGTATCCAAAGATTTGAAGTCAACATTACCTTGGCATCTATACTAATCAATAATTATAGATCAAGCTCATCATTTGAGCATCCTTCTATTGCATTAATACTTCCTGATTTTATTGCAAGACTATGTGCAACATGATGCTTCAATGAGTATAGCATTTTCTTGTTATGTTTATGAACATTATCATTTGTTGAGAAAAAATGAACACCATTGTCAAACTCCTCATTGCTTGTTGCATCAATGGTAATAGTGGTTCTTGCCATAAGCAATCTCCAATCATCAATTGTTGGGTTTACATCTCTAAGATTTGTCAAAAGTTGACGAAATCTCTGTTGGTGGATGTGTTCTCCATCTTGTCTAAATACTTTATCTAAAGTAACCACATTTTTGAATTCTTCCCATAGAAACCTAGCTCTTCTTTTGCTATCATATGTAAGTCTATCATTAACAGGAGGCAACTGACCCAAATCTCCAACCAAAATTATAGATATACCTGAAAGATAAACAATGATTTTTTTTAGCTAATATATACCTTCATATCTATATAATCTTCATAATGTGAAATTTTACTTGTATTAGAATATAAATTAGTCATTTTTTTAATCATAATCATGTGTATACCTGCAAAGTTAATGTTTGCATTTTGTGGGAATGCTTGTCATAGTCGAGAATCTATGTTCTCTAGCATGTTCTGACCTATGAAGCTCATTTCATCAATCAAAATGTATTTGATGTGTGTTATCTCTTCTTGAAAGCTTGTTGGCCTTGCTCCTTCTAGTTGAGAAAAATATCTTATTGGGATTCTCAATTTTGAATGTATTGTGGAAGCGCCAATGTTGAGTGTTGCAACTCTAGTTGGTGCAAGTAATAGAAGGGGAGAGGAACTCGGAGTCGCTGCATTTTCAAGAGTTTGTCTAATAGCACCAATTAGATATGACTTTATTGTTCCTATTGTTCCTTGAATTATCATCTGCAAGGGAGGTGGATTCTGATTATTATGGTAGTGTGTCATAATTATGTTGAGTGCCTTCCTTTGTTTATCACTAAGATTTGAATAGTCGGTACACTGTGGTATGTCATCATGTATGAGACACCCATGTTCTCTCATGCTGCTAATGATATTTATTGCTTGATTTGTGTACACTTCACCTTGGTATTTATTACACCAATTTGTTTGTCTATCAATATCTCTTCTACACAGAAAAACTCAAAAATCACACATTAATATTTCTAGCTAGAAATGCAACTTCAACCATGGAAAAATTTACAGGCATACCTTTGGAATATGAAATTCTATAAATCAAAGCAAAGCAAATATTCTTTCTGGTTTGTGCATTATATAGTGATGCACACTATAGTGACTCCATATAAAATAAATATAATAGCTTTAAAACTAAAAATAATACTAAAAATAAAAGTTTTCAAACAACTTTAAAAACAAAGCAAAAGTTTCATATCTCCATTGCTAAACAACGATATATATTGATTTCAATATATATATATATATATTAATAATATTGTATTTATTTATTTATTTTTATTAGATATGCAAGATAATCTTGTTAAAAATCTTCTTAAAATCATAAAAGTGTGAAAATATTGAAAATTAATATGAATTTCTATAACAAATATTATAAATTAAAAATCATGTATTTTCTAAAAATGTATATTTTTGTTTTTTAAAATATTCTAAATTAATATTTATTTCCATAAAAAATATTATAAATGATATATATTACTATTAGAAATTAGAATATTATATTATTTTTTCTTTTTCTTTTTCTTAAAAATTTCAAACAGTTTTAAAACAGCTTAACAGCTTTAAAAAGAAAGCAAAAGTTTCTTGGATCTCCATTGTCAAACAAAGATATATATTGATTTCAATATATATAATATTGTATTTATTTTTAATTTTTTTTATTAGATATTTAAGATTATCTTGTTAAAAATCTTCTAAAAATTATAAAAGTGTGAAAATATTGTAAATTAATATGAAATATTGTAAATTAATATGTATTTCCTTAACAAATATTATAAATTAAAAATCATGTAAAATTATATATATTAGAATTATAATACTATATTATATTTTCTTTAAAATTTCATATATAGTAGAAGTATAAAAAGATGATGATAATGCATGCTTTTAAAGCTTATAGATATAAAAAATCTTAAATATAATATTACTTTGTGACGGGTTAGTAGACATCAATTTTAATGGGGAGAATAAAAATGTACACACTCATTGATGTGAGTGTAATAAGTCTTTCGGCTTAATTATTATCGAAAAAATCTCTTACCATTTCTTTCAAATTTCATGTGCGGAATTATTTAACCCCGTGAAAGTAATTTTGTGAATTATAAAAAAATTTAAAACTAATTTTGTCTCTACAACCGTTCATTTATTAAGAAAGTTCATGGCAACGAGAAAGGGCACAAGATTCCAAGGTAATTTGCTACGAAACGGAAACGGTTGTGGATAAAAGCAGAAAATTAACACTGACGAAAGATAATCGAAAAATGACAAAGGTTAAAAAAAGGGCAAGAGACATTCAACAGGACAGATTAACTGAACCGTCTTGCATTATTTCTAGTTATCTCTTAACCATTGATAGTAAAATTCAGGTTGGTCATTTTCAAATAGGATACGTCTTGGCGTAATTATCATATTTATATTAATCAAAATTTGTCTTTAACAAAAATAACTCTTCAATATGATCTCTAATTTCAAAATAAAATTTCAATTTGTCGTCTCAACTATATTAATTTAAAGAAACTTTTTAATACCTATAAAATTGGTAAAACTCATAATAATAACTTTATTTCAAAAGGAATGTCAACAAGTTACTTTAGCGGCGTACGTTTTGTTTCAAATGTGACAGCTCCCTCTCCCCAATTTTTCGTGCAGCAATCGCCTAGACGGAAAATTTCTCGTTGCAGCCTTTCGCACCAATATATTAATTGCCTGACAAGATTTGTTCAGATTGCGTGGAAAGCAGCGAAAATCAACATCAAACAACTGAAAAATTGGCGAAAAGTGATGAACGGCTGAGAATCATTTAATGTCGGCAGAGTGATATCAGCCAATGATCAACATTTCTAGCTTTGTCTTCTTCAAATAGGATGTGCCTTTGGCGTAAAATATTTTAGAAAATTAATAGTTTTATCAAGTTTTTTTAACTAAACACATGAAACTAAAAATATTAATTATATTATTTGAAAGTTTGTACAATGTGTTTATTAGATCTTAGTTTATATTATTTGGAAGTTGTACAATATATTTATTAGATGTTAGATATAAGATATAAAATCTTTAATTATCAAGATTTTTTTTATTAACATTAAAATTATCATTTTCATTTCAAAAATAAAAAAATGATGTGGGAGGTTAAGTTTAGACATTTAAGAGATTGTTAAGGTAAAGTGTACTATATGTTGTATTTTTTAAAATATTTAATATTTGTAATATATTGTATTTGGAGACCTTATGGAATGGGATGTCACTTTGAGGAAGAATCTTGAGATTTCTTGTATAATAAGTCTTGCCATTGTGAATATGTGTTATAATGGTTGTAAGAGAACATTGATATTGGAAGTTACAAGTGAATTATGTGGAACATCATTGATGAACTAAATATAATCATGTGTAAGAGTGTTGTGAGAGCAATTAGTGCTTTGATATCGAGCACTTGGATTGATCATTTGACCCCCTTAGTTGTTAGGTTCAAGATTCTCCATTGCGAGTTATATTCTATTTCAAATACACACATTCATGTAGAGGGGCGCATGGGTCCAAGTTGGATAAATTTAACCACACTTTAGATCATGGTTTTAGCCCATGAATTTGTGGAATTCTTTGTAGTTTCCAATTTTATCGTTGCCCATAGATTGGATTCTTGGGATGGAGTACAATATAGTTTTTAGATGATAGGTATGTGTTGTTGGAATTGTTTCAAAAAGAGCAAGGTCTCATTAATAGCATGACTTATTTTTATTGTACATCTTTCTTTGAGATAGTATAATCATAATATCGTTATTGTTGTTATATTTTGTTTTCTTCTAAAGTTTCTTAGGGTAAGTTATATGTTTTGTTATATTATATTAAAATTAGTTTAAATTTTGCAACTCTTCGCATTACTCTCTTGTATCAGATTTTGTTTATTTCTTTTCAAAGATGAGACTTTAAATACAAAGGAAAAAAGGTTGGTCAATAACTTATACATTAAAACATTTACAAGAATTTTAAATAAACAAGAAATAAAAAGATTTGTCCATAACATGTTTGTAGTCATGTCTTATTTGTGCACCCATGACTCGATACTTTTATTCAAATGCTAATTTTAAAATCCACCCTTGAAGATTGTACTCAAACAACAATAATTCTTTAGTTTTCAAGTATTATCATGTAGGGAATTAAATTAGATGGTTAATTATAATAGTCAAGGAATAACTAAATTTGACTTAGGTTAAGGGTTGAGAGTGTTAAATGTAAATGGCAAGGTTACTATATAATGTCACATTCCAATAAAAGTTAAAATTAACGGACTTCGCTCATTTCCCAGATTTTTGATGAGCTAAGGTAAGTTGAATAGGAAATAGTTTATTTAAAATTTATTTGGTTTCATTTTAATTCAAAAATCTCAAGAGTTGGACCATTAAATATTTTATATTTTATCACAAGGGGAGCATTGGGATTCTCAAGAGGTCATTTCTAGTTGATTTCTAGTAATTATGACAAGAATCTATGATAGGTTGTAATTGCAAATATGATAGGCTATTTTGGAGTACAAGAAATGCTGGGAGTTTCAATGCATATTTCAATTTTATTTTTCCCACCAAAAGAGGATATTGGGATTTTGGGCACCCAACTTGGCCTGAGATCTATAAATTCATAGCTAGAGACTTATGGTGGATATTTAAATCATTTCAATATCACAACTTTTCATTCTATGAACTCTATGTTTTACAATATATTTATGTGGACAAAAATTCATAAAGGATTGTGACTTGTGGATGAAAACCCATGAGCTGCAGGAGTCGGAGGATGAAAACCCTTTGATTCATGAGGGCATGTTCATCCAGGGAGTGCAAAGGAGCTTCACAAGTTGATGTAGATCAACTAGTTTTAGTAGTGATATGTTTGTATGCAAGATAAGGTTGCAATTTGGTTTCCAAATTTGTTGTAGGTGTTTTTTTTGTGTGTGAAGTGTACTTTGTTGTCATTATAGTGCCCATGATCATTCCTTTGTGTTGTATCATTATCAATTCAATTTGAATCAATTTGGTAGTGATCTGAGTGATTTGTGTGTATCTATCAACTTTCTTGGTAGTAGTTTTATTGTTGTTTCCATATTTGATAGTATTGTTGTAGATGTTGTAATGTTGTAATTACTATCATGATAGCCCTATTTGATAGTGTTGTTGTAGATGTAATTATTGTCATTATGGTCCTATATGATATAAAAATTAGATCTGAAACATTATATTAAGTTTTCAAGTATTTTGGATTCTTTTGGTGCAATTTTGATGTTGACTAGTTAGATAGTTTTGATGATTTAAAGTATTATTGGTGAATTTTGATTAAGATGATCCTCAAATCTGAAAATAACTTTCAAAATCTTCAACTAGTATGTTATAGTCACAAGTGGCTTAGCTCTATTTTTTATTAAATATGGTTGATGATGAATATCATAGTATGTGTCACAATTGAGAACTAGGGTCATGGATTTTGATATCAAATTTGTACTACTCTAATTGTAATAGGCCTACATTATATCAGGATGAGGATGCACATAAAGATAAGTCCTAGGGCACTTTGTCTTCATGCGGGTCCATCCTCCACCAATCTAGTGTCATATTTTGTACCTATTTGCTTACTAATTTGTTTGCATCTAAAATGGGGTGGTGTTGAAAATCAACTTGGGGTAATCATTATATTTAGAGGAAAGTTTTATGGCTTCCTTTGTAATGGATAAACCCCTTTTTTGGTGCAAATTAAGCAAAGACCCACTAAGAAAACAAACAAGTACTTGAGATGTGAAGATGTAATGTATGTTGATACAAACTCTATGATATGTGGTGTGATGTGATTCAAAAATATTTTTTGATAATCCAGTGAGCTCTAATGGCCCTTGGGTTGTCCTTAAATACAAGATCTTGATAGGTTTAACCCTATGAGTAATAAGCCAATGAGTAACAATAAAATCTTGAGAGGGTCAATACTATGAGCAAGAAATTTTGAGTTTGAAACAAAAAGGAGAGTTTTGTAGTGTGAATCTATCAGGGGAGAAAACCATGCCTATAATCTAATCTAGGTTACAAGAAATACTACAAGAAAATGGGGTATAGACCATCAAAAGCTAGGATCAAGGTTAATTCATAGGTTGATTGATTGGCTAATAGGTTTAGTTATCAGTTCAAATTATACTCAAAAAAGACAAATTAAGCATTATGACAACACATAAAGTAAGTGTAAAACAATGGAATAAAAGGGAACAATATACACTTTTATCCCACTTTTTTTCTCCCACTTTGATGTGCATGTGAATTACATGAATCTTGCATGACAAAAGTAAAGCAAATAGTAAATGGAATTCAAAAACGATACAAGATGTTGTAAGGACAATACCTCACAATTTATTTGTGTTGCACTAGAGAAGCATCCCCAAACCTACATACACCAATTAATAATGGAACTTGTTGGTAGTTTTTCCAATTGATTCCTGAAATCCTCTAAAGAATAGCCATAGCTAATGATCCAGGACAATAAGAGGTTGGCCAACAAACAAGGATCTAAAATCTTTTTGCACTTCAGGCTATGCAAACCTAAGTGGGTCTCCCTATTAACAATATCACCAAATTATAAACAATTTTAACAGGATATTGCCTTAGTAGATTAATTCTCATATGTTATGACAAGGATTTGTGGAATAACACAAAAAATGGCTAAATTTTATGTATATCTTTAGATCCAAGCATGAGAACACAAGATAATTAGTAATTTAACTTATTTACTTCTTAATATTTGTTATTTTAAAATGTATTATAAACCTTCAGTGGAATTAATTTCTCAATGATGGTGCCTATCCTAAGCTACAAAGTCAAATAATCATATAAAATCTTCTCCTCACAACAATTCAAACATATTTCAATGGATAATTGTCATTATGACTTGCAATAAAATATACTATGAAGAGCATCCAAATTCAATTCTACTTAAGAGTATTTACTCTATTCCTTGCATGGAAAAAAATAATAAAACACTTGACACATGAGTTTGTGAAAATGAATTCAACAATCCTTGACCATTTTTTTCATAAGAGTTAATTGCATTACAATTTGGAGGCAATTGTCTTTGAATGGCAATATACCTTTCATATATTTCAAGGTAAAAACACAAACTTGTGTCACACTTTCGGCCAACTAAATAGTTCCAAGCGAAACAGTTTCACCCTAAACAATTTCAAGAGAAACGATTTCAACCTGAATTTTTTTTTGAGAGAAATGGTTTCGTCTGAAACTGTGTGCCCTATACATGGCACATGCTATTTCAGGCAGAACACTTTCCTCAAAAACTACATGGCATGTACATGGCACATACAGTTTCGGGTGAAACACTTTCACCCAAAACTATATAATAAAAAATTTCCTTTATAATTTTCAAATGTACCTCAATTTACATGTTTTTTCAAACTTTTCTTAAACTTTCCATTTGAACATAATATTTTTTGTCAAAATGATTTTTTTCATAAAAATTAAAATATCCTTTTGTAGAGCCCAGAGTCCAGAATCCTATTGATTAGTTGTAATATGTTTTTTTTAAATAATGCAAGTAGGTTGTTATAATAAAAACTAGAGTTGATTAAAAATTTAAAAAAATAAAATAAAACATATTAAAATATTTTCTAAAATATATTGTTCACTAGAGGAGAGAATCATCTTCAAAAGGGTATAATTTGTTTTTTGAAAATGATAAATATATATATATATATAGACAAAACTTGACGTCAAGTGAAAACTACCAAATTCTGATAAGTTTAACTTTAAAACATTATTACAAGGAAAATATACATCGAAAATTTATTTTTTTCCATGCACTAAATATTGAAGTTATCTATTTGGGAAAAAAATCAAGGAAAAATAAAATTATTTTTCTTTTTCTTTTTTGACATTTTCCTAAAATTTTCAGCAATGCAAAATCTACTCTTTATACAAAAAAAATATATCAAAACAATTTTTAAAAATTTAAAAAATTACAAACATAAACTTCACCAAGAGTTTTGCATTTCATTAGTTTACATCATTTTGAAATTCAAAACTTAAAAACTACTTATATGTGATCGAAATTGAAAATTTTTGTTTGTGTTGTATTTTTTTCCAAGCAAAGGATTGAAAAATTTCACATATTAGAAAATAAAATTAAGAATCAAGTTGTTGCATTATTTTCTAAGCAAATGATTGAAAGTTCCACATATCAGAAGATAAAATTAAGAATGAGGTTATTGTTGTTGTCACACGAAACCCTCAACCCTCGTCGGCACCCCTTAACGTCTTCGACGACGCCCTCACTAACAACTTAGGCTTTTGGTGTAGTGGCAATCAACCTTTGTTAATAGGGACATACCCAAAACATATCTTTTTTTTTCACATAAGAGATGAAGGAGGTGTTTCCTAAGCATCCCCATGTCTCCTATAGAAGACAGGAGCAAAAAAGGCAAGGGACGTGTCCTTAAGGAGCACTGCATTTTAGTAAATAAGTAATATTTCAGCTTAGTAGACCATACATGTGATAGATTAACTACCTAGATTCCAAAGAATTTATTTAATTGTTGTTTTCTCTTGAACTAATTGACTTTATCTATATAAGCAACTCCTCTTTGTCATCTTATCATTTCATTCTATATAACAAAATCCTAACATTCAACAAAATCTCTATATAATCCTCCAAAAGCTTTGCCTCTATTTGTCTCTAAAGATAATTATTTAATTGCAATCACCAATCAATTTAAACTTTAAATGTTTATGGCAATGAATTAGATCACAAGGATCTTGATTTGGATAGAATTAATTTTTGCAATCACACTATATTGGTCAATATCTCCATAAAAGTATACCAAATTATTTTCAATAAAGAACTACTCCACTAGATGGGGTCAATACAATGATAACCTTAGTTGCAAAATCATCAAAGAAGAGGGGCATTGCACTCCCCGATGAAAGTGCATGTCTATATAATGAAACTTCATGAGTTGCTAGCTCATTTGAGTTATTTTTTTGGATAGTGTGTTTCCACCAAACACATATACCAATTTGTTCATTCATGAAAGAATGTATTTCCACCAAACCCATTAACAATTTGTATATTGTTGTCAAAACGTGGACATTTTAAATTGAGACCTTCACAAAACTCGAAAGGTATAAACTTTCTTCCTAATTGTACCATTCCCTTTGCAAGAATCAATGTATATCTCAAAGCTATGTTATCAAATCCCTTCGGCACCTAGCCGAATCCAAATCTGATTCAAACTGGATCCGAGTACTGGTCTGATTTGCCTATGGATCTCAACTGAGGGCAATGAAACACCACTCAATTCGCTTAGGGAAAATCCACATGGAACCTATCCCTCCAATGGCAGAAGTAGGAGAATTTTAGGCTTTTTTTGTGCAACTAATTTGATTGGGCACCCTCCTTAACCCTAATAGTGACTTGCAAAATGCATAAAACACTAAAACAAGTCTATTTTATTTCATTTCTTTTGCAAACAACAAATATCATTCCAAGAGGTTGAATATTCGTTTTTGCTTGTTGGATCAACAAAGAGAGTTGAAGATTGATCTTTGAAGGTTCTACAACGATTGTGTTGTCAATCTTTCACATTGACAAGTGTTCATTGGCTGTCAAGAAGATCATAGAAGGAATTTTTTGGAAAGAGAATTTTTTTTCAAATTTTTTCCTCCATTTTTGTTTTACAAAAATGAAAAAAATTTGTTGCTTTGCTTATCTATATTCTTTCCATTCTTCTAGGAATGTATCAAAGATTTAAAAGAGCTAAGTTTTGCATATCTTTTTTTTGTTCATTTTTTTGTTTTTGTTTTGAATGTGTTGTTTACAAAATTTCTTGCCATAGGAATCACAATGATAACTAGTTCTAGCTCCACTTCTCAACTTAAATTCAAAAAAGATCTGAATTCTCCTCTATGGAAATAAGTTCAAATGATATAACAAGCTCCATGTGGTGGGGGTTACATTTTGATTTCCAATGGGTGTGATAATAGATATTCTAGTTCATATAGACAGGTGAAAGCCCATTTGTGTGGAATACCTAGGCAAGGCATCAAACCTTAGCCTAGAAAGGATGGTGTAGTGTCATCAGAGACGCTAATATGATATATTATGGACCAAGAACAAGCAAACGAATGGTCAAGTCGTAAATCAAATCACCCCTTAATAAAAAAGATCAAAGGGAATGCAGCCCCATCTAGTCCCAATGTTGTGGTAGAAGACCCTCCATTTTTTGCCACTTCTCATCTCCAAAGTGAAAAACCCATTACAAACAAAAATCCAAAGGGACCTTTGGAAAGTGCATTTCAAAATGAGAGTTAAGACATTTCCGACCAACATGTAGCAAGATGTATTATGCAAATGGAATGTCTTTTAATGTTGTTTACTCTCCATATTGGAAAGAGATGATGAAAAAAATTAATGAAGCTCCAAAAGGGTACAAGGGCCCAAGTTATGAGGTGTGTGGCACCTTATTGGAAAAAGAGATCAAGACTGTTGAAGATGCATTGCAACCCATAAGAGATTCATGGGTTTAGATAGGTGTGTCTATTGTTTCAAATGGGTCGAAAGATGCAAAAATTGGCCCTTCAACAATGTCATAGTAGTGTCCCCTAAAGGTGCAATGTTTTTTAGAGTTGTAGATTGTGAGGAGCAAGTGAAAGATGGTCAATTTATTAATGATGTTCTCATCACAACCATCAACGAAGTGGGACCTCGTAACATTCAAGTCATAATGGAAAACACAAAGAAATGTAAAGTTGTTGGATTGTTGGTTGAGGAACGATATTCACATATCTTTTGGACACCTTGTGCAATTCACTCTCTCAATCTTATACTATAAAAGATTGGAAATAAAATTGATTGGATCAAAGAGTTATGTGCAGAGGTTGAGGACATCCAAATGTTCCTCACCAACCACCACATGTCTCAAGACATTTTTAGATCATTTTCAAAATTGGAGCTTGAAGGTAAGTGAAGTAGCATAAAATTTTACATTTTCATAATTTAATTGTGTATTCTAATTTTACTTTAAAGTTTGTTTTAAAATTTTAATTATTTTATTTTTTATTTTTAATAGGTTACAAAGACTTGTTTCACTTCTAACACAATCATCTTGAGACAACTTGTGAAAGTTAGATAGGTATTTTCTAGCATGGTGATAAGCTAAAATTGGTCTATATGGCAACAAAGCAACTCTAACAAGGCAACAAAAATCAAGCAAATGATATTAGATGGCTCATTGTGGGATCGTGTGGAGTATCTCCTTAGTTTCACTGAGCCCACTTTGAGCATGATTCACTATACTATTATGGACAAACCTTGCATTGGAGTGATAATATGATGGCATCGACTCAATGATTGAGAAGAAGAGCATCATAAATGCAAAAGAGCAAGACCCTAAAGAGACTTTCTTCAAACAAGTGCATGCAATTGTTAAAGAAAGGTGGAACAAAATGGCCACTCCATTACATCTTCTTGCCTTCGCATTGACTCCAAAATGCTACAATGTCGAGATTCTTTATGTGCCAAGAAGGCTTCCCCCACATAGAGATTTTGAAATGGATGAAGAGTACAAGGCAACATTCTGTAGACTCTTCTCTGAAACTGAATTGCAAGATATACTCATGAGTGAGTTCATTGATTTTGAACACTCAAATGGTCAAAGTGTTGAGGCTTTTCGTGATAAGTTTAAGAAGGATGCTCATAGTTGGTGGTACTTCCATGGCCAATTCTTCCAACACCTACAACCCCTTGCAATCAAAGTTTTTCACAAGTTTAGTATTTTTTTTATTTTTAGTTTTTAAAGTTTCAACTTTCAACTTTCAATTTCATTTATAGTTTTTAATTTTTATAATGTATAACTTTAATTGTTTACTTTGTTTTCATAGGTTGGGTGATCCCATAATAGTGGTTTACAATTTTTGGCCAAACTGGACACTGAAATTATTATTTTTAACTAAATCTTCATATTCGGGCACCTATAGTGGCTAAACCGTGAGGAATTTGGAGATGGTGCAAACTAGAGTCTCATCAAATTTTGTTTGTAGATTCTAAAAATAATTTTTTCAAAATTTTTTGGAATCAAATTGCACTTCTTTTTCCATCTCACACCGAAAATTGATTTTTTTGAGAAAACATTTTTAAAATTGCTTTCATAGTATGCATAGCTTTTTGTCCAAGGATAAAATTCTAATTCTTTAATTTAGATTTGTAACTACAATATCAGAGTGCTTCCACTTGGTTAGATAGTTTTTATTGAATATTTTTTCATAATTAAGTTTAGTCAAACAATTACAATTGGAACAATACGGTATATGTACCTTTTTTGTATATGTCAAAATTTTATTTTATTTTTTTATTGGATCAACGACTTCAATATCTAGTGCACGATATATTTCAAAAAAATTGATAATCTTCTATTTTTCCACATGTGAAGACAATAAATTCATTTTCGATGAAAGCCTATGTTTAATAAACTTTAAAAATAAACATAACAAACCAAAACATATTAAAATTATATTCATTGGATAGCTTGTTCAAGGAATACCATAATCATTTTAAATAAATTTTAATGAATTCATTTGATCCCCCAAAAGCTAAATCAAAAGTGATTTTTATCAGCATTTTGATAGGTGTAAAGGAGACGCATTTATAGGTATGGTTTAAAACTATCGAGGTTCTATCCAAGGGGGTTTGATCTAAGGTGATTTGATCAAACCCTTCAATTGGAATCTTAAAATAAAACTTTTTAAGGCTTAAATCATTATATTTTCTAAAAATATGTGATTTCAGCTAAAATTCGTTCCTCTCAGGAATTGTAAACCACTATTATGACAGCACCCGGTTGCTAGTTCAATTGTATCTAAGAAGAATTGAAGCACATATTATTTCATCTACTCAATAAAGCATAATAGATTGCACTCAAAAAGAGCAGATAACTTAGTGTATGTGCATTCCAACTTTGTCTCCTTTTGCACAAACAACATGACTACAAGGAAGGGGACACGAAATTGAGGGATATAGAGCCAAAGCATATTGACTTGGATGCTTCCACTTCCCAACATATTGCATATGAGGATTCTAAAATCTAGCACACTTTTAGTGCAAGTGGCACTATAGTGCCATTGGCACTACTTGTGGTTCATCTAATGTTCCTACATCATCTAATGTCAATGATGATGATGATATTGATGATTTAGAAAATCCATTTGATAATTAAAATTGTTGAACTTGATATTATTATTTTAATATTGAACTTGGAAGTTTGAACAATGAATATTTATCATGCATGTTTTAAATGACATTCAAGTTTATGGTGGTTTTGTTTATAACTTCATATGATGCTATGTGATATTCTAATCTTAATTCATATTTCATATAATATGATCTTTACATATTTTTTGTACAAACGAACCCAAAATGAATCCAACCCCAAAAAAATTTTAACCGAATCCACAAACTTAAACTAGAACCAATACCAAACTGGCAACATAGTCTCAAAGGATCAATTATGATGATGGCATGTGTATAACTTGTCAAAGCATGTGTACAACTTCCTTCCTAATTGTGCCATTCCCTTTGTAAGAATCAACATATATCTCAAAGGATCAATTATGATGATGCCAATCCCCTTAAATTTGAGTTGCAATTTCATGTAGAAATAAATTTGTCCACGTGATAAAATGCCTCCCCATTCATCACAATCAGAATTGAAGAATTATCCTAATGAAAAGTTGAACTGAACAAAGATGTACAAGGTTTAGATATACCCTCCATTCTAAGAAGAGAAAAATACTACACATTCTCAATTTCTCTCTCAAAGAAACATGTGTAACCAGACCTCCTAGTTTAAGAATAATTAAAGAAATATGAGGACCTGAGATTCACTTATTACATTTATGAATTAAAAAAAATTGTATCCTCAATAAAAGCAAGTTTTCCTCAAAATAAAGTTGAAGGGAAAATAAAGAATAAAAATGTGGGTAGGTATTCCAAAAGAGGTAAGTTTTAAACTTTGAAAGAATAATTGAAACAAGTATCAGTAGTTTCCTCCAATTTACAAAAAGTTTATTACTATTTTATAATATACCCACTTGATTGTGTATTTGGCAAGTTATCATGACAAGAAGAATTGGAGTTGAACTTCAATGCCCCTTACCTTTTGCCTTCTGGGAACTGAATATTAGTGCTAGACTTGGGAACTGACGAGAGATTCAGTTTGAACATAATATAAGGCACTTCAAGATATTTTGGCATCTATCTGTGCCAAGGTCATGTTAGTTATGATCGTAATCAAAATTAGTTTTACAAGGAAGAATGGTTGCCAGGTCAGATATACAATGAAGAGACCCCACTCATACTTCAATTTTACAAATTTGCTTAATGTAGTTAATGTACCTCTAGAGAAACATATAAGTATCATAGCCAAGAATGTCACAGTTTGATGATGTTTTAAAATTTACCTTGTATTCATCCACATCCAACCTGTAGTATCATAGACTTCACTCGGCGGGTTTATAAAACAACGTCCAGGAGCAAATTTCCTCCTTCAAGCCTGTGCATACAAAACATATGGTTAATTTTTGCTTTATCCAAACTGTCAAACCACAAAATAGTACCAAAAATTTAGGAATGCTAGTACCAAAGAGCTTATGGCAGACGCTTAAGTTTTCTGGGCATCCCCAGTAGTCCAAGAATTTTGATGATCTTAACCTTTGAGATATCGTTGCATCATCCTTAAACTTGTAAGCAATTTTACACTCGACGGGGCTTCTCACCCAGTAATCTTTGGAGACAAGCTTGCCAAGCTATCTTGTCCCCCAAATATAATCTCCCTTTTGCAATCTTTGTAATAGCAGTGCCCAATCACACTGAGTGGAGGCTAACGAAGAAAATCCGGCATGAATCTTACCAATAATCAGATCAGGAACAAAGTCCATCCTTGAAATGGTGAAAGCGATTGGTATCTCTGACGACAATTTCCCGTGCCACAATTTTTGAAATGAGCTTGATAACAGAATGACAGTCACCACAAACACGAAGGTTCTTGATTATCTGCAGCGGTGTCCCAGGAGGTGTGTTGATAAGTCCAAAGGCAATGGCTAGCTTCTCACTGTGATGGCCAAGTAATTGTTCCTTCTGCTCATCTTCCACATCATGGAGTACAACATCTGTGTCTGGCGCATACCCTGCAGCCTTCATCTGTACTTCCAACCTTTCCAAAGCTGCATAGATCTGTTCGGTTTGAGGATGTGATTTGTCCCCCACAAGAAATCCATGTTGCATGTTCTTGACCTCAATCCAACTACATCCTGGTTTCTTTTTTATCCCCTTATCATTCATAATTGTTCTCACCCTTTCAACATCAGCCCACCGGCCTGTTGCAGCATAAATGTTTGAAAGAAGAACAAAAGCCCCAGTATGATTCGGTTCTAATTCCAACATCTTTTTGGCTGCTCGTTCCCCAAGCTTCATATTTCCATGCATTCTGCAAGCACCAAGTAATGCACCCCAGATTACCACATCAGGCTCAAATGGCATTTTATTAATGAAGTCTTCTGCCTCATCTAGATGCCCTGCCCTACCAAAAAGATCAACCATACAGGCATAGTGTTCAGGTCCTGGTACGATGCAATAATCTCGGTCCATGGATTCAAAATATTGCCATCCTTCGTCAACAAGGCCAGCATGCCTGCATGCACAGAGTACACCAAGAAAAGTAACTCTATTTGGCCTCATTCCTATTAGTAACATTTCTTCAAACAATTGGACAGCATCTTTCCCAAACCCATGTTGGGCATACCCTGTAATCATTGCATTCCATGAAACTATATTTCTCTGTGGCATTTTCCGAAACACATGCAATGCATCATATATGCTGCCACATTTTGCATACATGTCAACAAGAGAACTCCATATGATGACATCAAATTGTAAATCTGACTTAACAATGCCAAGATGAACTAGCTTACCCTGCTTGAGAGAAGCGCAACTAGAACATGCGCTGAGAACACTGGAAAAAGTGGCTTGGTTCGGCTTTGTACCCATTCTCTGCATCTCAAAGAAAAGTTCCAGGGCTTCAACTCCACGCCCAGATTGAGTATATCCTGTAATCATTGCAGTCCATGAGACGATATTTCTTTCTGGCATTTTGTCAAACAACTGACTAGCTTTCTCTATACTTCCATTCTGGGCATATCCTGCAACCATTATAGTCCAAGTAAACACATTTCTTTCAGGCATTTTGTCGAACAATTTCTGTGCATCAACCATCTTATTGCTTTGCACGTATCCAGATATCATAGCATTCCAGGATACTACATTTCTGTTGGAGAATTTATCAAATACAAGACATGCTTCCTCCATATTTCCAAAACTCACATACATGCTGACAACTGCATTGCCCACAACGACATCAGAATCAAACCCTGACTTGATCACTTGGCCCTGAGCCTGCAATCCTTCAACACCACAACACGCACTGACCAAGCTCGTGAATGTGAACACATTAGGTTTCACCCCAGCCTGCTGCATTCCACAAAATAACTTAAAAACTTCTTCAACACTCTTCTTCTGCGCATACCCAGCAATCATTGCATTCCACGACACCACATCTCGTTCAGGCATTTCGTCAAACACACTGCGGGCTTCCTCTACCTTCCCATTCTGAGCATACCCTGCCACCATGGCACTCCAAGATACCACATCTCGTTGAGTCGTGTTGTCAAACAGTTGGCGTGCAGCCTCAATTCTTCCAGCTTGTGCATATCCTGAGATCAAAACATTAAAAGACGCAATAGTTCGATCGCGCATTTTGTCAAACAATTTGCGTGCAGACTTCAAACTACCACATTTTGCATACATTATTACAAGTTTGGTTTGCAGAAAAATGCCTGGATCGAAACCAGTTTTTATCATGTGGGTATGTACCCTTCTTCCCTCTGCAAGAGATTTCACGATTATGCATGTTTGCAGAAGAGATTTATACACATGGATGGTACTAACCTGGTGTTTAAGATATAAACTGTCCACAGCCATCTTTAGCTCACCATTTTTACATGAGAAGATCACATTTTGGCCAGCAACATAAGAGTCTACATTTGAGTGAATTTTCCCTACCTGCCTGTCGCATATAGGTGAGAATTTGTGCTGGTTGAAGAGGATCTTTTTCTTCATCATAGTTTATAAAATCGACAGGCATTTTAATGTGTTGATCTTTTCATAAATATATTCTACTTGATCATCTATAGGATAATCAAATTTCTCTTTCCCAAATTCACTACTGAATGTATCTTTATTTTATGTATGTGGAGGCATATCTAGCCCGACTGTACATTTTCCCACCTTTCCGAATCTAAAAACCCACCATCTCTAAAGTGGTTTTAGATTTGTAGTAAGTCCCTCAGTTTAGGTATGCCTCCGATAGGATATTGTTATTGCAAAGCCTCGAACAATTGAGGGTATGAGAACTTCCTGAAGACTGTTCTTCAGAGTGTTTTTACCCTATATAACGAAGGCTTCTATAACTGGGTTTGCCTCCAAACCTAAGCATTTGACTGTTCCTGGAAACAAATTATGGAATAGGACGAAAGAAATTGGAGTGCCAAAAGAGTAGAGAGTTGCAATTCATAGATTTTTATGAGTGGGTGATGGTCAAAATCAACTCAGATATTATTATCTGTATAGAGGTTAAACAAGGCTTCCTATTATTGCGCATCTTTTTTGGTATATCTATTCACAAGCTAGCAGAATGGATAGATAGATCATGGGAAGATGGAGGCCAAGTAATTAGTATATTTTCAAACTCATATGCAAATGATTTTCAATTGACTGCAATAACCACTCAAAGTGTATGGGATCATTTGAAATCTTTAGTATTCTTTCCTAAAGAAGTTAGGAATGCAAGTCAATATCAATAAAAAAAATGTTGATCTTTATATGACTAAAAGGATAAGAAACATATAACCAAGGGAAATCCACTTGAGATAGATGTAGAATACAAATATTGGGGTTTGACTCCACTAACAAGCTTAGTTGGGAAAACTTACCTTGAAAAGAGTTCAAGGTAGGTGGAGAGCAATATTCTTAATGTAAAATAGGTGTAAAGATACTAATTTGTGGGACTAAAATGCTAACAAGGTATTGTTTGGGCTACTTGTAGTGTCAATGGTGTTCTATGAATGTGAAGTTTGGGCTAACAGTGTTGGAGATTGTTGCAGTGTCGTCATTGATGTCAACAAGGAGATTGTTGCACTATGTTGTCTTTAGTGTTGTCATTGATGTCAACCCATGTCAACCTCTAGTGTGGTGTTGAGCAGGTGTTATAGATGGGAAGATTGTCGATATTGCAGATGGGGAGATTGTTGCAACCTCTAGTGTGGTGTTGTTGAGAAGGTGTTGTTGATGCAGTTGGTTCACTTGGTTTCTAAGTGCTTTTAAGAAACATGTATAAAAGAGTGTACAAGGTGGCAATGTTATGTTTTGCATTGCGCTCTGCATTTCTTCATGATTGACGATGTGCTTGTGTGTTTTGGATAAGATGATCAGAGGTGTTATATCTGGAGTTTCAGGTTCTAGATCGTGTGGCATTGGAAGATGTGTTTGACAGTGTGTTGCTTGTGAAGAAGGTTGTCTAGAGAAATGGAATTGCTTCGCATTTCTCTGCATTGAGGTTTCTTATCTAGCGGATTTGGGAACATGTTAATATTGTTTATATCTACCTTCTCTCAGAGTGTTATGTGTTCAAGTGTTTCACAAGGTTGGTTAGTGTGTTGTATGTTTGTGGCAGTATTGCTAGTTGCATAGGATGATAGTATTCTTAGTTGCAAGTGGTTGTGATAGTGTTGTTGAATATTCTAATAGTGTTGGAATATTTTGGGATGTTGTGTGATGTTGCTTCATGGTCCACAGGATGTTTTTGAACTTGGTGAAGAGCGAATGGATTGTTTGGTAGCATTAATGCAGGTTTGGTCGACCTGGCATGTTAATGTTACTTATGGATGTGCTTCGTGGTTTGTGAAAGCATGGTGATGTGTTTCAATGTGGATTTAGGTCCTAGTTAACGCTTAGCGTGGTCTTCCTTCACTTCTTTTCACCATTGAAGTGTTGGGTACCGACCTGTTTGTTGGTTGCACGTTTAAGGTGCATACGTTTCATTAAGACCAACCTAAACAAGGTTGTTTGAGGTTGTGGAGGATATATAATAAAGTTCAATCATTGGAGATGTCAGAAGATGAGAAATAAGATATGAATGTGATCAAGTGTGGTGATCTGAGTGCGAGCTTAAATTCCTAAGGCTACCAAATGCAATGAGCAGAAGGTGTCTACATTTAAGTGAACCTGAAGTTGCTAGAGGCAGTGAACCGAAGGTTGCAAATGGTGTAGAATTGTTATGGCAGATCCTCCTGTTGCTTCAAGGTAGTAAACCTCCTTGTAACAATCATCTTCTAATCTCTTTTATTCTGGACAATGAGTCCTTTGGGCAGTGAGCCATTCTTTTCTTCTAGGTAGTGAGCCCTTTCGGTAGTGAGCCCATTCGGCAATGAGCCTTTTGTAATGGATGTTTTTATTCATATATATGTGAGTTAATCCTCGTTGTGGTTTTTCCATAATTAGGGTTTTCACGTAAATCTGGTATTCTATGGTTATGGTTGTGAATGTGTTTATGTTTTAATTTGTCTACATTCATGCTAATGCTTAATAAGGGTTTGAAGATTAATGAGGGTTTGAATGTTTTAAAGTACAACTAATTCACCCCCCCTCTCAATTGTTATGTGTGTCTAACAAACAGTATGTTAAATCTAAAGTGGAGCCAAATGGAAAGAATTCAAATTCTCTTAATCATAAGCCACTTCAAGATTAAAGTGTCAATCACCTACAAAATAATGCTAGCAGAAATCGATACCTTTTTTTATAAAAAGAGAGACTATGATTTGTCTCTTATGCTATATAAATAAAATAGTGAACACAAAGGAGAACATGAAGCAAAAGGTTTTAATAAGAGTAGAGTTAAATAAACAAAAGAGGACATGGATGAAGAAAAATAATTTCTGGATGAGTAATTGGAGTATCAACTTACAAGAATGTCCAACTACTAATCAAGAGATTAAAATTGTTAAGGAAAATTATAAATAAACATGTAAGACATTAGATTTATATAGTCCATATCAATGAAAGAGTTTTTTTTCTAGATTAAATTGCATTTTTCTCCTTCATCTCTTTCCCATCCTAATGATGGATCAGAGAGTGTGATTTGAAACGTTAATGCAAACAAATCACACATAGTAAATTAAAAAAAAAACACTCTTTCAATAAACATGTAGATAAAAACTTGAGAGGACAAAGCAATGTTATATGATTAAGTTTAATCTCACCTATGAACATGACCAAAAACATACATAAAAGAAAAAATCAAATGGAAAATGAAGTGATCATAGCCCAACAAATGATAGGTTTATACTAGCTTAGACATTAGATAGGTAGATGGAAGGTTCCAAAAGAAAGTTTGAAAGAGAGAATATTTGTTTTATGCACCTTATGCGTGGTTGAAATGGAATGTCTTGCATATGAAGACACTAAGACAAGCACTAGGGAAACTTACAAGGGAGGTTGTTGCTTGATTGACTTATTTGTTGCTTATTTAACACTCTAATAAATACATTAAATTTTTATATATAATTAGAGTGTTTTAAATAATAAATACATTTAATTTAATGTATTTATTATTTAAATAAATTAAATACTAAATACTATCTTCTCATAGTAATAATTAGAATGTTCATATAATTTATTTAATTTTTTTTTGATAAGATGAGCATCATTTACATGGTGTTGTACCTTTTACACGGAAAGCCCAAAGGGACAAAAAGAAGCTAGTTCAAACTAGGAATGAACTGGGAAAAGAGGACAGACCACACACAGAAACAACTAACAAACAATCGTTGAACCACAAACGAGGATTAGACAACCCCAGAATCTGAGGGGACTAATCTAACTCCCTTAACCCTAGGCCATGAAGATACGACAAATTGAGGGAGTCCCTTCTTTCTCAGCACACAGACCAAGAAGACTCAGAATCTAAGTCCACTGAGCAAGGCGAGAGAAGCGGATCCACAGTAGCCACCATGGCCCAAGAGCCACCACTCAGTGAGGGAGTCGACAGCGTAGGGGAGGAGACAGGATCAATCGATGGACCAGCAAAGGCATTCAACGATGTTTAGGCAAGCACAGATAGAATAGCGTCAACAGATCAAGCCAACAATGGTTCCACAGAAGGGTTAACTAGAAGAGGAGTAGACACAAGCTCCAAGAAGACTCAATAGGGTCGTCCTCCACAAAAGAAACTCCCAAAGGAGGAGAACCCACCGTGAGATGATCCGAGAGAGCATCCTTCCACCAAGTAGTAGCGCCCTTGCGGCGAGCATGTGGGAAACCAGAGGCCAAATGACCCACAGAGGAGCATCTCCTACACCAAAGGGGGAGACCCTTGTAGTCCAAGAGTTGCTTCCAAGGTTTGTCCTCCACCAATAAGACTACATCACCATGGAGAGGTTTGGAATGTCCAAATCAACTAATATACGAGCTACCGTAGTATGCACAAGCTCCCAAGTCATAGAGTCCACTGTTAAAAAGCATCCAATGGTGTTTCCAATAGCTTCATAACATGAATCCTCCCAAAACTAAAGAGGGAGATTCGACAGTCGGACCCAAACTAGTCTGGTGTTCAACAGCTCCATAAGGGGATTGAAAGAACGAGACCAAGGCTTGATGGACAATGAATGAATACCCCACATCCACCCCTTGTCCAGCACACAGTCTCGCTCTGCGGAGGAGGCGAAGGTTGCTAAAAAGAAACCCCTTGTGCTAGGATAGAGCTCAATTTTCCCAAAGACCACCTGCTTCCAGGAGACAGAAACCCAGTCATGGAGATCGAGAAGGGAAGGCCTCAGGCCATTAAACCTACAAACCACCTCATACTTCATTTAATAGTCCTCGTTCTTAGCAACCTCAAGTCCACAAACCACTACAGGAGAATCCCGAGCACAGGGCAAAGGTCGAACACTCTAATTAGTCCTTGTTTCAAACACTCTAATTATATATAAAAAAAAGTATTTAATTTATTTAAATTAATGAATCTATCTTCTACAAAAATAATCTTTTAAAATTATATGGAACCTTATATTTTGAAGTCAATTGATTTGACTTCATATAATGACTAATTTAATTAAACTAAATCATATAATCTAACTTTAAATATAAAAAAATATCATAAATTCAATTATTACAAAAGCAAATTAATTAATCTCATTTTTAATAATTATTTTTTTTAGCACTAATACAAAATCAATTGTAAAATAATTTCACATGAATTAATTTGTATGAAATCTATTTAAAACAATTCAACTCCTTTTAAATCGTTTATTACTTCACTTAACTACTATAATGTCCCCTTCTCGCTCTTGAGCAATGTAGTGTTCAATTAGTCTATTCCTGAGTTCTCGTAGGCTAGTTGATGTGGTCAGGGGACTCAGTGACCAATATTGGAGTTCAGTGTTGAGTTTCAAAGGGGTTTTCTATTTTTAGCAATGGTCGGTTTATGATGTCTACTTTCTTCAATTGGTCACAGTATTCTTCAGTTGTCTTCAATTTTGTCTAGTTTGACGTTTGGTGTACACTTACTATTTTTAGCAATGCTATTTATAGTAAGTCATTTCTGGAGAGTTGATTTCAGGTCGGTATGTGCGCATCAGTATTATTTCTCAGTTGGTTTGGAGAGCCTATGGTTGCAGTATTTAATAATTATTTTATTCAATCGCTTATGTTGTTTTATAAAGTTATTTTATAAACTTAAGTTGAGAGGGTGGGTGGTCATTCAAAAAGTACCTTGGGCCTAGGCGTGCAACTTAAGTTGTTTTTAAAAGAACTTTATTATTATTATATTCCTCCATGAAGTGGGACGCCTAGAAAGGAAAGAGAGTCAATTTAAAATGTTTAAATATTTCAAAGCTCAAGGATGGGCATTGGTTTTAGGAGAGAATTAAGGGGAGTTTCAAGTCCATCGCCCTAATTCATTTATAACACCATTTTGGCTCTCATTTGGATATCTCTACTTTGGCAACATAACAAAATGTTGTTCGATTTATTTTAAATTGCTTGGGTTGTGAACTGAGGACAAAAAACCTCTTCATTTGGGCTAGTTTAGGTGGTGAAATATCCACCCTGGTCAGATACTGAGTGATTCTACAATAGGGATCATATAGAGCTTCACAGAGTTCAATTTTTGGTGATTGAAAATAAAGATTTATCAGTATTTTTGAGGATTTTTGGTGTGGTTTGTTTAGTTTCTTAGTTTGGTGTGATTTAAGGAAGGTTTTGGTGTGATTTTTATCAATTCCTTGGCACTTTAGTTTTGGACCTGAACCTGGTTTTCTGCTCATATATCACGAAAGATTTGGAGTTTCAAAATGGGTATCAATTCAAATGAAGTCTCTCTCCATGGCGATTCTAACAAGTATTAATTTGCATTTTTTGGTGGAGAATCTATTTTTTTAGGCCAAGTCGACCTCTTGCTTGGGACGCCACTTTTTGGGTGCTTCTTTCAATCTGGTCAGCCCTTTCAGCAAGTGTTATTCAGTCATTTTAGGTGTCAAAAGGAAGACATCTCAGCCCAGCCTTGCATCATACTTCTTGGCTTAATCTTGGTGCTAAACGTGACTTAGAGAAGGCATATTTGTTGTCTGGAAGCTTGCAATCAGATTTAAAAATATATTTATCTGGGCTTTGTAATGTTGTGTATGACTATAAAAATTTTGTTATTAAATCAGCGTATTGCTAGTTCTAAAAGTGGTCATTTCAAAGCATATTTCTCTTCATTTTATGCTCTTTGTTTTATGTACTTGTAATATCAAAAAACATGAAAACCCTATGAAACAATGTAAAACATCTCCTAAAAACACAGTCAATAAACTCAAAAAACATTGAAACAACAATTGAGAAAAAACAAAAAACAAAATCAAGGTTGTATGTTACAACCACTTTGGATAGAAATCGAACAAGTAATTTGTAGACATAGAATCAATTACCATTATGTGATTAAAATTCATTCTAATTACACACATTCACCAAATGTCAACTATCAATTGTATTGATTAAATAAAAGTTCAATACAAATATTTTAAATCATTCACCATTAATCTAAATTTATATCATCATAACTTCTTTTATTTTTAATCATTTAAAAAAATAATCCTACATTTAATAAAACTAATTAACCAATTTTTAAACAAAAAATATGCAAATATTATGTTATTTATCAAATACCTTTATATCCTTCCATTTATTTTATTTTAATTAATATTTATCACTCATATATATCATTAAAAAGTCGTTATTTTGTATTTTCAAAACATATGTATTTTAAAGATCACAGATCTTACAATAAAATAAAATAAAAACATGTATCTATATAATGTTTGAGGTGTTATGTTACTACATATTTTAACTAATCTAACTTAAAGCAAACAATGATCAATTACTTTTGTTCTACCTTATAATTGGAAAAAAAATGTTTTTGAATTTTCTTTCCCTATTTTTTAATTTTTTTTTGAAATTATCTAATTATATCTCATAGATTGATTTTTAATTATTTACAAATAAAATCTAAAATAAATAAATTCAAATTTCATATCTTTCACTCAATTGAATACATAAATAAAACAACCACCAATCTAGAAAACACTTGTTTTCTTTTCTTTTTTAATCGAGCTTTGATTTGTCATTTGTCCTCAATCCCTTGATCTTCTTCTCCTAATGATCCCTTCATCTTAGCAATACCTACTAACAATTTCATTTTTCCATCCCCTTATTTCTAACATGATTTTCATATTTTATAATAGAAGTAAAATTAAATTTCTAAAATAATTAAATAATGTCTCCACATGACTAATCAATTGAGAATGTTGATTTAAGAGTTAACTAAGACAAAGGAGGAGTTATCTCCCTCCTTGTCTCCTTAATCTGATTGAGAATAAAAATTAAGAAAATATGTGTTTTCGTGCACTCAAACAAATTTTAGTTAACATCAAAATTAAAAAAATGCAACTATTATTTTTCTCATGCAAATCCTAAATTAACTCCAATTAACAAGACAAATCAAACAAATTATGGAGATTAACGAAATTAATTAACTCAAATCATAACTCACTTAACAAATCAATCATCTTAGTTTAACTCCCTTTGATTATCACTTAACTAATGCTTAAATCATTAAATTAAATTTATTTGGATAATTTTATTTTATTTTAAATTTACAAGGAAATTTATAATTCATTATTATATTTTATAATATATAGTTTATTTTATATTTTTTGTTTATTCATTTTATTTTTATTATTTCTTAGTAACTTTAACTAAATTGATTAAATAATGTGTACCCTTAGTTTATAATTTTTAATTTAATTATTTTCCTAGCTTAATAGAAGGGTTGTAAATGTATAAAGGAATGGATTGTGACACATTAATAGAAGATTGTGTGATGCACTAGTCTTCAATGATAATTCATGAATGTTTGGTCGTTCTTAAGTGTTTCTTTTATCTATCACCTACCCAGTTCCTAAGTGACTACTTTGGAGTGAATTTGAATAGTTACCCAACTCCCTTATCTCCCTCCATTTGATCCGAAGTTCCTATTCAATATCTCTTCCAATCTCTAATTCCATTAAGTTTTCATATTTTCCAAACACTTTGAGCAATTTATCAACATTTTATCGAGTGTTTATAAAGACTCCAACTTGTCATTGCATTCTTAGGAGTTTAGTAGCATCTATCAACACCACTCTTTCCTTCATTTGTCTCGCCAAGTTTAGGAGGTGATTTGTATTTTAATTTTACTCTAGCTTCTCACTTTGTTTTTCATTTTATCATTGTAGAATTTTGTTATTACTAGCTTTGGCACATGAGTTCTTGCTTCCTTCACTATCAACATTCTCATTTCACACTCTAGTTTGCAGGGTTCCAACATCCTCAATAACATCAAACAGATATATGGTAAACAATATAATACTCTTATACTTGACCTAGAACTAAGGTGTTTACGTGAATATAACTAAAGGGAAGATTCAACAATATATCAGCTAACAAAAATGGGGCTCCTATGCCATCAAGGAGTGTCTTATGTTATAGCAATGAGGGATTTAAACTATCTTAGTTAAATTTTCCCTTCTAACCAGAACTTTGGAATGGTTTTAATATTAGTTCAATATGGCGTGCACACTTGGCAACAAATTACAAGACCTTGTTACTAATCGCGATCCTTGGGTATGTGGGAAGACCTTATTTTTGTTGCGACAATGTTGGGGCAACGGCTCAGACAAGATAGAACTGTCCAAAACCTAGGCAAAACAAAGAACAAGGTCTGAAAGGTGATCGAGTGATCTCTAAACAAGTGAATGAAACTTCGTACCATTCTAAGACCAAGGAATTATCATTTAACGATTGTAATTTTTTAAAATATGATGTTTAATACCCTTTGGTAGAAAGTTTCTCCCACTTGATGATAGAAGCTATGGACAAATAACGTTTAATTTGAGAATACTGAATTTCATTGAAGAATCAAATAATTCGAAGATATTCCAAGAAATTGTATTTGCTCATTGATTTAGGGAACAGGGTCAAGGATTGGCTAGGATAAACAGGAATTTCTAATTCGAAAAAGAGTATGGTAGGCTCCAATCATGACGTTTACTATAGCATGCTTCAGGCCCCCTTTGGTTATTGTTTTGGGTTTTTGCCTTTCAAAGTAGAGTTGCTCATCGGCCCCTTTGATTTTCTTTAACCTCAAGCACATCTTCTCCCACCTCATCTGTTTTATTTTTTTCTCTCCTCCCAACTTTTTGTTCTCCTTGTCGTCTTTCCTCTTTGCTCTCACTTTTTTTCATTGTTGACAATCTTTGCCGAAGGCATTCGTTTAGAATCACTTTTTGGTTTTTCCCTGCATTTTCTACTGAGCTTTGTACACTTAAACTTCCGTTCTTCCCACGTCTTTTCACCTATACATTAATATGGGTCCCCTTGACACTTAATTTTTTAAGCATGACATTCTCTTGACCTTCTATGCAGCTTTCACATATATTGTACGCTCGTTGCTTTCTTGCACATCAATCCTTACATTTTACTTTCTTTCCTTTTGGGCTGTCTAGTATTTGTAAGTTTTTATCTTCATTGTCCCCTCTTCTCCTTTTTCCATGGATGTGCTTTTCTACTGGCTAGTTTGTTGTGTGTGTATAGTTTTGTTTCAGTTTTACATGGATCTTAGTCTTTAATAGTTTTATTTTGGTTTTCTGTGGGGTGTTTTAGTCCTATGGCTAATTATATATGAAAGCTACAGCTATAGATGATCTGGTGTTGATGTTGTAGCTACGGGCTACATACTTCCGTCTTATTGTGAACAATAAATTCATATAGCCTAACGGCTATTCATTTATTGAGTTAATTAAAGTGAAGATGCGCTTCACTTGGCAACAATATTATTTTCTAATTGGGCCGACCTTCCTTGTAATTCACATCATTTATTGTAATTATATTTTTCATATTGTGGCCGACCTTGTTCTTGAAGAGGTGTGACCTCTCCCACATTTTGTATTTATACAAGTTCATTTCCATCCATTTACCATCAAGCAAGTTCAATTCATTCATTCCTTCAAGTGCGAATTTCATCAAGAGCAAATCAAAGGTTTTCTAAGTGCAGATTTCGATATCAAGGAAGAGCAAATTATAATCTGTTATTGCATCTAGAGTTGATGCTAAATATTGGCCTTGTAATTGGCCTCATTGTAAAGTGAATTGTTGCCATTATTTATATATAAAAGAGAGATCTTTGCTGTTGGGTTTTTCTCCCTCAAGTGGAGGGTTTTCCTAGGGTATATTTGTGTTTATGTGTCTAAATTTGAATTAAATTTCTGCTTTTATATCTGATCTTAAAACTAACATGGTATCAGAGCGGGTATAAGAAAGATCATGATCAGATTTCTCATAAGCAATGCTTTAATACTCTTTTATTCTCATTCTCTTGCATTTATCTTATCGTCAAGATGGTGAACGAGCTCAAGATCGAAGATAGATTGAGGGCGCATCAAACTTCACATCTTGGAAGTTTAGAGTAATGCTCGCTTTGGAAGAAAATGAGTTAGCTGAGTTCGTGGAGGGTGAAGTTCTCGAACCAACCGATAAGAATGAGAAGTCACAATGGAAGAGTAATAGCACTAAGGCGAAAAAAATGTTGGTTGATTCTGTGAAAGACCATATTGTGCC
This sequence comes from Sequoia sempervirens, assembly GCA_007258455.2. Lineage (NCBI taxonomy): Eukaryota > Viridiplantae > Streptophyta > Pinopsida > Cupressales > Cupressaceae > Sequoia > Sequoia sempervirens. The sequence goes on along the minus strand of VDFB02058242.1, from coordinate 318,261,382 downwards.
AATTATCTCCAAGTTGAAGACTGCAAGGGAAATGTTCAAGACCTTGGAGGAAATGTATGAGATCAACAATACAAGTCGAACTATTGCATTAAAGCAACAGCTTCATCATATCAAGATGGCGAAAGGAGATTTTGTCATCACATTCTTCATGAAGATCACCGAGTTGAGAGATCAGCTCTCTACCATTGGGCATATTGTTGATGACAAGGATTTGGCTATGTTGGCTCCCAATGGTCTTCCTCCATCTTGGGAGCCATTCATTCAAGGAATCAATGGGAGATCAAAACTTCCTAAGTTTGACCACTTGAGGGCAGATTGCATCCAAGAAGAATCAAGATTGGCTACAAGAGGCATTGGACAAAGCTCTACAAATAAAGACATTCATGTTCTTGCCGCTCAATCCTCGAAGAAGAAAGGAAAAAAAGGGGAAAAAGGCTACTTCAAGAGGAATAGAGATAAAGGATTAGATGGTGCCCCTGCATCTAAGAAGAAGAAGGACCTCTCTCGCATTCAATGTTTTAGATGTGACAAGTTTGGTCACTATGCAAAGGATTTCCCAACCAAACCTAAGCAGCAGGCTTCAATTGCAAATGTGGGCGAGATCTCTCCGCAGAAGGATTCAAGTGGTTTTCTATTCTATTCTACTTTATCAAGCAATGTGCCTACAAACAACAACACTTGGTTGATTGATAGTGGTGCTTCTCGACACATACTAGATTTAGAGAGCATCTATCTGATTTGGTGGAGAGAGATTCTAGTGTTCAAGTCATTATTGGTGATGATGCAAGTTATTCTGTGAGAGGAGTCGGGACCTCCTCTTCACCTAGATTCCGGTATCTCCTTACAGTTGAGTGATCTTCTATTTGTTCCTAGTATCAAGCAAAACCTTGTCTCTATCTCAACCATGGAGGACAAGGGGTGCCAAGTTGCATTCTCTGAAGGTAAAGTTCTTGCATGGCCGAAGAACTCAAGTATCAAGATTGCTTGGGTGATTGGAGTTCGACATGAGAGTCTTTATAGACTTTGCACTAATCCACTTCAAGCTTTGTTGCATGATCCATCAAGTTCGTGTGAACTTTGGCATAGAAGACTTGCTCACCTTCACTTTAGAGCACTACCAACCATGGAGAAGATGGTCATAGGCCTTCCTAAACTCAACTAGGAGCATGAAGGCACTTGCAGAGGTTGCGCATTGGGTAAGAATACTAAAGATCCATTTCATAGTAGTGAGACTAGATCTAAATGTATTCTAGACCTTGTTCATTCTAATTTGTGTGGTCCAATGTTTGTTGCTTCTTTGAGTGGTTTCTTGTATTATATATTTTTTATTGATGACTACTCTAGAAAGCCTTAGATTTATTTATTAAAGACTAAAGAATTTGAGGAAGTACTTGAGAAATTCAAGGAATTTAAAGCTCAAGTAAAGAACTTGTCTGAGAAGAGGATCAAAGTTCTGAGATCTAATAACGAAGGAGAATACATCTCTGGAAGCTTCTGTAACTTTTGCATTGAAGCGGGGATTAAGAGGTAGTTTTGTGTCCCTTACAATCCTCAACAAGGTGGTGTTGCAGAAAGGAAGAACATATCTATTGTAGAAGCAGCCAAAGCCATGATTCATGATCAAGATTTGCAAACCTTCCTTTGGGTTGAAGCTTCTAGGATAGCTATGTATGTTCAGAATAGAAGCCCTCACCGAATTTTGGAGAACATGACTCCCAAAGAAGCATTCACATGTGTGAAGCCGGAAGTAAGTCATTTGAGAATCTTTGAATGTCATGTATATGTTCACATACCTAAAGATAAAAGAACTAAGTTGGAACCATCTGGCAAGAAGGGAATATTTGTGGACTACAGTGAGCCTTCAAAAGCCTACAGAGTATACATTCCATGTCAGAAGTTGATTGAGATCAGCAAGGATGTTACATTTGAAGAAGATGTTGCATTCAAGAGATCTAAGGGCACTCATATGGAGATAGATAATGATGACCAAGAGTCTCCTTAGGATATGGAAGTTGACCATACTCTTGAGATTCAAAGGGAGGCTAGTGATCCTAAAGAAGATGATGATCTAGCTGAGCCTTTGGAACCTACTAATGGGCCTAGAGATTTTGTGATTGGTTGTAAGAGACCTTTTTGGGCTAGACAAACAATGCAGGAGGAAAAAAGGTTTGCAGCCCCCAGAGGAACATTCAGAGAAAGCAAGAGACCTCATAAGTTTTCAAGTTATGTTGCATTGATGAGTCAAATCATTGAGTTTGAGCCTTCCAGTGTTGAGGAAGCTACTAGTCAGCAAGTGTGGAGAGATGCTATGACTGAAGAGTATCAATCCATCCTCAAGAATGATGTTTGGGACATAGTACCTAGACCTAAAGGAAAATCTGTTGTATCTTCTAGGTGGCTCTTCAAGATCAAGCATGCGGTTGATGGGAGCATCGAGAAGTACAAGGCTAGGTTTGTGGCTAGAGGATTCTCTCAGAAAGAGGGAGTAGACTATGAGGAAACCTTTGCTCCAGTTGCTCGTTATACATTCGTTAGGACCATCATTGCTATTGCAGCATCTAAGGGATGGAAGATACACCAGATGGACGTGAAGACAACATTTTTAAATGGTGTAATTGAGGAAGAGGTATATATTGAGCAACCTGATGGTTTTGAGGTTCATGGGAAGGAGTCTCATGTTTGAAGGCTGAAGAAGGTTTTGTATGGTCCTAAGCAAACTCCTCATAATTGGTACAAAAGAATTGATCAATATCTGATGAGCTTGGGCTTCTCCAAGAATGATGTTGATTCAAACTTATACTTCAAGGTAATTGATGGCGAAGCATTAATCTTGGTTCTCTATGTTGATGATCTAATTCTGATTGGAGAAGATCACCTCATTATCAAATGCAAGGAGTTAGCTTCTGAATTTGAAATGAAGGATCTTGGTCTCATGCACTACTTCCTTGGTTTAGAAGTATGGCAAAAGCCAAATGAAATCATTCTGAGTCAAGGGAAGTATATTATTGACATTTTAAGGAGGTTTGGTATGATGGATTGCAAATCCATGTCTACACCTATGGAGACCAACTTGCAGAAGCTAAAAGAGGCTGCAGCTAGTTCAAATCTGGTGGATCCTACAATGTACAGGCAATTGATTGGATTGTTGATGTATCTAGTCAATACTAGACCAAACATTTGCTATGCAGTGAGTGCACTTAGTCAGTTCATGTGTGAACCAAGACATATATATCTAGTTGCAGCAAAGCATATCCTGAGATACTTGCGTGGTATAGTTCGGTATGGCTTGAGATATACTTCTGGTGTGGACTTGAAGTTGCATGGATATTCCGATTCTGATTAGGTAGGGTGTGTTGTTGATCGGAAGAGCACCTCTAGATGTTGCTTCAATTTGGGGTTTGCGATGATATCCTGGTGTAGCAGGAAGCAGTCTTCAGTGGCACTGAGCACCGCAGAGGCCAAGTATATTGCAACTTGTGTGGTAGCTCGATAAGCAATGTGGCTTCGGAAGCTCTTTGCAGGGTTGTTTGGACAATCGTTGAAGCCGACTGTCATTCATTGTGATAATCATAGTTGTGTAAAGCTTTCTATCAATCCAATGTTTCATGACAAAACTAAACATGTTGAGATCAAATACCACTATATCAGAGATATGGTATTGAGGAAAGTGATCTAGTTGAAGTACATCAACATTGATGAGCAGACGGCAGATATTCTAACCAAGCCTCTCTCCAGAATAAAGTTTGTGTACTTTCGAGACAAGCTTGGTATTGTGGAGAACGAAGCCCCAACTAAGAGGGAGTCTCAACATCAGTGATCTTCTTTAATGCATTTCTCTCTGTGAGAGAGATTTGAGGTGTAAGCCCTTGTTTAATGCATCTTTCTTTGTGAGAGAAATTTGAGGTGAAAGCCCTTGTTTCCACCCTCTGGGAGTAGCCATGGTGGATGTCATCACGTGAGTATCCATGATGGTTTTTTTGTACTTGTGTTTATTCACCCTCTGGGAGTAGCCATGGTGAACGTCACGATGAGGTGACATCACGTTGAGTGATTCCGTGATGGGCACTTGTACACATAGGCCACACATGGGAGTAGCCATGGTGGTTGATATCACGTTGAGGTGATATGCTTCTCCCCACATATGGGTGTAGCCATTGTGGGTGTCATGTTGAGAGAGTCCATGACATTGTGCATCGGAAGTATTCCTCCCTAGCTAAGAGGGAGTGTTGATGTTGTAGCTACGGGCTACATACTTTTGCCTTATTGTGAACAATAAATTCATATAGCCTAATAGTTATTCATTTATTGAGGCAATCAAAGTGAAGAGGCGCTTCACTTGGCAACAATATTATTTTCTAATTGGGCCGACCTTGTAATTTGCATCATTTATTGTAATTATATTTTTCATATTGTGGTCGACCTTGTTCTTGATGAGTTGCGACCTCTCCCACACTTTGTATTTATACAAGTTCATTTCCATCCATTTACCATCAAGCAAGTTCGATTCATTCATTCCTTCAAGTGTGAATTTCACTAAGAGCAAGTCGAAGGTTTTCTAAGTGCAGATTTCGATATCAAGGAAGAGCAAATTATAATGTATTATTGCATCTAGAGTTGGTGCTGGATATTGGCCTTGTAATTGGCCTCATTGTAAAGTGAATTGTTGCCATTATTTATAAATATAAGAGAGATCTTTGTTGCTAGGAATTTCTCCCTCAAGTGGAGGGTTTTCCCAAGGTATATGTTGTGTTTATGTGTCTAAATTTGAATTAAATTTCTGCTTTTATATCTTATCTTAAAACTAACATGTGGTGAAGGCAATCAAAGCCCCATATATTAAAGCCTTCTCTACAGAACTGGAGCAGATGAAGGCCAGGCAAAATAGAAATTTTATAATTGCAACTATGCATGTTATAGGAGCTGAAAGAATCTCATCAATGAACTTACTAAACTAAACCAAATAGTTTTGTTTCAGTTTTCCATGGATATCCATCTTAGTTTAATGGTTTTATTTTCGTTTTCTCTGAAGTGTTTTAGTCCTATGGCTAGTTATGTATGAGAGTCAACAGCTATAGATGATGTGGTGAAGGTAATCAAAGTGCCATACAAAGAAACCAAGTACATTCAAGATTTGTTGACAGAACTGGATCATATGAAAGCCAAGCAAGTTGAATCCTATCAATCCAGTAGAAATTTGACGATTGCAACTATGCATGCTGTGTAGCTGCTCAGAATCTCCTCGATGAACTTGCTAAACTAAGCCAATCATAATTAGCAATTTCTCCCTGCTATCAGTTTACTTCAATTATATTCTTGTGTGAATTGTTATTAGCAATTATATTCTTGTTTAAATTGTTTTGATTAGAAGGAAAAACAAGTTTCGAAGGGACCCAAAACCCTAATTCTTGTGTGAATTGTTATTAGCCCTAACTAAGTATAGAACCCTGAACAAATCCTATTGGTGTTTGGGTTCCGAATTCTGACCTATGACCCCATCTTGTGATCATGTCATGGAATTGCTGGACATTGCTCTCATGTTTTTATAATATATTTTTTCCATCAACAAAAACCAATAACAAATACCAGCTGGGATCTACCCTGCAGGCAATCGTGAATCATCACTGTCCTTCTGGTGAGAGAAAAACACCAAAATCCAGTGTGAGCTTCAAATGCAACAAGCTCAATGACAAGATGCTTTAAAACCACACAACAGCATCAATATTAAATGGTCACTTTTTTACAATGCTTGAGCACAGCTAACAGATAAAAAATATGACCTTATACTAGAAAAGGAATTATAATAAAAAGCTTCCTAAAGTTTCAATTGGCCCTCATCAATGCTTTGACACAAGATTCCAGAGGCAGAGGCAAATGCCCAATGCAAATTCATCTGTTGCTTGGAAACCAAACAATTGCCAAGAAGGTAATGCAAATGCCAGCTAAAACTTGTGTTGGGCACTGTGTGATGCTTGATTCAGACAATCTGGTAAATCCCAGCATCTACACACTGCATTAAATGTAAATATTATTCCTCTCTTGAGTTTCTCATACTTGGTTAAAATACAGCACATTTTGCTGTCCAGTCAAGAAGCCCACGCCTTGTAGAAAAGATGATCTCTATACATTGAATTTTTTGTGATCTCTTATTTTGCTAAATCCATCCTTATGTGCCCATAAAAATTGAAATATATTTAAGGGAAACTGTGTGCCAGTTGCATATACAGAATGAGTCCTGCCTGGTAAACATCAATAGATCAGTACATTTGGCCTCTGCTCAACCATTCAATGAACCATACAAAGCTATTGACTATCATCTGATAAACAAATGTGCATCTGCCTCTGAAAGAAACAAGAGACAACACCACCGAGAGATATTAATATTAATATTAAAGATGAAGAAGATTACTATTACATTGAGCAGAGGGGATATCTAGTTCGTTTTGAAAAAGCGTTTAGAATCAAATCTGCATGTGACAAAAATTAATAAACATAAAGAAAGTGTCGTAACAGAATGAAAGAGCAAATTCTAATTAGAAGGCAAAAATCTTACAAATTTTCTCTCCAGTTACAATCAAGAATACCATGTGATATGACACTCCATCTTCAAGAACAGCCGATCAAGACCTGAAATGTTATACAAGAAAAACGTATTGGACAAAAAACCCAGAACATGTAGCATGCTTGAACTCCAAAGAACCAGCTAAGGGATGTGCTCAAATATAATATTAAGAAACTAAGAAACCCAATTCATAAAATATAAATGTAGTACAATAGTACAAGGCTTATCACATCTGCATTCTTGCTTAAACCATCCACAACTAAACTAGATTCAAACTTCTGAAAAAGATGTTGCATGAAATACATCAAGGCGCAAACAGTAGTAATCAGAACATTTTGTTGAGAATTGGAATTGTATTATTTTTTAATAACCATGTAATTAACCAATGCTGAGAAATTTTCATACATTCAAAGTTACAACACACTGGAGCCTAATGCGTGCGCTATTATGAACTACACGCATTAAAAATAGCTAATTGGGTTTACTTAATTAATTTGGATACTTATAACCTATGTCACAGCGTTCGGCGAATTTCAAGCAAGAAATTCAATTTTTTCCGAATTTTAAATATTTACATAATATTTGATGAATTTTAAATATTCATCAACATGCTCCCTGGGCACCTAGCCCAAGTGTCAATAGAAATTAATAAAGATTATCTTTTACTTGATATGACAGTTGACACTAATATCACTTTAGAATATTTCATAATTTTAATGTTAAAAACTAATTACCACATAACACGGCACTAATCTACAAAACAGATCTAAGTACTCAATTAAATAAAACAGAAGTACTCAATTAAATAAAACATATCTAAGTACTCTAATCTACAAAAATGTGATACTAAAAATATGAACAGCGAATACTCACAGATCTGAACTCTCAATATTGCACCTATCTTCTCTTAAATCTTTTAAAAGGAATACTCACAGATCTGAACTCTCAATATTGCACCTATCTTCTCTTAAATCTCACAGATCTGAACTCTCAATATTGCACATATCTCCTCTTAAATCTTTTAAAATCGATCTGAACTCTCAATATTGAGAGGAGATAGGTGCAATATTGAGAGTTCAGATCTGTGAGTATTCGCTGTTCATATTTTTAGTATCACATTTTTGTAGATTAGAGTACTTAGATATGTTTTATTTAATTGAGTACTTCTGTTTTATTTAATTGAGTACTTAGATCTGTTTGTAGATTAGTGCCGTGTTATGTGGTAATTAGTTTTTAACATTAAAATTATGAAATATTCTAAGTGATATTAGTGTCATCTGTCATATCAAGTAAAAGATAATCTTTATTAATTTCTATTGACACTTGGGCTAGGTGCCGAGGGAGCATGTTGATGAATAAATATAGGCTGACCAACATTGAGAGATTTATTCTATGCTGATTTCAGATATTTCAGGCCTGGAGAGGGTGGCTACATCAGGCAGCATTTATCTACCAATTCGAAGGCGAAAACCCTTGGATCTAGAGACTAGAGGACAGAACCCTTCTGGTTTCTTGTGGGCAATCTCATCTAGGGATTGCATTGAACTAAAAGCATTATTTTTTCTATTGGCAAACTGATTTGGGCGGTGGCTGGAGCAGCATTATACAGTGGTATCTGTTCTAATTCACGGAAAGATTTTCCACCAGGTGCTTGATTTCTAATTAGCTCCACACTACTATTATTCTGTTGAGGTATTCCAACAAATAATATGATTATTCCTCTATTGACATATTTCAACAGATTTTATCAATAAAATACAGCTCCAACGTTATTTATAGGGTTAACTTTGTTAGTATAACGGTGTGGTACATTGTTCTTTCTTTCCTGGCATAATTCTGTAAATAAATAATTTAAAAGGATGGATAGAGGGCATCAACCTCCAGGTCATCAGAATGTGAATCCCAAGCACATATCTAAACCGTGATAATTCACCCACTGGTCATGCAAGTCCCAAGAACGCTGAAAGAGCTGTATAACACACCCACAGTTCAAGATACTTCGAATCCCAAGCACACCACCAAGGCGTGGTAATGCACCCCCAGCTCATGATAATGCAAGTTCCAAGAATGTGACCAAAAATTGTGATAATACGCCTACAGACTGTGTTAATGCATACCGCTTGGGCAGACAGTGATACTGCACTCACGCCCTCAGGACAAGGTCTAGCCTGTGTCCCAATTGTTGTAAGACTCATAAAAGTCAATCGCTAAACAACTGAAGAGCGGGAGTGTAAAAAAAATCCCACTTCTTTTGTGAATTCAATTACAGAATTATCTGGTGACGTTTAGCATTTTTTTCTTTAATTAAAAAAATCCTTCTAATTTTACATTTCACCAAATTCACAATATCAGACATCGTCGATGCAATTCGAATCCTCTAACGCACGAACATAATTAATTGTCGACAATTTTGTGCATTCAAAAGAAAAACAAATAATTGGCGAATCGGCAAATCGAACTTTTGCCGAATTTGTTTTTAAAAACCAATAAATTGACGATATAAACCGTTGAACCCACAGAAATACTTCCAAACTAATTTTTCTCTTTACTTTAGGAATTGATCAGACCTGGTATTATCACCCGATTTCTGCTTCTCCACAATCCCTCTATATTTTTCAACGGCTTTATCAATAGCCGCGTCTACCGCATCCCGACCTCCGACGAGCAGCCTCGCGATTATCTCGGGATCCTTCTCGTATCGCGCCTCCTCAAACTCCTGCCTCGCATTTGCCCTCAAAATATCCCTCCACAGAACGCCCTTTTCATTTGGCCACACGAAAAACCGTGTTGCCCTAAATATTTCTCTGTAAAGAGCCAGGGCTTCTCGCTTTGTGCTCGTGAGCCGCTGGCGGACCAAATCTTCGTCCTCGTCTTTCCTTTTCTTGGGTTTTTCGACGTGGCGCTCGAGAAGTTCTTCTACCGTATCTGGACCCTCGTTCAGCCATCGTCGGTGGGGATATTGCGCCATTTTTTTCTGCCATTGGAGGACTGTAAATTGCAAACCCTTCTTTGAGACCCTGAGTGCCATGGAAAAAATGGGATTTCTTTTGGTTTTGTTACATTATCATATGACCGTGGATTTTGTAGACACAAATAGCGGTAATAAGGGCTCTTCTACGTAGAGCTCTTAGGAATAAAATAATTAGTCACTCGACCGCTTAATAGGGGAGAGGCCCTCGTGCGGGATCCAATAGTCGCGCACTCAATCGTGATTATAATACCTAATAGTTGTTTATATAATGTCCAATAGTTGTGATTTGACTACCCATAATTAAACAAAATGTATGCTTTTGATCTAAATATCAACCAATCATGTGATACCACATCAGCGCTCAACTACTCATGATGTAATGCATGAGTATTGGTCTCACTATTTCTTGGGGCCTTTTTGGACACCTTGACAAAAAACATGCTGATGTGGCATCATATTTGATGATGTGGGCCTGAAACCTTAGTTATAAGTAGAGAACTTGCCAAGTAAGCTGCTATAAAAAATTGGGAGTGATTTGAAATTTCGACATAGGATAATTAAAAGCGCGAAGTTAGGGTGCACGACTACTAATCCCTCTCCTCTAATTATCGTAGGTAGGTATATAAAGTGTATCAAAATTAGTATAGAAAATTAAATAAATAAAACAAAGTTAAGTGTTTCGTGCAAGAAAAATCGATGTTGAATTGTTGTGATAAGGAGGATGAAAGACGTAGGAAATTCAATATGTTTAGATTAACACTTTAGAATGTGTAAAGATATTGTTTATTATCTTAAGTTACAAAATCAATCATGTATTTGTGGATTCATTGTGTACAAATTATAAATTTGATCAATTTCTATATGAAGTAAACAACTTGCTTTTAAAAATCAACGATTGAAAATTGTAGAGGATGCAAGACCATTGAAATGATCTCAACCATCAAATTTTCTAAAATATTAAAAAATATAACATATAATTAAAGAAAAAACTACATCCTCATCTAGTCTTAACTTTAAATTAAGAAAAGATAGAATAATTTTTCTTTAAACTTTTAAACTTAGATTTTTAGACAAATAATAATAAGTTTTTAATATATATATATAGAGATATATAGAGAGAGACAAATAATAATAAGTTTTTAATATATATATATAGAGAGATATATAGTGACAAATAATAATAAGTTTTTAATATATATTATATAATATATATAATGAATTAACTTTTTGTCTTTTCAATTCCTATATATTTCTCTCTCTCTTCCTATTGCAAACATAACATGAGCCTATTGGTAATGGAGTCTTATTATCTTTCTAATTCAAAGGTTTTGTTTTAGTTGTGTTTGGATCCCTGTAAGCGGATGCATAGTTGATTTGAAGCTATTACTTCTCCACTAAGACCTTTGTTGCACAAACAACATCATTTTCTAAATGGCCTACCAATTGACTTCATATATACTACACAAATGTATGTTAAAAAAGACCAAAAAATTCTTTAATTGACCTTCCAGACTTCTTCGGTGTACCCATTGCACACCAAGGTTTGATTTCTAGTTATAGATTTTCTTGATATTTCATTCTCAATCTTTCTTGAATGTTTATGCATGTTCTGTATTAAAAACTTGGTTGTGTGGTCAAGAGTTTGTTATTGACCAAGAAAGTGTTTGATTGTGGTCAAATCTTTAAGGATACTAAGTTAAAATGACCTTTTGAAAATGATTGAAGACAATAAGAAAGAACACAAGAGATGCCCTAGGTGATTATGCAAGCAAAGTATATAGTATTGAATGATTTAACAACGTTCTTTGAATGATTTTGTGTGGTATTAATCAATGATCTTTAGGCATATCTAGATGTGTAAAAATGAATTCAGATTAGCCCTTAAATGCAACTCCAAAGGGTATAAATGACATGTTTCATGCATTTAGTTAGCACTAGGTTGGCCCAAAATTTGAATTTAAAATTTAAATTTCAAGGGTCATTTCCATAAATCATGCATCTTGCCTAGACCATTTACACAAATTATAGATTTGGTGTTGGGCGAGAAATGGATAAAACTAAGGATTTGAATTACTCCCTTGAAATGAGTACATATGAGAATATATGGTTTGGGTTATGTGTCTATTTTTAGCAAAAATTGTGTTAGTTGTAAATTTGTCATTGCATAAGAAATAAATTGATTAAAATGAGTCCAAAATGAAGAAGAAAAGTTCAATATATGTAGTTTTCAATATTGCATGTCACCCCCACTTTTACTTGCATGTGGACTACCATGAGAATGAATGTTAAAGTAAAACTTAGTAGATAACATGAAATTTGATGTATTCTCACACTCTTAAAAAGGATATAGATAAGGATGTGAATGTCACTTCTTGGTACATGTTCTCTTGTAATGAGTGCCCCACCTTGGAACCTACAAAATAAAAAGAAAGTTCAATGAATGTCATCATATAGGCATCTAAAAAGAGAATGTGTCTTATATAACCAAAAGAAAAAGAAATGGGCGTAAGGTTTGAGAGATAATCCACTTGTGGTAGAAAAAGGATATTGTTGATGGCAACAAACTAATAAATATCAATTTAAGATGGCTAAAGAAGTGTCATGTCATCTAAAATGTCATTTGATCATGTGGAAGTCATGGCAATCATACTAAAGAAAGGATTGTTATTAACCTTGTATGCCCCCTCCAATTGGTTTCTTGCAATGAATGCAATTAAGTTGGAGAAGAGTATAAAATATTATGTAAAATGGCATAACCTTGGAAATATCTATAACCATATAAGAACATAAAAATATAACTAAATAAAAATATACTAAAGGTATGATCATGGAAGCACATATAATAATAGGTATCAAAATGCGCCTAATGATACCCCTTAATAGCACTATGAAAGTAGACATGATTGTGAGATAAGAGATCATATCAGCATAAACAAGTATGAGATGTCATCATGATAAAATCATTAGAAAAATGCATGATCATCTTAAACATTGTAAAATAAGATTTCATCATGGTTAGTATAAGATGAATAATCATATAATCATAAGGTGTTAGCATATCACAACTTGTTCTAAACTACAAGAAAGATATATAGATTACTATATTTCTAATTAGATTATATTCTACAAATTTGATGGTTTAATTAGGTTGATTGTGTAGTAAAATGTAAGTTGCATACCATAGGTGTTTTCTTTTGTCAATAACTAGAATATGAATATCAACTAGGTATAAAGTACTTGCAATTATGTAACTCTTAGTTAAATATGTACAATATGAACTTAAATTAAGTATATAATTATCACAAAAGAAACATTAGATATATAAGAAAAAATAGTTACATCTAGCAACTAAGTAAGTATGATGTTCTATTTGAATACGCATTCATTAATGCAAATATGAATACATGCCCAAATATACTTATCAAATTATCAAATTAGAAATTATTAACAAGAGCATATTCGATATCAAACTTTCTTTCAAAATCATTCTAATAAAGTCAATCACAATGCAAGAATTGGAAATTAGATAGTCTATACACCATGCAAGTATATTTGTAATACATCATAGTACATTCATATATCTTTGCATTGTATGTCTTCAATTTCTTAAAAGGAATAAAGTACATTAAAATAATTATTATTCGTTCCTTTGTTATATTTATAGTTTATCATATAATAATGTTGTTTCTATGAACTTGGCATGAATTGTTAAAGATGAGTGAATAACATGTAAACACTTTCACCAACCACATGGCCTAGATGGGCTCCCTCATGTACCACCCAAACAAGTGGGACCTTACCCTTCAAATATGAGAGCCATGAATCAAAACCATAAATGAAGAAGGTAGAGGTAACTAGTACAAGGGACTTACGAAATAACAATGTACAATACAATCTTCACAGAGGATTCCAATTACATGGTACAAATGAACCACTCATGTCCAAGGTGCAAAATATAACTCAAAGTCCACAAATATACAACATTAATTGTGCACCTGTACATTGATAGAGGCACATCCTCACCTACTATATAAAGATTAAAATAGGGGAGAGGACCTAGTACCTGAGCATGTTTCAATAGTTGTGATAATAGTTGTTTATCTAATGCCTAATATTTTTATCAATATTGGACCAATAGTTGTGACTTTAAAGTTGTTAGTGTGGATGATGACTACCCATAATTAAACAAAATGTATTCCTTTGATCTAAAAAGCAACCAAACATGTGATTCCACATCAGTACTCAATAAAACATGTTGTGAATGCACAAGTATTAGTCTCACTTTTTTTTTGGACCTTTTTGGACACTTTGACAAAAAGCATGCTAATGTGTCATCGTATTTGATGATGTTGCCCTGAAACCTTAGATAAGCAAGGAACTTCCAAAGTAAGTTGCTATAAAAAATTGGAGGTGATTTGAAATTTCCACGTAGGATAATTAGAAGCACGAAGGTAGGGTGCACAACTACTGGGTCCTCTCCCCTAATGGTCCCTGAAAAGATTGTCCTTAAACCTCTCCTATATAGGACTCCCAAAGGAGCTCAACTTAATCATTGTTAACAACTTGACCACATGTAGGTTGAATATATATGTAATGGAACATAAATCAAACTAAATATTTGATCCATTCTTGATTCTCATAAGCTAGTACTAAATAATATTGTATTTTGTCGTTCTATGACCTACAAGGCTAAAATATATACTTCTATAAATTTTCACATTGTAGACTATAATTCATGAAACTTGAAATGTCTTAAATTTTTTTTTTTTTAAATGAAGATGATTGTACTAAGCTTTAACCAACATCCCAATTAATCCATGGTAAGTAGTACTCATTTCATATTCATGAAAATTCATAGACAAGACCAAAATCCTCATGAGATAATCATAGTCCTCATAAAGAATAATCATAACCCTCATAGAGATGATCATGGACTTCATACTTGGAGATAATTGATGTCCTCATTAAGGGATAATCATAGTCCTTACAAAAGGATAGTAATGTGGTCATAAATTTTTAATTGTAGCCTTTATTAAGGGATATTTGTAAACCTTAGGCCAAGTATACAAGTACAAACACATACCTTATAAATAGGTTATCATGCAATTATTATAAAAGGGTAAACACAAACCTTGTAAAGGAATAGTACATACCTTATAAATAGGTAATCACAATCATCATAAAAGAATAAGCATAGACCTCACAAAGGAATGGTCGCATATCTTATGAAGAGGTGATCATGGTCCTTATAAAATGACAAAATAGACCTCACAAATGAATAGTAACCAACCTTATATTGAGGTAATCATGATCCTTATAAAAGGATAAGCATAGATTTCACAAAGGAATGATCATGATACCCTTCTTGTTGAATAAAGTGATTGTAATAATAATTATAATTATTTTAACAATTTAAATGTATCCTTATTATTGCTAACACAATACTCAAAATACACAATCCATACTTCTCATCAATCAAGTTTGGATTTCATCAATCAAATACTAATATTGTTGATGCTAATAGAATTGATTGTTCATGATCAATATAAAATATATTAATGTATCATATATACTAGATAAAGGTTCAAAAGAACATTCCCAAATCATATATAAATAAGAATCATTATTTCTAGTAAAAAATAATTAAAAGAGCTTATTTTTATTTTGAAGCATATATACTCATTTGAAAGTAGCCCATGTGCATAAACAAGAGTTTCATAATAATGTTTCCATAGCCCAAGCTTGACTCCCCCTAGCCCTTTTGGAATCATAACCATTTCCTCTCCACACATACTAATCTATTTCCTTGCCCAAACTTCCTTTGTTCTACAAAAAAAAAAGTCCTCTATCCACAACCCTCAAATACTCCCCACCCTTCATGCACTCATCTTCTTAAGTACCCATCACCAACATTTTATCTTCTTCAAAGATCAATAATATATATTTAATACTTTTGATTATATTAATTCTAGATAATAAAATTCATAGAGTCTATTTAGGACAATGGTGGAGTGGTGTGGCCATCACCACACCATAATAGTCCTATCAGGGTGGCATAAATTCCACCACTCTAGCCACCATATTATTTCCCTCAAAATATTTACCATAATATACAATATTTTAATAGTCTTCACCATAACTTTATTTGGCTATCCCATGTCATCAAATAAGAGACAATAAAATAAAATCACACAACCAACCTCAAAAATAATATTGTGTCCCCTCTTTCTTTCTTTAGAGACCTAGGGATTGATAATGTAGAGGGTTTAGACTAGGATAGTGTTTAGGTTTAGATTTGAAATGATATTAACTTTAGATTATTTTTTAGGTAATAGTTTTTGTAACATTTTATTTAATTTGACTAACTTTGGGTCCTCTCCTATATATAATGCTAGGATGCACTTGTATTAGCTAATAAAAAGTTCATAAAAGATTGATCAACCTTTAAACTTAGAGAAATCTATTATAGTTTGAATAAAATTTCTAGATTTGATTGTGTTTTAGTTTTTCACATCAATGTTTCAAATAAAACTACATGATCCATCATTAGGATGAAAGAGAGTTGAAGGAGAAGAATGGATTGTTGCAAACCAAAGTAAGCTAAAAAGAGAGAGAGAGGGGAGATAAGGAGAAGAATGGATTGTCTCCCCCCTCTCTCTTGAAAAGGAAAAGAGAGCTACCCCCTCCTTAGGATGGCTCTCCCACTCTTCTTTCTAGAGAAGAATTTTGGATGAATATGCCTGGCTTTTATCCGCTAAGTCTGATGTCAGCTTTGAAAAAACCCAAGATTAGGATATCAGATCTCCCTACTAAACCACCTAGACCTTGGTACTACTTGTATGGCAAGGTAAAAGGTTCTCGTGGGGAATCCTCTATGTCTTGGCCTCTATGGCCTCCCACTGCTTCTACTCCCAAACTAGTAAACGAGAAGAGGCCCATTGTTGAGGCATTAGAGCTGACTCCCCCTATTGTTTTTATCTCTTCCTCCTGCTCTTGTTTAGGAGCCTATCCCACCATCGAAAATAGTTATAGTGGACACTCCCATGGCTGAGTAGGAGCCTTTCGTCCCTTAGCTTGTCCCAGTCTGTAGCTCAAAGAATTGTAGAAACAACTTTTTGTGTGAGTGCAAGCGTTTGCGAAAGGCTCTTGCAACTGAGCAAGCCGCTTTGCAGAAGAAGGAAGAGGAGCCATTTGTCCCTGCTTCAGGGCCTCTTGATGCATCCTCCTCTCTCCTCCCCTCTGCTTTCGTTCAATCTAGTTCAGTCTCACTTTCGGCTACCACTGTGAGTGCAAGTGCGCTTGACCACAAAAAGGTGCAAGTGTTTATTTCTACTTTGGTCAAGCCACCCCTATTGATGTCCCTTCCAAACATCCTGCCATTAACTAAACTCGTGGACATGTTGAATACCTCAATGGTGTCCATCACAGTTTTCTCTTCCTCCTCCTCCTTCATGCCTCTTGCCTCATCTGTGGGGAGTTCACATCCCCCGATGAAGCAGAAGGTAGAGGATAGCCCTTCCAGTAATGGAGGGCATAAGAGGAGCCCACCTTCTCTGAAGGGTAGTCCTGCACTAGCTTTTTTTTTCTTAGTGACATAACTAGTTTCGACCTCCCTCAAGCTTTTCACCGCTCTCGAGTCATTTGGTGAGCCAAGTGGTGAACCTCAGGTGCAACCTTCTCCATCCACTGAGGTATGACATGGCACTCTAGTAAAGTGCATGTTTAACTATCTAGATGAAGTTTTGACCTTGTCAGCAATCTTTGCAAAATCGCTAACCATAGCTCCACAAGAGCCTAGTGGAGAAGACCTTGCAAGGCCTTCTTCCTTAGCCCTTGTTGTGGGAGGGTCAAAAGCTCCTCCCCTTAATATTCCACCGTTTTAGGCTCATCCACCATCCCCTTATAATAATCTAGATTGGGAAGTGGATGACCTCTTGATCGATGAGTGTTAGGGGGAGGCATCTTCTTTATCTTTAGATTAGATGTGTGTGTGTGTGTGTGTTGTGATGTGTTCCCCCATAATCATGTTATGTGTTCCTAGATTACCCTTATCACCCTTGTTGGTGCTTGGATACATGAGTGATTTTCTGTTGTGAACCTTCTTATATTTGCATCATCATTCTTCCATGTGTGTGTTTAATTTTTGGCAATTTGGGGACGATGCAAAGTGTTGGGGGCATTTAAACTTCCCTTCCATGTTGACCCAATTTTTTGTTTTAACTTTTTCTTCTTGTGCATTCTTCACATGGTTTTATATAGTAGGGGGTTGATGATAGTTCATTTATATACTATTATTATAATTATATATATATATATGAGTGGCTCTAACCCCAAAATATCAAATCACCCATGTGTCTTCTATTTGTGATTATTTATTTTTCGCTCTTTTCTTATCTTTCTCTCTTTTTTGTTTGAGTTGTCTCGTTCATGTGTGACAACACAATTTCTACGACACTCTTATTTTCAAAAAAACACATTTGTTGCCAACAAATCTTTTCTCGAGAATCTTTGCAAACTTTTTCAAAAATCACATTCTCGACTTGGACCCCTAACAGAATAGGTTGACTTCATCATGGGTTCATAAAGAAAGAAATTGAGTACTTTCCTTTGAGGTGGGAGCAGTTGTAACCTTCACCTCACAAGGGGGCATTTTCTTCTTTTTGAATTCCTTGATGAAGTGAACACCTTTCAAAAGAATTCCTTGATGATGAATTGATTTGAGAAAAAACATCTCTTTCGCACTTTCAAACAGTGCGTCCCTTGAGTGGACCCCTCTTCACACCAGGTTCTTGAGGGACCCCTTTAAAAGCCTTTCAACTTATTGACGGTCTACGTGATTGTCCGCTTATTTTCCTGTGTGGTTGCTTTGTGTTTCCTAGCATGTTTTATCTGCAAGTAAACATGTTTGAAACAAAGATTTTGTCACCTCTTGTAACTCTAGGGTTTTGCACCTAAAAGGAGAGAGACAAAGACCAACACATCATTCAAGAACAAACCCTTGAGATTTCAATGCAAAGGAGACTGAAATCTGACAAAGCGAAGGTTCTAAAGAAATAATAACAGCAAATTTGGGGTTCACTATAAATGCAAAACTTAGAAAATGTAAGATGTTTGAAAACACATTATGATATGTAAAAAGACCTAGAAAATGACTTAAAAATGCAAATGAAACGAAATAGAAAACTACAAAACAGAAAGTGTGCACCTGGAAATGTGGTGAAGACTGGAAATGTTGATGATCCTCAAATTTTGACCTACTAGGACTCATTCACCATTTTGGCCAAATCAGTCGTAGATCTAGAAAACTGCACCGAAGCCTGTTTTAGCTAAATGGGTATCTGAATCTGCAGAAATATCTGAAAAACACCTACAATGGGACTCATTCACCACTATTGGGGGATGAATCCCATTTTGTTGAAAAGTGTCCCAGGGGCAAGATCTCTAACTGAAACTTTGCAAGCCTCTAAAGATGGATGAGATAAGCACTTTCCCACTGATTTCATCCAGATTGGATGGATATTTTTCTCTAGATCTGAATTTCCATGAGTCTTGACAACTTTTCATGACAAGTTTGACAACATTTGTAACTTTATCATTTTGGCATTTTACTTCAATTTGCAAACCTGCAATCACACATTAAAGAGCAAAAAACTTGTTGATTGTTAGAGGAATAGGGGTTTGACCAATTGCCTTGGTCAAACCCTTTTTAGGTGATTAAACCAAATGATCAAAATAAAATAATGAAGAATGAACATGAAATGATACAATTAGAAAATTTTCATGATGGTGGATCTTGAATTTATGCAACAATGGATGAAGAATATGCCCTTGAATGCCTTAGAAAACTATCTTGATGACTTAAAAGCTAAAACCCTATCTTGCTTGACTTAAGATGGATAATGAATGATAAATAAATAATTGGGGGCAAAATGAATAGAAAAACTGTATATTTATACATAATTATGCCCTAATTCCCAAGGATACTACATCACAGTCAAACCTTAGGTCTTAGAAAATAAAAACCCGCCAGAATTTTGAATTCATTTTGATTTTTCAGCCAAACGAGACTCATCCCCCAGTAGTGGTGTATGACTCCCAAAATGGCGAATGGGTCCCACTCAAGGCATTTTAAGTGGGTGTCAGAAATTAAATATTTTAAATGATGTTTATCGAGTTTATTCTCAAAAATACACTTAAGTAAGGCCTATAAGTGTAAAATGGGGCCAATTAAAACATAAGGGTCAAATTATTGATGACAAGCCTAGAAAAGTGTGAAATTTTCTTACAACACTTTGAAATAGGGCTTTGTAAGTGATAAAAAGATATTGTTTAGGTGAAATATATTAATAAGGTCCTTGAAAAGTGTGAAAGTGTGTTACAACACTTCACAACACTTTTGTGAGGCATCATAAAGTTCTTATTGATTCACAAGGGTACAAGACCTAATGTGAATGTGTTGACCTTATTACAATACTAAATCAAGGAAATGTTAAGTCCAATTTATCATTAATTATTCCCAAATCAAGCAAGGAAAAGGCATGCTTTTTTCTATGCTACATGTTGTGCAATTTTTTGCACACACGCCCCGGTGAAAGCAGGGACCCTCTTTTGCTTTCACTCTTGTTGTTTTGGCCTTCTAATTTTGGGGTTTTACATTGCCTTGGCATGAGCTTCACGTATTTATCTTTCTTTCCCAAGTTTTTTCCCCAAGTTGCATATTGAAAAACGTAAGTTTTGGGCCAGATTTGGGTTTTTACCCCATTTCGGGATTTTCCGGTCCATCCGGATTTTCCCATATTTCATCCAAACTCTGGCAAATGGGTTTCAGTGTTGTTGTTCAAAGAATTTTGGTCTTCGCGAAAATCTTCCTAGGTCGAATTTTTTCGAATTTCCATCTTGATGTCGGGTTTCCAAACTTGATTGATTTTTAGAGCTTTGTGCCTTTATGCTTTATTGTTGGCGTCCTGTTGAGTTGTGATATTTGGTCTTGTGGTGCTCTAGAATTATTGACTTGCTTGTAGTTTGAATTCTTGTGTGTTTGGGCATTTGATGGCTAGCTCTGTGCGTTCATGGTCAAAATTTAGGGTTTCATGCCTAGGGTATCACTGTTGAATCTTAATTTTCTTTCGAAGGAGCCTGAAATTCAAGGAAGATTTGTAATGGGTTTAAAATTAACTAGTTTTATGCCTTGCATAACCACCCCATTTTGATTTGGAAGAAAATGGGTCCCCCTTCTCTTTTTGATTTCTTTGCTTTTTGTTATTTTCTTTCCTCTTGGGAGTGCTTTTGTTTTCTTCCTGATTTGTCTTTTGTTCTGATCTGATTCTAGTCCTATCTTAGCCTAAGTTGGTTTTCTTCTTGCTAGGAATTCAATGAAATAATTATAAGGAATGGAGTATTTTATGAGAATATACCTTATGTGCTTCTGAGGACTAATGGAGGCATTTTGTTTTACAGGATTGGATCGTGCACATGATATATTTTCCAAGGGAGCTCAGTTCAAATGCATTCCTTGGTCCAATTGGTCATAATTTTCCTTGAAGAAGAAAGTCGGCAAGACCTTGAATATATCTTGTTGACTACTAGTGCATGTTGTCGATATGCGTCTGTGTTGCCTATCAGCAAGACCCCAGAGATGTCACAGCGAGTGGAATTCACATGCAGGCATATATCGGCGAGACATCATTCATCATCCCAGCGACTAAGAGTTTCCCATCAACATGAAAGTCTCCTTCGGAGAAAGGTCTTGGCGAGATCCTTATGTCTCACCGACCGGCGGCAAGGGGGATACACCATCGGCGGGAGGTTTTCTCTTCGCCAAGAAGTCTCGACGAATTCATGAAGTCTCACCGACTAGCATGGAGTGGACAATCACTTCAGCAAGAGTCTTTTCTTTGGTGTGTGGTCTTGCCAAGCGCCTTAAGTCTTGCTGACCACGGATAAAAAATTGCATCTCGATGAGAAACTTTTCAAATCAGAGAGATGTTTTGGTGAGTACATTTGGTCTCACCGACGGAGCACAAAGCTAGTTCATATTGGCAGGATTTCTTTGGTGTCACAGCAATCAGAAATCATATGCGGGTACCTGTCGACAGGATATTTTCATTGTTTTAGCGACAAAGGGGTTCCTATTGGCGAGAGAAGCCACCATCAGAATGAGGTAATTGCGAGCTTTTCATGTCTCATCGATCGCCTCATGAGTAAACACTTTGGCCAAAAAAATAGTATTCGGCATGTGGTCTTGGCGAAGTCTTTTGGTCTTACCGACTAACGGTAAAAATTCCACATCGGTGAGAAATATTTCATCGATATAGGGTCTCAGCGAACCCACAATGTCTTACCGACCACCAACAAAGTAAACACTTCGGCAAGACTCAACTGCATCAGGGTAACGTCTCACCGAGCGGCTCCAGTCACATCAACATGGCGCGAGGGATTCTATCAATGGTCTTCGGTGAGAGAATCAATATGTCTCAGTGACCAAAAGGAGGTCTCCCGAAATGAAAAGGTTAGCAGAAAGTTGTGGTTTTGGCATAGTGTTTGGCCGAAAGGAGGAGGTCACGCCGAAGAAGGTTGTCGTCAGGGAGAATGGATTATGTTCAGTAAGATGTCTTACCAATGTGGGAAAGTCTTGTCGATCAAACAAGCCCTCCTTGAACTCAAAGAAGTCTCGGCGAAGCGAGGAGACTTCGATGGAAGGTATCAACGAAACAATAAGCTCTCGGCAACACGACATACTATCAGCATAACCTCTTGCTGATTCAACAGGGTCTGGCCAAAATGAAACAAAATCGCTGGAGGATCTAGGGCTCGGTGTAATCTCTCACCGACTCGTGATGGTCACACCGAGGAAAAAGGGCCTAAGCTCGAAGAGGATAGGAGGAAATCGGAGAGACTCCAAACAAATGAAGGGTCTTCGCTATGAGGTCATAGCGACAAGTGATAGTCTCACCGACATGAAGAAGCTCGCTGAAAGATTTGTGTCCTCGCCAGGAAGTCTCAACGACTATGAAGGGTCACACCAACAGGATGTCCCCTCGAGGAGAGGAAAGATGTGCACCAAGAGGTCTGGCCGACATTGAGGAGTCTTGCGGATAACAAAGGAGGGGATTGGTAAGAGAGGAGGAGTTCGGGGTAAAGTCTCCCTGACCTAGGTGTGCTCGCCGAGAGAAGAAGGACTTCACCATGTGGTCTTGCCGAAAGAATGTGGTCTTGCTGATAGGTTTTGCGAGCTCGATATGACTTCTACAGCTTGCCACAATGTCTCACCGATTGACCCATGTCATGCCAATAACTACTGAAAGATGAAACCGCATCGGGGAGACACCGATGGTGTCTCACCGACATGTGATGTCGTTCGGACCACCTTTGACCGCCTAAGGGGATCGCATGGCGTATCTCCAACCAATCAGAGGAAACTAAAAGAGTGACCCATTGGCCCCTTTGATCGATTGACCACCCATGTGTAAGAAGACCAACAAAATGAAAACTAGATGGACTCATTCTGAGATCAGATGGTGATGGATCATCTCGAGTGATAACGCAAAGATCTAAAGAGGCCCGATGTTGTTTCCCGAAGATTGGTCAATGCGTAGAAAGATCTAGAACATGAAGGAGGCCAGAAGAACAAAGAAATAACCATGACTCATAGGGACAGCTGTGGTGACCACTGGCAGAGGCAAATTAGTATTACTGGTGATATTCTGAAGCATTCAAGGCGACCCTGGTGGAGTTCAAAGATGGACATGAAGACCTGAAGTTAATGCTGCTGTCGCAAAAGATCTACAGATCATTCCCAGAACAATCTTTCATTAGCATGGCCAGTGGGATTCATATTGAATGTATAACCGACTTTCTTCCAAAGATTTGAGAGTCGACCCTCCTGAAAGCAAATATTTTGTAATCCCTAATACAGGGGGACATCGCATCCTTTTTTGTACATTCTGTATATAAGGCATTCTTGCCTCTTTGTAAAGGTTAGAACTTCTAGGGTTAGAGAACTTTTAGACCTGGTAGAGTTAGAAAGTAGGAGTAGAACTGGTAGCTAGGACTTAGATTTAGTGGAGGACTAATGTATCTTTCAGTTTTCTTAGTGTAAATGGAAACAATTTGGAGCCATAGATTTTTTGTACACTGGTGATTGTGCCAGTTTTGTAAATGTTGTTTATCTGTTTCACTAACAATAGAAGCAACCAGATCTTAATATACTTCATGTTGTGTTCCAGAATGGTGTTTGTCTTGAATTAATCATCTGATTTAGGAAGCTTTCAAGGAATGAAGTTTGATTTTATGTTTTGTTTAAGTGGTAACTTGCAATCTACTGTTGAAATCAGCACTGTGAATGAATGAAACTATGTGTTAGTCACAAGTTAATTTTGTTCTACAGTTTTTAGTTAGGAATTCTTTGGAAGGTGATAGGTCTGGTTAATTTGGATGAAGTATCATTCTTTTATGTTCCAAAGCCCTGATCTATCTTTTTCTGTTTCTTTAAAAACCTCGGTTAGAGTAGATTTAAATTTATGTTTAACCCTAGAACAATCCAAAAGCTCAACACCAGTAGGCCCCTTGAACATTACTGTTACATTGACCACTGAGGGACATCAGCACAGTTGAGAACCAACTACAGAGACCTTGGGAGCTAAGACATCCATGTGTTGTCTTTCTCTTTCAGGAGAAACAAAATAGCAATATTTTGTTTGTATGTTGTTGTGCCAAGACACACGTCAACAACTAGTTTTGTGCCCTAACTCCTCAAATTTGTGATCGTTCAATCAATTTGAGCGAATTTGTGGGAGGATGTCGATATTCAGGTTTTCTTTTGACCTTAGGATTTTTCGTCGACACTGCATTTTCCCAGATTCTGCCTAGCCTTCTGTGCTCTGGGGTGTGCAGTGGAATTCGGAGATTCGATGACTCTGCGGAATTCCTGTCTGGCCGAATTTTTTTGGATTCCCTGGGAAGCTTTGTGAAACATAAAAATTGGGTGAATTGGATGATTTTAATGATAAATTATTATCATTATGTGCTCTAAACTGATGGATTACACAATGATTTGCATCCTTTATTCATTTTTAGTGATTAATTGTTGATTTTGTGCCTTCTTCAGAAAAATCCGCCTGGGCCAGATTTTTCCAGAATTTCCTTTCTGGCCCAAATTCTGCGAAGGGGTGAAAATCCTGAACTTTGAAGAAAATGATTTAACGAGGTTTCTGGGTTGATTTTGATCTTTGCTCAGATTTTTTTGAATGATGAATATGTTATTTGTGATGGGCTAATCTTGATCCTTCATGTTATAATGGATATTGATGCTAGTTTGTTGACTGTAGGCTAAATCTCGCATGGAAAGAAGGAATGGTGGTGAAATGTATGCTTTTAGTTGATGAGGACCCAGTCACAAAGCAACAGTTCAATGATGTAGTCGCTTATATTGTTGTTATGGATTAATATCAAGCCATTAAGATTGATTGGGAGGAGGTCATTGGGTTGTCAAGGAAATGCTAGAGATGAAATTGAATCTATAGAAAGGAAACTCAAAATATTGGCTACTCCACTTCTTGGCCAACTTGGTGAGGTGCGCTCAGGATAAGAATGGAAGGAAGTAATTAATATGGGGCTGCATTGAAACTTGTGCATTGGTTTGAATTATGTTGAAGATCCTAGGTCGACCTGGATTGAGTTCATGCATTTAATGCTAATTCATTTTATTTTAAATTCTCCTTGGGCCAACCTATTTTATGGCCATTTATTATTGTAAACATTAGTTGAGGCTGACTTGTTTGTGGCTATTTTATTATTGTAAATCCTTGGCTAGGCCGACATGCTTTTGGAGGTTCCTATAAATTTCGCATTTCGCCTCATTTGTAACATATAGAATAGAGAACATAGAACAAAAAAGATAGTTCTTAGAGCGAATTAGGAAATAGAGCAGAGTTAGAAGTTCATCAATTTCTGAGCAAGTGTTGTAACAAAACATTGGAATTGTTACAAAAATTTGGTGATTCAATACAATTGAAGACATTGTGATTTTCTGGTGATCTCTTTTGTGTTGACTTATCTTGCATGGTTCTTATGGTTCAATCTTTTAAATTGCTCAAGTTTATTAGATGTATGTTAGATCTAATTCAATGGTTTTTATGATTTAATGCTTGAAGTGTTTGCAGCAATCCCTGGTCCATACTTTTTGTAGCTAGCTGATTTGTTAGTTGCTTTGCAAAGTTAGCCTGGACCTTTATATTCATTGTGCTTAGTTCAATTGTGAAGATTTATTCATTTCAATTGCAATTGGGTTGTCTTGGATGAATGTTCATGATCTGAAAATCTTTAATACCTTAGAAGATTGCACTGTTTATGTGAGATTGCAGGTTCATCTGGGTTAAGCAGGAATTAGTTTATGAGGGATTGGTCCATTTCAAGTATTTCATCATTTGCATTGTTAATCTTAGGAGTACTTTTAATCCTAGATATCTTTCTGAAACCCTAATCTTTTCTTATTTCTTTATCATTTGAGTTAGATTAAGGATTGAAGTATCGTTGCATTGCCAGATTTGATAAGTTAAAGATTCAGTATTTGCTTGTAGTAAGGTCCCTTTGTGATTACCAGCATTTTCACATTTATCACTGAGTTGTTTATGCATTGTCAAGACCTGACATTAGAGAGCTTGGGGTTATCTCTTGAGGCTTGTTGATAGAGATTTACTTTGCAAAAGAGATATGATTTCATATTATGTTTGAGTTGTTGTTGTGTAGAAAACATCATCAACAGATTGGTGCTAGAAGGAGGGCCTGAATAAGCTAAGCTGGATCAATTTTTGTACACTATCTCTCCTGAAAGATTCAGAAGGATCAAATCTACTCCAGGAGAAGAGGAATTCAAGAATTGCCAGTCTCTGTCACGTCTCAATTCTGATGCAGGTTACTTTTGACTTTGTGTGGATTTATTACATGTTTTATTGTGCCTAGTAGAATAATGATTAATATGATGATGTTTTGGGTGTGTGATAAATGAAAGTGTTTATTTAAATTATGTAAAGTTGAAAAGTATTGAATAAGTTTTATTTTGGAAATGAAGCAAAATAGAGTAGAAACATTTTTATTAATGTAATGTATTGCTTTATTTATATCTTAATGTGATACTAATTCAATTATTCTTGTGTGCCTGAGTGCACTTGAGTTGCAAGAAGTCGAAGACCAAGGGTGTGATTAAGGAGAGGTGATTAGCTTCTTGACAGGACAAAGTAGGAAAACCTCTCGATCACACACACCACTTAGTTTCATATAGGCTGCATTTAGGAATGTCTAATTTTTGTGTGTTTGTTTTGAATTGATTGCAAATTAAATAATAATTAGTAAATTAAATAGAATAAAGCATGATAAAATAAAGGATTAAGTTTAAATATAGTTAATTATAGATTTTTTATTTAAATACTCATGCATTCTAATCTTCCTTGAATTGATGTTAATCTTTGAGTTTGTAAGTTAACCATTAGTTAAAAGATATTTATTTTATTATTGAGTAAATATTTTCGAAATGGGATTTACATGCAAATAAATTGAAAATTATTATTAATTTTAAAATAGATTTCAAGATTAGGTTAGGAAATTGTGAATGGAAAAAGCAATTTAAAATAGGGAAGTAAATTCCTGAGAAGGTAACGGTTCTTGGAAAAACTTTCTTGAAAATAAGCTATGTAATCTTTGTTTTAATGGTTGTCAAGAAGATGATGAACCTTTATAAATTGTGAGTTGAGAATTGCTTTTTGGAGGATAGTTGGAAAATAAAGAGCTGGAAGGAAGAAAAGAGAAGAAGTGTGCTCAGGAAAACCAGATTGAACAGGGGCAAAGGAAAGAGGTGATTTGAAGAGAATTCCCAGCTGGAAGCGTAATACCAGGTTATTTATTCTTTTTCCACATTTCATGTTGGAATATGCAAAAACTTATGAAGAAATTGAATGCAAAATGTGTGGTTTGTATGCAAAAGCTATGAAAATATGAGAAAATGTTGAATTCCTTTGAGTGCAATGAAGTAATTGCACAATTACACTTCTTTTTGAATTGGGATTTATCTTTCTCTCCTTTCATCACTATGGTTCTTGAATTTTCTTTTCAATCTTAATTCTTTGGTTATGTAAACAAATATACATATATGTACATATATATACTATCAATGTCCTATGTTAAAGTCAAAATTCACAGCTCTTATATCCACTCTAAATCTAGCTTCGATTTTAATTTGAGTTGTATTTTATTGTTGGGGATTACACCCCCCAGCCCGTCCATAGAGGAGGGCGGCACTGTGAGAGGGCAGCGCCCTCCACAGGCCTGCCTCCTCCACAGGCCCATGCCTTCCCCTATGGGGAGGCGTTGGCCTCATATTTCTTTGCAAACCACGAGTTTTACATATTACTTTTTGCCTTCGAAACTGTGAATTCTGAAACTTAAAGTCTGTAAGCAGTGAGTTCAACTGATCTTTATATTTATTAATTTATAAATATATATATATATACAACTCTATATATATAAATACATATATGCATACAAATCCTAGCATTGGTATACTCTATTTTTTTTTTCTTATTTTCTCATAAAATAATACTCTCTGTAAGTAATTTTACATTGAATTTATATATGAAAACAGAGATATATTATAAATATATATAAGGATATGGATGCACACAAAATTTTATACAAATTCTTATACCTATCATATATTTCATTGTAATCTACAGAAAACAATATCTTTCTATCATTGGTATTACACAGGAAAAAAACCTAGCATTGCGTATAAGTCAAATATATAAATATTTACACAGTAATAAGCCTACCTTGTATATATATATAAGAGTAAATATTACAAATATATATATACCTACGTAATGAATACATTTACAAATATGTATAGAGAGCTTTCATAGCTAAAACATCAAACTTCATTTAGAAGCAGAGTAAATTCACTGTGTATAGTAGCAAACTCGAATTTATATGCAAATGTGGTTGTTTATATTGTTTTGTTTTTATAGAAATATGTGATTTTCTGAATATCAATGCTTTGAATGAGTTACCATTTAACTTTTCTAAACTTAGTGAAAATACATAAGGCCATTTTGTGAGCTGAAAATGAAACTTTATAGCGAATATAGACTATAGAAAACACAATCAAAATTAGTGAATTTTTCTAAAAAGAGTGGTTTTTCTTTTTGCTGAAACTATTAAAAATAATTACTGAGATCAAAATTAATTTAGAAACTAGAATTGGAATTGAATTTATTTTGCATTGTAAACTCACTTGAAAATTATACAAGAAAACTTTATTTACTGATTGCATGCATGAAGCTATTTTGTCAATCTTTGTGCAAACATTGGGAAAATGGTGAAACTTCTTTGAAATTAGAAATGTGTAAAATTGAAAGTGAACTTAGATGGAAATACATTATTCATAGTATTATGAGGAAACTTTCGGGATAGGATGCCGAAGGTGGACCCATAGAGACGGTAGTTTTACCTTTTCTAAAACTATCACTTCTTTTATTTATGCTTGGCCAAACACTTGCACCATTGAAATAGATGGAATTAAAAGCCTAGAACTAAATGAATATAGGTCTCTGCCACCTCCTATTTGCAAGAAATATGTGATTCATGTTAGGAATGCATATAGGCAGCAGGCTTGCATCGAGAGTTCCCTCATGCGTTGTTGTTTCAGGTTGCTAGGCTCCTCATGTAGGGCTGAGGATTTCTTCAAGTTAGGAAGAAACCCGGGGAAGTATTGTACTT
The DNA here is from genome assembly GCA_007258455.2 of Sequoia sempervirens. Taxonomy (NCBI): domain Eukaryota; kingdom Viridiplantae; phylum Streptophyta; class Pinopsida; order Cupressales; family Cupressaceae; genus Sequoia; species Sequoia sempervirens. The sequence goes on along the minus strand of VDFB02058242.1, from coordinate 318,232,085 downwards.
CATGGTTGGGCAGAAAAGGCACCTTAATCACACTCTTGGCCCAACTTGCAAGAAGACCGATGGTGTCACGATGGTTGAGGTTCAGAGATTTATTTGTTATAAATGTAATCATGTATTATCTGGAATGGCTTGAAAAGCCCACTTGCCAATGTAATTTTATTTGTAATTCAGTAATGTAACATTGAAATAGATGTATTGAAAAGAAAGATTTGATGTAACATTGGAATAGATATACTGACAGAAAGTTAGTGATGTAATTGAAAACTTGAGCAAATTTATGGAATCTTATTGATATGCGAATGGAAATCATATATGTATCATTGCAATGATCCTTGTTGTTAATTAAATTTATTTGACATGCATACATGGAATGGAAATATATTCTGAATTTCCCTTTTGAACAATTATGGAATTTGTATCTTTTACTTTTATTATCCTTGGAATGTATTAAGTTTGGTAATTATGTGGCTAAGTGAACATCAATTTTTGAGCGTTACATTTTGGTATCAGAGCAGCAAGGTTCAACTCTTGGACCTATTCCTAATTACGCTTGATGTTATGTTTTGCCAGGATAACCCTAATGGAGGGTAGGTATTATCAGTGGGAACAGGGATGAGGATCCCGTGGTGATCCTAATGATAAGTTGGATCATATTTTGGCCATATTAAGTAGGCAAGAGGCCAAGATTGATAACCTTGAGCAGGCAAGGCAAACTGGGCCAACAAGGTCTGAACCTGGTGAGAGTGAAAACATCAGGAATGAACCAAACGGAGAAAACCCTAAAGCTAAAAAGAATCAAAGTAAGCTAACTAAGGTAGCTGAGGAATTGGGTAAGGACCTCAAGAAGGTGGTGCCACCTAAGTTTGATGGTAAATCTTTTGGTGATGGGGCAGAATCCTGGATTATTGAAATGGAAAGGTACTTTGCTCTTCGTAACCTATCCGAGGAAACTAAAGCCGAATGGGGATCCTACCAGCTCACTAGTGAAGCTGCTACATGGTGGGAGAATGAAAGGGCTGATAAACAATTTTTGCCTGGCAAGGTAACATGGGAACAATTTTTGCAGACTTTCAGGAAGAGATGGCTTCTGTAGTCTTATTTTGATAAGAAAATGACAGAATTTCAGGTGCTCATTTAGGGAGGAATGACAGTGATACAGTATTGGGAGAAATTCTCTCAATTGCTTAAGTACGTACCTCAGTACCAGCATGATGAGAGGTTTTGTATTTGAAAATTCATTCTGGGGCTTAGGCCTCAAATTGGAAATCAGGTGGATATGCATAGACCGGCTACCATGGATGAAGCCTTTGAATTGGCACTCTTATAGGAACATAAAATGCAGCAGGTTGCAAACTACAAGAAAAGCAGGGAAGCCAAGTATGGCAATAAGAAGTTCCAAGGAAATCACCAAGGAAACAATAACCAGGGCAGCCAAGGAAATAATAATAGGAAGCTAAAAAATTTGAAAAGGGGTGGTAGTCCTCAAAACCGTAATGATGGAAACCAGAATAACAATAAGAGGTCTAACTTCAATAAAAAGAATGACAATAACAGGAGGAATTTTTCTGACAGGCCTAAGGCACCTCGTGGGGGTTGTTATACTTGTGGTGGTGAGCATTACACCAGTGTGTTCCCTCAAAGGATTAATAGACAGAACAACAGGAATCAACATCATATTCATGCGGCAGTTGACAATTGCCAAGCAGATTATCAATCCACTCCCATCTAGCTTTCGGGTAAACTTTTTGGAACTTCTGTTTCTATTTTGATTGATACTGGTGCCACTGATAGTTTTGTGGATCCTTGTGTTATATCTAGATTATCATTTAGACCGAGCTATATGGAAAATCCATGGAAAGTTCAGTATGGGAACCGAGTAGAGAGGAAGGTAGAGCAATGCCTATTTTGTAGTGAACTTGAACTCCCTAGTCTCAAAACGCAAGTTAATTTGTATGTAGCACCATTGGAATCTTATGATGTGATTTTAGGGATAAATTGGCTTCTTGAACATAAGGCCCTTGTGGATTGTGAAGATAAAACAATAAGGTGTCTTGATGTTCAAGGTAATCATGTGGAGATTAGTGGTGTAAAAAGGCCTCTGGAACTTAGGCAAGTTTCAGCCATGCAATTAAAGAAGGCAAGCCGAAGGGGATGCACTATTTATGCAATAAAGGTCAAGGACCTTGATGAGACAAAATCATCAGTTGATGATCATCCTATTCCAAAAGAATTTGAGGATGTTTTCCCTGAGGAGTCAATTGAGCTACTGCCTAAGCGTGTATTTGATTTTTTAATTGATTTGATACCGGGTGCATAACCTCAATCTAAAACCTCCTAGTGGTGTATATTTAGCTAAAGTTGCTTTATCGGGATGGTGTAGGCTTCACAAAACAAGTCAACATTCTGAGTTAGATTGTCAAGAGTTCCAGACAACAGCTTCAATCTTCCAGTATGAAGTGGAGAACAATTCGACTAGTCAGGACATGGTGCCATCTACTCCCTATGATTCATCAGTATTAGTCCTAAACCATGCTCCTTTTCCACAGAGCAAAGACAATGTGCCTGAAGAAGAATCAGACCAGCTCAAGGAAGAGGCAGATCAAGTGTGCAATGGAGATGAGACTTCACAATTATTTGAGGAAAATCCAGTGAATGACAATGGCCCCATGGATGAGGAAGAATCTTATGTTGAAGAGGTACATACTTTCCAGAGACTTGTTAAGAAGTATGATTTGAGAGACATGCCACATAGACATCCACCAGCTAGAGGTCCCTTCACCACCTCCATTCCACCAAACAACTTCACCACTCCTCCAGATCCTAATGCCAGCAATAATCCATTGTATCCTCATGTGTCTAAGCAGTATTTGTCAAAGGAAGGACAAGCATAGATGGACATGTCAAAAGGAAGGAGCGTTGAAGAAAGTAAAGATAAGATGGTGGAATACCCAAGGGAGACTCTTTCCGATCTAAGTGAAGAACAATTGGCTATATATGTTATAGAAGAACTCAAGAAGCTGAAGGTAAGTCTCTCTGTATTTGAGTTATTAAGAGTTCCGACCATTAGGAATGCAGTTCTAGGAGCTCACAATGCAAATTCCATATCACAAGATAGATTAGTTAGTGAAAGTATCAATAAAGTATCTAGCTCTCAAACAGTAGGAAGGAAAAATTAGACTCATAATCAAGTTCATGTGCCTCCTGGAGATAGAGGAAAAGAGAAAGATAGAACTCAAGTTGCTCAAGTAGATACTCCCTTAACTCTGTTTCAAGGGAAAACAAAGACTCCTCCATTCTTGATTTTTGTTTGTATATTTGGTAAGCACTTGCACAATTGCTTGTTAGATTCAGGTGCCTCTACCAATGTAATGCCCTTTGGTGTTTTTCGAGCTTTGGGTATTACTCCTACTGATTCTCAAAATAAATTTACACAATTGGATAGGACTGAAGTTAACATTGTGGGGGAATTAAATATTATTCATATGCAGGTTGTTTCTAATCCTAGGATTCAACAGGTTATTAATATATAAGTGGTTGATATACCTGATGCTTATGGCCTGATTTTGGGAAGAGACTTTACCAGGGTGAATGGATATGTATCAACTGATAAATCTCATATGTAGCTTCCCTGGAAGGGAGTTCCAAACTAGATTTGAATTGAAAGAGAACCTAGGATGAAGTATATGATCACAGAATATCAAAATACCTCCAATGAAATTCTGATAACATAGGTGAGCATGGGAAATTATGTGCTTTCAACCCTTGTTGAGGAGTCAGATGTGGAGGAAGTCCTTATGTTCCACGCAGCACCTATTGACCTAACAACATAATCCAATAGTACTAAAGCCTTGGTGGAACTAGTTGAAAATGAAGATGATCTTGAAGGGACTGAGTGTAAGGAATGCAAATATGAGGCATTAAAGTTAACATAGGAACATTTAAGTGAAGAGTTACCTACGGAGATCAAGGAGGATGTTTTTATAGGGGTTAGTTAGATTCTTGAAAATACAGTGGACGATGAGCTGCAAGGAGTTAGCATGCAAGTTCCTCCCATTCAAAATAAGGATCCAATACAGACTAGACATGAGGAGTTTGTTGCTAGGATTATAAAAGATTGGTCAAGCTTGAGTTAAAGAATTGACCTAAAGGACTTGTTGTTACTAGCTTGGTGCATGATACATGAGGAAGAGCATTCAAAATTCACATGCTTCCAGTGTCAAGTAGCCATAAAAGAAGTGGAAGAATAAATACAACTGCCACAACATGCAAGGGATACACAAAAAGCTCCAATGGGATAATTTCAACAAGTTGCTAATGAATGTCTTGAAAAACATGAGGAAGCACTTAATGGAGTGGTCAACATCCCTATTGACTGTGATCAAGAGTCTGAACCAATGCCAACAGAGGAAGAATTCAAGGAGTCTTTCCATTTATCAAATAATGTTTTTCCTCTATCTATTGATGAACTGAACATTGAAAATTCATAGTTTTCGTGCATTAAGGATGAGATAGCTGATGGGGCTCATATTGATATGTAGGAAAATTTGAATGATGTTGAAAATAGTAATATTACAGTCCTAATTGATGGGCATGATCACGCAGCTGCAAGTGAAAATGTGCTTAAAGGCCAGCTTGTGATGCTTCTTCATGAGCGTCCTATTGAGAAATTTATTATACAAGACAATGTTTCTGCATTCTCACCATTGGTTCCTCATGGAAATACTCTAATAGGCGAAAGGGGATTGTTGTACCATCAGTGGAGACCTCCTGAGGACATAGATATCAGCTCTCCATAATTGAAGAATGATGAATATCACATCCGATCTACAACAGTACAAAATCAGGTTGTTTCTTTCTTTACTAAAAATTTTGAAGCTTATCAATTCGATTATGGAAGTTTAGGAAAGACATATTGTATACAGATTGATCATGGTTTCAATGAGTTGCCTCAATTTCTGACTATTCCTATCAATAAGGTTAAGTTTGAATGTTGCAATTTGGTGCCTTATTTTTCTAAATATAAAGATAAGTTTGCATTCTTAAGGACTGTTACTTTCACCTTATTGCTTATCCATGCACTGAAAATTCAAGTAGATGTAGGTCTCAATTTATCATGTCTAGTGATGAGTCATTTTGGTGTTTCTTTGTATATAGTTTGATTTGAATAAATGCAGATTGCTCTGCTCTCTTTAAGTTTTCTTTTTTGCTCTTGCTTTCTTTAGATTAGGTTTCCTTTCTGTTTTGCTTTGCTTTGCATTAGTTTCGGGTTTGCTTTTGGTCTGGTTTGTTTTTGCTTTGCTTTTTCTTTGGAGGTCTTCTTGTTTTCTTCAGAATGTGTTGCAGCTGCATAGAAAATATTCTTTTGTCTGGGACTATTTTGAGCATTTCCTTGATGAACTTTAATCCTGTGTCTTGAAAGGATGGTTGAGATCATTGTTATCGTCATACAGTCTAAATGTCTGATTTAAAGAGGATGGGTCACTGGTTTGATTTGAATTTGAAGTATTCTAAAATCTTATATCTTTTATACATCTTAAAATCCCAAGGTTGCGGTAGGATCCTTGTGAGGTCTTGTCAGGTGAAAAATCTTATTTCTGCTTCAGTGCCACTGTGGTTCTCAGCCCTGAGTGTGAGCTTCATTGTTCACAGGTTAAAATAAAAAAGAATAAGAAAAGATGTATCAAAAAAAAGAAGAAAAGGAAAATATTGAAAATCAAAAGAACGAATTCAACTTATCGAGGGTATCTGAATATCTCTATCGGGGCTATAAACAGGGCCGCAATAGAGTTATGTTTTAGAGAATCCGCGATAACCTCATCGGGCTATGTGTAGCCGAGGCTCTATCCAAGTTTCTTTTGAAGTTAGAATCTTTACGTAGCCTGACCTGATTGAACTTGGTTTCGAGTAGCTCAAGGAGGGAAATGAACTCATATGCACACACTTGGATTTTCAGTCTATGGAAGGTTCACCACCGGGTTCGATTCTTTACTCTTGCATTTTGATTTGTTTGTCCGATGGGATCAAAACCAGAGATTTTGGGTTCATGATTCTTGTTCATCATCAAAAGCTTTGGAGCATTTTCCCAGTGGAGTCGCCATTTGTTGTGTAGTTTTTTGCACACACGCCCCGCTGAAAGCAGGGACCCTCTTTTTCTTTCACTCTTGTTGTTTTGGCCCTTTGATTTTGGGGTTTTGCATTGCCTTGGCATGAGCTTCAAGTATTTATTTTGCTTGCCCAAGTGTTTTCCCCAAGTTGCATATTGAAAAACTTAAGTTTTGGGCCAGATCCAAGTTTTTACCCCATTTTGGGATTTTCTGGTCCATCCGGATTTTCTCGGATTTCGTCCAAACTCCGACAAATGGGTTTCAGTGTTACTATTCGGAGAATTTTGGTCTTCACGAAAATCCGCCTGGGCCGGATTTTTTTTAATTTTCGTCTTGCCATCGAGTTTCCGAACTTGATTGATTTTTGGAGCTTTGTGCCTCTATGCTTTATCATTGGCGTCCTATTGAATTGTGATATTTGGTCTTGTGGTGCTCTGGCATTATTGACTTGCTTGGATTTTGAATTCCTGTGTGTTTGGGAATTTCATGGCTAGCTCTGTGCATTCATGGTTGAAATTTAGGGTTTCATGCCTAGGGTATCACTGTTGCATCTTAATTTGCTTTCGAATGAGCTTGGAATTCAAGGAAGATTTGTAATGGGTTCAAAATTAACTGGTTTCATGCCCTAACTCCTCAAATTTGTGATCGTTCAATCAATTTGAGCGAATTTGGGTTTTCTTTTGACCTTGGGATTTTTCGTCGACCCTAGATTTTCCTAGATTTCGCCTAGCCTTATGTGTTTCAGGGTGTGCAATGGAATTCAGAGATTCGACGACTCCACGAAATTCTTGTCTGGCTGGATTTTTTCAGATTCCTTGGGAAGCTTTGTGAAACGTAAAAATTGGGTGAATTGGACGATTTTAATGATAAATTATTATCATTCCATGCTCTAAACTGATGGATTACACAATGTTTTGCATCCTTTATTCATTTTTAGTGAGTAATTGTTGATTTTGTGCCTTCTTTGGGAAAATCCGCTTGGGCCGGATTTTTCTGAAATTTCCCTTCTGGCTCGGATTCCGCGAAGGGGTGAAAATCCCAAACTTTGAAGAAAATGATTTAACGAGGTTTCTGGGTTGATTTCAATCTTTTCTCATATTTGTTTGAATGATGAATATGTTATTTGTGATGGGATAATCTTGATCCTTCATGTTATAATGGATATTAATGCTAGTTTTGTTGAGTGTAGGCTGAATCTCACATGGAAAGAAGGAATGGTGGCGAAATGTATGCTTTCAATCGATGAGGACCTAGTTTCTAAGCACCAGTTCAATGATGAGGTCGTTTATATTGTTGTTATGGATTAATATCAAGCCATTAAGATTGATTAGGAGGAGGTCGTTGGGTCGTCAAGGAAATGTTGGAGATGAAATTGAATCTATAGAAAGGAAACTTGAAATATTGGCTACTCCACTCCTTGGCCAACTTGGTGAGGTGCACTCAGGATAAGAATGGAAGGAAGTAGTTAATATGGGGTTGCATTGAAACTTGTGCATTGGTTTGAATTATGTTGAAGATCCTAGGCCAACCTAGATTGAGTTCATGCATTTAATACTAATTCATTTTATTTTGAATTCTCCTTGGGCTGACCTGTTTTATGGCCATTTATTATTGTAAACATTAGTTGAGGCCAACTTGTTTGTGGCTATTTTATTATTGTAAATCCTTGGCTGGGCCGACATGCTTTTGGAGGTTCCTATAAATTTCACATTTCGTCTCATTTGTAACATATAGAATAGAGAACATAGAACAAAAAAGACATATAGTTCTTAGAGCGAATTAGGCAATAGAGCAGAGTTAGAAGTTAGTCAATTTCTAAGCAAGTGTTGTAATAGAACATTGGAATTGTTGCAGAAATTCAATGATTCAATACAATTGAAGACATTGTGATTTTTTGGTGATCTCTTTTGTGTTGACTTATCTTGCATGGTTCTTATGGTTCTATCTTTTAAATTGCTCAAGTTTATTAGATGTATGTTAGATCTAATTCAATGGTGTTTATGGATTTAATGCTTTTAAGTGTTTGCAGCAATCCCTCGTCCATACTTTTTGTAGCTAGCTGATTGTTAGTTGCTTTGCAGTTAGCCTAGACCTTTATATTCATTGTGCTTAGTTCAATTGTGAGGATTTATTCATTTCAATTGCAATTGGGTTGTCTTGGATGAATTTCATGCGAAAACCTAATACCTTAGAAGATTGCATTGCTTGTGAAATCGAGTTCATGGGTTAAAATGAATTAGTTTTATGAGGATTGGTCCATTTCAAGTATTTTATCATTTGCATTGTTAATCTTAGAGTAGTTTTAACCTTGTGATATCTTATTGAAACCCCTAATCTTTTCTTTACTTTATCATTTGAGTTAGATTTAGGATTGAAGTATCATTATACTGCAAATATGATAAGTTAAAGATTTAGTATTTGCTTGTAGTAAGTGTCCCTTTATGATTACCAACATTTTCACATTTATCATCGAAGTTGTTTATGCATTATCAAGACTTACATTAGAGACCTTGGGGGTTATCTCGAGGCTTGCTAGAGGAGGATTTACCTTTCAAGAGAGATAGGATTTCAATTTTGTCCGAAGCAGCAGAAAATACCATCAACACTACATTTAGCCCCCAATTTAGTGAGAGGATGAACCTGCTTCAAACTCACACTAAGGTAGACATTCAAGAGGGGTCCAATTGTACTGATTTGGATGGTCTAGGATGACACAGATCGAGGAGGTGGTCAAGCCCCTCGGATCCAAGATCCTAAGTCAAGCCAACATGAGTGTAAAAGGGCACACAAGGTGAATGATTTGCAACAAAACAAGATACATGATCATGCAATGGAAAGAACTAAAATGAGTAGATGTAAAAAGGTGGATCAAGCTTCAACCGTTTGTCCAACACATTGTGGATTAGATCTAGGTTGTTTGTCCAAAAATGCATACTCACTTTGAGGCAACGAAACTCTTGTTTGTCCACCGGATGAGAGGTCCAAAAAGGTGAGGAACATACACTCATGGCTGGTATGCACTCACACACACGCAAGTGGCCGTGGGGAAATTCATGCCTCGAATTGGGCTTCCCGCTTGAACCATACCAAAGTTATACCTCCTGATAACTTTAATAAGGCACCACACAAAAATGATCTTCGAGCTCCATGAGGAAAGCCAAACTTTGTATGCTTAAAACTCATAGACATTGTAAATGAAAATTTTTGTAAGGAATGTTTAAATGGATTTTGCTTAGTTCGTGCGAGGTCTCATCTAAGGAAACATTGTGCCTAATGTTTCCAAGAGAGGACAAGCGCAAAAGGTCTCATCTTGTTTCCAAGAGAGGACTAGTGCAAATGATCTCATCTTGGGCAACATTGTATCTAATGCTTCCAAGAGAGGAAATCGCAAGAAAAAAGAAAATCGCACAATGAAATATGAGTGTCGATGTATGCCCCCACTTTAAAGCAGTTGCTAACACCATTGATGTGAGCAATTGCTTTAAAGTAGAAGAAGACATGAGAGCTTATTCAACAAGCCCTATGCCAAGTCAGATGTTTCTGATAAGCTACATCATGAATAAGTATGTCACGTGTTAGCCAACTTAAGGCATGTTGTCCACATCCTAAGCTTGCTCTTATATGTTCATGAAAGGTGATCAACTAGTCAAAAAGAGGCAACGACAAGTGACATACAAGGACAAGTAAAACTAACCCCTTGCCCCCACTTAGTGTAGGACAAGGGTGAGCTGAAATTATTTATAATATGCATGCTAGAGTGAAAATCAGTATCAATCAGAGGAATGAGGTGCCCCCACATAAGGAAGAGCACCAAACTCCTTAAGATGTTGGATTTTACTACTCAAAGCCTTACATTCATTAGTAGAATGACCATGAACTCTATGATATGCGAAAAATGAATTCTTGTAATAAAATTTCTTGCGAGTTCTTGGAGGAAGAGATATCAAGTGATCTTGGAGGAGTCTCGACAAGATACCCTCTTGATCAATAGTAGAAGGTCCTTTATTATGCGACAAATATTTCTCTTGCTTAGTACAAGATGTCATATCTACGCAAGACTCTTTAGATTATGATATTTTGTTCTCTCCTTTATAGGAGGGTGTAAAATCTAACGAACTTCAAATCATTAGTGTTTTTTGAGATGCCATTAACATTAAGTGAAGATGTCTTTGTGTGCAAAGGATAACAACCAAGACCACTAGTGTCGATCAATTTAGGATGCACTACTATTAAGGTCAATTTAGAGGAATCTTGTGTGATAGTGTTGATGTTGAGTAAAGGCTTGATGATTTCTATCAAAGGACAATAACCAATACCATGAGTTGTTTCTTGCGTGTTAGGTTTGATGGGGACACAGATACCTTTTTCTCTAGCACCACATCCTTTTCCACTGTAGCCAAGTTGTTTCATAAGTTCATAACCTTTTCCATAAAGCTTCTTCATCGCTTTTGGATCGGGTGGTAGTTGATAGTCAGTTTGGTCAAAGTTTGTTGTATAATTTGGTTCTTCTTGTTTAGTGGTTGAGGTGGATGCTTTGGAAGGGTTGTCTGAATTTTGTGTTGACATTACCACGTTTTCTTTTCCCTTTTCAGAGTCTTTTTTTATGATCTTGTATTTTCCCATGAATGTATGTTCAAAATATAAGGAACCCCAATCATCTTCTAATAGCTTCGTGACTTGTTCAATATGTTGTTCTTTTTCTTTGTGTTGGACAAGTTTTGCTTGTGTATTTGGTGTTAATGTGTTTAAGGGATTCTCTTTGTTTTTCTCAAGTTGTAAGACACTATAAGGCTTAGGATCAACTCAAGTGTGTATACTTTGTTGTTGTATATGTATTTCATTTTATGATGAAGAGTAGAAGGAACTCCATTCATTGCATGAATCCATGGTCTGCCTAAAAGAAGATTATATGAAATTTCATGAGGCATAACATGAATTTTTGTTTCCAATTTGGCCTTCCCAACTGTAATAGGTAAAGTAATCACACTAAGCAATTTTTTTTCGATATTGTCAAATCCCTTAAGAGATAAAGAATTAGGTTGAATTGTTGATTTATCCGCACGAAGCCTATCTAAAAGGTTTACACTACACACATTAAGGGCTGAGCCATTGCCAAAAAGGGTTCGCTTTATCCCTATTCATTTGTATTGAGATAGTATTATGAAAGCATCATTTTGTTTTTGCACTTCCAAAGGGGGGAGTTCACTTTGGTGGAAAACAATGTCAACATTTATTCCTTGAATCATGTTATGGTAGTGAAGGGAGGCTTGAATAAGGTCCCATAATGATATCTTAGTAGGAGTATTATTTAGTTGCTCGACTAGATCATACTCCTTTCCTCGAGGATGACCTGGTAAGATAGGGTTAGGTAGGATAGGATTAGGCAAAGGTAAAGGTGTTGAGGTTGGTTGTTGTGGTTGCAGATTGTTTCTAGTGTTATATGTATGAGCAATGGTATTATGACTTGACTGTTGCGATACATTATTCTTAGGTGGGTAGAGGATGAATTTAGGTTTCTTTTGAGTTTGTGGTTTGTGTGAAGCGGGGTAAAGGATGAGTTGAGGCTGAATAATATTAATGTCCCTTAGTGAAGGAGAGTCTAATGTTGCCTCATCATGTTCTTCTACTATGTTATTGTCAATGTTAGCTTTTTCTTTCACCATGATATCCTCCCTAGGAGGAGAGTTTTTAGGAGAACTACAAACCAAATGTAACTTTTGACATTCAAGGATTTGTTCTTCAGTAGGGGAGTGATCAATGGTTGGATTTTCTTGATTACCAATAGTGGGGATATTAGTAGAAGGATTTATTTGATTGCATGTTTTCTCTAAGGTATCATTCTCTTGTACCATATTATCTACCCTAGTAGGAGAGTGTAAGATGTTCATCACATTCCATGGTTAGATTTTGTAAAGTAGCTTCATCACTAGTAGGGGAGGCATCAAGAGAAGGACAACTATGATTTTCATGTGTGCTAATGATTGGATCCTCTTGTTCAAATAAACCCTTCCAAATGTTAGGAACATTAGGAAGGGCAGAAATAATGGTATAACTATCAATCATTGGGCCTTTTGATAATATATCCTCCTCAAAAATGTTTTTTTCATGAGCGCACACGATTGTATCCTTATTCACTAAAGCATTTTCACAAATAGGAGAGGTGTTGGGAGATGAATGAAGACTAAGTAAAGTTTTGGCAATGAATTCGTCTTATATTATTACACTATCTTCCCAAGGGGAATGAGAAGAAGGAAAAACAAAACCTTCATGATGTTCAACGAGTGCACCTTCTTTCGCCAAGATAGCTTCATCACTAAAAGGAGAGGTATCAAGAAAAGTACAATTGTGATCATCATGGTTATCCATATTTATATTCTCTTCTATCACATCATTCTTTATATTCTCTTCTATCACATCATTCTAAAAAATAGGAGAGATAGGAGGGGGTGTAAGTTTAAGGAAAACATTGACATTTTCATTTTCTTGCACTAAGAGACTCTCATAACTAGGGAATGCATTGAATGAATGACTAACATGCTTATTGAATAATTTTTCCTTTGCAAATTTGAAGAAGATTGAAACTAACATTTGTAAAAAGTAATCTAGGCAAACTTAAAATGCAATGTAAGGATTGAAAATGAAATGCAATTTTTAGTTTTCAAGCAAAATGATTTTCTAGTTACATTATGCAATGATCTGAAAATGAAATGTTGTAAAAGCAAAATTGAATTTGAGTAATGCATGAAATGAGCCAATTTAAGCTAGATCTAATGAAATGAATGTTACAGAAACTCATCCAACTAATACAGATTGTTAATGGCAGCAAACAAAAGCTTTAAAATAGGGTTTTTGGTGTTGTAAAAGGTAGTTTTAGGGGTGCAAAGGGACTAATCCGCCCAAGGTGGCAAATGAGTCCTAGTGGGGGTTTTCTCAGAATTTTTTAGATTTTTTTGATTTATTTTTATGTTTTTTGTGCTATATGATGCATACCTAAGATGTAAATGTAGAATTTAAAAAAAAAATGATTTGAGATGCAAAAATGCAACCTATATGCACTTTCACCAATGCAAAATTTTAGAAACCCTAGATGCCAACTAACTAATGCAAACCCTAATGCAAAGTTAATGTGAGTTAGATTTAGGATGATGATGGACTCTAAATCAAAATTATTATGTTCAAAAATTGGGTTCACCAAAATGAAATGAAGATTTTTGTCACCTCTTGTACCTCTAGGGTTTTGCACCCAGAAGGAGAGAGACAAAGACCAACACTTCATTCAAGAACAAACCCTTGAGATTTCAATGCAAAGGAGATTGAAATCTAAAAAAGGGAAGGTTCTAGAGAAATAATAACAACAAATGAGGGGTTCACTATAAATGTGCAAAACTTAGAAAATGTAAGATGTTTGAAAACACACTATGATATGTAAAAAGACCTAGAAAATGACTTAGAAATGCAAATGAAACGAAATAAAAAGCCACAAAATAGAAAGTGTACGCCTAGAAATGTGTTGAAGACTAGAAATGTTGATGATCCTAAAATTTTGACCTACTGGGACTCATTCGCCATTCTTGGCGAATCGGTCCCAAATAATGAATGATTGGGGGTGAAATGAATAGAAAAACCTTATATTTATACACAATTATGCCCTAATTCCCAAAGATACTACATCGCAAGCCGACCTTAGGTCTTAGAAAATAAAAACTCACCAGAATTTTGAATTTATTTTGATTTTTGAGCCAAATAGGACTCATCCCCCAATAGTGGCGTATGAGTCCTAGAATGGTGAATGGGTCCCACTCAAGGCATTTTAAGTGGGTGTCAAAAATTAAATATTTTAAATGATGTTTATCAAGTTTATTCTCAGAAATACACTTAAGTAAGGCTTATAAGTGTAAATGGGGCCAATTAAAACATAAGAAGGGTCAAATTATTGATGACATGCCTAGAAAAGCATGAAAGTTTGTTACAACACTTTGAAATAAGGCTTGGTAAACTGTGATAAAAATAGATTGTTTAGGTGAAATATATTAATAAGGTCCTTGAAAAGTGTGAAAGTGTGTTACAACACTTCACAACACTTTTGCAAGGCATCATAGAGTTCTTATTGATTCACAAGGGTTCAAGACCTAATGTGAATGTGTCAACCATATTACAACACTAAATCAAGGCAATGTTAAGTCCAATTTATCATTAATTATTCCCAAATCAAGCAAGGAAAAGGCATTTTTTTCTATGCTACAATATTGCTTTGCAAGTGCGCCTGTGAAGCCGCTAATTGACTTTGTAGAGTCCCTTTCTCTGGGTTTCCTCCATGTGAGAGATCTTGGGGGTCACCTCCTTGTAGGTCTGCAAGCCTATAAGGTGCTACATCTCTATGCTTCCTCCATGTGAGAGATCTTGGGGATCGCCTCCTTGTAGGTCTGTGAGCCTATGAGGCACTTACTTCTCTGGGCTTCCTCCATGTGAGAGATATTGGGGGTCGCCTCCTTACAGGTCTACGAGCTTGTGAAATGCTTACTTTTCTGGGATTCCTTCATGTGAGAGATCTTGGGTGACGACTCCTTGTAGGTCTGCAGGCCTATAGAGCGCTTATTTCTCATGGCTTCATTCATGTGAGAGATCTTGAGGGTTGCCTCTTCGTAGGTTTGCGGGCCTATGATACGCTTTCATCTTGCAAGATTTTTCCATTGTTGGTCTGAGGGCCTTCACTGTACTTTGTGCAACTCCATAGTTTTGTGGGGCTATGGAGTCTTTTGTTCAAAGCTCCTCAAGGAGAGTACCTATGGAGTCCTCTGCCTGTCCTGTGCTTTCGAGCTTGCTAGATCACAATCTACTTCCTCAACAGTTCAGGTATAAATTTCTAACCCTACTAACTCTTCAATCTACTTTACCAAAGTACTCGTCATTACTCATGCTCGCTAAAGTGGGGGTAAAATGTATAAGAGCGAATTTTCACCCCTTACGCAAATTCCCCTATCACGCACCCTCAACTTAGAAAATCAAATTCAAAGGTGAAATTCCACATCACCCAACTACCTTCCTTCCACTTGGCATCTATCCTTTGTGTCGATGAGAGAATATTTATCGGGGATGCACATGCGATGCGCAGACATCTGTACAGTGCATTGTTGTCCCTAATAGATTCTTGCATCTGAAGTTGGAAGAGGTGTTACACTCCCAATTGGGGATGAATTGTAATGTCCCTCTTCGACCAACCAACCTGAAAATTCCTTATTCTTCCTCATTCCTCCTTCAAATAGATTCATTCTCATTCCATTTCATCTCTTCACAATCTCTCTTGCAACCTACTCACATTCTCAAGACATCTCTTAGCATTTCCAGCACTTTCAACACTCCATTGCAGAACAACACTCTATCAACTCCACATAGCAAGTGTGAAGCAAGCCATTGAAGCATGGGCTTGGAGTCTTGTGAGACCTCCTTTCATTGTAGTTGTGGTTGTGGTGACCTTGCCAAGTCCATATTATCTTCCATTGGCTAGTGAGCTTTTGGGTGGAGGTGGTAATGTTTCACTCCTCTCTTTTGTGATTTGATTGAGTAGCATTGTATTGTTTTGTAGTGTGTATTATTTTCTCTTCTTTCCTTTATTGCATATTTCTACTTCGTTGCTTTTTGGTTGTCCATGGAGCTGGAAACACCAAAACGGGGGTCTGACTAAGGTAGGCCCCTATACAGCCCCAACAATTTTCCCCTTCTTGCTTGTCTGTAGGTGAACATACGTGTGGAGCTAGCTGGAAAACTGGCGCTTCTGTGAGTTGGTCTTTATCACTTTAGTCTTTATCTATTTGCTCCACTATTTAGGCATTTACTTTTTATATTTCATCATCTTGTCATTTTTGTTAAAGTCCATCAGCTAGGTTGTTAGTTATTTTTTAGGTAGTTTGTATTGTGCTCACTATTTTTTGATCGTACGGACGCCAGCATGCCTAAAAGACGCCAACATGCCGCATTGTCGTCTCAAAACTGCATTGCCATCCTTGAACAGAGAGTTGTCTAAGACACAATATCGACTCTAAAAACCAACTTGCCTAGCCCAAACTTAATTCGAGATTTGTAGGGTGATAGAAGTACATTATAGCCCTCATCATTCTCGATCCTTGTCATAAAACACCTTTTAGAGTGAGGTAAGTTAGGGCAGCCCTCCACTCTCTGCTCTCCGTGTCTTGGAGCCTTGACATGATTGGTCCCCCTCTTTTACAGGTTGTATGAGTTGTATTGATATAGTTGTTTCTACTTGATAAATAGAAGCTTGATATCTTTTTGTTGGTGGAGTTTTTTGTTGAAAAATTTTCTCCACTTGCATCCAATGTCATGTGTTTTCTAATTTCTTAGTGCTATTATACATGCTTACACATATTTTATTTCAATTTTAATGGTTAGTAATATATGGCTATAATCGGGTTAATTAAATTTGTACATTTTAAGTGTATACCTTCATTGTTATTTTCACCAATTTTCTCAACATAAATAGTAGAAGGCCAAAGCTTTGCTTGTGTTTTTGTAGTTTTACCTTCACAGTTATAACAATATAAAAGGATGTGGAGAAAACTTGAAAAAATGCAATTGATTGTTATTGGTTAAGAGGACCAATGCACAAAATATCTATGGGGTCAACATGTGTGATAGTGAATATGATATCCCCACAGTTCTAGCTAGTGCATGTGGTGATAGATTTAGTGGGCCTACTACATTATAGTTGGTGGTGGGTTCAAAATATATACAAGGTTGCTTTATAATTTTTTATGAGGTACATGCTCATTTTCTATTGGTAATGACCAAACAATACATTACTAAGAGCACATAAATATATCTTGTGCATCATAACCTCCACCATTGAGTTGATGAATATTTTCGTGTGTAGTTGAAATGCAATCCAAATAAAAAGCTTTAATCACAATGACACTATTGAATAAATACACAAAGAGAGCGGTAAGTGTCATAATCAATGGTTTTGCATGAAGGAATAAAGGAGTGCATTGTCATGAGTAATCTAGTTAGAGTTTAATGACATCCTTAAAGCCTAATAAGGAGATTAGATGTCTTGGCAATTCATTCAACAATGTGGTAGAGGCTTGTTGGGGGAAAATGTGATATTGTGAGCTTTGATTGGAGAATATAGAGATAGTAACTTGAAGTGTTATAGATTTTGTGTCATGGGAAAATAAACTAGAAGATAGAAATCAAATTCTTAACCATAAGTTGCATTTCAAAATTTAATTTTCTTTAAGAACCAACAAACTAGATGCTTGTAGGATGCTTGGTGTGTTTGAATAAATTGATTTTCTCCCCTATTCCTACAAGAAATTTGATCCAAGGATAATTTTCTTGCTCCCTATTGAATGCAAAATTTGATTGCATGTCATACTCCTTAATTGAGTTAACGTTTGACTAGATGAGGTGTACCTTGTTGTGCTAGACTTGAAAAATTTGTCATCATCATAAAAGATCCAGGGCTCTAATGTGCAATGTATATACATGTTTCTCTAAAAATGGTAGGGTTAGTTGTTGAGGTATAGTTTTGTGCTAAGTCTATGACCGATCTATATGTTTGCTCATGTGTTATTGAGAATTTTCAAGGGATAATATATGTGTCTTTGAAGTCACATTTTTGGCTTGTTGTCGTTATTATTTACTTGGTGTTGCAACATTGTAAAACCTTCCCAAAATATTTGAAACTTTTCTTCATAACATGTGAGATTTCTTTGAATATACGTGGTTTTTTAAGTAGATTTCTTTGAATATCTCTTGTGTGTTTTATTTTTTTTATGTGTGCCCAAAATACTTGGAGATATTAACTTTTCTTTATGACATGTGGGATCTATTTGAAAATATCTTAAGGGATCGAGGAGTGTTGTAGTCTAATAGGTTGAGGAATAGTTTTATGTTGAGTTTGGGAAGGTGTTGTCCTACAAAGACATATCCATGATTTGTGTCTCCATGTGTTACTAAGAATTTTCAAGGGATATTATATGTGTCTTTGAAGTTATAGTTGTTGACTTGTCATTATTATTTAGTTGGTGTTGCAACATTGTAAAACCTTCCCAAAATATTTAGAAAGAACTTTCCTTCATATCACGTGAGATTTCTCTGAATATGCATGGGTTTTTAAAGTAGCTCTAATCATGTAATGGCTCTTATGTGTTTGATTTGTACACGTGTGCATTTCTTGTTCATATATGTAGATTCACATAAGTTTTACTCTCCCTTTCTAACTATTGACTTCATTTTCCAATGAAATAGACATCAATCTCTAATGGGACAAATGATCAAATCTCTATTCAAATATATTTCTTTTTCCTTGTTTAATGTAGTTTAGGCTTGGTCCACTTGTGTAACTTAGTGTAATGTAAATGTGTGCTAAATATTTTGAGAGCTAGTGCCTAATAAATCTTTAGAGGGTTATGCTTATGTGAACTGCAAGTTGCATATGTAGTATGTGAAGTTTAAGAGGATTTATTTAAAGGAATATAACTATGTTTATCATCCTTGGTTGCATGTGCAATTTGTTATTTATTTTCTTAAAAGAGGTTTGTAGGTCTCATTATCAACAACCAGATTGCTAAATGCTTAGTGACACATATTTGGGGTGTTAGCATACAAAGGGTGTGGTTTGTTGAAAGACCTAATGTATTTATTTTATTTATCTTTAATTGTCTTGTAATTTACTTCTAGAGTCACCCTCATTGGCCTTCTAAAGACAAAAATGAAAAAGAGCTAGCCTCACTTATTAATTGACCCCTAATTGCCCACATTTTGATCATGATTTTGACTAGTTTGGATTGACATACATCCCTAAGCCTATCTTTTGTGTGCATCTTCTAAGATTGTGGATATAGGTTTTGAATGTCAACAACATCAACAAGTTGTCCCCACATATATATGGCCCCTTTTATATGTTTTTGAATGTTATATGCCCCCCATCAATAATGTAATTGTTCAAATATTGTTTGAGTGCATATGATAACTTTCTCTTTATTCGAGAGGAGATTTATTGCAAAATAATTTTTTCATTTGTTTAATTGATTGTTAATTACTTCAACCTCTATGGAAAGATAATTATTTGTAACATGAAATGTATTAGCTATTTGAAAGGGTCTTCTAAAAGATTGTCTAAAAGTTTCTTCCTGTGAAAGATAGAATTTAATAAACATAATTGCAAGTTGGCGGCACATTCTTTATTGTATAAAAAAAAATGAATCATTAAAACTGTTGTATGAGCTGTCAAGATTGCTTTGACAACACATTTTAAAAAAATGGATGGAGGACTTTTATTCTATCATTTTTTTTTAATTCAAAGATTGACAAAATCTGCACCCACTATTCCCTATTTTATATTGTAATTTTACAATCCTATAAACTAATTATCAGGCCTATACATGGAAGCTACAATTAAAAATTTCCATGTCATCCCCATCTGCTCGATTGACCTTTACAAAACTCCACGACTTTTGGAAATCTCTTTGTGATTCTATATTATTTTATATCCCTAGTCTCGCTTCATGAATGCGGGCTATTTATATCTGCTGTGAATTTGTATAGCTTCATGAGATTCTGCTTTTAATTTTTTATCTATTGGATACAAATTCTAACATCGCTGAGGATCAGTTTTGCACAGCAACAGACTGCTCAGCACCGATCTGTTTCATGAACTCTTGGAGCGAGCCCATTGTATGCCTCCCACAGACTTGTTCATATCAACCATCCAACTATGGAAAGAACCCTAGATGTTTGTAGCATTATATGTTCTAGGAGACACTTGTTTCAGACAAGGTTTGGACTCGTAGAATGTCTAGCCAGAAAGGCTTTCACTGGTAACAAAGATGCCTGTACACATTCAAAGTTTTGCATTTATCATCAATTTACTTTAATTCTATCATGTCCATATGACTTGAAGTCCAAGGCTGAGGCTCGATGAATCTGAAGATAGCTCTTGCAGAGATATACCTCTGCAAAGTATATATTTTCCAATTTTCTGGTAAATGTTCCATATCATACTGTACTGTCACTTCATTTTTATATAATTTGCCTCTGACAGCCTGTAATGTATAGTATGGGGTTTATAGATAAAAATGTGATATGCTAGATGAAACTATGGCACTGTCATCTCATTTTCACAGGGTTACTTTACTGGTTGCTTTCTATATTATGGGGAAGTGCAACTCATTTTTTTTGCTTCCAATACTCATAAATATTAATGCAATGTGGTTGACTCTGGGATGAGATGGAACATATTTCTATACAGGATGCCACATTTTCATGAAGTAGTATTAAATTGGGATTGCTACATGGAACCTCTTGTTCATCTGTGAACGATCCGAGTGGATTGATTCTGCATTGTAATCCCTATTAAATTAGCCTATAGTGTTACTGCAAGTTGATTTCGTGCATCAGACAAGAAGCAGGGCTGCACATTATCATCTATTGAAAATCGAAAGTTGTGAATTGGAGTCCCTAATTTGAGCTGCGAAGTAAAAAGTAATAACTGCCGATTGTTCTCTTCAGCATTTACACTTCAGTGAGAAATGTCTATTTTGATTTTGAACATTGTACTTGTATGCGGATTAAGAGTGGACATATGCCTTCGCTATTTAGTATTTTGCTTAAATCTTTCAATAAGAATATGCCCTATGTTAATTAATTTTTTATGAATAGACTTATTTGAAATGCATCTGCAGAAACAGATCTCAAATACTCCATGAAGTCAGGGTAACAGAGCTTGACAAGGGCCGTCTCAATGACCATGTTCTTACCCAATGTGTAAGCTTTGATGAAAGAAATAATACTCTGATTTTGTCAATGTTTGTGGAATTTTGAATACTGTAGAGCTCGCTCATTTGAGCCACAAAACAATTGAAGCTATCCAATTGTATTTTCACTTTTTCAGACAAGGTGTCAACACTTTCTACCATGTTTTCTCAGGTTCTGCTAAATTTATCCCCAACTCTGGAGGAATTATTGCGGTGTCTTATTTGAAAGTCTTAATCTTTTTGGTTTATTATGGAACAAGAAATACGATTGTTAGAAATAAATTTGCATTAGCAATTTACCAACATATGTAAAAACTGAAATTCCTGATTCCAAGTAAGATGTGATGCGAAAAATTACTGGCACAAAGCTATATACCAACCATTTTTTGGATAAGGGAAACATTTTTATTCATATATGGATAAAGCCTGTCAAAATCATTTTTTGGATAAGGGAAACATTTTTATTCATATATGGATAAAGCCTGTCAAAATTACAGAAACCTATAGAATGTAGTTTCGTGGAGACGTGGGAATAGGAGGACAGGGACGCCATTCGAATTAGGGTACGTGAGTGTATATGCATAAGGTTCAAGCTATATTATATGTAAATTTAGCCACCAGAAACTGTGTGTATGTGGTCCTCATTCCTATTCTGGCGTTTCCTGCACTATGCTATTGAATAATTTATGTTTAAAAGCCGTCCATAGCTTATACCCGGGCCATTTTATTTTTCCATCAAACTGTCAATCTTGTATTCTATACCGAATGAAGAGAAACTCAAGACTAAGTCAGAAGATACACAATTCAATCGTGTACTCGAAACCATTACTGCCGTTGATTCAGGAAGGGCTAATGTTTTCAGTTTTTTTAATTTAACCATTACTGTCCCTTTGTGGCCAAAAAGGACTAAACGAACTGCAAAAATGTACATGAACAGAGCATAAAATGACAGTACCTAGTGCATCTCTATGTAAAAAGTACAAGAGAACTAAAAGAATATGTGTATGTATTGACTTTAGAATGAGAGTAAAGCAATGAAGAAAAAATAACTCTATACAAAGAATATACACTTATTTGGGAAAGAAAATTACACTTATTTATTCTTTCCCAAAATTAGAATAAGAGTAAAGCAATGAAGAAAAAATAAAAATGAATGCCGTTAAAGGTACCACCAATACAAACAAGAGAAGACACCACAGACAGAGGATATGTTCAAATCTTTATCAACCAGCCACTCCTGACATTTGAGGATTAGAAGCAATTTTTATTGTTTTCTGTAGCTTCTTGGAAAGATGGTACCTAAATTCTTTGCTCGCTCCCGAAGCAAATGCTTTTGAATTTTTCCTGTTGATGTTTTTGGCAGTGGTCCAAAAATTACAGTTCGAGGAGACATATAATGCGGTAGATGACTGCGACAGAAGTTAATGAAATCTTCAGGACTAACTTGATCAGGTGAATCGACAGAATCTTTTAGCATGACAAAAGCACAAGGAGTTTCTCCCCAGTAATCATCTGGACGTCCTACAACAGCAGCTTCAAGCACACTTGGATGACTATACAGAACAGTTTCTACTTCAACGCTACTGACATTCTCACCCCCAGAGATTATTACGTCTTTTGACCTATCCTTGAGCTCAATGTAGCCATCAGGATGAACAACTCCTAAATCACCTGTATGAAACCATCCTCCTTCAAACGCTTTTTCTGTAGCGTCAGGATTTTTCAGATATCCACTCATGACTACGTTTCCTTTGATCATGATTTCACCAACTGTAGTACCATCATGGGGAACACTTTGCATTGTAGAAGAAATTTTGACATCTAGTTTAGAAACTCCCAAGTGTGGCACTCCTTGCCTACTCTTTAGTTTGGCACGGTTCTCTGATGGAATTTGGTCCCATTCAGGCTTCCAAACACACGAGGATATTGGTCCGTATGTCTCTGTGAGGCCGTAAATATGGGTTATGTTAAAACCAAGTTTCTCCATTGTAGTCAGCAACGGGGGAGGTGGTGGAGAACCACCTGTCATAACCTCAACTCTGTGAGGTAGAGGCCTTTTTTCATGTGGTAGTGCATTTGAAATTATATTCAATACAGTTGGTGCTGCACATAAGTGGGTGACTTTATGTTCACAAATGGCGTCATATATGTCTTTTGCAATCATATTTCTGAGGCAAATTCCAGTGCCACCTTGTGCAGCTAGACCCCATGAAAAACACCAACCATTACAGTGAAACATGGGATTTATCCAAAGGAATACTGGTTTTGATTTCATTTCCCACATTAGAATGTTAGAGAGTGTGTTTAGGTAAGCACCTCTGTGATTGTACACAACTCCTTTAGGACTAGATGTTGTGCCTGATGTGTAGTTCAATGTAATAGCATCCCATTCATCTTCAGGCCAGCAAATCTTGAAACTCGGGTCCCCACTCTGTAAAAGCTTTTCATACTCCAGATATGGATAATCTGTGCCGTTGAAAGATTTTTCGCTGCCCAGTTCACGAATTACAATCAACAATGGTATTTCCTCTGTCACCCGAGAAAGAAGGCCTAGTGCTTCTTTAACAATTTCTATGAATCGGCAATCCACAAACACTACCTTAGCCCCGGAATGCTTTAACATAGCACACATTGTATCAGCATCATATCTAATATTGAGAGTATTCAACACTGCCCTTGCCATGGGAACTCCAAAGTGCATCTCATACGCTGCTGGAATGTTTGGTGCCACCACAGAAACCTGTAATATGGCTACATTTGCTCAGCAAGATTATAAAACTACAGAAACTAGAGGTTAACCTATTGGCTATTCATATACAATGCATTAAAGAAGAACAAGAATAACACGTGGAAGAAAAAAAAATCAGTGTTCATATCAAAATCTTCTAATAAACACAAAACAGTGAATGGGAATCTCGAGTGTAATCTCCAGCAAAATGCTATTTAGAGCAAAGAGATCCTGAGAAACCTCAATAGCATCCTTATCCAGTTTGACTTCAAAACTCAAAGACGGGACAATGCTGATGCTGTAACCCTGAGAATTCTTGAAATATCATCCAATGTTCCAAAGCATGTAAATAAATAACAAGAAAAATGGGTACCTTGCTATGTATTTTTTCAAATTTTATTTTTACCAAATGAAAAAAGTGCCAATTTTTTTCAAATTTCAATTTCGAGACGTTGATACTTAGAACGGTTGAGGGCTTACTATTGAGTCTTAGAAGCATCACTATTCAGTTTAACTTCAAAACTCAAAGATGGGACATTGTTGGTGCTCTGACCCGGAGAGTTCTTAAAATCTCCGCCGATGTGTCCATGCAAGGTGTGTTAATAAATAACAAGGATAATGGATAGCCAGCTTCATGGTTTGTTCTTTCCGGATGAGGACCTATATCCACAAGTGCCAGGTCTTGAGTTCTATCACACGAGTTGTCCTAGTCTTTATGTCAAATGTTTATGCAGGCCAGGCAGGTTAGCAGAATGTTGTGCGCCAGGCCAGACCACTGCATTTCTGTCTGTGTCCTGCCCTTAAGCATGGGGTAACAACTGAGCTCAGAATCTAAAAATCAGCAAACCCTATTACGTGCAACTAGGCTCAGAATCTCAAAATCATCAAACCCTGCTATTTGCAACTGAGCTCGGAATCTCAAAATCATCAACCCTGTTATGTGCAACGGAGCTCGGAATCTCAAAATAATCAACCCTGTTATGTGCCCTCATATGGGTATCTGTGCACTAATAAACTATATATCATATATGTAAACATTTAATGCCAAATTTATAAATAGTGGCATGACAATCCTGGTTCCTAACCTCAAGTACCTTGTATCAGACCTGGAAATTGACTAAAGAAATGAAATTTCTAGAGTCCATGATAATGGCTTGAAATATTTTTGGATTTGACTATGTGAATTTTTTCATCAAAATTTTCAATCATACTCCATGATCCTTCATTAGGATGAAGAAAGTAGACAGCATGAAAAGAGAAAAATTGATGAAAAAAGCCCATGCAATCAAATCCAGAAATATTTCTGAAAATTGACTGTTTGCTACTTATATTTTGAAATTTTATTTGTAAATTATGAAGACCGAACACACTTAATTTTAAAATATAATACTTGATCTTATGTGATTATATAGTTGATTTTTATACTTCGTTAAAAATAACATTTTTTATCTATTTATTAGAAACAAACATAGCCACTACTAATATTTATTTTACAATTTCTATTAAATCCTTTCCCTTAATATATTTAAAATAAGATTTGCATCTTACCTTCATTTTTCTTAACATGCCCATTAAAAATAAATTCATAAATAAAACATCTTACCCAACAAAAATATTATCTATCTAACATGCTAAAAGTTCATTTAACCTTAATTATTTAAATTAATTTAGTAATTGACATCAAATTATACTGGATAAACGTTGCCCACAGCCTGCACCCGAGTGACCTGTACTATTTTCTGAAACAATGGTGCCCTTGCCCCCACTTGCCCAGTGAGTGCCCATGTACCATATTTTTAATATAACTGTGTCTAGCTCTGTATGTCAGTACCTTATTTATAAAATTAATGTGTCCCCACACGTGACCCCAATGCCTCTGTACCTTATAATAGGGCATCCTATCACTACCCCACCGTGGACACAGCCCCAAAACGTCCCAGCACTGCTGTTTTTAAATAATGGCATCTGCATTCTGATTGCCAATTCAATTGTGTTTCCGTCCCGGTCCTGGTTCCCGGTAGCTTTCTACTTGAACAATACTAAAAGATTTTGTCACAGACTCCTGTTTCCAGGATTATAGCTTACCAATCCCAATAACCTAAGAACAAAAATGGTAAATATACACTCTAATTTTAAAAATTGAAAGAAAAAATCAGGAAGTATGTACCAAAATAGAAAAATTTAGAAGTCTGTGCCAAATAAGTGCGGCGGTCCTAGTTCCTCGGAGACTTCAACCCCTACAGGCACTAAAGTTTATGAAGACGACGATTCAGCCGGCTAAAAGTTACTATTTCTTATTTCTGGATGAAAATGAAGACAATTTATTCAGTTTTCAGTGGATTATCTTACAACATCCCCTGGCTTGACATGGAGAGAGACAAGTGCGGAGGCAAGCCTGAGGCAGCGGTCGAGCGTTTGGGCCCAAGTAAAGCGAGCAGAGCCATAGACAATAGAAGCTCTATCCCTGTACACGCTACCTGCTCTTTCCAAGAAGCTTATGGGTGTTAACGGATCTCTATTGGCCTCGAACCACTTCAGATCCTTCCGACTATTTTCCCTGCATTGATCATTGAAAAAAACGGAATTAGCAGTGGATACCACACTCTGCAGAGAATTCCCAGAATAAATGATTCAACCCACCTGGAGAAATATCTAACCCCACCAAGTAATCTTCTCATCGACCTCAACATTTTACTTATCCTATGTCCCTAATTCTTTTTGGATAGCCGCACTTAAACATCTGGCATCGGCACGACTGATATTAACTTCGCCTGGTGTTTGAATCAGATTAGGTAGATTAAGATAAGAGCTGTAAATGAAAACTTTGTGTGCCCAATAGCAGAGTAGAACTCCTCCAAGCTCTCTTTTCAAATATTGAATAAAAACTCCTCCAAACTTGGAGTTTAAGTTGGAATGAGAAATATCAGAGGAGAGATGATAAGGGAAACTCTGTGAGATATGGGTAGATAAACAGAATGAGATAAGAAGGAAGGAGGAGACTCGGGAGAAAGACAATAGATGACATCGAGGATTTGCCTTCCCATCCAAAAAGTCTGTAGATGCGGCTTTCAGCGTTTGTTTGGTAGCGCTTCCTATGAGGATTTGAAACGGGTAAATCTATGTTCTACGGTGTTTTCGGGATCGGGATCCGTACCGGGACCGGAGAATGTATTTTGGGGGAATTTATTTGGGAGGTGTTTGTTTTGTTGTTTTTTAAAAAAATAGAAAATATAAGAAAGTGTATTATTTAAATTAGAAGTTTTTTTTAAGGTAATGGTTTGGAGGTCATTGTTCTCAAACTAACGTTCAACTCATTAATTGAACAACTACCTTTCAATTGGAGACATTTTTTCAGAATTGCATAATATATATAATATAAAATAATTTTAAGTTTAGTTGTATATCTATGATGATGGAAAGTGTCTTATTTATATTCTTCTCTTTTGTTTTATATTCATTTTGATTTGGTTGTCTTTAAGATAATGATTAGTGTACAAAGTGATATGTTTCCACATGAAATTGATAAAATAATATAAATATACATTCACACATTCCAAGGGTTTGGACATGAATTATAATCTCATTTGTTCATTATTTTGGGTCTATTATACATGTGTAGATTCAACTCCAAAACTCGCAAACTCAAATTTAAAAATGGGCCTGAGCCAACCCCATTCCAACTAATTATAAGTGTGAAAACATTCACCTTATACATTAATGTTCTATAAAAATACACCTAATTCATCATGATTATTTAGGAAGCATCTAGAACATTTCATTCTAGGTCACACAAGCATTAGAGGATTATCTTTATTACTTCAACAATAGTATAACATCAACATGGCATCGATTGTTACACATGATTAATTAGTGTGTCTTCGATTGCATCAAAACCATTGAATTGGATCTACAAACTTGACCAAAGGAGAATATCCTTGCCTAGCAAACTCCTAAAGGTTTTCCTAAACAATGTCAATAAGTTATTATAGGTTTCAACAGGGAGGTGAGCACAAATATAAAGAATTGAACCTATCAAATCAATGATGTGGGTGTTAATCAATTCTATAGGTAGAGTTTAAATTTGTAAGTGCAAAAATGATCCCAAGCTAGCCATGGATTTTAGTAGAATAATATTAGTCATCTAGCATAATCTTAATGAAAGCTTTGATATAATGGAAAATCAATTGACAACGCTTACCATAGTCAAAATCAACATCATTTCTAGAGCTAAGTACTTTTATTTCTTTTTATCAACTTTTGTGAGCATTTATTACATGTTTGTATGGCATAATTAGTCTTAGCTCTAATATGTAGGTTGAATTATCTATTTTCTTATTGTATGTAAGAAACCACTAGATCTTTATGTAAAGTGAGTTTTTTTATTTTACATTTTTGTGACCCTGATTTATCTTACACCCCTTAAGATTTTGAACTAAGGGTTTATCCTTCTACATTTGAGTTTTAGATCTTATATTTTTTACTATATATCCCTCATTTTGTATTTAATTAGGGTATGGATGGGTGATCCCATAATACTAGTTTACAATTTTTGGCCAAATTGGACACTAAAATATTTTTTTAAAACTAAATCTTCACTTTTGAGCACCTATAGCAACTAAACCATGAGGAATTTGAAGATGATGCAAACTAGTGATTTGCGACATTTTGTCTGTAGATTCTAAATACATTTTTTTCAAAAAATTTGGAATCAAATTGTACTTCTTTTTCCATCTCCTTCAAAACTTTTTTTTAGTAAACAATATTTTTAAGGAGTGGCATTCACCGTATAATGCATAATTTTTTTTCCATGAAGGATAAAATTCTAATTTTTTCGAATTTAGATTTGTAACTATGATATCTAGTGCTTCCAATTGGTTTCATAGTGTTTTATTGAATATTTTTTCCTTAATAAAGTTTTGAACTCAAACCAATTACAATTCAAACATAGGTGGACCATATAACACAAATTTTTTTGTATGTATCAAATTCAATTTTTTTGTTGGATCAAGGACTTCAATATCTCTGCACTCATATTTTTAATTTTTGATAATCAGCTATTTTTCCACATGTGCAAAATAGGAGAGCTTTGATTTTCTAGTGAAAAAACCTATGTTTAATAAAACTAAAAAAACAAAATACATAATAAAACCAAAACATATTAAAATTATATTCTGCTGATAGCTTGTTCTTCGAGGGACTACCATCATCCGGGGCTTGATTTGTGAAGTTCTCCATTTTCGGCTCCCTCAACCCAGCTCAAGCTCAAAATTTTGACTTTTCGTGTCCTGGAGAGGAGGAGAAGTGAAAGGGGTTCACGGGGTCCCCTTTCCACAAGCCTTTGCTTTTGGCTTTTTTTTTGGGAATGGTGGGCCCCATCATTAAATGGGTTCGCTCAAAAGGGGGGTTCGCTTGAATCAAAAGTTCATTCGAACCCCCAAAAACCAATTTTTTTTGCATGGGGTCATTTTCAGAACTTTTCCTTCCTCACTAGAATTATAAACCACTTTTGTGGGTTTACCTAGATCCATCCTTTGTTATATGTTGTATTTCTCTATTTTTCTTAGGGTTTAGGGTTTCATCATTAGATAATCCCATAATACTGGGTCCCAAAATTGGGACATGAAAATTTTGAAAGGGAGTGAATTTTTTTTACTACTTTCATTCAAAGGTTTTTGTTCGAATGAAGGTGCCTTCGTTCGAAGGTATGTAAAAAAGTACCTTCATTTGAAGGTGGACCTTCATTCAAAGGTTTCAACCTTCAAACGAAGGTAGAAACCTTTGAATGAAGGTAATTTCCAAAAATTGAAAAAAAGGACCTTCGAACAAATGTCCCTTTTCATTCCTTTTATGGAAATTTGAAAATCCCTTTTTATTCCATTTATAGAAATTTCTAGAAAAGGAATAAAAATGGGCCTTCATTCGAAGGTCCCTTTTTTTTCATTTTTGGAAATTACCTTTGTTCGAAGATATTTTTACATTTTTTATGGGAATGAAGGTCCTTGAATACCTTAGGACGAAGATACCTTCATTCGAAGGACCTTTGAACAAAGGGCCTTAGCAAGACACTTTTGGTCTTTTCTTTAAAATTTCCTCAAAAATTCAAGTTTCAAACCTCAGGTTGGACTTTCAAATGTAATTAACTTGAAAATATAATTTGCACGTTCATAGTCCTCGAAATGAGCTTTCCAACAAGTATAATTTTAATATATTTTCATTTATTATGTATTCAATTTTTAATTTTTATTGATGATAGGTTTTTCACCAAACATCAAGTTCTTTGTTCTACATAGATGGAAATTAGCAAAATATTGAAGAAAATTTCCAAAAAATATTTGTTCATTAGGTATTGATGTCCTTGTTTCACCAAAAAAATTGAATTTTGATATATACAAAACAAGTTATGCTTGATGACATGCACCTATGTCCAAATTATAATTACCCCAACTTCAAAAATTAATTAAAAAATATGTAACAAAAAATATGAAAAAATATCCATGCACTAGATATTGATGTTACAAATCTATATTTTAAAAATTAGAATTTTATCCTTTCTAAAAAAAAAGTTATATTGGACGACATAAACATTGCTTTTAAAAATGTTGTTCACTATAAAAAACTAGTATAATTAAAAGTTATATAGACAGATATATATATATATATAATCTACACACAAATCACCACAAATCACTAGTTCGCATCATCTTCAAATTCTTAAAGATTTAGTTGCTATATGTCACGTAAAGTGAAGATTTAATTATTTAAGATATTTTTAATCCATGTGATGTTATTGTATCTGTAGACATCCAAATTTGACCACTTCCATATGGTCAAAGTTGTCTCCTTTATTCATCCCTTTACTCATTTACTTCTTCCTCTAATTATATTTCATGTCCTACATAAGGTTCCTAAAGTATTTAATTTAATAATTAAATACTTTTACCTTCTTTCCTCTCTAAATTAAATAAATATACCACTTTATTTAATTTAGTCATGTAACCTCTTGGAATTTAAATTAATTTTTAATTCCTCACTTTCTCTCTCATTGTCACATCCTCCAACTTTTGCAAGTTGGTCTCTAATTCCTCTTAGCCATCTAACCCTCTTCTAATCATAATTAATTTAATTAATCAATGCAATAAGATTTCCACAATCCATATGAAATTAGTTTTTTTGTTTCTAGATTCGATTGTGTTCTAATTTTTTCATCAACGTTTTGGATCACACTCTGTGATCCATCATCAGGATGGAGAGCTAAAAAGGATGAGAAAATGTTAGTTGCAGACTAGCTAGAGAAGAAGATAAATAGACAAAAAATGGGGGGGAGAGAGGGGAGAGCACAACCCACGAGGGAAAGAATAAAAAATTAAATAAAAAGAAAAGAGTAAAAGAGAGAAAAGACATACATCTAAGAACACTAACCAACCAAGACAACACAACCCCAATGAAAATTTAAAAATAAAGAGAAAGGAACAAAAGATAAAGGAAAATATATATAAAATTAATAAAAGCACAAGAGGGAGCAAGCCACAATGGCAACGAAGAGGCGAGAATTCAAAAATGTAGATTAAATTACACCACTAACTAACTAAATAAGAAAAAATAAAAGAGGCAACGTCAATATAAGAATGCATGCATATGTTAAAGGATGAGAATAAACAATCAAGACAATTAGTCATCTATAAGAGCTATATATATATATATATGATCAAAAAAGCTAAAAAAAACACATAAATTTAAGTAAGAATAGAAATAGAAGCACATAATAAAAACATAGAAAGAGAACTAAGAAAATAAAGAAAACCAAAACCCGAAGTAAAAAATTTTATAGAAAAGGAAAAAATGAAAAAATAAAAAGAATGCAAGGAAATAGAGATGAGAGAATGAAGACTAAAAAAATTTTAGAAAAGAGAAAAATAAGCAATGAAGCTAAAACAATAAAGCAGAGGGATAAGAAAGGAAGAAGCGAATTTAAGGAAATAAATCAATAAATGAAATAAGACAATCAAATGTAACACTAAATTGCCAAAACTAAGAAAGCTACAACAAAATTAAGGAAAAATCAAAAAGAGTCCTACCAAGAAAATAAAGAATCATAGGGCTCTAATGTGCAATGTATATACATGTTTCTCTAAAAATGGTAGGGTTAGTTGTTGAGGTATAGTTTTGTGCTAAGTCTATGACCGATCTATATGTTTGCTCATGTGTTATTGAGAATTTTCAAGGGATAATATATGTGTCTTTGAAGTCACATTTTTGGCTTGTTGTCGTTATTATTTACTTGGTGTTGCAACATTGTAAAACCTTCCCAAAATATTTGAAACTTTTCTTCATAACATGTGAGATTTCTTTGAATATACGTGGTTTTTTAAGTAGATTTCTTTGAATATCTCTTGTGTGTTTTATTTTTTTTATGTGTGCCCAAAATACTTGGAGATATTAACTTTTCTTTATGACATGTGGGATCTATTTGAAAATATCTTAAGGGATCGAGGAGTGTTGTAGTCTAATAGGTTGAGGAATAGTTTTATGTTGAGTTTGGGAAGGTGTTGTCCTACAAAGACATATCCATGATTTGTGTCTCCATGTGTTACTAAGAATTTTCAAGGGATATTATATGTGTCTTTGAAGTTATAGTTGTTGACTTGTCATTATTATTTAGTTGGTGTTGCAACATTGTAAAACCTTCCCAAAATATTTAGAAAGAACTTTCCTTCATATCACGTGAGATTTCTCTGAATATGCATGGGTTTTTAAAGTAGCTCTAATCATGTAATGGCTCTTATGTGTTTGATTTGTACACGTGTGCATTTCTTGTTCATATATGTAGATTCACATAAGTTTTACTCTCCCTTTCTAACTATTGACTTCATTTTCCAATGAAATAGACATCAATCTCTAATGGGACAAATGATCAAATCTCTATTCAAATATATTTCTTTTTCCTTGTTTAATGTAGTTTAGGCTTGGTCCACTTGTGTAACTTAGTGTAATGTAAATGTGTGCTAAATATTTTGAGAGCTAGTGCCTAATAAATCTTTAGAGGGTTATGCTTATGTGAACTGCAAGTTGCATATGTAGTATGTGAAGTTTAAGAGGATTTATTTAAAGGAATATAACTATGTTTATCATCCTTGGTTGCATGTGCAATTTGTTATTTATTTTCTTAAAAGAGGTTTGTAGGTCTCATTATCAACAACCAGATTGCTAAATGCTTAGTGACACATATTTGGGGTGTTAGCATACAAAGGGTGTGGTTTGTTGAAAGACCTAATGTATTTATTTTATTTATCTTTAATTGTCTTGTAATTTACTTCTAGAGTCACCCTCATTGGCCTTCTAAAGACAAAAATGAAAAAGAGCTAGCCTCACTTATTAATTGACCCCTAATTGCCCACATTTTGATCATGATTTTGACTAGTTTGGATTGACATACATCCCTAAGCCTATCTTTTGTGTGCATCTTCTAAGATTGTGGATATAGGTTTTGAATGTCAACAACATCAACAAGTTGTCCCCAAACTCCATGACTTTTGGAAAATATCTTTGTAATTCTATATTATTTTAATATTTTATTTCCTAGTTTCGCTTCATGAATGCGGGGTATTTATATCTGCTGTGAATTTGTATAGCTTCATGAGATTTGCTTTTAATTTTGATCTATTGATACAAATTTAACATGGCTGACGATCAGTTCGCACAGCAACAGACTGCTCTTGCACTGATTCTTGTTTCATGAATCCATTGGACCAAGCCCATCGTAGAACTCCCCTAAACGTGTTCATATCAACCAACCAACTATGGAAAGAACCCTAGATGTTTGTAACATTATATGTTCTAGGAGACACTTGTTTCAGACAAGGTTTGGACTCGTAGAATATGTCTAGCTAGAAAAGCTTTCACTGGTAACAAAGATGCCTATTCACATTCAATTTTTTGCATTTATCATCAATTTAATTCTATCATGTCAATATGATTTGAAGTCCAAGGTTGATGAATCTAAAGACAGCTCTTGCAGAGATATACCTCTGCAAAGTATATATTTTCCAATTTTCTTGGTAAATGTTCCATAGCATACTGTATTGTCACTTCCATTTTATATAATTTGCCTCTGATAGCCTGTACCCTATAATATAGGGTATATAGATAAATGTGATACATGAAATTATGGCATTGTCATCTCATTTCACAGGGTTAATATAATTGGTTGCTTTCTATATTATGGGAAGTGCACCATTTTTGCTCCAATACTCATAAATATTAATGCAAATGTGGTTGACTCCTCTGGGATGAGATGGAACACATTTCTATACAGATGCCACATTTTCTTGAAGACAAGGTTTGAATTGGGATTACTTCATGAAACTTCTTGTTCACCTGTGATTTCGTGCATCAGACAAGAAGCAGGGCTGCACATTATCATCTATTGAAAATCGAAAGTTGTGAATTGGAGTCCCTAATTTGAGCTGCGAAGTAAAAAGTAATAACTGCCGATTGTTCTCTTCAGCATTTACACTTCAGTGAGAAATGTCTATTTTGATTTTGAACATTGTACTTGTATGCGGATTAAGAGTGGACATATGCCTTCGCTATTTAGTATTTTGCTTAAATCTTTCAATAAGAATATGCCCTATGTTAATTAATTTTTTATGAATAGACTTATTTGAAATGCATCTGCAGAAACAGATCTCAAATACTCCATGAAGTCAGGGTAACAGAGCTTGACAAGGGCCGTCTCAATGACCATGTTCTTACCCAATGTGTAAGCTTTGATGAAAGAAATAATACTCTGATTTTGTCAATGTTTGTGGAATTTTGAATACTGTAGAGCTCGCTCATTTGAGCCACAAAACAATTGAAGCTATCCAATTGTATTTTCACTTTTTCAGACAAGGTGTCAACACTTTCTACCATGTTTTCTCAGGTTCTGCTAAATTTATCCCCAACTCTGGAGGAATTATTGCGGTGTCTTATTTGAAAGTCTTAATCTTTTTGGTTTATTATGGAACAAGAAATACGATTGTTAGAAATAAATTTGCATTAGCAATTTACCAATAAATGTAAAAACTGAAATTCCTGTGTCCAAGTAAGATGTGATGCAAAAAATACTGGCACAAAGCTATATACTAACCATTTTTTGGATAAGGGAAACATTTTTATTCATATATGGAAAGCCTGTCAAAATCACAGAAACCTATAGAATGTAGTTTCGTGGAAACCTATAGAATGTAGTTTCGTGGAGATGTAGAAATAGGAGGACAGGGACGCCATTCGAATTAGGGTACGTGAGTGTATATGCTTAAGGTTCAAGCTATATTATATATAAATTTAGCCACCAGAAACTGTGAATATGTGGTCCTCATTCCTATTCTGGCGTCTCCTGCATTATACTATTGAATAATTTCTGTTTAAAAGCCATCCATAGCTTATACCCGGGCCATTTTATTTTTCTGTCAAACTGTCAATCTTGTATTCTATACCGAATGAACAAAAACTCATGACTAAGTCAGGAGATTTCAAGATACACAATTCAATCGTGTACTCAAAACTTTTTGTGCCGTTGATTCGAGAAGGGCTAATGTTTTCAGTTTTTTTAATTTAACCGTTACTGTCCTTTTGTGGCCTACTGTCCCTTAGTGGCCAAAAAGGGCTAAACGGACTGCAAAAATGTACATGAACAGAGCATACAATGACAGTACCTAGTGCATCTCTATGCCAAAAAAGTAAGAAAACTAAAAGAATATGTAGAGTAAAGGAATAAAGAAAAAATAAAAATAAATGTCGTTAAAGGTACCACTAATACAAACAAGAGAAGACATCACAGACAGAGGATATGTTCAAATCTTTATCAGACAGCCACTCCTAACATTTGAGGACGAGAACCAATTTTTATTGTTTTCTGTAGCTTCTTGGAAATATAGTACCTAAATTCTTTGCTCGCTCCCGAAGCAAATGCTTTTGAATTTTTCCTGTTGATGTTTTTGGCAGGGGTCCAAAAATTACAGTTCGAGGAGACATATAATGCGGTAGATGACTGCGACAGAAGTTAATGATATCTTCAGGACTAACTTGGTCAGCTGCATCAACAGGATCTTTTAGCATAACAAAAGCACAGGGAGTTTCTCCCCAGTAATCATCTGGACGTCCTACAACAGCAGCTTCAAGCACACTTGGATGACTATACAGAACAGTTTCTACTTCAACGCTACTGACATTCTCACCCCCAGAGATTATTACGTCTTTTAACCTATCCTTGAGCTCGATGTAGCCATCAGGATGAACAACTCCTAAATCACCTGTATGAAACCATCCTCCTTCAAATGCTTTTTCTGTAGCGTCAGGATTTTTCAGATATCCACTCATGACTACGTTTCCTTTGATCATGATTTCGCCAACTGTAGTACCATCATGGGGAACACTTTGCATTGTTGAAGAAATTTTGACATCTAGTTTAGAAACTCCCAAGTGTGGCACTCCTTGCCTACTCTTTAGTTTGGCACGGTTCTCTGATGCAATTAGGTCCCATTCAGGCTTCCAAACACACGAGGATATTGGTCCGTATGTCTCTGTGAGGCCGTAAATATGTGTTATGTTAAAACCAAGTTTCTCCATTGTAGTCAGCAACGGGGGAGGTGGTGGAGAACCACCTGTCATAACCTCAACTCTGTGAGGTAGAGGCCTTTTTTCATGTGGTAGTGCATTTGAAATTATATTCAATACAGTTGGTGCTGCACATAAGTGGGTGACTTTATGTTCACAAATGGCGTCATATATGTCTTTTGCAATCATATTTCTGAGGCAAATTCCAGTGCCACCTTGTGCAGCTAGACCCCATGAAAAACACCAACCATTACAGTGAAACATGGGATTTATCCAAAGGAATACTGGTTTTGATTTCATTTCCCACATTAGAATGTTAGAGAGTGTGTTTAGGTAAGCACCTCTGTGATTGTACACAACTCCTTTAGGACTAGATGTTGTGCCTGATGTGTAGTTCAATGTAATAGCATCCCATTCATCTTCAGGCCAGCAAATCTTGAAACTCGGGTCCCCACTCTGTAAAAGCTTTTCATACTCCAGATATGGATAATCTGTGCCGTTGAAAGATTTTTCGCTGCCCAGTTCACGAATTACAATCAACAATGGTATTTCCTCTGTCACCCGAGAAAGAAGGCCTAGTGCTTCTTTAACAATTTCTATGAATCGGCAATCCACAAACACTACCTTAGCCCCGGAATGCTTTAACATAGCACACATTGTATCAGCATCATATCTAATATTGAGAGTATTCAACACTGCCCTTGCCATGGGAACTCCAAAGTGCATCTCATACGCTGCTGGAATGTTTGGTGCCACCACAGAAACCTGTAATATGGCTACATTTGCTCAGCAAGATTATAAAACTACAGAAACTAGAGGTTAACCTATTGGCTATTCATATACAATGCATTAAAGAAGAACAAGAATAACACGTGGAAGAAAAAAAAATCAGTGTTCATATCAAAATCTTCTAATAAACACAAAACAGTGAATGGGAATCTCGAGTGTAATCTCCAGCAAAATGCTATTTAGAGCAAAGAGATCCTGAGAAACCTCAATAGCATCCTTATCCAGTTTGACTTCAAAACTCAAAGACGGGACAATGCTGATGCTGTAACCCTGAGAATTCTTGAAATATCATCCAATGTTCCAAAGCATGTAAATAAATAACAAGAAAAATGGGTACCTTGCTATGTATTTTTTCAAATTTTATTTTTACCAAATGAAAAAAGTGCCAATTTTTTTCAAATTTCAATTTCGAGACGTTGATACTTAGAACGGTTGAGGGCTTACTATTGAGTCTTAGAAGCATCACTATTCAGTTTAACTTCAAAACTCAAAGATGGGACATTGTTGGTGCTCTGACCCGGAGAGTTCTTAAAATCTCCGCCGATGTGTCCATGCAAGGTGTGTTAATAAATAACAAGGATAATGGATAGCCAGCTTCATGGTTTGTTCTTTCCGGATGAGGACCTATATCCACAAGTGCCAGGTCTTGAGTTCTATCACACGAGTTGTCCTAGTCTTTATGTCAAATGTTTATGCAGGCCAGGCAGGTTAGCAGAATGTTGTGCGCCAGGCCAGACCACTGCATTTCTGTCTGTGTCCTGCCCTTAAGCACGGGGTAACAACTGAGCTCAGAATCTAAAAATTAGCAAACCCTATTATGTGCAACTAGGCTCAGAATCTCAAAATCATCAAACCCTGCTATTTGCAACTGAGCTCGGAATCTCAAAATCATCAACCCTGTTATGTGCAACGGAGCTCGGAATCTCAAAATAATCAACCCTGTTATGTGCCCTCATATGGGTATCTGTGCACTAATAAACTATATATCATATATGTAAACATTTAATGCCAAATTTATAAATAGTGGCATGACAATCCTGGTTCCTAACCTCAAGTACCTTATATCAGACCTGGAAATTGACTAAAGAAATGAAATTTCTAGAGTCCATGATAATAGCTTGAAATATTTTTGGATTTGACTATGTGAATTTTTTCATCAAAATTTTCAATCATACTCCATGATCCTTCATCAGGATGAAGAAAGTAGACAGCATGAAAAGAGAAAAATTGATGAAAAAAGCCCATGCAATCAAATCCAGAAATATTTCTGAAAATTGACTGTTTGCTACTTATATTTTGAAATTTTATTTGTAAATTATGAAGACCGAACACACTTAATTTTAAAATATAATACTTGATCTTATGTGATTATATAGTTGATTTTTATACTTCGTTAAAAATAACATTTTTTATCTATTTATTAGAAACAAACATAGCCACTACTAATATTTATTTTACAATTTCTATTAAATCCTTTCCCTTAATATATTTAAAATAAGATTTGCATCTTACCTTCATTTTTCTTAACATGCCCATTAAAAATAAATTCATAAATAAAACATCTTACCCAACAAAAATATTATCTATCTAACATGCTAAAAGTTCATTTAACCTTAATTATTTAAATTAATTTAGTAATTGACATCAAATTATACTGGATAAACGTTGCCCACAGCCTGCACCCGAGTGACCTGTACTATTTTCTGAAACAATGGTGCCCTTGCCCCCACTTGCCCAGT
Source organism: Sequoia sempervirens (assembly GCA_007258455.2). Lineage (NCBI taxonomy): Eukaryota > Viridiplantae > Streptophyta > Pinopsida > Cupressales > Cupressaceae > Sequoia > Sequoia sempervirens. The sequence goes on along the minus strand of VDFB02058242.1, from coordinate 318,193,357 downwards.
GAGTGCCCATGTACCATATTTTTAATATAACTGTGTCTAGCTCTGTATGTCAGTACCTTATTTATAAAATTAATGTGTCCCCACACGTGACCCCAATGCCTCTGTACCTTATAATAGGGCATCCTATCACTACCCCACCGTGGACACAGCCCCAAAACGTCCCAGCACTGCTGTTTTTAAATAATGGCATCTGCATTCTGATTGCCAATTCAATTGTGTTTCCGTCCCGGTCCTGGTTCCCGGTAGCTTTCTACTTGAACAATACTAAAAGATTTTGTCACAGACTCCTGTTTCCAGGATTATAGCTTACCAATCCCAATAACCTAAGAACAAAAATGGTAAATATACACTCTAATTTTAAAAATTGAAAGAAAAAATCAGAAAGTATGTACCAAAATAGAAAAATTTAGAAGTCTGTGCCAAATAAGTGCGGCGGTCCTAGTTCCTCGGAGACTTCAATCCCTACAGGCACTAAAGTTTATGAAGACGACGATTCAGCCGGCTAAAACTTACTATTTCTTATTTCTGGATGAAAATGAAGACAATTTATTCAGTTTTCAGTGGATTATCTTACAACATCCCCTGGCTTGACATGGAGAGAGACAAGTGCGGAGGCAAGCCTGAGGCAGCGGTCGAGCGTTTGGGCCCAAGTAAAGCGAGCAGAGCCATAGACAATAGAAGCTCTATCCCTGTACACGCTACCTGCTCTTTCCAAGAAGCTTATGGGTGTTAACGGATCTCTATTGGCCTCGAACCACTTCAGATCCTTCCGACTATTTTCCCTGCATTGATCATTGAAAAAAACGGAATTAGCAGTGGATACCACACTCTGCAGAGAATTCCCAGAATAAATGATTCAACCCACCTGGAGAAATATCTAACCCCACCAAGTAATCTTCTCATCGACCTCAACATTTTACTTATCCTATGTCCCTAATTCTTTTTGGATAGCCGCACTTAAACATCTGGCATCGGCACGACTGATATTAACTTCGCCTGGTGTTTGAATCAGATTAGGTTGATTAAGATAAGAGTTGTAAATGAAAACTTTGTGTGCCCAATAGCAGAGTGGAACTCCTCCAAGCTCTCTTTTCAAATATTGAATAAAAACTCCTCCAAACTTGGAGTTTAAGTTGGAATGAGAAATATCAGAGGAGAGATGATAAGGGAAACTCTGTGAGATATGGGTAGATAAACAGAATGAGATAAGAAGGAAGGAGGAGACTCGGGAGAAAGACAATAGATGACATCGAGGATTTGCCTTCCAATCCAAAAAGTCTGTAGATGCGGCTTTCAGCGTTTGTTTGGTAGCGCTTCCTATGAGGATTTGAAACGGGTAAATCTATGTTCTACGGTGTTTTCGGGATCGGGATCCGTACCGGGACCGGAGAATGTATTTTGGGGGAATTTATTTGGGAGGTGTTTGTTTTGTTGTTTTTTAAAAAAATAGAAAATATAAGAAAGTGTATTATTTAAATTAGAAGTTTTTTTTAAGGTAATGGTTTGGTGGTCATTGTTCTAACTAACTTTCAACTCATTAATTGAACAACTACCTTTCAATTAGAGACATTTTTTCAGAATTGCATAATATATATAATATAAAATAATTTTGAGTTTAGTTGTATATGTATGATGATGGAAAGTGTCTTATTTATATTCTTCTCTTTTGTTTTATATTCATTTCGATTGGGTTGTCTTTAAGATAATGATTAGTGTAGAAAGTGATATGTTTCTACATGAAATTGATAAAATAATATAAATATACATTCACACATCCCAAGGGTTTGGACATGAATTATAATCTCATTTGTTCATTATTTTGGGTCTATTATACATGTGTAGATTCAACTCCAAAACTTGCAAACTCAAATTTAAAAATGGGCCCAAGCCAACCCCATTCCAACTAATTATAAGTGTGAAAACATTCAACTTATACATTAATGTTCTATAAAAATACACCTAATTCATCATGATTATTTAGGAAGCATCTAGAACATTTCATTCTAGGTCACACAAGCATTAGAGGATTATCTTTATTACTTCAACAGTAGTATAACATCAACATGGCATCGATTGTTACACATGATTAATTGGTGTGTCTTCGATTGCATCAAAACCATTGAATTGGATCTACAAATTTGACCAAAGGAGAATATCCTTGCCTAGCAAACTCCTAAAGGTTTTCCTAAACAATGTCAATAAGTTATTATAGGTTTCAACAGGGAGGTGAGCACAAATATAAAGAATTGAACCTATCAAGGTTTCAACAGGGAGGTGAGCACAAATATAGAGAATTGAACCTATCAAATCAATGATGTGGGTGTTAATCAATTCTATAGGTAGAGTATAAATTTGTAAGTGCAAAAATGATCCCAAGCTAGCCATGGATTTTAGTAGAATAATATTAGTCATCTAGCATAATCTTAATGAAAGCTTTGATATAATGGAAAGTCAATTGACAACACTTACCATAGTCAAAATCAACATCATTTCTAGAGCTAAGTACTTTTATTTCTTTTTATCAACTTTTGTGAGCATTTATTACATGTTTGTATGGCATAATTAGTCTTAGCTCTAATATGTAGGTTGAATTATCTATTTTCTTATTGTATGTAATAAACCACTAGATCTTTATGTAAAGTGAGTTTTTTTATTTTACATTTTTGTGACCCTGATTTATCTTACACCCCTTAAGGTTTTGAACTAAGGGTTTATCCTTCTACATTTGAGTTTTAGATCTTATATTTTTTACTATATATCCCTCATTTTGTATTTAATTAGGGTATGGATGGGTGATCCCACAATACTAGTTTACAATTTTTGGCCAAATTGGACACTAAAATATTTTTATAAAACTAAATCTTCACTTTTGAGCACCTATAGCGGCTAAACTATGAGGAATTTGAAGATGATGCAAACTAGTGATTTGCGACATTTTGTCTGTAGATTCTAAATACATTTTTTTCAAAAAATTTGGAATCAAATTGTACTTCTTTTTCCATCTCCTTCGAAAAATATTTTTTTTAGTAAACAATATTTTTAAGGAGTGGCATTCACCGTATAATGCATATTTTTTTCCATGAAGGATAGAAATCTATTTTTTTCGAATTTAGATTTATAACTATGATATCTAGTGCTTCCAATTGGTTTCATAGTGTTTTATTGATTTTTTTTCCTTAATCAAGTTTCAAAGTCAAACCAATTACAATTCAAACATAGGTGGACCGTATAACGCGTAACTTTTTTTGTATGTATCGAAATTCAAAATTTTTTTGTTGGATCAAGGACTTCAATATCTGGTGCACTTATATTTTTCAAAAAAAAATGATAATCTACTATTTTTCCACATCTGCAAAACAGAGAGCTTGATTTTTGGTGAAAAACCTATGTTTAATAAAACTAAAAAAGCAAATACATAATAAAACCAAAACATATTAAAATTATATTCATTAGATAGCTCGTTCTGAGGACTACCATCATCCAATTGGATTTGTGAAGTCTTCTCCATTTTCATCCTCAACCCGAGCTTTGAAGCGCAAAATTTTGGACTTTTTTGGTGCCTAAGGAGGAGAAGCAGGAAAAGGGGGGTTCGAGCGAACTATTGGAATATGTGCCTCAATCCTTATTGACATAAAACTCCTTCAAGGAAAATTCAATGTGACATCATGGATGTCTAGCCGACTAACTGTTCTGAAGCTCTTAAAATGTTCATATCACTGTGACAGGGTTGATGTCTTGTCAACAAGTCTATCACTGTGACTTTCGGTGTTCGGCGTGACCTTTTGGCGAATGGAAACCTTTGGGCGACAGTTTGATCTTATCGGGCTAACTCACGGGTGTCAGGGAGAGGTCCCAGCGAATGGTGAATGTCTCATCGATAGCTTAAAGCTATTGGGGTAACATAAAGGTCGCGGGGAGATGTCTCAACGATGAAGCTAGGTCACGCCAACGGGAGTATTCCCGTGGTGCCTTTGCGGTGACAAAAGACTTCGCTGAGAAATCTTGGCAACTTGGATAAGTCACGCCGATAGTCTTCGGTAAGACATGGGGCTCTCAGAGAAAGGTCACGGTGAAAGGGCATAAGTCTTGCCGACTCGGTAAGACTTGGTGAACTCGATGAAAGGTCACAGCGAAGTTTGAAGGTCTTGCCAACAATAAATGCTCATCGATGTAACATGAAGGTTCGGTGAGAGGTCTTGGCAAAGATTGGTATGTCTTTCCGATGGAATGTCTGATTGTTGTGACTTGTGTCTTTGATATGAGTCTCACTAAAGAGCGATAGTCACGCCGAATGGAAAACACACGACGACATGACTTGAAGATTTTGACATAAGGTCTTGGCGATATATGGAAGTCTTGCCAATTGTTTCTTTGAGTTCGATATGACTTGTGTGCATTCAATATGAGTTTCGCCGATAAGGGAAACTCTTGTCGATAGGAACGAAATGGACATCGATGGTTTTGGTATGACATGTGACACTCGTTAAGTTGTCTTACCGACTGTTGGAGACTTAAGCTGATATTGATAGAGAAACTTTGTGGCATCAGGGAGACACTATTAGTGTCTCACCGATATGCCAACAAAGTTTGAACTTCGTTGACCATGTGACCATCCTATGTGGCATCCTGATGGACCAATCAGAGGAAGCAGTTTTCAAATGGATGACGGTTGGTTTTTTGCATTAGTTGCAACGCTGGAGAAAAACTGCATGCAAGGAAAAATCATCTACTCGAAAGGAAACTGTCTATGATTGGTGATAGCGGATAAGGATGCACAAAAGACAAACTCAGAATGTGATAAAATAAAAAGGAGATCAATTTTGATTTGGGAGTAATGAGGATGAGTTGAATCGGATGAAAAGAGAGCATGGTCTGTAACTGAAAAACAGTGAATGAAGCTACTGTGAAATACCAGAGAGTTGTATTTCTGATTGTATGTAATTTTGTTGTTACTGTAATACAAAGAGATTTAGCTTGGTGTGGTGGGTTTTTTCCCGAAAGGGTTTTCCCACGTAAATCTATTGTTCAGTTGTCTTTGTGTATTTGCTCTATTTCTGTAAATCTTTCATGTGTGTCTTAATTAGATTGTAATTTGAAAAATTTAAAGCCCTGCATTGCATTCTTCCCTGTGGATTTAACGTTAGGAAAGTGTTTCCGCACCTCTGCTTTCCTTACACGAACCCCCTTTCCACAAGCCTTGCTTTTGGCTTTTTTTTGGGAATGGTGGGCTCCATCATTAAATGGGTTCGCTCAAAAGGGGGGTTCGCTTGAATCAAAAGTTCGTTCGAACCCCCAAAAACCAAATTTTTTTGCATGGGGTCATTTTTAGAACTTTTCCTTCCTCACTAGAATTATAAACCACTTTTCTGGGTTTACCCAGATCCATCCTTTGTTATATGTTGTATTGCTCTATTTTTCTTAGGGTTTAGGGTTTCATCATTAGATAATCCCATAATACTGGGTCCCAAAATTGGGACATGAAAATTTTGAAAGGGAGTGATTTTTTTTTTACTACTTTCATTCAAAGGTTTTTGTTCGAATGAAGGTGCCTTCGTTCGAAGGTATGTAAAAAAGTACCTTCATTTGAAGGTGGACCTTCATTCAAAGGTTTCAACCTTCAAACGAAGGTAGAAACCTTTGAATGAAGGTAATTTCCAAAAATTGAAAAAAAGGACCTTCGAACAAATGTCCCTTTTCATTCCTTTTATGGAAATTTGAAAATCCCTTTTTATTCCATTTATAGAAATTTCTAGAAAAGGAATAAAAATGGGCCTTCATTCGAAGGTCCCTTTTTTTTCATTTTTGGAAATTACCTTTGTTCGAAGATATTTTTACATTTTTTATGGGAATGAAGGTCCTTGAATACCTTAGGACGAAGATACCTTCATTCGAAGGACCTTTGAACAAAGGGCCTTAGCAAGACACTTTTGGTCTTTTCTTTAAAATTTCCTCAAAAATTCAAGTTTCAAACCTCAGGTTGGACTTTCAAATGTAATTAACTTGAAAATATAATTTGCACGTTCATAGTCCTCGAAATGAGCTTTCCAACAAGTATAATTTTAATATATTTTCATTTATTATGTATTCAATTTTTAATTTTTATTGATGATAGGTTTTTCACCAAACATCAAGTTCTTTGTTCTACATAGATGGAAATTAGCAAAATATTGAAGAAAATTTCCAAAAAATATTTGTTCATTAGGTATTGATGTCCTTGTTTCACCAAAAAAATTGAATTTTGATATATACAAAACAAGTTATGCTTGATGACATGCACCTATGTCCAAATTATAATTACCCCAACTTCAAAAATTAATTAAAAAATATGTAACAAAAAATATGAAAAAATATCCATGCACTAGATATTGATGTTACAAATCTATATTTTAAAAATTAGAATTTTATCCTTTCTAAAAAAAAAGTTATATTGGACGACATAAACATTGCTTTTAAAAATGTTGTTCACTATAAAAAACTAGTATAATTAAAAGTTATATAGACAGATATATATATATATATAATCTACACACAAATCACCACAAATCACTGGTTCGCATCATCTTCAAATTCTTAAAGATTTAGTTGCTATATGTCTCAGAAAGTGAAGATTTAATTATTTAAGATATTTTTAATCCATGCGATGCTATTGTATCTTCATATCATGATAACCTTGTTTCTATACATTTAGATTCATGTTCCTTTGATGATGCATCTTGTGAAGATTTTAGGGATAGTGATCCGTGTGAGCTATAATTTTAAATACAAAGTGATCATTTCCCATAAATATCAAGGATCATTTGTAAGCTAAAAACTTGAGCACATTTTGGCAAAAGCATTATTTGCAAGGTAAAAACCTCGCCACATTTTGAAAAAATTCACTTGCAAGCTTCTTACATATTTTACATTGTCACATCACATAAAAGAAAAGTAATTAGGATTTTTCAAATTTTTTTGATCAAATTTATTTATATTTTTGTAAATTTTGATACCAACTTTTAGATCCTAGCCCTAATCCTAATATAGACTTTGATGAATTGCCAAAAGAAAACCCCCACCACCTAAATCTTCTCCAACACTTCCCACAAACACTCCACAAAATTAAGAGGATCTCTTCAAGTTAGTAGAGAAAAAAAACATGAATTGTAGAATTAGTCAAAACATCAAGGGCAATGATTTCAAACCGTCACCATGCATCACTTGTAAACTGCATTAGAAGCAATGATGAAGCAATTTGACTTAGTGAAATTTATAGAGTTATGTCACTAATTTTTTGTGACAAAGTTATTTATGATGAAGTAAAAAGAAAAAGATAACAAAAAGTAAAAAAAAATCTATATATTTAAAAACCAACACACCCATTGCATTGAATTCAAAGAGATTCTCTATCTATTGGTGCAATCACAATGACATAAAAATAAATTTTGAGGTAGGTGGTGGATGCTTTTCGACCAACCTCCTTGTAAGAATCATGAAATTCCTCTATATTTCCTAAGAAAAAATTATTACAAATTTTTTTGTTCATAATTTTTTTAATTATTTGATATGAGGGAGTTTCAAGGTAGAGGTGGAGGCTTTGTTTAGGATAGAGTGATCTTTTGAGGCACCAAACTATCAATAAAGACCATTAGCCCAAAAAATTATTCATCATGTGACTATTCCATTAGTTATTAGGGATACTATGAAGGTGCATAACCTCCATGCCATTGCTACTCTCATAGAGGCCCTTATACAAGATGACACATAGATGTCTCAATCTCATGGTTCAAAGGATGTTCATGTAGTGATACCATCTAGTTCCAATGTTTCTATCTCTTATGTTTATTTTCTATCATATTTACTCTAAAGGAGACTCTGGTCCACATAGTGTAGAGTGCCATCTCCCATGAGTGCATTCATTGTCATTCTACACATATTGAAAACTTAGAGAGTGATATGATAGTACATGGAGAATTAAATAATATGGTTGTCAACTATTACACCTTGTTGTGCATTTACCTAATTACTATTACCAAGCTAGATGAAATCCTTGCATATATGTGTGTGTTTGTAACTTGGTTGGAAATAAATATGATTGTACTTTATTTATATGAATCATTCCAGAAATATAATGAATAAATGGTTGATTCAAATTGGTGTTATATATGTATTAAATTTGACTATGGAGTATCTTTAATACAAATGTTTGATTTCTGATCAGCTAACTACCATTGCAAATGTGTCAAGTTGGTTGCAGGTACAGGTACATGTCTCTGAAAGGGAGGGGGAGTATCACTCAAGAGAAGAGTTTTGGTCTGGTAACCCTTAATGAATCCAATTGAGCTTTCACACTCACTTTTAGGTTGGTCAAGTCAAGTTAATAGTTACGAGAAAAAGGTAAGATACTTTAGTTTGGTTGTTTGTGAATTAGGAAAGGTTTTGGTTTGATTGTGAAAACATTCTTGATTTAAGTGTTTGAGTTTCTTTTGTATCTATGAGTACTTCTTTATGAGTTTATGTTCTATTCGAAGAGATATATGCATAGGATGTATATATACATACATGTATACATGTCTACGATGAACTCATACACATGAGTAAAGACATACATAAGTACACATAGATAGATGTATCTACATGTGCTTATGGACAAATTACCCATATGCATGGGAACATCAAATGGACAAGGTTATATATACGATGTATATATATAGTGATATATGTGTATGTATTGACGTGATGACAACATCTATAAAAGTGTGTGTATATATGTATATGTATATATATGTATATATATACATGTGCGATATTAATATGAAAATAAATGAATATAAGTATGCATTTGAATATCAAATAACACATTCTATTATCGTAAAAGTTAAATATATAAATATTTATATGTATATGTATAAGCATATTGTACATATACTATATATATATTATGTTGTTTATAGTATTGATTATATATTAAAGTGCATATTATAATGTAAAGCACAACAATAATGAATAGCGCACAATATGGTAGCGCTATGAGCATTTCATAAAGTATTAGCATGCTTTGCAAAATAAATGCAACACTATGTAAGGCACGTGGAAATGATTTGTAATACATAGTCAAATGTATTGAAGGCAATTTCAAATGCATTAACAAGATTTGACTTGGTCCTTTTATCTAAAACACCAAAATAACATGCATGAAGTTTATGTGGCACCAAATTATGAATAATTGCATTCCTTTGGAAGTCTATTATGAGAGCTATGTCCAACAATGGAGGCCAAATATAAATGAGAGAATTACTCAAATAGAAGCTAGCAAAGAGAGAGTCGACATGTGAGAATTTCTACCTTGCATATCTGAATGATATTCTTCTTGTCCATGATAGAAGCGACTGGTTGTGCAGTATTGTTGAGTCTTTGTTTGTAAATTTTCCACCTTTTCTTTACATTGCCAAGTCAAACCAAATGAGCTAAGAAGTTTCAAATCTATTACCATGTTTCTAGCCTTTAGTTGCTGATTTTTGTGTATAATAGAGGTAATATTTACCTCAAATGGACATATATCTACATTCTATTGTTATTTTATGAATTATTGCTCTATTATTTTGAGTATTTGTTGTTGGCATATGGCTTGTTTGATGGCATGTGGCTTCTAGTGTTTTCATTTATGGCAACCCAAGTCATCCCTCTGGTCCGCAGATTAGAATTTACTCATACCGGTAGGAAATGTAGAGAACAGTGTTCTACTAATAAAAAGCAGTAAGAACAGGGTATTCGGTCAGTTAGTTGATCTATATGCTTCGTCGGATCATCATTTTGTGTTGTGGATCCCCAAGATAGTTTGTTAAGCATATATGTTACCTTCTTGGTAAGTTTTATGATGTTGCATTAATCAGTGTATGAGCTTGGAGATCCGGGAGGATGTTTTTCTGTTTATTTGCTCATTGTGGCTAACCTAGTGAATGTCACATGTCGCAAATGTATAAGGAGTAATTGTTTAATTGTTTCTTGTGTTGGTTTATTTTTTTTGGGTCCTAGCTATGTCTTAGCCAACTTTTATGGGTGTGCATTAAATTTAATTTGTGATTTGAGCTGACCATTGAAGGATATTTCATGTTTTGTTAAAGCCGACTTGAATTGATGAAATCTTTGTTAGCGGATATATATATATGATCGGTAATTCATTTTGTGTGAAAGAAGGTGTGTGAATGTGTGTGAATATTAGAACAAATGTGTGTGTGATTATTAAAATGGTGATTGAGCGACCTATGCATAGTTTCAGAAGGGTAGAAAAACATAGTAGAGCAGAGCAGAAATAGAGAATCAGGTAAAAGGGCTGAAGATTGTCTTCTAAGCTTCACTGGAACTGAATCTAGGAATTTGAAGATGTTATCCTCTTAGTTCAACCTTTTCTTGTAACTCAAACATTTTGTAAGGCAGTGAACCTTCCTTATTTTGAATAGTGAGCTCTAGGCAATGTGCCTGAATGCATGTGCATTCCCTTTTATTCATACTTTTAACAGAGTATAATTGTGGACTAATCTCCACCGTGGTTTTTCCCCTAATAGGGTTTCCACGTAAAAATATTGGTGTTATGGTTTTTTTTTATCTTCTTCTTGTGCTTGTAACTTTTCTTTTGTTGAAATGTTGTTAATGGTTTAAGATCTGGTTTTAAAGTTTAAATTTGGTGAACACTGATTCACCCCCCCCCTTCTCAGTGTTCCTTGAGTCCAACATTGTGAGAGATTTAGAGAGAGGGTTTGCAAGAGTTTCAATGAGAGATTTTGTGTGAGTATTTGGGAAGAGTGGAAGTGATAGTTGCTAAGTTGAAAGTTGATTTGAGGAGACTAAGTTTGGGAACCAGCCAGTTCGAATTGGAGCTTTACAATTACATGAATGTTGAATCTTACTCTTTTATGCTTTGAATGGATTTGGAATGATTCTATGATTTTCTTGTTTTTATTTGGAAAACATGATATGTTATTAGGGAAAAGATATTTTCTTCCTATGTGAAATGGAAAGTTATTCGTTGATTCTAGTTTTTGGAATCTCTATTTCATGAGTGTTTGTGCATACTCCATATTAAGGAGTGATTGTATATATCAGTACTAAATACTACAATAGAGTGAAGTCTATATAGCTAAAGCTAAATTTGTGAAGATAGGTTATGGAAACACATGTTATACCTACTAGATGAGTCATATTGAACTTAAGAGTATATAGTTTATTCTTGGAATTAGGTTGAATCCAATGAAGGGGATAGCCCATGCATAGAATATGAATGGTCATAACAAATCGAGCTAGAATGGTGGATGAGCATGCATGATGCCCATTCTAAATTAGGGTTGATGAATACTTTGTCCAAAGTGGTGTAATTTTCTAGTGATTACATTGTTAGTTCATTGTGTTACCTTTTAGCATGCTAGTCCAGGATTGGCATACACCTAGAATATAGACATTGTATGGTAAAGTTCTAGTTATGTAGGGCACAACACCAAACTTAGGATTGTCTAGTATTTTGAGGTTTTTGAAAAAAATATTTTTTTTGAAGGGTAGGGCCATCTTACCATATGTGGTAGATGTGTGGGGGACCACAGTAAGTTCATGGATGGCAGAAAATAACTTGAGTGATGCTTCTCCTCTCAATCAGCGAGCCAAGATTTGAAGGGGGATTTCTTAGATCATTTTTATTTCTAGTGCTAATGAAGCTCACATGAGCTATGTATGTATCTTGTATCTATTTCTTTGAAAGATGGAAAATGTATTTTGTCTCTAGTTTATGAAATCATTTCTTTGGAAAGAATGTACATTTCATTGAATGAAATGAGAAAGATGAATTATTGTACATTTCGTTGAATGAAATGAGAAAGATGAGTTATTACTCTATCAAATGTGCATATTATCATGTTTTGAAAACAATTTTTTTATTGCTATGTGTTTAGAAATTTAGTTTAAATTAACTTGTGGTAAAACATAGGAGAAATCATTGAGTTGAGTAATGGACATGTTACATGTGGTATCAGAGCTCCCAGGTTCAGCTCTAGAACCTATGTGCTCACTATTTTTTCTCTTCCAACATTATACTATTCTAATGTTTGGAAATTCTTGTGCCAGGATGTGCACCTCAAGTTAACTACAAGAAAGTTAGTAATTGAGAATGAGCACTACCTAAGGTCCAAGAAGGAAAAGGAAGCCCTTGTTCATACCATAGAGGGAACTAACTATGACAACACCATCTAGCTAAGTGATACCGAGACAATCTATCACACTCTATCGTGAATCATCCAAGAGAAGAGAAGAATGAGGATTGAAGCCAACTTCAAATATTTACCTTCTGTCTCTCCAACAAAATCAGCCTCATTATCACTTCCTAGGGATATGACCTCATAATGTAGAGTCAGTCCAACAATATTGTTTAGAGACCCTCATGTTTCACCCATGTCTAAAATAATTGTAATAGCCTCAAGTGGTGAGTCAGAGGGTTATGTACCTCAAAATTATGTATCGAAAGATAAATCCGAGGGATACTATCCTTTTTGAGATAGAGAAGAGAAAATGAGAGATTTACAAAACTCTAAGGGGTATACCCAATTGAGCTATGTATCTAAGAGTGAATCCAATGGATACTCTCCTCTTGACTACCTAAATAGTCAATCAATGTAAATGAAAGGATATTGAAATCCTTATGAATAAATGAAAAGTTATTTTATATATCAAAACTTGTGAGCAAAATAGAATTTCTTGTATGTGAATGTTTGCAATTTTGAAAAAAAATCAATATGTTAAGTAAACCATAATAGGATCTAATATAGATGAACCTTTAGGTATGAAATTTTCTTGAAAGGATGGTAAGAACAAGGACTCATCCTGGAAAAATTCAAGAAGTTGGACAAGGTCCTATAATATTGAAACCAAGTTGGACCTCATTTTGTCCATCATGGATGAAACTAGGGCAAGGATAGAAAGCCTTGAACAAGAAGTGAAAGGAAAAGAAAAAGAAGAGTAGAAAGTTTCATTTAATGATGAGGAAGAAATACCTAATGAGGATGAAGGAGAGAATTCTCATGACCATAATCAGTCAATTCAACATAGGGAAGAAAAATCTCAGTCCAAATATGAAAGTAGCAAAAGAAAATGTGTGGCAACTGAGTTGTCTAGAGATATGAGAAAAGTTACGTCACCAAAATTTGAGGGAAGCACCAGCGGAGATGAGGTTGAGGCTTGGTTAATTCAAATGGAAAAATACTTTGAAATCAAAAACTATTTTGAGGTCACCAAAGTTGTTTGGGGCACCTTCCAGTTAGCTGGAGAAGCCTCTAATTGGTGGATGAACAAAAATATAGAACTTGGTCTTAGTTCCCTAGAGTTTACTTGAAATGAGTTTGTTGAAATATTTCAAAAAAGATGGCTACCCCAACTCTTTTATGACCAAAAATTTCATTGGTTTCCAAAATTTGAAACAAGGTGAAATGGTGGAATCTAGAGAAATGGATATGGAGAAATATCCCATCTTAAGGAAATTTGTGGATGTGTTTCTAGATGAATTTCTTGGATTACCTCGCAAGAGGTGTTCAATTTCTCCATTGACATAGTACTAGGATCAAAACCTATATCTAAGGTTCCCTATAGAATTACTACTAGAGAATTAATGGAACTCAAGACACTATTGAAGGAGTTTTTATCTAAGGGATTGATAAGACCTAGTGTTTCACCCTAGGGAGCACCAGTGATCTTCATGAAGAAAGATGGTACACTGCACTTGTGTGTTGATTATTGGATGCTTAACAAAGATACGATAAAGAATAAGTACCTGTTGCCACGTATCAATGATCTCTTTGATCAAATGCAAGGAGCTGCTATGTTTTTAAAATTTGATTTATGATCAGGTTACCATCAATGAGAATCAAGGATGAAGACATTTTCAAAACTGCCTTTAGAACTAGATATGGGCATTATGAGTTCATAGTCCTACCTTTCAGACTTACTAATGCACCTGCGGAATTTATGAACCTAATGAACAATGTATATAGGGACTGTTTGGATAGGTTTATTTTGGTATTCTTAGATGATATCCTAATTTATTCCAAGAATGAAGAGGAGCATTGTAAACATTTAGAGATAGTTCTCTAGTGGTTAAGAGAACATAAGTTGTATGGAAAACTCTCTAAGTGTACTTTCTTTTAGAAGAAGGTGCAGTATCTAAGTCAGATGATTTCAGCTGAGGGAATTTCAGTGGATCTGGCTAGAATAAAAGCAGTGCTAGAATTTCTAGTACTTAAGAAAATACTTGAGGTTAGAAGTTTCATGGGATTGGATGGCTACTATCAGAAGTTTGTTGCAAACTTTTCCAGGATAGCTTTTCCTATTACTTCATTGCAAAGGAAAGGGAAGAAGTTTGAGTGGATGTAAAAATGTCAAGTGACATTTGATCTACTCAAGGAAAAGTTGACTATGGCTTTGATACTTAAGGTACTAGATCCGGAGGGTGACTTCATTGTCATCACAAATGTGACAAGAGAAGGGATAGGTGGAGTATTGATGCAAGAAGGGCAAGCCATAGCTTATGAATCAAGAAAGTTGAAGCTCTATGAACAAAATTATGCATCGCATGATTTAGAGTTAGTAGCAATTGTCCATGCATTGCAAATGTGGAGACACTATCTACTGGGAAAGCCCTTTGAACTAAAGACTGATCACCACAGTCTAAAGTATTTGTTTACCCAATCTAATCTAAATGCATGAAAACGGAGGTGGTTAGAATTGATATCTAATTATAGATTCAATATCAATTATATCAAGGGAAAAGAGATCGGGTTGTTGATGCCCTAAGTTGTAGAAGGCATATCACCTCAATGGTATCCATTTGAATTGACTTTAAGGGAAAAGTGTTACAGGAATCCAAGGGTGACAAGTACTATGAGAAAATTAAGCAAGCACTCTCAAATAATCCACAAGATGCAAGGTATGAAGGATTCAATTTTGAACCTAATGGATTACTAAGGTTTAAAGGAATAATTTATGTGCCTAATTATGAAGAATAAAAAAATCTGGTGTGGAAAGAAGTATATGAAGCACCATACTCTAGATGCTCGGGTGTGACTAAGATGTTGGCTAATGTGAAGCTATTATATTTTTGGAAAGGGATGAAAGGAGACACTACTAGATTTGTAGCAAGATGCTTAGAGTGTCAAAGGGTGAAAGTTAAACATTATCACCCAACAGATCTTCTGTATCCTCATGATGTTCATGATAGTAAGTGCAAAGTCATTAGTATGGACTTTGTGCACGCTCTTCCTATGTCAAGGAATAAGCACGATGCCATTTTGGTGGTAGTGGACAAGCTTGCCAAAGTAGCACATTTTATTCCTGGAAATTTAATAGATGGAACTATTGTCATAGCTCAAAAATTCATTCAAGAAGTGTTTAGATTACATGGGATTTCTAAGAATATTATTTTAGATAGGGATGCTCGTGTGACATCTAGGTTTTGTCAAACCTTGTTTTCCTCACTTGGAACTCAATTGAATATAAGCTCTGCATATAATCTAGACACGGATGGGAAAATTGAAAGGGTAAACCAAGTGCTTGAAGACCCACTGAGAGTGTATTGCATGGATTAGCAATACAAGTGGGAAGATTACTTACTTTTGGTGGAGTTTGCATATAAAAATTCCTATCATTATGTGATCAAGATGGCTCCTTTTAAAGCATTATATGGTTCAAAAATGTCAAACTTTGGCTATAAGTTGGGATAAGCTTGAAGATATGATAAGTCTTGGACTAGAGATGTTGTAAAAAATGGAAGAGAAAGTTGGAATTATCAAGCAAAGGTTAGCAGAAGCCAATGATAAGCAAAAAAACTATGTAGATCCTAAAAGAGTACCCAAAAAGTTTGAAGTAGGGGAAAAGGTGTTATTGAGAGTAAAACCTCAAAAGAGTTCCATCAAGTTTGGGAAGTTATCTAAACTAGCTCCTTGTCATGTAGTTCCATTTCAGGTTCTTGAGGAAGTAAACCTTGTTGCTTATTGAATTGTGTTGCCACCAGCTCTTGCCTGAATGCATAATGTCTTTCATGTCTCATACCTAAAGAAGTATATACCAAGTGATAATCATGTCATTGATTGGAATTCTTTATAGGTACAAGACCCAAGAGTGGTAACAATCAAACCTATCAAGGTGCTTGAAACTTGTAAGCTTCACTTACGTAACATAGAAGTTCTGTAGTGAAAAGTCCAATGGGACTAGTACATAGAAGATTCTGATACTTGGGAAGACTATGCTAAAATAGAGAAAAAATTTCCACATGTTTTACATGCTTTTGATAGTTCTTGAAAATAATATTTATGTGTTATTTTTTATGCTTAATGTCTATATCTGCTAATCAAGATCATCGGGGAGGATGATTCATGAGGGGGGGATATGTTACACCTCATTGTGTATTTACCTAGTTACTATTACCAAGCTAGATGAAATTCTTGCATATATGTGTGTGTTTGTAACTTGATTGGAAATAAATATGATTGTACTTTTTTTATATGAATCATAATTGGTAATATAATGAATAAATAGTTGATTCAAATTGGTGTTATATATGTTTTAAATTTGACTATGGAGTATATAATGCAAATGATTGTTTTGTGATTAGCTGACTACCATTGCAAACGTGTCAAGTTAGTTATAGGTATAGGTACACATCTTCGGAAGGGAGGGGAAATATCACTTAGAAGAAGAGTTTTGGTTTGGTAACCCTTAATGAGTCTAATTGAGCTTTCACACACTTAGTTTTAGATTGGTCAAGTCAATTCAATAGTTACGAGAAAAAGATAAGATGTCTTAGTTTGGTTGTTTGTGAATTAGGAAAGGTTTTAGTTTGATTGTGAAAATATTATTAATTTAAGTGTTTGAGATTCTTTTATATATATGAGTACTTTGTGATTTTATGTTATATTCGAAGATATATATGCATAGGATGTATATATACATACATATATGTGTGTCTATTGTTGGCCTCCTACAATGATCTCAATAACTAAGCCTTTACAAACATGATTCAAAGATTGGACATCTAACCTGAATAGCTATTTCGATCACCATGAAAGTGCATTTAACTTGTCAACCCAAGGACGTGAACTTGAAATGGGTTAGCACAGTATGTGCACTAGGAAGTCAAAGTACTCATTCTATTC
The DNA here is from genome assembly GCA_007258455.2 of Sequoia sempervirens. Taxonomy (NCBI): domain Eukaryota; kingdom Viridiplantae; phylum Streptophyta; class Pinopsida; order Cupressales; family Cupressaceae; genus Sequoia; species Sequoia sempervirens. The sequence goes on along the minus strand of VDFB02058242.1, from coordinate 318,176,198 downwards.
TGCAGCTAAGAAACACACAATACTGAAAGTAAATTGCTTGAAAAGGAATGAAACAAATGATGAACATCAATCAATGACTATGCTAAGCAGAAATACATAACAGGAATGAAAATTTGAGCAACAAAAAAGACACTACTCTGCCTGCTTTGGCTACAGGGTCAGTCATAGAATGAAATTCTAGCGGCTAAGGGAACAGTCGATGCTAGATTTCTAAATAGTACTAAACAACAAATAATACTAAACTAATGCTAAACTAAGAAGACGGATTACTCACCAAGTGGGCCCCCTTGGATCAGTATCCTCTAAAACTAAAGAAACTCAGATGATCGAACTTGGAACTTTATTTTATTCATTGTGAATCATGCATACAAGAGAGTAATGTATCTATATTACTAAAAACTGGAGAATGAGAGTACAATATCAAATTGTGCAACCCCCAGAGAAGGAGCATCAAATCATTATTTAAACTAATCAGCTAAACATGGCAGTCAACTCCACAACTAAGAGAATGCCATTTAGGGAAAACAAGGAAAGTGGAGCGATGGCAGTTACACATGCATAGAATCTAGTCAAACATACAGGTCCAAATGCAAATCTAGCACAGTAGTAACACCCATGCATGCTCAATCATTAAAGTCCACTACAAGTTGGTTATGTTCAGTTGCATGAAGAATATTTTGTCATCGGCTGCCTTTGACTTGGAGTGATTCCTCAACTGGATGTTATGGTGCATGCCCAACTGGTGGTGTCTTCCTCAACTTGGCGTATTAAATCTGCATGGCAAGGTTAGGATGCATAATAACTGCACATCTATAACCACTCTAAGGAACATTCATTATCCACATTCAAAATCAATATAAATAATCCACATATTATGCCAAATTTCATTAAAGCGTACAAAGATAGGATTAAGTCCATTGTCAATAGTTTGAGGGAAATATTATGAAAATACCAACATTTAACATTAAATTCCATGACATCTAGCAGCAAATAAACTATAGATTCTAGCCAAAATTGGACCAAAAACTAGGCTCATCACTCCCCCCTACCTAATGTTTTGTTGGTCCTCCAGCAGGGGAAGGGTTGTTCTTTTGCTTGGTCAAAGCTCTAAAGTTTGCAACTGATAGTTGTCCAACATCAATGGTTGCAGTGCGTGAATCAAGATCCCAATAGAATCCTCCCAATCTGTCAAATTTGTACCATCTTTGCCTTTCTGTAGCAATGTCAACCAAGTAGAATCTGAAGTTTGGTATGAGCCACATGAGCATGGGTGGCTGGAAAGTTAGGGGAAGCCAAGACCGCGCCTGAGTTCTCCCAATCTGAATATACCTATCAATCCTCTTTGGTGTTGCAACATAATTGTGGATAGAATGAGGCTCATCCTGCTTTTGCTCGTCAGATAGACTATTCCATCTTTGTGATAGATATCTTCTCATGGTTTCCTCCTTTGTTGTTTTCTTTAATTCATACTCACTATAAAATGCCTCAATCCAAGGCATAATCTTGTTGCCATAACTAGGTCTAAGAAGCATTTGGTGCCATTCTTTATAAATATCCTTTGGGTTACTTGATTTAGCTCTAACATGCAAAGGGATATCAGACTCCAATTGTTTATAAGATCCATGTTGTTGTCCCCAACTAATCTCATTTTGTACCCAAGACATAAATGCTCTCAATTGAACATCTCCAACATACAACAACAGATTACAATCATGGTCTTTTGTGATAGCATAATTATGCAAATAAAATTCACATAGCAAATTCTTCATTTCAGGGGAGGCAATTCTATAAGCATTGAAAAATTTCATAGGGGTGTCAATAGAAGGATTCAAACCTAAGGCAATTCTTAACAAATTAAAAGAGAGATACTTCTCTTTAAAAAGTAAAGTATAGACCCTTGAAGGGGTCCTACATTCCAAAATCCATGCTGCCAAAGTTTCCATATCATCCACCCTTTGCTTCAAGGTGGAAATTTCTACATTTTTATCCTCAATCTCTTCATCTTCTTCTAAATTTCCTCCTTTAACTTCCATTTTTCCTTTCTCCATTCTTCCTCTCTTCTTTGTATTTCTCTCCATAAATTCAAAATTGTTGCATGTACTATAAAACTAGGAGGATTATGAATGCCTACCAGTCTTTTTGTTGATGGTGACTCCTCATATGGCACTATCTGCATGGACTTAGGTTATCCGGTTATCTCTTGCTACAAGGGTGTTGTTTCTTCTTTCACCTCTTACTGCAGAGACTCTTGTTCTTGTCATGGTTGCAGGAACACCTGCTCTAGTTCTAGGTGTTGCTACAGGACATCCTGATGTAGGACTTCTTGCTCATGTTGCAGGAAGTCCTGAATTTCCTCAAAATCTTTTGCAATGTTAGCAAGATCAGCCAGTGTTATATTTGCTTCTCTCCTAAATATGTCTTCTTCTTCTTCAACATTATCCTTCTCCATTGGAGCTTCAGGGTCCCCATGTGAGGTCTCACCAGGTTTAGAGCTTTCCTGTAGAGGCATACCAATCACAGGCCCAGTTGTTCTTGATTTCCTGGGAGGTTTCTCACACTTTCCTTTGGCTACAGGATGAAAAATGTCAACCTTTCTCTTTTTAGAACTTGACACCTTTCTTTCTATAGGCTATGTTTTGGCCTTTCCTTTTCTCGTTTCTACTTCTCCTTTATGTGCCCTAGTTTTCATCAGGGTCGCAAGTGGAATGTCATCATCAGAATCAGAGGAAGAACTTTCTTTTTATGAGTGCTCTATTTCAGAAGAACTAATTTCTATGGTTTATTTTGTTGTAGAAGGATTCACACTAGAGCCAACACTAGAGGTTAAAGCACTAGGAATTGCTTCAGTCGTGCTTATTCTCTTGCTAGACCTATGGGATTGGGGTAAAGCCCTAGGTTGCAAGTGTTCAGGTCTAATTTGATCAACATTTATAAATTCTTCCCAAGTTATTGTAGATACATCACGTAAAGAATTTTCAACTAGTAATTTAATTAGGAAATGGTGGGAAACAAAATTATCCCTACCTTTTTGGGTCTTGATTGCCATGATTGAGAAAAGATTGTACTACACGTTGGGCACATTCATCCTCCTTACATGCCTCATGTGATTCAAAAGCTTTAAGTGTACGGAATGTAAATTTGACTTGTGGCCCTCATAGGTGATGTATTTGATAACATACACAACTATCTGCTTCCATGGCTCAGGTAGAGACATTCTCTTTGCACCCTGTTTATCTATACTCAATGGGGGGTCATTCAGCTTTGTAAACTTGACCCTGTCTGATCTGGCATCTCTAGAGTTAGGGTAATTTTCACCATCAACTAGTAACCCTGTGACCTCTACAATTCATTCCTCTGTTGCCACAACTTCCAACCCCTTTACTGTGGCTTTACCTTTTGAAAATGTTTGGGAAAATTCAAGGGAAATGCTTTCATCAAATCCATCTAGTTTCAAGAAGTAATATTTCCTTCCACAGTTTCTAAATTTAGCCAGGCATTGTGCATCCTAAAAAAAAAATCATGCACCATTGGATTCATTTCAAATTAACCCACCTCCCATTGTCTACAATCAAACAAATGCTCTGCAACTTTTTCCCTGCAATTCCCATATGAAAATCAAGCTCACTTTCTTGTAATACCTGCTAAATTTCCAATGCCAATATTGCCTAAATTTTCTTTTATTTGTTTCTTTTTTGCTTGCAACTTAAGATTACAATAGGGCAATAATGGCAAGAAAAGGAGCAATAAAAAAAGGGAATTATGATGGGAAGACATGGCGGTTGCAGTTATTGTCACTTCACACATGCAAGTCATCCTCATTTAGATTTCAAATCAGATCATTTCAATTTTTTTGACATGGCCTAGTATGAATTGACACATGGGAAATAAATTCACAAAATATTTGCATATTTTTCTTTCCCCTCCCCCCAACCTAAATTTGGACATGTGTCCACATATGCAAGATGGGAGTGGTGATTTGGTAGGGAATGATGGCATTTATGTGAACTTTTATACTAACGTACAGTGATTAAATGAACGTGCTTAAAAGATGATTAAAGATAACAATTAATGCGCACATACCTAAATATGTGGAATATTTTCTGCAAAGATCATGGAGAAAGTATCGCTTGCCTTGTGGGAATAATTGAGCAATTAATGAAAATGAAGTAGAGTGAGGTGGAATGAAGTGATGGAAGAGAGAGAAAGGTGGTGATGGATGGGTGGATGGGCAGATGGATGAAGAAATGGACTTCCACATAAGTGAAAGTCTTTCTATGAGAGAGTGTGTACCTTAATTATCCAAAAGGAGGGATGCTAGTTCCACTGCCTTCGACTACAGGAAGCTCGGGTGTTGAATGTTGGGTGAATTGATGCAATAACTCTTCTTTAGAAGTTGGCTTGTGGTATAATTTGAGGCAATGACCATTGACAAGTAATTTAAACCTGCTAGGGTCAATGGTAGTAAGTTGAACAACTCCATTAGGAAAGACCTTAGCAACTTCATATGGTTCTAGCCACCTTGTCTGCAATTTGCCTGCATTGTCCTAGTATCTTGAGTCATAGAGCAGGGCCTAATCTCCTAGTTGGAATTTTTTGTTCTTGTTAAATTTGTCATGCCACCTGATTCTTTGATTTTTCACCACTTATGTATGTTGCGGGGCTACTCTTCTTATCTCATCCAAAGTGTTTAGCTGCATAATTTTGTCTCTTTGTGCCTTAGAAACATCCATCCCCAAATCTACTGCAATCCACAGAGTTTTATATTCAAATTCAATTGGCATCATAGTTGTTTTTCCATACAGCAACTCAAATGGGTTGAAGCTTGTATTTGTTTCCCAGGTTGTCCTATAGGCCCAAACAACTTCTAGTAATCTGTTTGCCCAATCCTTTCTATGAACAACTACTGTTTTAGTCAAAATGGTTTCAATCTCTCTGTTGGTCACCTCAACTTGGCCATTAGCCTGTGGATGATAAGGAGTAGACTTCATGTGCCTTATGTTGTACTTATTAACCAGTGTTGCAACAAGAGTTGATGTGAATTGAGCTCCTTGATCAGTCACTATTTCTCTTGGGACTCCATATCTTGTGAAAATCTCCTTGTAAGGAAATTTTGCAACCTTGTTATCCCTTACATGCTTCGTAGCCTTAACTTCTACCCATTTTGTCACATAATCAATGCATACCAATATATAATACTTACCATTTGATGGAGGGTCAATTGGTCCCAAAAGATCCAATCCCCAATTGTCAAAGGGAGTGATTAATACGTGAGAGAATAGTGGCATCTCATTGGACCTAGTTGGTCTGCCCACTCTTTGACATCTATCACATTTTCTAGTATACCTTCTTGCATCCTTGTGGAGTGTTGGCCAGTAATACCCTATGTTCAAAACCTTCATTGTTGTCCTCTTGGATGCAAAGTGTCCTCCACATGGTTTGTTGTGGCATGCATGAAAAATGTCATATGTCTCATCTTCTCTCACACACCTCCTCATTGCATGGTCAAGTCTAGTATAAAAAAAACATCTAGCAATCCAAGTGAAAAGAAAATATTTTTCAATGAGTGTCCTTTTCTCTTTTGGAGATAAGTGAGAAGGAAATCTACCTGTGACCAAGTAATTGGCTATGTCAACATACTAGGGTGTTTGTACACTTAGGGAGAATATATTCTCATCAGGAAAAGAGTCATCTATGGGTTGATTGTCTTCTAATGTAGTTAGCCTTGAAATAAAATTGGCAACAACATTGGCCTTCCCTGGCTTATCCACAATGGTGATATCAAAGTCTTACATCAACAATAACCATCTTGCCAATCTACCTATGATCAAGGGTCTATTCATGAGATATATAATGGCCGCATGATCAGTATGTACAAAGATTTGGTAGCCTATTATATAATGTCTGAATTTTTTTAGTGCATAGATGACTACCAACATTTCTTTTTCTGTCACTATATAATTGAACTCAACTCCTTGTAATTTTTTGCTGACAAAGTAAATAGCATTTTCAACAGCTCCTTTTTTTCCTAAGACTACTCCTATGGCATGATTTGATGCATCAGTGTGGATGTGGAAAGGAAGCTCCCAACTAGGCCCTTTGAGTATAGGATCATGAGTCAAGGTTGCCTTCAAGTCTGAAAAATGCCTTGTCACAAGCTTCAATCCACTGAAATTTAGCATCTTTAGTGAGAAGAGTGTACAATGGTGCTGCTACCTTGCTAAAATCCTTAATGAAACACCTATAATATCTTGCATGACCCAAGAAACTCCTAACATCTTTTTGTTTTGCAGGTGTGGGAAGATTTGTGATTACCTCAATCTTTACAGGATCTACTTGAATTCCTTTGTGGGAGATGTAGTGGCCAAGAACTACAACATCTTGCATCATCATGAAGCACTTTTCACTATTTAAGGACAAGTTTTGGTCTTCACATCTCTATAGGACACTTCTAATATTTTCCAATGCTTGATTAAAATTATAACCATAAGTGGTGAAGTCATTCATATAAATCTCGATGCAATCATGAGAAATATTTGAGAAGATGCTAATGACTACCCTCTAAAAAGCTGCAAGTGCATTGCATAAGCCAAATGGAAGCAAAAAATAGGCATAGGTCCCCCATGGATAGGTAAATGTAGTTTTCTCCTGGTCTTCTATTTCAATTTGGATCTAGTTGTAGCTGTTGAACCCATCTAAAAAAGAGAAGTATTGCTTTCCTGCAAGTGTGTCTAAAACTTAATCAATGAAGGGTAAAGGAAAGTGATCCTTTTTGGTGGCAGCATTAAGTTCCCTATAATCAACACAAACTCGCCATTTCCCTCCTTTCTTGGGCATAATCACCAATGGAGACACCCACTAACTATCTGAAATGGGGTAGATAAATCCTACATCTAGTAATTTTTGTAGTTCTCCTTTCACATTCTCTCTTAGTGCAGGGTTAATTCTTCTTTGTGGCTGTCTTATTGGGGTGCAATCATCTCTGATATAAATTTTGTGTGTATAAAGTTTAGGATCCAATCCCTTCATATCATGATAATCCCATGCAAATGCATATTGATGGGTCCTTAATAGGTCTGCCAATAACAATTGTTGTTCTTCATTTAATTTACTATTAACATTCAAATATTTTCCTTCTAACACTTGGACTTGTGTAGTTAACTCTATCATGACTGCTTCATTAACACTTAGTACATTTAGTTCATATGGCAGCAATGTATAAGACATACCTATTTCTGTAGGAACAGTGGCTTCAGGAAGAGCATCTACAGGAAGAATGTCTATAAGAACAGTGGTTGTAGGAAGAGCAGGCAGAAGTGTTTTGACTGGAGTAGCAGAATGAGAAGATGGTGCCTCCTCCACTTCATAATGGTTCTAAATGATGTTATCCAATACTTCATCCTCATCTTGGAGCTGCATGAAAGAGCTTCTACCTAGCACCATAAGTTGTGCCACAAAGTTAACTTCCTCAGACTCTTCACTAACATGTGGCCATACGGGATTATCTTCATCATGAGATGGTTGAGTAGGCAGATAAAGAACAAAATTTTTAGTGTTCCTCCCATTTGAAATGGTCATGTCACCTAACTGACATCCAATGTATGCATCTATAGTTGCTAACCATGGTCTTCCAAGAATAATGGGATACCTGCCTATTGTGGCTTTAGGAGAAAGAATCATAAATTTTTTTGGGTACTCTTAAGAGTCTAAAACTACCACAAGATCCTCAACTACACCATTAGGCTTCACAGTAGAGCTATAAACAAGTTGCGGGACAATAGGAGTGGACCTCATACTTGCGATATTTAGTTGCTACAACATGTCTTTCATCATTATATTTGTTGCTACTCCTAAATCAATCAGAGCATTCTTCACTTGGATTTTGTTTATGACAACTACTACCACAGGACTGCCTAGGTCATTATACTTGGGAATAGTCACTTTTCCCAACATGATGTCAACTAGCTGGCCCACCACATGAACTATAGTTGGGTCTTTCTTTTTCCTATCTGGCTTCTTGAGATAGGCTTCCTTGATTGCTTTGTCGTAGATTGGAACATCCTTTATGGCCTAAAATAGAGGTATTTAGACATATATATGCTTCAGCTAGTCCAATATATCAAAGTTTGTATCCTCCGTATCTTCCTCCTTGGAAACTTCCAATCTCTGAGGAAATGGTGGCTATTGTTCAGCCTGCTTGACTTGGACTGGTTCAGGATTTTTAGGTACACTAGGCTGAATGGGATCATTCAAAGGTTACTCTTCCTCTTCCACAGGGAGCTCAGTGATAATGGGCTTGGAAGGGGTCGATAGAGTAGTACCTAAATGCAAGTGGATATCACTTACACTCACAACATATGCAGGAAATTGATTTGAATCAGCATAGTAGGCAGGCTATTGATGTGGTTTGTTATTTGGATTAGGTGTGGGCTGAGCTGGTAATTGAGTGGGTTTAGGTGCATTTGAGCTAGGATTAGTAGGTGGATGCATTATAGCAGGTTGTTGGGGCTGAGAAGGTGGTTTCATGTAACTAGTTGTCTAAGTAGACCATTTTTTCCCTCCTCTCCATTGATTTGTTTACTGCCAATTTCCTGGAGGTGGCTGCCAATTCCCCTGAAGTTGCCACCACTATCCTTGAAATTGTTGCCAATTCCTCCGAGGTTGCTGCTACTGGGGTGGAGAACTTTGATGATTGGGCCAAGCATTTGGAGGGTTACTCCAAGGATGTGGTGGATATCCTCGATAATTGGGTGGATATGGGGGTTTCCATTGGTTACCTGAGGAATAGGAATTAAAATATGGCCCAACATAGGATAGTGGATCCAATGGCATACCTTATCTTGGAGCACAAGGCTTCCTTTGTGCAACATAGTAGACTTGGTCTTCTTCAATCTAAATTGGCTTGAACTCAGGTGGAACTTTCTTGCTTTCAAGATTAGCTACCATCTTGCATCTGTAATCCTTCTTCTTTTGTCTGTAGTGGAGGAAATACTCTCTCAACATTGCCTTTGCCTCCTCTTACTTCTTCTTGGCCTAAAGTGTATCTAGCTAAGTAGCTAGGTTATTGATAATGTCTTTCTTGAATTCTATCAAAAAATGAGTAATCTTCATTCTTGAGACTCCATTGGTAGTTGACTTACCCATGGAAGATTGGTAAGCTCTCCCTTTCTTTGAAGTTTCCCTAGAGTAGTTCTGGCATATTTTCTTAATATCTTCCCAAGGGACTTGAGAAATATATCTTCCTCCCATGAGGTCCAAGGCATCTGTGCAACTATCATTGATTCCTCTTAAGAAAAACAACTTTTGTGAGTCTTCATTAAGTTTATGGTATGGAGATTCTTGTAGGAAAAACAAAAACCTTGCAATGTAATCTTCCAGGCTCTCATCTTCCTTTTGATGCATCCTGAAAATGTCACCTTCTCTCATATCACTTCCTCTGCAATATTCCTTGTATTATCAAGGAATTTTGTCTTCATGTCTTCCAAAGTTTCCACAGTATCTTTTCCTAGGTTCATGAACCATCATAATGCATCCTCTTTTAAAGTGGTAGGAAATAGCTTAAGCTTATGGGCATCAATAGTATAATCATAACTCTTGCAGAGTATGTCAAACTCATATAGAAAGGTGTTTGGATCTTCTATGACAAGTCCATAAAAATTTGGGAGTGTTGATGAAGGAATGCTTTTGATGTTGTCAACTTCATTCTAATGGGCAATGGGAAAAGGAAACACTGGTTGGTTAGGTCTATTCCTATTTGCATCACCCATGCCAACTTGGTGTTGTTCCAAAACAAAGGGGTTATCAAGCTGATTTTGATCTTCAAAGGAGACTTCAAAACTAGTCAAATTAGGATATGCATCACCAAAAGGGTGTGGATCTTCTTCTTATTCTTCTAGTAGATTTTGATAGTCAACTAGGTGGAATGGATTAGGATTGTTAGGAAGGAATCTCCCATAAGCATCCCTTCTCCTTCCTCTATGCATGCGGTATCACTCACTATCAGTCAGCTCACACAAAGAATTGGTAAAGAATAAGGGGGGTCATTACTTCCTAAATTAGGATATGCTAAGAACAACTTCCAGAAATGCTACAAGGAAAACTACCAATGACTCCAAAATACTCCCTAGTTTGACACCATCCCTGACAACGGTGCCAAAAATGTTGGCCTCCTAAAATGATCTCAATAACTAATCCTTTACAAAAATGATTCATAGATTGAAAATCTAACCTAAATAGCCATTTCAATCATCATGAAGGTGCATTGAACTTGTCAACCCAGGGACATGAACTTGAAATGGGTCAGCATAGTATGTGCACTAGGAATTCAAAGTAGTCATTCTATTCTGCAGCTAAGGAACACACAATACTGAAAGTAAATTGCTTGAAAAGGAATGAAACAAATGATGAACATCAATCAATGACTATGCTAAGCGAAAATGCATAGCAGGAATGAAAAATCTGAGCAATAGACAAGACACTACTCTGCCTACTTTGACTACGAGAACAATCACATAATGAAATTCTAGTGGCTACAGGAGCAGTTGATGCCAGATTTCTAACTAAGTACTAAACAACAAATAATACTAAACTAATGCTAAACTAAGAAGACAAATTACTCACCAAGTGGGCCCCCTTGGATAAGTATCCTCTAAAACTAAAGAAACTCAAATGCTCAAACTCAAAACTTTATTTTATTCACTGTGAATCATGCATACAAGAGAGTAATGTATCTGTATTACTGAAAACTGGACAATGAGAGTACAATATCAAATCATGCAACCCCCAAAGAAGGAGCATCAAATCATTATTTATACTAATCAGCTAAACGTGGCAATCAACTCCACGACTGGGAGGACATCATTTAGGGAAAACAGGGAAAGTGGAGCAATGGTGGTTACACATGCATAGAATCTGGTCAGACATGCAGGTCCAAACGCAAATCCAACACAACAATAACATCCATGCATGCTTGATCATTAAATTCCACTACAAGGCAGTTATGTTTAGTTGCATGAAGAATCTTTTGCCATCGGTTGCCTTTGACTTGGAGTGATTCCTCAGTTAGACGTTATGGTGCATGCCCAGCTGGTAGTGTCTTCCTCAACTTGGTGTATGAAATCAACATGGCAAGGTCAGCATGCACAATAACTACACATCTATAACCACTCTAAGGAACATTCATTATCCACATACAAAATCAATATAGATAATCCACATATTATGCCAAATGTCATTAAAGCTTGCAGAGATAGGATTAAGTCCACTGTCAATAGTTTGAGGGAAAATTATGAAAATACCAGCATTTAACATTAAATTCCATGACATCTAGCATCAAATAAACTATAGATTCTACCCAAAATTGGACCAAAAACTAGGCTCATCATCTACAATGAACTCATACACATGAGTAAAGACGTACATTAGTATACGTAGATAGATGTATCTACACATGCATAATGGAGTAAATTTGCAGCCCTCACAAATTCCCCATTTGCATCCCCTCACTTTATGAAAATTAAACTCAACGATGCTTTTCCACTTCATCCATTTCACTTCCACCCACTTGGCGGCTATCTATAGTGTCGGTGGGGGATTTTTTATCGGGGATGCCAGCGCGGCACGTGGACGTCTACGCGGCGCACTATATTCTTGACAAGATTCACGCCTCTAGAATCTATAGAGGCATTACACTTCTCCATTGGCGATGAAGAGTAATTCCCCTGTGCTCTTGACCGGCCTTGAACGACTCTTTTTGGCTACTATTCATCTCAAAACACTCTCATTCATTCAATTTGATCTTCTACACATTTCTTGAACTCTACATGCTACTACACACTTCATTTTCATAGCATTCTCCATTGTTGAAGCTCCAAAGTGTTACTCTATCAATTTTCACTCATGTTGTTGTGGAAATGGTGGCACTTAGAGGCTTGCAAGCTTGCATTTCCCTTCATGTGCTCGAGGGCACCTTTTTTGGGAGGTGATATCTATTTTCATTTAGCATTTTCATTTGATTACGCAACATATTTGTTGTTACTATTGTTTGGCATTTCTTCCCTATCAATACGCTCTTTATCACATTTCCTATCTTGTGGTTATTTGGTTATCCATGGAGGTGGGAACATTGAAACAGGGGTTTGACTACGGCAAGCCCCAAAATAGCCCCAACATTTTTCCCCGTTTTGTTGTGTGTAGGTGATCATGTTCATGTGGAGCTTGCAAGAGGCTAGACCAATTGTGAGTTTGATTTTTTATCACCTTTTTACTCGTCAACTTCTCCTTCTAAGTTAAAGTATTCTTCTTGCTTTCTCAATAGTTTAGCTCCTTCATGTTTTTTGTTATTGTATAAAACTCTATTTATTAGATTGTAGTTAGTTCTTTGTTAAGTCTTAACTATATTATGTACTCTTTTTCCATACGGATGCCAACACCTGACCAGGATGCCAATACGTCGTGTTGTCATCTGCCTTTTGTGTTGGGTTCCTCTAACAAAGAGTTGTTGGGGGCATAGTTTTGGCTCAGGAATTCGCTCATATGGTTCCCTAAACCTCTTCGGTTTGCAAAAGGATAATAACATATCAGTTGTCCTTCATTTTCACCCTCCTAAAACTTTAAACTTGCCTTAAACAATACTTAGTGTGAGGTAGATCAACGTAGTTGATCCTTCTAGACCCTTCCATGACCTAGGGACCTGAGTGTTGGTCCCCCTCGTCTACATTTTAGTGAACCCGACGTGAACTGTTTTGGTTCTATTTGGTAGTGCTAAAATACTCCTCCCTCATGTTCTAGGAGTTTTGTGGGTGTGAGTATTGTAGGGAGCCTAGCCTTGCAACCCAACCTATGACCCCTAGTGGCATAGCTAGAAGGATTCCTAAGTATTACAAAATGAAACCTTGAGTAGGTCATCGTCTAATTGTGAAACCCTTGGGGGCTCCTATGAGAGTTATGTCTAGTGTATGTAAAGATGGCTTGCTTCCTACATCTACCCATCCCATCTATGCAGCATGCAAGTGGATCTCTTGCTATAACATTTACCTCATAGGATTCTCTAATGGATGCTAAAGAGAGCCATCTCCCTTGTACATTCTCATACATATCAATGCGAATAACATAATTGGTGTTCTCATTGATCCTACATGCTAGGTGAATGTCATCATATAGGAGATCATGTTGATAATTTTTTTACATAAGGATGGATATGATGAGTCTAGAGGAGCTATACAAACATGCAATGGGCTTTCTATCCCTTCCATCATTTGTATCACCTTGTTAGTCTTGGTTGGGCTCAGGACTATGAATGCACTCTTTGATATCATCCCAAGGTAATTATTCAGAGTGAAACTAGGCATTCCATGGCTAGTTTCCATGAATGCAGTTCCCTCAATAATAAGTGCCTAAAGTTTTCTCATGAGGTTTTTGTGCATGTAATCCATGACATCAGTTACAAATAAATGGTTGTGCATGGGGGCTACTCACTCTATCACTTCTGGCTTGCCCCTATTGGTCCACTCCCTCCTAGGATGGACCCATTGTATTGAACTTATGTGAAGTACAAGAATGGGGCATAACACCAAAGGTGACTTACCCTCCTTCTCCCTATGCTATTTCACATAGAGCTTCCATGATGGCACAACATGAGGCTTCCTTTGTCACTCGAAAAAGGGAGGAGGAGAAGTCCACTCGGGGATCCTCTTCCTCCTCCTCTGTTGATCTACCTACTCCTTCCTCTCACCCTACTATAGTTCCTTTGAAGTCCGCTCCTATATGTTTTCTAGGAAGTCTAATGGTACATGCTTGGTGGAAAGCCAAGTGCCATACATTTGAACTTCCTATCTTACCCACAGTGCCTCAGCTCATTCTATATGGTAAGGGGAAGGGCCCCCAAAGAGCATCTTCTACGTCTCAACCTCTACGGCCTCCTACTACTCCTATCTCTAAGGTATTGAATGGGAAGAGGCATGTCGCTAATGTGTTTGATGTTGCTCCCCCTTCTATTGTTGCATCTACCTTTCCATCTCTTCCTCTTGTTCTTGTCCAGGAGTCACTCCCTCCACTAAAAATGACTGTGGTGGATACTCCAATGGCTGAACAAGAGTCTTTCACCCCTTCTTAGACTATAGCCTCTAGCTCTTGGAGTCATAGAAACCACCTTGCACAAGAGTGCAAGTGTCAGAGGGAGGCTATGGTTGTTGAGAAAACTGCCTTGCAGAAGAAGGAAGGGGAGCCAACAACTCCTACTTCAACATCTTCTACTATGTCCCCATCTTCTGCCCATTTTGATTCAGTTCCCTCCACCTCGGTCTTGATTTTGGCTCCCCCTGTGAGCATGAGTGATCCTCACCTAAAGATGGTGCAAGTATTTATTGCTCCTTTAGTTGAGCCCCCTCTTCTAATGTCCCTTCCAGACATCCCACCTTTTTCAAAACCTATGGAGATGTCGAACACCTCAGTGGTGTCCATTGTGATTTTCTCCTCTTCCTCCTTGCCTTTTGCTTCATCTATGGGAATCTCACATCCCCCAATGAAGCAAAAGATGGAGGATGACCCTACTATAAATGGGGGTTGGAAGAAGGGTTTTCCTTCTTCAGAGAGTGGTTCTACATTGGCTTGCACCATCCTAGTGACGGAGGTAGCCCCAACATCTCTAGAGTTCGTCATTGTTCTAAATCATTCAGTGAGGCTAGCAATGGATCTCAGGCACCTCCTCCATTGCCTACTGAGTTGACGCATGGAACTCCTGTAAAGTGCATGTTCAACCATATAGACAATGTCTCAGATCTTGTCATCTTGTCAGAAATCTTTGCGATATTGCTAATGTTCACCTCACATGAACTAAGTGGAGAAGACCTCGATGGGCCCTCTTCCTTGGCTCTTGTTTCAAGAGAGTCAAAGGGTACCCCCTTGATACTTTTCCCTTGCAGGCTCGTCTTCCCTCCCCTTATGATGATCTAGATTGAGAGAATGATGACCTCTTGGTTGATGAGGACTATGGGGGCACCTCTTATTTATCTGTAGATTAGATTGTGTGTGTGTCATGTTTCCCCATGCTTCTTTATGTGTTCTTGGGTGACTCTTGTCACCCTCGTAGGTGCTTGGATACAAGAGTATTTTTTATCATAAAACTTCTATTTGTCACATCATTCTTCTTTTTGTTGTGTATTAATTTTTGACAATTCAGGATGATGCAAAGTTTTGAGGGCATTTAGGCCTCCCTTCCATGTTGACCCATTTTTTATTTTCACTTTGTTTTCATGTGCCTTTCTTCACATGGTCTAGTATAGTAGGGGTTGATGATAATTTATTTATATATTATTGTACTTATCTATTTGTATTTATGACCAGCTTTGACCCTGAAATGTCAAATCCCCTATCTCTTGTTTGTTACATCCTTGTTTTTCCTCTCTTTCATCTTTCTCTCTTCTTTTCTTTCTTGGTGATGATTTGGTGTGTATTTGTTGTCCCTCACATGTACGACAACATTACCACAATTACATCTCACCATCTTCTATGGGCCACAATATCATTATCATTCTTGCCTTTCTCTCCTTAAGATGTCACGTGCCTTTGTGTTCAACACGCACCATCCTAAGGGGGTGGCTATCATGCTACTTCAATTTTTAAAAGGTGCATTCAGTGGCCAACGAATCCCATTTTGAAAATCTCTATTTTTCAAAAATTGCATTCTTCAACATGGACCTCTAGGTGAATTTTTCTTTCATCTCAGATTAGTAAGATAGAATATGTACTTTCCCTTGCGAGGGAGGATTCTTTCTCTCAATTTCCTTGATGAAATGAATCTTTCAGAAGGAACCCTTGATTCTAGAATCATTGGAAAAAAAATGTTGTTTCTTTTCAAAAACATTATCACTTTTGAACTGAGCATCCCGTGAGTGGACCCCTTTTTCTTTTGAAGGGTTCATGAGGGACCCCTTTGAAAGCTCTTCCTTCAATTGTTGACTATCTGCATGACTTTCTACCTATCTACCTATGTGCCTTTTTTGATATCTAACATGTTTTTTCTTTGGATTAACATGTTGCTTTGTTGGTGTTCTTGTGAAGTTGCTTTTCAATCAGACTCGACAGAGCCTCTTACATTTGGCTTCCTTCAAGATCGAGCACCTGGGGGGCATCTTCTTCATAATTTTGAGGACTTGTGAAGCGCTTACATCCTACGAGATCTCTTTGTTCAACTCTATAGCTCTGAGTACCTACAAAGCCTTTCATTCACCTTTTGTAGTTTTGTGGATCTACAACGCATTTTTTCAACTCTCCTTGGATCTGAGGACCTGTGGAACCAACTTATTTTCCTATGCTTTTGGGTGGGTCAAATTGAAGTCTACTTCCTTGACGGTTCAGGTATATACTCTCTTTGAACTCTTTAGATCTACTTTACCTTGTATCTGGTAGTACATATGCTCGCTAAAGTGGAGGAAAAATATAATGGAGCAATTTTTCACTCCTCGCAAATTCCCCATTTGCATCCCCTCAACTTAGGAAAATTAAACCTGACGATGTTTTTCCACTTCATCCATTCCATTTCCACCCACTTGGTAGTTGTCTATAGTGTCGGTGGGGGAATTTTTGTCGGGGATGCTAGTGTGGTGCATAGATGTCTACGCAATGTGCTGTCGTCCTAATAGGATTCCCACCTCTTGAATTTTCAAATGTGTTATACTTCTCCATTGGCGATGAAGAGTAACACCCCTACACCCTTGACCAACCTTGAATGGATTTTTTGGGATTCTATTCATCTCAAAACACTCTTTGATTCATTCAATTTGATCTTCTACACATTTCTTGAACTCTACTTGCTGCTACACACTTCATTTTCACAACATTCTCCATTGTTAAAGCTCCAAGGCATTACTCTATTGAATTTCACTCACATTGTTGTGGCAACAGTGGCACTTCTAGGCTTGCGAGTTCACATTTCCCTTCATGTGTTCAAGGGCACCTTGTTTGGGAGGTGATATCCATTTTCATTTAGCATTGTCATTTGATTACGTGGCATATTTGTTGTTACCATTGCTCAGAATTTCTTCCATTTCAATATGCTCTTTATCACATTTCCTATCTCGTGGCTATTTTGGTTGTCCATGGAGGTGGGAACACCGAAATAGGGGTTTGACTACAATAAGCCCTAAAACAACCCCAACTTTTTTCCTCGTTATGTTGTGTGTAGGTAACCATGTTCATGTGGAGCTTGTGAGAGGCTGGACCAATCATGAGTTTGATTTTATACCACCTTTGTACTCTTTTCAACTTCTTCTAAGTTAAAGTATTCTTCTTGCTTTCTCAATAGTTTAGCTCCTTCATGTTTTTTGTTATCATATAAAACTTTGTTCATCAGATTGTAGTTAGTTCTCTTTTAATTCTTAACTATATTACATGTTATATGTTTTTACAGATACCAACGCCCAACTAGGACACCGCACTTTCATTTGTCTTCTACACCAGGGTCCTCTGGTAGAGAGTTGCCTTAGTCACAATTTTGGCTCGAGAATTCTCTCATTTGGTTCCCTAAACCTCACAGGTTTGCAAAAGGATAATGACATATCAGTTGTGCTTCCTTTTCACCCTCCTAAAACATTAAACTTTCCTTAAACAATCCTTAGTGTGAGGTAGATCAAGGTAGTTGATTGTTCTAGACCCTCCTGTGACCTGGGTCCCTGAGTGTTTGATCTCCCTCCTCTACATTTTGGTGAACCTGGTGTGAACCGTTCTAGTTCCATTTGGTAGTGCTAATATACTCTTCCCTCATGTTCTAGGAGTGTTTTGGGTGTGAGTGTTGTAGGGTTCCTAGCGTTGCAACCCAACCTATGACCCCTAGCATGGTGTATTTGGAAGGATTCCTAAGTGTTAGAAATGAAACCTTGAGTAGGTCACTGTCTAATTGTGAAAACCTTGGGGGATCCTACTAGAGTTATGTCTAGTGTGTGTAAAGATTACTTCCTTCTGACATCTACATTTACATTGTAGGATTTGTTGATGAGTGTTAATAGAGATCCATCTCCCTTGTACATTCCTGCACGTATCAATAGGAATACCATAACTGGTGTTCTCATTGACCCTACATGTCAAGTGAATGTCATCATAGAGGAGATCATGTTGATAAACTTTTTACACAAGGATGGATATGATGAGTCTATAAGCACTATACAAACACATAATAGGCTTTCCATCCCAATAATGAACCCAGATTTGTGAAGGATGATTTGTTTTCAAATGAGCAAAAGTCTTGGTTAGAGACCATGAAAGATGAAACAAATGCATTGGTAAAATATGACACATGGGATCTAGTTAACTCAAGTAAATGGAGGAAATCCATTGGGTGCAAATAGGTATTATAAAATAAATTTAGAGTAGATGGTAAGTTGGAGTAAAACAAGGCCTAGCTAGTGACAAAAGGTTATTCCCATGTTGAGGGAGTGGATTTTGGTGTTATTTTTTCTCCCATAAATAAAATATCCTCTATTATATTATTTTTATCTATTGAGGTCACTTTTAATTTATAAGTAGAGAAAATGGAGGTTAAAAGATTTTTTTTTACATGGGGATCTTAATGAAAAATATTTAAGAAATAACATGAAAATTTTGTAATGAAGGGATAGGAAAAAAAATTTGTAGGTTAAAGAGATCTCTCTATGCTTCGAAGCAATCATCGAGAATGTGGTATCAAAAATTAAATGTTTTTGCATTGAATTGTGATTTTATTAAAAGTGAAGAGTATCATTATGTTTATTTTAAATTAATTGATGGTTGACTACTAAGAATTATCCTATATGTTGATGATATGTTGTTCATTGGAAATTATTAGGCAATGATTGTTAGAATTATGGAAAACACGAGCCACACGATCAAACAATGAACAAAGACACCTTCCACGCAAGAAATCTGCAAACAATATATGCTATATTCCTCAACAAGAAAAAGCTACAACAATGAACATCAATAATCTTCAAGGAAACCAAAAGTCCTCAAAGGTTGAGAGATTGAGAGATAAGGGATGATAATACAATGAGGCTTGAGTGCTATAAAGGAGCAACCCTAAATGGTAAAGGGATTAGATCATGACAAGTGTCAACATATCATGCAATGAGACAGAATGATCTAATAATAGCTCTCTATTTAATATAGTAAATCACTCCTAAGTTTAGCTTAAGTGCATGAGCATAAATTAGACTAATATTTAATTAAAGATTAGTTAATTATTAGCTAATGCATGATTACTCTAACACCCCCCCTTAAGATGAAATTAGGGAGTAGCTAAAAACCCTAAAAGAAATGCATGATGGGTCCCGACAAAACAAGGCGTGGTGAGGTACCCATGTACAAACAAAAGATCTCTCACAACTGGAGAAAAGGAGAAAAACCCTATGGGAGAAAACTCCTTTCCAAAAGAGAGAAAGGAAAATGAAGGACTGAAAATCCTCCAAATCAAGGTGATGGACTAAGAAGCCTCCAACCAAAATAATGTCCCAAAAAGAATAACATGTAGAACATCATTGAAGCACGAAGAAGCTATAGACAACTATCGAAAGATGACTGTTATAGTGATAAAATGAAGAACCTCCAAAAATAGGAATGCAAGAGTGTCCATATGGTAAATGATCCACCTCACCAAAATGCATGTAGCCAACCATTGTTGTATGATGCATCTAAAATTACATAGGAACAAGAACTAGATACATAGATCACTCAAATGTGAAACCAAGGAAGCATTAGCACCAATAGTAGAAACCCCCCCATAATGTTGAAAAGGGAGAGCCAAGATAGGTACACTGAAACTATGTGAAACCAAGAAATGCATGTAGGAGAAACAACCTGCAAATAAAAGGGTGTGCAAACTAAGGCACACATGCATGAGGCAAGAATCACTTGGATTCATTGTTAACGTGGAAGGGATACTCACTTCACAAAGGTGTGATGGAAAACCAAAAGCAAACATCAACCCACCTATGACACTTTATATCATAGTGTGAATACAAAAGGCACAACAAGATGTGCAAACTCCCTAAAAAGTATACACTAGAATGGCACTTTATCTCAATGCATCTACAAAAGAGAATATGCATTAAAAGATGACTACAATTCCCAAAAAGGATAGAATACTATAAATACATAAATAACATCCAAAAACAGGTCATCCCCTACAAACAAAAAGTTTCCAAGAGCTGATGTGTCCAAGTAATTCACTAGTGTGTGAAAACATAAAAAATTGAATAAAATATACCTAGAGACAAATCTAGAAAAATTACATGGATGGCTATGAAGAGCTCTAAAAGATCATCCCAACACCATTAGAATCATGAAAAAAGGAGAAACAAGTCAAAAGTTATGAAGTTGGGACTGAAAACAACATCTCTAACTTCAAAAATTTGTAGAATGCACCAATAGTAAAAACAAGTGATGAGACCCACACCACTAGAAATTTAACGAAACCATCTTTCCTACGATATCTCGTTCGCCAAATTTTGATATTGTACACCCAAGTTATAGCCAAAAGAAAAAAACACCTCTTTTAGGGCACAAAGGGTCCTACCCTAGCTGTCATATCGCTAACATCAACAAAATATTCCTTGGTCGTTAAAAAAAAAGGCCTTAGAAAAAAATCGATGAACAAAATATTCTTCATGTGGCCGGAATATTCTCTTTGGGCTGGGCACCGATAAACCTGCCAAAATTTGGTTGTCAAAAAAACTTTTTGTCACCAGAAAAATTTGGGGCTATTGGAAAACTTTGCATCGCTGGAAAAATCAAGTCACTACCGTAAATTCAAAAGGCCACCAAGAAAGGGAGAAAAATTGTCGTTGGATGGTGAAAGCAGTTAGCAAGTAGCAAAAGCCCACAACAAGTCGGCATTAAAGTTGTTAGCAAATGGTAGGGGGGCCGCAGGCTTGCAGAGGCAGGTGCTTATGGGTACCCCCTTCTTAAATGCACCCAAAAAACCAAAATATCTACCCCAACCTTTTTAAAAATGTACTTTTCCATAAATTTTTTTGCTTTTTTTTTTAAACTTTCATGCACAAAAATTCGTACAGGGGTCATACAAACACCTGTACAAAAAAATTTAACTTCGATGCTCCTGAAAACCAAATTAGACAAATTTGTATTCAAAACTCATCCAATCGGCCTTCTGAATGCAAATGTGAGGTTCTTTTCAACTCAAAATCCTCTGAAATTGTAGCTACCCTTCGAAATATGGAAAAAAAGCAACTACTTCAAACCCTTGCAGATCTAACCTCAGGAGTCCAAATCGGGCCAAACAAAAAGAAAATATGACTTTCTTGATAGCTCTGAATCCAATGATGAGGTCTTTTCATGCCAAAATGCACCTAAAAATTCCCACCTCCAAAAATTACAAAAAAAACAATGAAGAATTCAAATATGAAGCCTATAACCCTTGTTGAAGAAAAAATATCATAAATCGAGAAGGGGTTCACTAAATCCACACTCTGATACCATGTTAGAATTGTGAAAAACATGAGCCATAAGATCAAACAACAAACAAAGACACATTCCATGCAAGAGATCTACAAACAATTTATGCAATATTCCTTAACAAAAAAAGCTACAGAATGAACCTCAAGAATCTTCAAGGTAAAAAAAGTCCTCAAAGGTTGAGAGTTTTATCAAAGACATGAAAGCTCAAGAGATAATACAATGAGGGTTGAGTGTTATATAGGAGCAACCCTAAATAAGAAAGGGATTAGATCATGACAAGTGTCAAAATATCATGTAATGAGACAGAATGATCTAATAATAGCTCTCTAGTTAACATAGTAAATCACTCTTAAGTTTAGCTTAAGTGCATGAGAATAAATTAGACTAACAATTAATTAAAGAGCAATTAATTAGTACCTAATGCATGATTACTTTAAAAATGATTAAAGATTTTAAGGGTCATTTATCTAGTACCTTTGATATGAAATATTTAGGGACTACAAAATGTCTTACGTATAGAAATCAACAAAGATCAATTTAACAAAAAAATATGTTTAAGTCAAAATAACTATGTTGACACTATTTTGAAGTGTTTTTTCATGTATGATTATAAACCAATTGGTATTTCCTTTTTAGTTAGCACTAGGCTTTCTCTTAATCAGTACCCTAAAAATAATGAATATTCAGAGATAAATTTCATATGTCAATGTTGTAGTAAGCCTTATGTATGTCATGGTTTGTACAAGACCTAATATCATGCAAGTAGTGGGAATTCTTGGTAGGTTTATAGAAAATCAAGGTAAAGAACATTAGACTTGTGTAAAAAGGGTTTTCAGATATCTACATGGGAATTCTAACCCTTGCATTTTATATTATAGATCTAATGATGTGGGAAAGATGATTAATTTGTAGGGGTTCAATGGTTCATCTTGGATTGATCATCATGATTGTGGGAGGTCCACAAGCGATTATGTCTTTACTTTTTTTAAGGAGCAGTTAGTTGGATGAGTGAATGACAAGATACAATCATGTTGTCCACAATGGAAGCAAATTATATGGCTACAACACATTCTTGTGAAGAGATAGTGTGGCTAAAAAGATTATAGTTAGGTTTTGACTTTAAATGTAAATGGTTGAGGATTGGATGTGGTAGTTAGAGTACCATTTTTTTGGCTAAAAAACCAATGTACCATGCTCGCGCAAAGAATATTTATGTCCAATATCACTTTGTTTGAGAAACGGTTAAGTTTGGCAAAGTCATGTTACAAAAAATGGAAACTTAAGATAATGTCCTGGATTCATCAATAAGCTAGTGAGCATAAAGAAGTTATCTTGGTGCAAGGAGGCCATGGGCCTTGCCTCTCCTAGCACCCAATTCAATTTATTTTTTTCTCCCTATTATGTCATTGTAATGTGAATATTAAGTGCAGGAATGTTAGGATTGGTGATCTTAACCTTGTAATCTTATGACTATGTGTCTTAACTTTAATATTTTGACGCCAATTATTATTTCATGCAACTCCAAGAATCGTGAAAGGGGAACTTGGACATCCCACGCGTGGAGAAATATATTTTGTAATTAAAATGAAAAATGGTTATGATGGTTTAAATAAGTATGATTTCTTGGATAGCTTAGTTCAAATGATCAATTGGGAAAAGGAAGCAAAGCCCTTACTTGAGAGGCAAGAATTAATGAGAAGGAAAAAAAAGGATACAAATTCAATAACATAGGACATAGTAGTGGGAAAGGAAAACATGTGGGATTCTTCAATATAAAAAGAAGCTCAAATGGAGGTCCTAATATAAATTGCTCAAGGAAAGAGTGAATTTTTAGAGCTTGTTCCCCTCTCAACTAAAAAGGTTATAAGTGTGGCAATAAAAATAGAGTGTACTCCAAAACCAACTATGAGGAAATCCAAGATTTGACTTTTCCTAATTGTGGTTTTGATCTAAATAAATTAGGAAGAATTAATCAAAGGGTATTTAGAGGATGTGAAACAAAGAGAGATGTAGTTGATAGAAATCAAAGAATTCTTATCAACTTCAATGAGAAAATCACTCAAATTTATCCAAAAAATGAAGAATATATTGTGAAATATCAAAGGGTTAAATAACCCTCATAAGCATGGTCTATTAAAAATTTGATAATGCAACAAAAACTTGATATTCTAGTTATTCAAGAAACTAAAATGCATGTTGATAGAGTTGTTAGTTTAAAAAGTAGATTTTTGGAAAGACTATAGCATTTAAGGTTTTGATGCTTTGGGAGCATCAGGGGGGATTGTTATCCTTTGGAATCAAATTAAGATAGGAGTTAAAGTAATATTTAAATCCAATCATGTTGCTATTAGGTGTTTTCATAGGGTTGAAAAATACTTTTTTGCTTATCTCAAATATTTATGCTCCTAATTTGAGAGACAAAAAGGGTTCATGACACAAGCTTATAACATTTAGGTAAACATACATGATTGAAAAATGGTTGGTTATGGGATATTTTAAAACTTTTATTTCTATAATAGAAAGGAAGTGAGGTTCTCTCTTTTCTATGGATGGAATGGAGGACCTATCATATTTTATTTCCTCTGTTAAACTTATGAACTTGCCACTTCATAGAACTATTTATACTTGGTCAACTTGGTCAAATATGAGAGTTAGTTCAACTTTCATCAAGTGAAAATGGACCATGCCATATTTTTGAGACATTGATTCCAAATGTATGATTATTATCTTGCTACTTTGCCACAAGTGGGATCCAACCATTTTCCAATTGTAGCTCATGTTATATCGTATGTTAGAAGCAAGGTATTCCTTTCGTATTTGAGAAAATGTGGCTTCAACACCATAACTTGAAGCAAAAGATTTGGGAATGGTGGAAAATCCTTGTTCAAAGTTGTTCAAGGTACTACAATGTATAAGATAGTGTATAAATTGAGTCATATTAAACATGTTATTAAGAAATTGAACAAGGAGTGTTTTCGAAATATCTTCATGCAAAAAGTGGTTTTGGAGAAAAAAATTACTAAAATTACAACATTTCCAACACATTGGCCTAAAGTAAGTTGAATTTTTTTAGAACAAATGTTTTTTGATCGAACCTTATTCAATTATTACTAAGGAAGAAATAGTTTGGTGGTAAAAATCTAGGTTAGTTTGACTAAAATAAGGGAATAGGAATACAAAAAATTATTTGACTACTCTTTGACATAGATCAGTAAATAAAATCAAGAATATTAAGGTCAATAGGCAAGGTTTGATTTTGACATAGATCGGTAAATAAAATCAAGAATATTAAGGTCAATAGGCAAGGTTTGATAAATGAAAACTTAATATGGGAAAAATCAATAAATTTATTCTCTAGATTGTTGACTAATGATAGAATTTCTTCAACTCAGGAAGTGGAGTTTCTAAATGGCATTGCCTCTTTACTTGATAGAAGAGATAATGTTAGTCTTCTCTCTCCTATCACAAAGGATGAAGTAAGATGGGTGATTTTCTCTTTTGAAGGTGACAAAGCCCCAAGGCTAGATGGATTCCCTCATTTCTATTTTAGATTTTTTGGAACATTGTTGCATAAGGATTTAGTTAAAGTGGTATGCAACTATTTTACTCATAGTAAACTCCTTAAGGAGATGAATACTACTTTTTTAGCTCTAATTCTAAAAGGGGGGAAGAATGAGTTTTTTAATTTTAGGACCATTAGTTTATGTAATTTGGTATATAAAGTTATATCTACAACTTTGGCTCTTCATCCAAAAAATATTTTTCCTAAAATAATCTCTCCTCAACATAGTGGGTTTGTATAAAATTAGAAAATTTTGGATTTGATTGTTTTGGTTCATGAGGTGTTGTTGGAATCAAGGGACATTGAGAGGGGGGGTGAATCAATGTTCTACGAAATTTAACAATATTAATCTGATCTCTAAACCACTTACAACATTGAACCAAAGAAGGATGTAAGCACATAAAGTAATCAACCACGACACCATAACACAAGAATTTTTACATGGAAACCTTGTTAGGGGAAAAAACATAGTGGAGGTCAATCCATAATTTGAGTACTCAAATATAAGTGTTTTACAAATGGGGAATGCACATGCATTCAGGCACACTTCCTAGAGCTTATTGCTCAGATACAAAAAGAAGACTCATTGTCTTACAAAGGATTTGAATTACATCCAAAAGATTTGAACTGAGAGAATAGCATCTGCTAATTCCTAATTACAGTTATGGTTAAGCTCATCAATCGCATTTTGACCTACTTGTCTAATTTTGTTCTTTTGCTCTATATGCTTTTATTCGCATCACAAATCCTTTTATGCACAAGTGAAACAGTGCATAATTGCACTACAATCCTTCTGAATTTTGTAACATACATCAACACACTTCGTTCATCTCCCAAAATGATATAATCAATCGCTTATATATATCTGCAACTAAAGATTTAATCGCTACAAGTCGGCTCCAACAAAATATAAAATATTTACAAACTGTCGGCTCAAATCTCAAATGATTTTCAATGTGCATCAACCAAAGTCGGCCACAACATAGTGAGGACCCAAAACGAAATCTTCAAACTTGAAAATACTTCAAACAATTTCTCCTCAAACATCTGCAACACGCCACATTCACTTAGTCGACCTTCTAGCACTATTAAACAAAAAATCAATCAACCGGATCTCCTAACTCGTACACCAATTGATGTGATGACACAAATCCCGAGAATAAGATATTCCATATACCCAATGACCTTCCCTGAGATCCACAACACAAACTGATAAACTAGTAATGCAAATGGATTGATAGATTCAACTTCAGTCGGATACCTTGTTCTTTACTCTATCTCCCGGTATGGACAGATACTGAAGTGCAGACTGAATCAATGACTTAGGTTGCCATCAATGACAACACCAGCAGCCATATGCCAACAGGTGCTTCAATATATGGATGAATAGAAAATATACTTATATTTTGAAACTGGACCTTATGAGCACTAATTATAGGGTTTCTTGGTATTTCCTCATAAAATCCTCTAGAAAGATTTGGATTTAACAAGAAGGCTTCAAACATCATTTTTCATTGTATCTCTTTTGCCAAATTTTTTGGCAATGTTAATGATTCATCAACTAACTTTTGCAAAGCCTCAAGGGGCTTACGGAAATGGGATACTTTATCCCCCTTTTTATTTATTTTTATTTTTTGAAACCTTAGGTAGAACCTCATGTCAACCATTTAATAACAAAGAATAAAAGGTTCCAAACCTACCTCTAATTGTCTAATGTATCGTTGTTGTGGTGCAAGCCACTATGAGGGAAGCTAAAGAAATTAAAAGTATTATTTTAGCGTATGAAGATGTTTAAGAATAGAAAATAATCTTGCCTAAGATCACTATATTATTGCAAAATACTCCTTTGAAGAGGCAAAAAAAAATTTATTAAGATTCTTGAATGCAAGAAAGAGGATCTTCCTTCAATTTACTTTGGCACTTTGTTATTCAAAGATAAAGTTCTTGAGTTATTTTGGTACTAGTTGCTTGAAATATTGTAAAGAAACTTAACAGGATGGAAGAGTTTGTTACTTTTCTTGATTGGAAAAATTCGACTATTGGAAACTACTCTCTAGAATCTGCCAATTTACTATGTCTTTGCTGAAAATTCTTCTCAAATTTATTCAAAAATTGAGCAAATTAAAAAAAAAAATCTATGGTCAAATATCAAATGACCATAATCACATTCCTTTTGTGGCATGTGACCATGTTCGTCAAACAAAAAAGTTAGGGGTGTTTGAATCCATAAGTTTAAATTGTTTAATATGGTTCGTAATGTCAAACTTGCTTGGAAAGTCCAAGAAAAATAGTTAAAATATTAATTGTCAAAAAAAATCTGCAAAAGAAGGGTTAAAACAAATTTGAAGTAGCAATGATCTCCATTTTGGTTTGAATTGGTGGAAAAATATATGCTCCACCAAGGACATCTTAAAGAAACGGTTAAGATGGAAGCTAGGTAAAGGAAAAGATATCAAGTTTTGGGAGCATATTTGGATTTTAGATAAGCTTTTTACTTTTGGGGAGGAATGGGTCCCTTTTAAATCGGTTGTAGATAGCATCTTTGTGAGTATGTTAGAGACTATTTTATGATTACTAACCAATACAAAAAATGGATTTTGTTTAATGAGTTGCTCCTATCCTCAGAAGCTTTGTCTTTAATTCCTAGAAGGCAATTTATTTAGTTGTTATCCATATCTCTCAAGGTGTGGTTGAGGAGTCTCTAGTTTTGGCCACCTCTCCTTCTAGTTACTTCTTTGTTTTGTCATTTTTTTTATTGGATCATTCCAAATTATCCCTTTTGGCCTTTCTTTTGATAACTTAAACTTATTCCTAGAATTAACTCCTTGTAGTGGGTTGTAGTTCAAGATAATTAAAAAATTAATTATTGACAACTTGGTCAAAAGGGGTTTTGTGTTCCCTAATATGTGTTTGTGTGTTTTTTTAAGTTGAAAAAAATTCTCATATTTTCTAGGGTTTCTCCTCTTCTACAATGTGAGGGTTAATTAAATATTGGGTTGCACCCTTCTCTAACCCATTGTTGTTTCTACTTTGACATCTTACCCTTCCTCATTGTTCTTGGGGAATTTATAAGGAGTGAACTAATAGAATTTTCAAAGATAGGAAGACTTATTATGTTAGATTGGCCTCTACGATTTGTACTATCATCAAATAAAATTCTTTGGTTCCTCTTCAATCTAAATCTACAAGATTTAGAAAGCTTTTGTATTTTGAAATTGATAAAAGAATAGCTATCATCTGGGATTTGATACTTGATATTTTAGTTCCTCTCAAAAGCAGTAAGGACATGATGAATTTTAAATGGGTCCCTCTCCCTCCTAACTAGTTTAAATTAAATTTTGATGTGGCATCTAAGGGGAATCCTAGGGGTTCATGACTTAGAGGGTAACATCAATAGTGCTTTTTTGATCAACCTATGTGAACAAACCAATCACTTTGTGGAGGGTAGTGGCTTACAATGGACTAAAATTGGTGAAGGGATTGCATATCTAAAACTACATTATTGAAGATGACTCCAATATTATAAATTGCCTAAGTAAAGGTTGAGCCTAGTTGGACAATCAATAATTTGATCGAAGACTCTTAATATCATTCATTCTTTAAATCAAGTGAAGGTTTAACATACTCTTAGAGAAGATAATTATGTTGTTGATCTAATGGCTAATCAATGGGTTATCATTAGAGTAGATAAACTTTGTATTGGGGAGGATATCCTCTTCAAATTAGTTTACTAGCTAATCAAGACCTTAGCATCACTAATGTTTCTTCACGATGTTTTTTAATGGTGTTCAAACAATCATAAATGGGTATGTATACCCCCACCTTTCTAATCCTTCTAACAGTTGGAAGTTTCTCAACTTAAAACAATCCTATGCGCCTACTTTATTCATTCAATCTAAAATTTTAGGGGACCTAGATTTGGATGTCAAAATGGGAGGAGATTGAAACAGGGTGGAGCCCATCTCTTGTGGAAAATTGAGGTCCAATCACACTATTTGAAGAATTATTGAGGCTAGCAATCTAACCCCATTTCTAGAAAGGATTAATGGCTATGATGTAATTATAATGGTTGAATTTTCTAATTAATAGCAAAACAAGAATGACAACATGTTGGAAATGGACTTGACTATCTCAAAAGAGCTTATTGCAACTGCTATTGGCCTCAAAATTGAAGGTGTGAAGATCTTTAAAGATTGTGTGATGGGAAAGGAGTCGAAAGGTATTTTCCTTAGAAAAGGTGAATCTATCAAGCGTCATTAGTCAAGTTGTGTTCTTAATTCTATTCAAAATACCTAGAATGAGATGGTTGTGGTAATTATGAAATATATTACTCTAGAGGGTCAGCTTACAACTTTGTTCTCATATCATTTTATCCTTTTAAACCATTTTCATGCTCACCACACCTTTGCCTCTCCTTTTTCTTTGGATTTCGCTATGAAGAAATTTATGAGGGGAGTCAAATCTTACCCAATGCATACAAGGCTATTTTTTCTAATTATAAACTATTGGACACTCTAATCCCACTATTAATAGGGTCCCCCATCTAAGAAATGGAAGCAAATTTAGATTGTCTTCCTCAAAATAGGAAGAGAAAAGTATGGATGACAAATTTTTCAATGGTGATCTAGAGAATACTTTTGACAAAACTAAATTATTATGAGGAGAAATGGATGATGATATCAACAAAGAAGCAAGTGAAGGTATTATAGAGGAAAAAATAAAAAACAACAAAGATAAAGCAAAAATGTGGGAAGAGCCAAGTTCCCTACAATCCCCAACTCTTGCCCTCATGCCTATGAGGAGAATCAGGTGCACCAATGTGAAAAGTCCTTGCAAGGTGTTATAAGGATCATTAACCAAATCATAGGGCAACCTTTGAAATTAGTAAAGAAAATAGAAAATCACCATCTATTGTCTAAATCTTTCTTTATGAATGGCCATTTTGGGTCAAAAATATGAGGGAAAGGTCTAAATGACTAAGGAAGAAGATAAGCTTTGCAAGAAATTAACCTTTGAAGAAGATAAGTTGAATTTGAAACATTGGGAAGCTTTGCAAGAAATTAACCCCCTAAAAGTTGAAAAGGAACAACAAAATACTAAGATCCAAAGAAGGAAATAAATGGCATCAAGGATAGTTTGAAGAAGGTGGTTGAAACTAGTAAAACTACTATAAATATAGTATTGACTTCTTGAAATTTTTAGAAGATAAGCTTCAAAGTGATAAGAGAAACACAAGGGGAGGTTTCAAAGTGGCAAAAAGTCTTAAATATCGAATGAGGGGTAACATGACTAAATCAAAAAAAGGGAAAGATGAAATAAATGTCAAGGAATTCCAATTTATGCATGAAGAGCTAGAGGCAACTAATGCTTTGCACAAGCTGTAATTGAACAAAAATATCTTGTTCCACTTGTTCTATTGTTTCCTTTGAGATGTTTTGTTTCATATTGGTCTATTGTTAGTGGTGATATTATCTCCCTTTTTGATGTCTTTGAGTTCATGTTTTTGTTCTTATGGTTTTAGATCATGTTTAATCTCGTTGCAATCTAGGAATGATTTTGTTATTTTTTTCTATGTATGTTGAAATGTTGCTATAACTTTTGATGTACATGTTTTATGGTCCCTTCAAAACCAACTTACCTTAATCAAAACATTTTTGTACTTAATATTATTTTCTAAGAACTTAGAATATCCTTTGCAAGGTGGCATTGAGTGAGAATGCTTAATTTGGCTAATTACGAGACCTTTGGATACTTGTCATAAAGTGGAAGAGATCCCACTTTTTTTGTGGTGTAAGAAGTATCTATGAAATTGTAAAAGGTGTCAAAAAACTATCTTGTTGTGTAATAAGTGGATAGCCTTTTTTAGACATAAGGAGTTGTTATTTTGTCTTCTAGTGGGTAGTTTTCCTCCTCTATTGAAGTTGGAAGCCCAAGCTCATAAGAAAAGGTCTTAAATCTTCTAAAAAGATGCTTGTAACTACCAAACACATGTGATAGAATATCCTATGCCTGTAAACTACTTAGCTCATGGTTTTAGTCCATTGTATTGAAAACCATTTATGGTTTCTTGTATTACTTTTGACTATAAATTGGAGCTTGGAGTAGGAGGAAGAGCAAGTTGTTTGCAAGTTGTAGGAGTAAACAATTACTATAGAAACTTAAAAGGAGAAATTGTACTGTTGCAACTCTTTTGAAGGATTATACAAGCTTTGGATCTCTTTGGATGTGGACTTCTTTCTTGTAAGAGTTTCTCCACATATATCTTGTATTATGGTTTGCATCTTTTTATGGTTATTTCCTTTTCATCTATAATTTATCACTATTTATATATTTGGATGCTTTGATTTTACAACATACTTTCACTTGTAAGTCATATCTTGTTTCTACAACCATTACCTGCTAATATCCTTCATATATTTTAACCCATGCAAAATTTAATTCCACTAAAATAATGTAAACAAGCAAGGTATAAATTTAAAGATAAACCTTTCAGATGTATTTTCTACTAACAATAACAAGAGAAAAGAATGCAATTAATTTAATTCTAGCAAAGGTATGGAAATTAAGAATATATGAAAGTAAACATCTTGTTGTTTTCTCTTCAACCTATTGTTCTTTAATTATGTTTGTTCAACTATAATTAATCTTCTGCAAAATTGGTGAATTATTTGGGCAATACTTCATGATCTAGGGTAGTGAGAAACACCTATGCATATATATTTGTTATATGTAATCAAAGCCTTCAATGTGCAACAAAGATGACTTAATGGTGATTATGGTAGCCAATAAAGTAAAATATTCAAACAAAGTCAAATTGATAGTTTGGTTTCAAAAATTTGTTGCTTGTGAAAGATTTTAATTGACAATAGGATATACCATAGATTAAATATGTTTAGTTTTGTTTTCTTTATTACTCTACAAGCTTTGACTTCTATATGCACTAGTGTTGTAATTGAAATGCCAAACTATAGATAGGTTGCACTAGAGATCCTTTGTCTTAGCTAAGATGTGGTATACAAGGTTAACAACCCTTTTTTCCCATGCCATAAGTGTATTTTATGGGATGTTTTCCAAAAAATTCAAAATTGCTTATAAGCATGACATAGGTTTCAACTGTGGACTTGATAGTCCACTTTAAGAGTAGATCGACCAAAGATTTCTAGTACCTCAAAACAACGAAATTCAAATATTACAATAAAATCAATTAAAAAAATTTAACAACCCAACTTTGCATCTTGAATATGGTAAGCAAGTAGGAAATAGTATAGGTGTGGACTAATTGACATTATATGAAGATAATGATATCAATGTCAAGCATTTAGTCCAAGTGTAGCTTAAAATTGTGTGAAAATAATATTATTAATGTTAAGCCTTGAGGTTGAGTGTAATTCTCTCAAGTCTTAATCTATATGTTTATTTATGGATTGTTATAAACCATATCATTTTAAGTAATCAAGCCTATATAACATTGGTATTTCACCACAATGAAGAGTGAAAAATTGGATGGCTTGCTCTCACTTTATAAATAATAGAAAAATCCTACACTATTGATGGGTCTTACAACATATCACATTCTAAACATTTATATATATTTATTAATGATTAAAGCATCATTAAATTATATTTTTAATATTTATCTTTATCTTTAATTTGATTTTCATGCTTTATATTATGGTTTTCTAATGTTAATAGAGTTAATAATTTTTTTTTGTTCCTTCTTTTCACCTTTTGTTCTTATTAGTTCCTTTTTTAAGTCTATCTTTTTCTCTTTCTTTCTTTTTTTAAATCTTGAATATAATATCTATAACTTAATAATTATATTCAAAATTCATTTCTTTATTTTTATTAATAAAATTATAAATATTTAATTATTTTGTTTAGTAGACAAGTGAAAATAAGATTAGACATTGAAAGTGTATACACCTAAAATTGGTCAAGACATTTAATTAAATAAATACTAGTTATTTAATTAATATTTGACTATGTATTAGCATATTCATAGTTAGCATTTGAGCATATGTAGAATCATCTTAGCTTCATATCATATCATTTACATTGTATAATCTAACACCATTATCCATTCATCATAGTATCCATTATCATTTCCATCATATAGCTTCATGTAGGAACTTAATTGGCTTGCATGTTGAATATTATCTCGTTTCTCAAGTTGGCATTTTAACAACCATAGTACACATAGAAATCTGAGGGCCAAATGGTTTAATAAATCCTTGAGAATAGAGGACAATGAAATGTTCGTAAAGATTTGTTTGACTGCAAAATAGAGTAGTTTATTTCTTTCAAATCTTTGATATAATTTGTTTCATTAAAGTTTGTGTTGATTTACTAACAATTCCCACATTTCACACACACACACACAAAATGGCGCATTGACCCTCTATTCTAGTGCATCTGGACAATATTATAGTGCATCTATGCAAAACTCTAGCGCATTCGTCCTCTATTTTAGTGCATCTGGGCTCTGTTTTAGCACATCCATTAAACGCAAAACCTGAGAGTTAAATTTGTCCCTTGTTTCACAGTTTGAACCAAAAATTCATAATCTTTTTCATTCCAAAATCATTCCTTAGGTACCTTAGAGTCTAAACTTGTTAAGATTGACCTCTACAAGTGGAATTTTCTAACCTAAACCAATATCTAACATCCCAAAGTTCCAAAATCATCAAACTTATCACACCTTTTGATTATTAAGCCTAATTTCAACATCAAAATTTACCATCCTTTCATCACGAAACAAAGCTATATAGTCAAATCAAACTTAGTCTCATTAGAATTTGTCATTCTATTTGACTTAGTTGTAATCCTTGGTACTCTTCCAAACTTAGATCAAAGTTTAGTCAAAACTATAACACTTGTATGCCCGTTCAAACAAGGTTACAAAAACAAAAACTCAAGGAAAAAGGACTTGAAAACAAAACATTGAAGAGCCAAATATTGGAATTCCAACCATTGAAACTCAAGACAGTGAAATGCAAAGCACCATGGCAGAAGCTGAAGAGAATCCTTTCCATGGACTCAACAACACTAAAGGGGAAGAAATAACTGAAGAAGACCTTCAACATGTTGAACAAGATCCAAATTTCCACAAATGCTTAGAAAATATTTTTGAAATAAATGGGGAAAAGTACCTCCTTATGCTAGCTAAACAAGGTGTCAAGTTACCTAGGGATTTTGATGTGAATCAATTGAAAGCACCTCCCAAAGAGCCTAAAAAGAAATAGAACAAGTGATTTCCCTAACTCATCAGATGAAGAACCTTCAACAACAACTTCTTGACATGCAAAGGGGACCATCAAAACATTATTTGATCTAAGAGATTTTTGCATATCCTTTTGATCAAGATATCCATATAATCCCTTTTCCCAAACATTGCAAATTCCCGAAATATGACAAATACAATGGGAAAACATATCCAATTGATCATGTGAGGGAAATTAGAACCATGAGTCTTGAATTTTCTCATGAAGAAACTTATTTGATGAGGTTATTCCCAAGAAGTCTAGTTGGACAATGCCTTGAATGGTTTACAAAACTTGCACCAGCCATCAAAACCTTTGAAGAATTGGTCAACAAATTCATCGCCCAATATTCTTATAACATTCAACATGACATAACAATGAAGGACCTTTGTAACTTGAAATAGAAAAAAGGTGAATTGTTCCTTGTGTTTTTGCAAAAATGGAGAAGTTTGTTCGCAAGATATTTTCATCTCATACCTGAAAAAGAGAAGATGGAAATCTTTATCAATAACCTAAATGATGAGATGATCTACAGGTTGGAATTGCAATGTCCACCCACATTCGAAAAATTGATTGAAAATGGGATTAAAATCGAAGAAGCTTTGGTCAAAAGAGGAGTCATAAAACTTTACAATAACAACAACACATCACACTCCTCTAACAATTACAACAATGACAAACCAAAGTTTTGGCAACGAAACAAGAATGTGGGTAACAACGATGGCATAGCTGAAAACCAAAATGCAAAACCTGTATTCAACTTGACCACAGCTACCACTAAGAGTAATCAGAACAACCCACCCAACAACCAAAACAACAACCAAAATGTCAAACAAAGCAACAATCACGTAATGTTGGATCAAAAACACCATCATATTGAACATCCTCAAATCGTAGAAGGTTCACACCTTTAGGACAATCATCAGAATCAGCATTGAAGGAACTTCTCGAAGCTAAGGTCATAACATTACCAGAGGCAAGAAATTGGGAGCCACAAGTCAAGCCTCCATGGTGGAATGATGCTCATTTTATGACTTTCATTGTAACAAAGGGCACAAAACCAATGACTGCATGCAATTGAAGCACTTGATACAAGACTTAATTGACAACAAGACGATATTTGTAGAAGGACCACAAACAAACAATGATCATGGGGCGTTCAAGAACCCTCTACCCAACTACGAAAGAGGGGAATCTTCTTCAAATATCAAAGGAAAAAACATAAACTATGTCTATGACACCACCATTTTGCATATTGAGGTGGTTGATGATCAAACCCATGACAAATAAGATCTTATTGCAATTGATAACCCAATAAATGATAGCACCATTCAACATGAACAAAACATCATTGCAATAGAAAACCATCACCATGATGTCGACACCACCTCACATCAAATCAATGACCTTATGCCAATAAATTTGATCACCAACATTATTGCAAATAACAATCAAATCAATGTCATCAAAATTAGAGAGAAAAAAGATAATTTACTGATCAATGCAATCACATGAGGACAAGCCAAGGTAACATTGAAAGGAGCTACCCCTTCAACATCCAAAGCAACTACTGCTATCCTTGCAACCCAATATAATATAGTTGATCAATTGCAGAAAATACCCACCCAAATATCCATATTAGAACTTCTCAAAATTTCACCCGCTCATGAGGAAATCTTGGAACAAGCTCTAGTTGCCACCACGATACCAAACAATCTAGAGGTTTGCCAATTCTAGACTATGGTGGGACATTTGACTGCACCACACTGCTTATCATTTTCTAAACACGATGATGTATCAATCACCCATCCACATAATGTTGCCCTCCACATTGAGGTCTTAATCCACAAACACCGCATTTAACATGTTCTAATAGATGGAGGAGTTGGCCTAAATATCTGTACTTTGAAACTTGTCTGTCCACTAGGCTACTCGAAAAATGTTATTGATCCTAGAAGGAAAATCACAATAAAAGCATATGATGACGAGGAGAGATATTCACAAGGGTTGATAGTGCTACCTATTCAAGTGGGACCAGTTGTGAAAGATATAGTATGTCAGGTGTTAGACAAAGAGTTAACTTGCAACATACTCTTGGGAAGACCTTGGATTCACGACATGCAAGAAATGACATCCACATATCACCAACATTTTAAGTTCCCTTTCAATGGGCAGGGAATCACTATTGCAGCTGACTAAAACAACCCCCAATATTGTAACACCCTCAAGACTACCCAAGATGCTTTTGTACTACACAATAGGGAAGCTCCAACTCAGGGTTCATCAAATGATGGGAAAAAACTAAAGGCCTTGTCAAAGTGGGTTGAGAAAAAGGACCAATCAAAGGATAAGGATATTGGTGATGTCAATCCCTCAAGTAAAGAAAGTACATCAAATCCTACTCCACAAAATCAGGAAAGTCAACTCAAGTCCTTATCGAAACAAGTTGCCAAGATCCAATTGAAAGACAAAGGCATGGGGAATACTCATTTCAGAAATCCTTATGTTTATTATAACTTTTATCTTCTCTAAAGTCATATGGGCAGCCATCAACATCTAGACAGCAATCATCACAACCAACCACACTATTTGATGGAACCTTTGTGAGAGCAAGCACATTAATGGATGAGTCAGATGATAAAGAGGTTTTAAACTGGCTATATAAAGATGAAGAATCATCACAAGCATCCGCCTTAAGTGTACAAACAAAGCAGTACGGAAAAGGAAAAACTAGAAATTATGGGATACGAGGGAAAAGGTCCTATCGGTAAAAGGAAATAAGGCATCATAGAACCGATACAACCTATCACAATGCAAGCCAAGGATAAAATAGGATTGGGATATAAAGAAGATTCAAGAGAAGAAATCGGACAACAAATTATTGAAAGAATCCTACAACTACAAGCTAGTGATGATCATGAAACTGATTCAAATGAATATGAGTGAGATTCACTATCTAAAGACTCTTGTCACAATAAGGAAATTTATGTAGTACAAAAATATACACCCATACGTGAGGAGGGTCAAAGTTCAGGTTACAGACCGCTTGAAATAGGATCACAACATATTGATGACTTCAGCCAAGACGACCAAACTCAGAGCGAAATGGATAATTTGGAGGAGAGTTACCTTATAGACATTGACTTCGCTATTGGACAATTTGAAGACATTACCATTGGGACCCTTACTACATCTAACCTTAATTAATCCAATGATCCCTTACCCCTAGTACATCCTGAACTCATAGATTGGGATCAAACTGGGTCCTTTGATATCCCCATCTTTTCAAATGATGAGGCCATTGTCAACTTCCTCTGTTTCACCAATCCCAAGACAGATTCCACCATTGAACATCGTAACGAAGATTCCAACCAAGAGAGTGTCAAGTCTTCCAACTGCAAAATGAATAATAAAGGAAATAGATCTTATGGTGAAAACTATTCAATTGCAGTATTAGATCTAGAAAAAGTAAAAATAAACAGTGTATCCAACGGCGAAAACCTCCCTAAGGCGCTAAAGGATGGAAGATTTGACACACTCCCCAAGCATTTTCAGAAACAATCTAAAGTATTGATTGAACCTACTCAATCTATCAATATCGGAAATGAAGAAATAGTAAAGACTGCCCATCTAGCAGAATCTTTGACAGATCAAGAAAAACCAAACTTCATTAAATTCTTCATAGAAAGACAAGTCAATTTTGTCTGGTCATATGTTGACATGCCAGGGATTGATCTAGAACTCGTCATGCATCATTTATCATTACCAGTTGGGGTAAAACCAGTAAAGCAAAAGTTAAGGAAAATGCATCCACATATTTCCATATTAGTAAAGGAAAAATTGAAGAAGTTATTGGATGTTGGGTTCATTAGACCAATTGACTATGTCGAATGGATATCAAACATTGTGCTTGTTTCAAAACCAGACAAGAGCATAAAGATATGCACAGATTTCAAGGATCTCAACAAGGCTTTCCCAAAAGATGACTTTCCCCTACCCAACATTGACATCATTGTGGACCTAACAATAGGGCATGGCATATTGTCACTCATGGATGGTTTTTCTAGCTATAATCAAATCAAAATTGCACCCCAAGATCAAGATAAGACAACCTTCATATGTTTGTGGGGAACCTTTTGTTGAAATGTCATGTCATTTGGGTTGAAGAACATAGGAGAAACTTATCAACACGTTATGATGACAATCTTTCATAATATGATGCAAACCTACATGGAAGACTATGTGGATGATCTGTTAGCCAAATCATACACCAAAGAAGGACACCTAGAGATCTTGGATAAAATATTCACCAGACTGGAAAAGTTCAATGTACGACTAAACCCAAAGAAATGTGTGTTTGAGGTGACTTCATCCAAACTCTTGGGATATATAGTTTCAAAAAGCAACATTGAGGTAGATCCTGCAAAAGTCAAAGCCATCATGGAAATGTTGCCACCCAAGAACATCAGTTAGTTATGATCTTTGCAAGGGAGATTCCAATCAATCCGAAGACTTATGTCACAACTGATAGGCAAGACCCATCCTTTTACTCACTTGCTACACAAAAATGTATCTTTTTGATGGGATGAGAAAAGCGAAGGGGCCTTCAACCAATTAAAACAATATCTAATGAGTCCACCTATCTTAATACCACCAGCAGAAGGAAAACCACTTTTATTAGACATAGCAACAATTGAGATATCATTGGGATCCTTGCTATCATAGGAGGATTCAACAAGAAAAGAAAGGGAAATTTATTATATCAATGGAACCTTAAATGGCTACGAGATCAATTACACCTTCATTGAAAAGGCTTACTTGGAACTAGTGTTCACTACCCAACAATTATGACACTACATGCTAACTCATACCATCAAGTTAATAGCCAACATAGATCCACTGAAATACCTTCTTAGCAAAGCTAATCTAATTGGAAGACTAGCTAAGTGGGTCATGATGTTGAGTGAATTTGACATCCAATATGTCGATAGGAAGGCAATCAAAGGACAAGCAATTGTAGATCAGTTAGTTGAAGCACCATTACCAAACAATCATCCAATGAACATTGAATTTTAAATGTTGATGTCCAAACGGTATACACACAACAATGGGTCTTGTACTTTGATGGTTCTTATACACAACATGGATTAGGAGTCAGAATCTTGTTTATTTCACCACAAGGACATACCATTCCCACATCTTATAGATTGATGTTTCCTTGCACCAACAACACAGTTGAATACAAAGCCTTGATCATTAGAATCAAAGTAGCAGTCAAGTGGAAGATCATAGAGTTACATATCTATGGAGATTCACAACTGGTCATTAGTCAGGTAAATGATGATTATCAAACAAAGAATGACAAGTTGATGCCTTATAAAAGAATGGTTGATGACTTCAAAAAGTACTTTGTGGAAATAAAATTTGAACAAATTCCTAGAAGCGACAACAAAGCCACTAATGCCATGGCGACCACTGCTTCTCTCTTGCAGCTTTTGAAGAAACAAGCCCATTACAAGTTTATGGTGGAACAATTGTTCAACCCATCCTATGACAACCCTAAATCCCAAGTCATCTACCATCTAGCTGAGGCTAACACTTCCATCTACGGGAAAATTTATACCTACCTAAAAGACAATACCCTCCCTCCCGACTTATCCTGAAATCAAAAACGAAACTTCATTCGTCAATTCGCCTGACATACTCTTATTGTGGATGTCCTTTATCGACGAGGTCTTGATGGAACTCTCCTCTGATGTCTAGAATGTGACAAGACTGAAACGGATTTATGGGAGGTTCATTAAGGTGTTTGTGGAACTCATTCGAGTGGTTTAACCTTAGCTAAGAAACTCCTCCGTTTGGGATATTACTGGTTGACTATGGAGAGGGATTCTTTTCAATTCATCAAGAAATGCCAAAAGTATCAAATTCATGGCAATCTCATCCATGCACCAACACAAGAACTTCAACCTTTTGCATCAACATAGCCCTTTTTTCAGTGGGGACTGGATCTCATAGGGAATATTCATCCATCTTCATCCAATGGACACAAGTTTATCATCACAACCATAGAATAGTTCAATAAGTGGATTGAAACGGTTCCCCTAACCACCATCATAGGAAAAAAAATATCATCATTCATCTAGATCTACATCTATAGGTATAGCATCCCTCAATCCATCGTCACTAACAACAACATACCTTTCAAAACTCAAGATGTTGAAGAACTTTGTGAGAGGTTTCACATCCAGCATCGGTTTTCGACACCATACTATCCCCAAGGAAACGGCCAAGCAGAGGCCTCAAACAAGACTATCTTAAAGATCTTGAAGAAAACTGTCAACGAGGTTGGACACGATTGACATGTTCAAATGAACCCTACTTTATAGGCTTACGGAACTAGTATCCGCACCCCAACAGGAGCAAACACCATATGCCCTAGTCTATGGATCAGAGGCCATTCTACCTATTGAGATTGAACTACCATCACTTTGGATGTCACTAAAAGGGATCATTTCATATGAGGATTACAGAGTGTCTAGGTTATAGGAATTGGAACTATTGGATGAGCATCGTCAACAGGCAGTGGACCATTTGAAAGCATACCAACAGAGGATATCCAGAAGTTACAATCACAGAGTCAAGCCTAGAACATTTCAGGTGGGTGATTTAGTCTTGAAAGAGAACCCCCGTAACCAACAAGATGGAGAGAAGAAGGGAAAATTTGAACCCAACTAGCTAGGTCCCTTTGTTATTGTGTTAGTCTTCGGTTCATGAGCATATCAGTTGTCCACACTGGAAGGGGATTTGTTTGATGAACCCCTTAATAGCTTGCATCTCAAAAGGTTCTACACCTAAATCATCCAGTATATCGTTAAGAGTCCTAAAAAATAATAAAAATATCAGAAAATGTCTTGAAAAAATGGTTGCCTTGATGAAAACCTAGCAAACAAGTATCTTGGTAACAAAAAAAATAAAAAAGATCAAAAATCCAAAAAAATAAGAAAAAATAGAAAAAATCTAAAATCTAAAAAAGTGCAATAAAAACTAGTGAAAACCTAGCAATAGGCACTATTTGTGATAGACTAGTTTTTCCATCTATTTGAGCATGTTGGCCATTCACTTTCTCCATCCATCTGTCTATCATCAGAAAGCTTCATGAACATATGTTGGCATTGCGATCGTGCCTGACCTTAGACTGGGGGAAAAATCCTGAACTCACTGGGGGCAATAAACTTTGAGCTTGAACTAACAGACAAATAGCAATAGTACAACACACCCAAACAATGATCATAGTGCAACTCAACATTGAACATCAATCATACAAACATGAACACATCAACCATCCATATCAAATAGACAAATCAATCAAACAAAAAGCACACTTCAAATGGATGATTGTTCTTCTGAATCTTGGATTTATCACTGTGGCATGAATGTTCAACTGTTGAACTTTTATTTTTGTTATCATATCTCTAAAGCACCTCGATGATGTATTGAACTAGAGGAGCTAGGAAGGAGTGTCATTTTTCTTTGTATGTTGTCTGTGAGTTGATCATTATTATTGTGCAAAATTGTCACAGAATGTGCTCTACAAAGTATCACTAATGGAATTCCAAATTTGCATAGAAAAACAGTTAACTCTTGTCTGTTTACGCAAGCAATACTCAAGTCATCTTGGTTTAATTATACTTAGATGCTTGTGTTAACTTGCACTATCAAACATTATGAAAGTAGTACTCATATCATCATGGTCTAAATATGCCATCCATGCTTGTACTCACTTTCAACATTTTAAAGGCCCAATGATGATAAAAAGAATGACAAATTGGTTGTTACAAATGACAAATTTTGAATGTGAGATTTGCATGGTTAGAGGAGATTGCATCCATGTTAGCCTGCATCTGTATACATAGGGTTTCCAAGGCTAAAACAATTTCACAAGGATGTTATCTCTATTATCAATGGATTGAGTACACTTGACATTAACCAAAAACACATCATTCTCATATAGTTGCACATCATTTACATCAATTAGAAAACATTCTCCTCTAATTTCACATCAATTGCATCATCATTTGCATACATTAGAAAACATTATCACATCATTCATCCATCCATGCATCACATCATAATATTTGCATCAAAAAACACAAAAAGACATGTGTTACATCTCATTTACATAATCAAAATCATTTCATAAATTTGCATTAAGAAAGTGGTTCACTAAGCTTAAATGAGAGTCTCTCCAGATTTCCAAGAAATTTGGGAAATATGTCAAGTTTTTTGAAGCTTAACTTAACAAATAATCAACAGATGGCAACCTTCCCACAACTCTTGGAAGTTGGATAGATTCACTCATTTAAGCTTAAGACCCTAGAAGTTTTGAAGTCTTGCAAAATCAGTTAATTACAATCATTTGCATCACATAACACATATCCTCCATATATCATTTGCATCACATCATCACAATTCATCTTACGTATTATAACACCTCATCCATATATCATCCCATTATCATCACATCCATACATAATCAATATGCACATCACACATCATTTGCATAATCAAAATCCATCTCACATAGCATAGGCCTGAATCCATAACGCATATAGAATCATTAATCATATCATCATTGCATACATTCTACAATCACCACATAAACATCAGCATTGCATAATCATCATAATCAACATCATAATCACATAGAATCACATTTTCATACATCACTCATCCATTCATTACATCATTTATTTGCATGAGAAAAGTACAAAAACATCACATACATTTCATCACATTGGCATAATAGGATCCATCACACGCATCATATAGGCATCATTCATAAAACATCATAGAATCATAACACATTATCATCATTTGCATCTATAGCATATCATATCATCAGAACATCACATAGCATAAATAAGGGAAATTAAATGCATCCATCATAATCATCATGATCATCATCATAACATAGAAATTAAATGCATCCATCCATCATATAACACATATCATAATCATCGCCGCATATCATATAACCTCAAAATCATAGTGTCAAAGTATATAAGGAGATCCAAAGGTATAAAGAGATACATCAATATCAAAAATGGCACTGTATCCTAAGTTTGAAAACAAGAGGTACATCATCAA
This sequence comes from Sequoia sempervirens, assembly GCA_007258455.2. Lineage (NCBI taxonomy): Eukaryota > Viridiplantae > Streptophyta > Pinopsida > Cupressales > Cupressaceae > Sequoia > Sequoia sempervirens. The sequence continues at coordinate 318,132,785 of VDFB02058242.1, read as the reverse complement.
TGTCTCATATACATTAGTGTATACATTGTCCAAAGTACCTCAAAAAACCATAAATTGGAGCTATGTCATGCTCCCCTCAGACAGTGTTGGCATATGACCTGTATCCCCCACTTGATAGACCTACCCCAGGATCTTGTTGATCTCCAGGTAGTGGCTGCGTGACACCCATGCTAACAGTATGAGATCAAGACCTACCAGACTGAGATTGTGCAAAGCTCTCTTGCCACTCTAGAGGAACTACCTCATGATATATCCCTTGGTAAAACTCAACCTCCTAGGCACTGCGGCATATCTCTCTAAAATAATATGAAACTCTGACAACCACTGTAGCATGTTGTAGTCTCTCAGTGATACCCTCAATCTGCTATGCCCGCTGCCTAAAGGTGTCTCTCTCCACAGTCAACGTGGCAATCTACCCCTGCACCTGTCCCTATCCCTACACCTAGGCCTATATCTATGCTAGTTGGGCCTACACCTGTTGCCTAGCAGTATCCCTCTTAGTTGTCAAAGTCTACACCTGCCCCTGTACCTTCTCTAACTATCCCTGCAATGTTTGAACCTACACCTGTAATGCAATAATTTGCATTTGCTACTGCTTTGATGGCAGTCTAATCTGTACCCGCTGTTGTGATGGGGCTACCAATGATCGCCTCTTGTGAGGCACTCTCATCTCTCTAATGTTTGAACCTGGCCCTCCTCCACCCCCCTCACCTCCATCATCTCCCCCATCACTCTCCTCATCATCACTGTCATTGTTGCTCTCCTCCTTCTCTGCCTCCTCTCTCTGTCGTCACTGCCCATGCCCTACAACTGCCTCCTCCTCTAGCAATGGTGTCGGCTCATCTAGAATGGTGATTCGTGGGAAGGGATGCAGAAACATATACTAAGCATAATCCTCTAATATCGGAACATCGGTAATATTTGGATGAACATCCCAAGGAATGGCTTGTAAACCCTAAAATGTTGTACGGCTGCATCATAAAATAAATTAGGCCCCCACTCAGTTGAATATGTCTGTCATCGAGCATAATGTCACTCCTTGCAGCATACCCTGAACCCTACCATACTGTCTCAATACCTGCAACAGGAAAAATCTCTCAACATTTGACAAACCGGGTCTGCCCAATCAAGAACAGGGACTGACATAAATAAGGCATCTCCATGTCATCCTAGGGCTATTGCTCACAATCCAGATAGGGTCTCCATACCACCGACTCTAGATCATCCAAGGTCCTCCTCCAATACTCAAGTTTTCCCAACATAGGTTGAGCAAGTCGACCAGCATAAATATGAACATATGGCCTCATGGTCGGGCACTGCCTCTCCCCAACTGGTCGTGAAACTGCTATATGCTCTCAAGCCCAGACCTAGAGTGTGACCCCCGCTAATAAACTCGCCCCTCAATGATAGACAACCTAGTGCAGATCATGGTAAAGATGGGCTAGCATACAACATCCCCACACATATTTGGTGCCTTGTGCAATCATACTCTCCAAGATCCTGCCCTATCCAACTGAGAGTCCCTTTGACCTATGGTCAGGACAAAGGAACCCTTCAATGAAACCAGCGAACACAGACGGTAACGTGGCATATGCATTGAGCATGTCCCTCCACAGAATCTCATAACCGCATTTATGGTCATCTTGAAATACCCAGCGCAGTGCATTAGTCCCCCCTGCTCATGTTCATCATATATAATAAGCTCTCCAACCACCAAAATCCGTAGAATCCGATATACATCCTTAGGAGTCGCCGTGATCTCACCAGTGGGCAAATGGAAGGTGTTATGCTCACTGTGCCATCTCTCCACTAAAGTTGTCAGTAAACCCCTGTTCACCCTAATCTGGGGCATAGCGATGAAAGATGACAACCCACATCACGCAATAATAGTTGTCTCAGGTTGTGTCAGATGACGAATCAAGTCCCACGTCCTTGGAAAGTGCTCTTTGATCTTTAAACTTGTCAAAGCCTCATATCATCACAAAATCTCAAATTAGTCTATCAATCAATCAATCAACCTCGCCTATCATGAGGTTCGATCAATCAATCAACCTCACCTATCATGAGATTCAATCAATCAATCAACCTCGTCTATCATGAAGTTCATCAAATCAATCACATCAACCTCGCCTATCATGAGGTTCATCAAATCAATTAAATCAACCTCGCCTATCATGAGGTTTATCAATCAATCAACTCAACCTCGCCTATCATGAGGTTTATCAAATCAATCAACCTATAATTGATCATCGCCTATCATGAGGTCAATTATCATCATCCTATCATTGAATTTTACCTATCATGAGATCAATGGACATCTAACCTATCAACATCATCAATCATCATCAACACAAAGGCTGACATGATAAAAACATCATCAAAATCAAGGAGTCTCAACAAGAACATCCTCAAATTTCTCCAATGCGCTAAAACAGTGCTTCTATGCGTTGAAAGACTCGATGCGCTAGAGAAATCCATCAATGCACTAAAACAAACCTTCAATGCGCCAAACTACTCTATGCGTCAGAACAGGGCCTCAATGCGCCAAAGTATTCTATGTGCTACTTTGGTCTCTCTGTGCACTAATCTAATTGTCCTAAGCACTAATCTAACCTATGCGCTATTTCAGTGCGCTTCTATGCGCTAATTCAAACAGCCTATGCGCTACATCATTTAATGTGCTAGTTCATCTATCCTATACTCTACATCGCTAGACCTATGTGCTAATGTGTCCTATGTGCTAGAACAATCGTTCTATGCGCTACTTTGGTCTTCCTATGCGCTCAAACATTTCAAAATCCGAATTTAAACAAGAAAAAGCGAGAAAACAAAATGCACAAAATATGAGGCAATTTTCGGGGTACTCACTGGAGGTCCATACGCTGTTGGGCAGTTGTGCCGCCTAACTCGCTCGAACCGGTGCGTGTGGTAGGGGATCACCATTCTGCTCCAAATTTGCACAAGTCACTCTCACTCACAAGTTTTCAAATTGCAAAATGCTCAAATGAACTTTCTAATCAACTTTTTAACCTTTTAAGGTTAATTAAGTGGCATTTTATGGGGTTGTTTTATTTTTATTTTTCAAATGGGTCTTAATTAATCAGATCATCACCTGCTAGCTTATATATCATTTTTTGATAGATAAATCATGTCTGAAACATAAAATTTTAAGATCATCATCAAATCATCAAAAAATTCAAAAAATTCAAAAAATCCAAAATTGACCAATTTATCTCCCAAGGGGGTATATTTCTGTCATCACCTAAAAATCAACGTTTGGGGCATCGAAAAAGAAATGGTATCGGTATCAAATTTTTCTTTGAAGCAAACTGTAAACACATTACTTCAAAGAGACACAAAATATATACACCTAAAATTAGTCAAGACATTTAATTAATTAAATACTAGTAGTTATTTAATTAATATTCGACTACGTATAAATAAATTAGTTCACCCTTTTTCTAATTCCCCAAATCTAAAATCATTTTCTTCTAATTTAATTAAATAAACGAATTTCCATAAGTTTGTTTTATTTAATTAAGTCTTATTAATCCTATATTAGGAATTCAAACACATGTTTACAACTTTTCATGCCACCTCACCAAGGTCACATAAAATTAAATAATTCTAATTTTATGACTTATTCTTCACACACTTCTTCAACAAACTTTCAAGCACATGGTTTTTTTTTCACACTCGATTCCTCCATCCATTTAGCATGTTGTATTTGGTCATGGTCAAAAGATTCCTCCCTCTATTTGGCATGGTGTCTTTGGTCAAAAAGACACCTTCTTAATTCTCTTCATTTCCACCGTTCATCCCTCTTGTTTGAATCTAGACCGTCAATCATTGTCACTTCACAAGATGCTTAAAAAGGCCTATAAATACAACCATTTTCCATTGTATTTTGCATCCACATTTGAGTACAGTTATTATGCAATAATATCGTTTGAGCATTGGAACATTTTGGAGTCTAATAGTTACATTTCATATCATGCTTTGTTTCATAGTTACATCTTAAAATCACACTTTGCTTCATAATTGCATTTTATGTCATCATTTGCATCATAGTTGCATTTTACATTAGCATATTCATAGTTAGCATTTGAACATATGTAAAATCATCTTAACTTCATATTATATCATTTATATTGTATAATCTAACACCATTATTCATTCATCATAGTATTCATTATCATTTTTATCATATAGTTTCATGCAGGAACTTAATTGGCTTGCATGTTGAATATTATCTCGTTTCTCAAGTTGACATTTTAACAACGATAGTGCACATAGAAATCTGAGGGTCACATGATTTAATAAATCCTTAAGAATAGAGGACAATGAAACGTTCTTAAAGATTTGTTTGACTGCAAAATAGAGTAATTTATTTGTTTCAAATCTTTAATATAATTCATTTTATTAAGATTAGTATTGATTTACTAACAATTCTCACATTTCACACACACAGATGTGTCTCATGTATATTTATATATTAAACAAAATATTTTTAATAAAATAAACTAATTGTAACTCATAATTTAAAATAGTTTTACAATAAAATAAATTATTTCTTAATTTAAAATATTTTTACGATAAAATAAGTCAAAGTACAATAATAAGCTAAATTGGGTATCCGATGATAAGCTAAACAAGTGAGATATCTTTCACAAAAATTTATCTAAAATAGATATACAAGTAATATTTTAATGCCAACGTTTTAATCTTGTCATCGTAATTTAGGATATACAAATTTTTAGTTTTGTCAGAACTATCTCTATCCAAAGACTCCAAAGACGCCTTTCAGATGAAGCTATTCTTAGCCTCCCTGTAAATGGTGTAAGTATGGAAACATCCAGCGCTGATCACGGAAATCCCAGATTCTCCGGATGATCTCATCGCAGACGGAAAGAGTCCTCTTCTTAGAAATTTTGTTCTGCTGTTTCTATTTCCTGTAGACGTTTCTATTCCTTCTCTCTGTAAATATTATTATTTAAAATCCCTTTACCCAATGTTCTGGGCAGGGAGAATACACAGAATAGTTTAGTCTTTGCATGGTATCAGAGCAACGATCCTCTGCGTTGCTATTTGCCCATCTCCCCTCCCCTCTGCGTTGCCCTTGCATTCCTCTGTTCTTCTCGGATCTCACCCTGCAGTCTTGAATCTCCGTCATGGCTGACTCTACCACCAGTGCCGCCCACACACCCACCTCCCCACGCTCCCCACACTCCTCTGCTCTCCAACCGGTTCCCCTTCACCACGCGATCTCTATCAAACTGGATCGGGAAAACTATCTTCTCTGGCGCACGCAGTTTCTCCCGCTTCTCCAAGGCTATGACCTGGAAGGCTACGTTGATGGGACCATTACTTGTCCCCCTCGTACTCTCTCTCCGACAGATCCGACGCCGAATCCTGCCTATCTTACCTGGCGCAAGCAGGACAAGATCCTTCTTGGATGGTTACTCTCTGCCCTTGCTCCTGACACTCTGGCGACTATTGTTGGCCTTGATACCTCGCGTGTTGTTTGGCTTGCTCTAGAGAAGCGCTTTGCTTCCCATTCCAAAGCACAACTCATGCAACTTCGTCGCGACCTCCAGACCATCCGTAAGGGAGCTCTCTCCATGGCTGACTACCTCCAGCGTGCCAAACAATTGGCCGACACCCTTGCAGCTTCAGGACAAACAGTGTGCGATTCGGATCTGTAGCAGATTATCTTGAGCGGTCTCGAGTCCGCCTATGATGCTGTCGTCACTTCTTTGACAGCGACGCTTAACACTATTGATATGGATGATTTTCAAGCCCATTTGCTCGCCTTTGAGATGCGCATTGATGCCCAACAGGCCCTCCTTCAGCAGCACCCGGTGGCCAATGCCGCCACCCGTAATCGTGCTCCCAATCCTCCTCAGCACAATAATCGCGGAAGGAACCACAATAATCGAGGTCGTGGGAACACCTATCGTGGTCAACGTCCTCCACCGATGCCTATTCAGGCAACAGGACCATGCCAGTTTTGTGGACGTAAGAACCACACAGCCAACACTTGTTGGTTCAGATTTGATAAAACCTATCAGGAGATGCCCCAATCGGCTGCCCCCCCCCCCTCTGCATACATGGTAGCACCCTATCCATATCATCACTATGGCGTCCCTCATCAGCAGTCTTCTTCCTATGCGCCGTCTCAGATCTCAGTCGATCCTACCTGGTATCCTGATAGTGGAGCTACTAATCATGTCACCCCGGACTTGAGTAACCTACAGATTCACCATGAGTATGATGGTCCTGACAAGCTTCGCGTTGGTAATGGCTCTAAACTCTCTATTTCTCACATTGGTAGATCACAAATTTCTCATTCCTCACGTTTATTTCATCTCAATGATATTTTGCATGTCCCTAATGTCACGGCTAACCTTCTCTCTGTTTCAAAATTTGCCTCTGACAATGACGTCTTTTTTGAATTTCATCCACACTTTTTCCTTGTAAAGGATCGGCGCACGGGGCTGGTAGTTCTTCGCGGGCAGCATAAGGATGGTCTCTATCGCCTCTCTTCGAGTGTTTCTCCACCCTCTCAGACCCCTTCTACAGCCTTTGTTGGTGAACGAACTTCTCTTGAGAGATGGCATCAGCGTTTAGGTCACCCTATGCCACGAACTATTCGGCATATTGTCGGAGTCGAGTCGCTTCCTGTTAGTCAAAATAAATTGGGTCTTTGTAGTCCCTGTCAAGTCAGTAAGAGTCACCAATTGTCATTTCCTTTTAGTTCTACTATTTGTACGCATCCTTTGGAATTAATTGTTTCCGATATTTGGGGTCCTTCTCCCTATGTCTCTTATGATGGATTTCATTTTTATTTAATTTTTGTGGATATCTACAGTAGATATACATGGCTCTTTCCATTATCTCATAAATCTGACGCTCTACCTACATTCATTAATTTCAAGACTAAAATTGAGAATCTACTTGGCCATAAAATCAAAACCTTCCAATCCGACAATGGGGGGGAATTTATTAAATTTAAACCCTTTTTGGCCTCCTAGGGCATCACACAACATTTTTCCTGTCCCTACACTCCCCAACAAAATGGTTTAGCCGAGCGCCGACACAAGCACATTGTGGACACTGGCCTTACCCTCCTTCATACGGCTTATGTTCCCTTCATCTATTGGACTGATGCTTTCCTCACGGCCTGTTACTTGGTGAACAGGTTGCCCACCCCCATCCTCAACAGTTGGTCCCCCCTTCAGTGTCTGTTTAACCCGGGTCCTGACTATCATGCGATGTGTGTCTTTGGGTGCCTCTGTTTTCCCTACCTTCGTCCCTACAGCTCTAATAAGATGGACTCACGTTCTCTCCCTTGTGTCTTCTTGGGTTACAGTTTGGTTCACAAAGGCTATAAATGTCTCCATCTTCCCACCAACAGAATATATATCTCTCGGCATGTTGTGTTTGATGAAGGGACCTATCCCTTTGCTGCTCGCCAGAACGCACCATCACTGGGCTCGATCTCTGCACCATCCCTTGTATCCACTCTCCCACTTTATCACTCACCTGCATCTAGTGTGTCTTCACCTCCCTTGCAAGGACCTCACCATGGTCTCTCTATCCCCCTAGATGCCTCACCTTCTTCTCGTCATGACCCCTCTACCCGCGTTGAGTCTGCTCCCCCCACTTCAGTGTTTTCGGCCCCACCATCTCCTAGCCGTGACCCCCCTTCCTCCCCTTTGCCATTACCTTCGCCAAGCTCGATGGTTCCTCCTACGAATGTGCATCCAATGGTCACAAGGTCCAAACATGGCATTTTTCGGCCCAAGGCATACAGTGCTACTAAGCACCCCTTATCTCCTGATGATATTGATGAGCCCACATGTTTTTCCCAAGCCAAAGTGGACCCACAGTGGCGCTTGGCTATGGATAATGAAATTAATGCTCTTCTCCAGAATGGGACGTGGAGCCTAGTCCCACCCAAGCCCCACTTAAATGTTGTTGGGTGCAAATGGGTTTTTAAATTGAAAAAGAAAGCAGATGGCTCAATTGATTGCTACAAAGCATGACTAGTTTCCAAGGGGTTCAATCAGTAGCAAGGAATTGACTATGGTGAGACTTTCAGTCTTGTGGTCAAGCCCTGCACCATTCATACAGTTCTCACTATTGCACTCTCTATGGGTTGGCCCCTTCACCAACTCGATGTGCAAAATGCTTTCCTCCATGGTGTCCTTGAGGAGGAGGTTTACATGAAGCAACCACCTGGCTACATTGATCCCCAGTTTCCTACTCATGTGTGTCGACTCCACAAGTCTCTCTATGGTCTCAAACAAGCTCCATGGGCCTGGTACCACCGCCTGAGCACCTTTCTCCAATAGGTTGGGTTTGTGGGTTCCAAAGCTGACACTTCGCTATTCATTAAGCGAACTGCCCACTCCACAGTTTTTATGCTTGTTTATGTCGACGATATTATCATTACTGGATCTACAGTGGACTGTGTGCAGGCTTTGATATCTCAACTTCAGTCCGCTTTTGCCATAAAGGACTTGGGCTCTCTCCATTATTTTTTGGGCATTGAAGCTCTTTCAACTCCTACAGGGCTTCTCCTATCTCAAAGGAAGTATACACTTGATCTTCTCAAGAAGACAAAGATGGACGGTGCAAAACCGGTTCGCACTCCTATTTGCAGCCAAGAAAAGTTGTCTAAATTCACCGGCTCCGCCTTCAGCGATCCAACTCTATACAGGAGTGTTGTCGATGCTCTTCAGTAGCTCACCCTTACGAGACCCGATATTGCTTTCGCCGTCAATAAGGTCTGTCAGTTTATGCAGCAGCCCACTGATGATCATTGGAACGCTGTCAAGCGTATCCTGCGGTACCTAAAGGAAACTCTCTCTTATGGACTGCAACTTAGCAAGTCTACCCCTCTCACTCTTACTGCCTTTTCTGACTCAGATTGGGCTGGCTGCCCCGATGACCGCCGTTCTACTAGCGGTTACTGCATCTTCCTTGGCCCAAATCTGATTTCATGGAGTGCTCAAAAATAAAAGACCGTCTCAAGGTCTAGTACTGAAGCTGAATATAGAGGAGTTGCCATAGCCACTGTTGAGCTAATTTGGATTCAATCCCTCCTCTCTGAACTTGGATATTCTCCCACTGCTTCCCCTGTTCTATGGTGTGACAATCTTGGTGCTACGTATCTCACAGCTAATCTAGTCTTTCATGCACGGACTAAGCACATTGAGATTGATTATCATTTTGTTCGTGAGAAAGTTGCTAACAAAGGTCTTGTTGTCCGATTCATCTCTACAAAAGATCAGGTTGCAGATGTCTTCACTAAGGGGTTGAGCTCTGCTCGATTTGCTTTACTTCGGGACAAGTTGACCGTACGAACACAGCTCAATTTCTTGAGTATGGAAAACATCCTGTGGCCGATCCGCGAAATCCTAGATTCTCAGGATGATCTCATCCACCCAGTGAGAGAGAAAGGAGTCTTCCTCTTTAGAAACTCTGTTCTTACTTCTTCTTTTCAACTCTCGTAACTTTTTATTTAAGCCCCTTTGCAATATTAAGGTATGGAGGAGTCTACCTGATTTTTTTGAGATTTCTCCTCCGGTCTGGTCACATTGATGCTGGCGATGATAGTTATGTGCCTAAAGCTAATCTACCATGATTACGCCTTGTCTCTTTTCTCTATTTAACCATTCCCATCTTTTACCGATCGTTGTTTCTCTACTGCCCTATAACACACAATGATCCAGTATACTAAATCTCTTTTTAATCCTTTCTTACAGTGTTTAAACACACAGGGATACCCAGAAGTCAGATAAAATGGCATGTACCTGCGAAATTATGAGAGAAATCTGAAAAACACTAGTTTTAAAAACTCTAAGAGGTTGCTGATGGGTTTTCTAATTTTTAAACACGATTCGAAAGTTTCATCATAAACAAGAAAAACCCAGATGCTCTTGATCCTTTTATCAAACGGGTTGCCCTTCTCCGCGGAGTCAGGTACGGGAACAATAAGCTTATCTTGGAACTGATGATAATATCAACTGGAGTACAATAAAAATCATAGAAACCATTGATATTGAAAATAAATTGTCCATTTTACATGCGATTAGACATAGTAAATAAGCTCCAATCGGCTTTGATGGAACTGATTTCCACGTACTTTTAGAATAGGAACTAACAAAGAGTAGTATTGGGATGTGTCATCTGCTGTTTCAGTGTCAATGTAGAAAGAACATAACTGTATTTTTGGGCTTTTGAGTCAGATTAGTATTGGAACGGTCATCTCTTTGGGAAATTCAACGTTTCATTTATTTGATGGAATGAGGGAAGTTGACTATTGATTCTATGTGAACCATTACTCTTGAAGAAATGGAACTAAAAATAATAAAGAAAATATCATACTATGACATAATCTTTAAATTTATCATCATAGTATAAAATTGAATGAACTTAATATGATGAGGGAATGGAACAAAGAGCATAACAGAAGTTTGTACAAAGTATTTGGATAATAACCAAAATTATTAAACAAGATGTGCAGACAATTTAGGATAATGAAAATGTGGCTCAAATAGACTTTATACGTTATAGATTTAAAAATAATAATATGTAATAATCAGTTAACACTGACCTATAAAGATATTAATAAGTGAACATGTTAAGTCAATCTTCCAACAAATGCAAAGAATGGATCAAATCATTGTCGGATTACTCACTAACCCATTGCTATGCACTAACAACCATAGCATGACATGTGTCCATGGTGCCCCTACACAAAAAGAGTATTTTGTGCATGTTCAAGTACTTTGCAAATGTTCCGTGTATGCCTATGTATCAACTTCAAAGATAAATCTTGCATTGATTAAGATCAATCTACCATTATTTTGCTTTAAATTTTGGCATCCACGATTATGTGTCATGTTTATATGTGCCAGCAAATAGTGTATTTTCTTCATTCAATAGTTCGCTTATTTTCTATGTTACAAATCAGGACATTAAAGCCAATAAAATATTGCCTCTTGGATGAAAGAAAGTCAATTAAGCCTAAGCGGAAGTAGTTTCCTACACTAATCTAAACAAGAGAGAATCGCAAAAATTTCTTAAGCACTTCTAACTATGATAAATTTAGATGCACATACAAATCAGAATAAGCACCTTTAATTGTGACAGATTTAGATACATTGAATTTTACGTGGGGAAAACCCTTTTAGGAGAAAAACCTCACACACCAAAACACAACTCAATTATATCATTAGCTATGCTCTTGAAGGAATCTTCACACTTCTTCACAATTTTGAAGTAATTCCAATAGGTACTTCAAATAAAGAAACAACAACAACTCCAAAATACAAGTGGTCAGCTTACAATGCATAAATTAGACATTTCTAAAATATTTTCCAAAGGCCGAAGATGTAAAATGGAAAGTTCCAATAACATAAACTAGACATCTCTAAAACAACTGCCAAAAGTTGAAAATGCAACACAGAAAGTGCAAAAACCATGTAAAGCGCAAAAACCACTGTACAGTACAGGCATAATGGTAAGTTTGCAACTATCACCACATGCCACACTGTAAAATCTGCATTTGCCAAAATAACTACACCTCAAAAACTCACATTCCATGTAAACTCAACACAGAAATAGAAAAGTCATTTATGCACAACCCCACTTATAAAATCAACTTTCCAACTTGACTCATCATCCCAATAGAAACTTGCAAGTTGTAACTCACAAGATAAAGCGAGAAAATTAGCAACATTTAATATTTAGAAAATCAATGTTATTAAAAAATCAAAGATTGAGACACCTTCTTTTTCCAACATTAAACATTTAAAAAATCAATACATGATGTAAAAGGACGACGATTGGACACAAAGGCAACCAAGTGACAGGTAACCCCACATTACTGAGAAATTCCATTGATTTTGCAGGTCTTGGAAAGGATTCCAGCTGTATTGCAAATCTTGTTTCTTGAAAATAATTATTTCTTTTGAAAAGAGTTTAAGAAAGAATTAAAACATTCTTGAACAGAAATGAAGAAATATTCTTCAATTACTTATACATTATAAATATTAAATATGATGTCCTCTTATAAGGGAAACATCATCTGATTGATACATCTATCTGATTGATACATTTTGACTGTTAAATAATTTATTTACCATATATGAGAAATCAAACGGGAAACAGCTCCTAAATGCTGGTAGGTGTTCCACAACTAGACATTTACACAAACTAAATACATGGCCCTACAATCAAATCTAAAATTTTGAAGACTAGATTGAAATGGATCTACAGTGAAAATTGTAAGAGGAGATCAAAGATACATTATTATTAACAATTTATTATACATTCATCAAAAATCGACCCATTCATTATATAGGTTATTCCAATTAGCACCAGATGTTTTCAGTAACCTTTCTAGTTTAAAAAGCTTTTCAAACACTAACATAATATTCAATTTTATCTCCTCAACAAAATCATGCAAGTTAATGGGCATTCCATGGTTGGACATGAATACGAAGGCACATAAACCCTTCTGCATGACAAACATGGCAGCACACAGTCCAAATACTGTAAATCCTGGATTTACTGAAATGCCCTGGCCCAAATGTTACTGTTTTTACATTTAACTTCTTTTTACATAGAATTCTCAGCATTCTGAAGATTGCCATCATCAAAGTTTTGGGCGTAGCTTGAGGCATCATGTCCCAAACTATGTGATGGCCTTCGTTTACACATTCTCGTAAGTCTTGATCTCATCTTAGGAAACAAATTCCTCCATTCTATTGTGAAGCACCCTGGTTTCGACTGGTCTTCCTCAATCTTTAAACATCTGTAATGTCTATGCTCGGGTCTCTCCACTGAAGTCCTCTTTATATGTGGGTATTATCCAGTCTGGTCACATTCGTTACAGAAGCGATGATAGTTATGTGCCCTAAAATGATCTGCCATGATTCTGACTTGTCTCTTTACTCTATTTCACTATCCCCATCTTTCGCTCCTCGTTTCTTTAATGCGCTATAACACTCTATTTAATTTTGAAAAATATTCTTCCAAGATATATTTAATGAAAAATTTAGAAAAGTATGTAGATGCAAGAAATTTCTTTTTTAGGACAAAAAAATATATATGTTGATAGACATTAAAAGCAAAATAATAAGAAGAAATGCATTTGAGAAAAAAAACTAAAATGACAAAAAATAGGTGGTTTTTTCATTGCATAACTCTAATTTCTTTTTAGTAATTTTTTTTAGTATTTTATTGTTACTTAACCTTTGTACAAGTACACTTGCTAAGCCATTTTCAAATAATAAATTTTATGCACCTATCTTTATGATGAATACTTTCTAATTCATTTTCAAAATATAAATTTTATGCAACTAATTTTGTATAAAAATATTATGTTTATGATGAATAATTACTTAAATCGTTATCAAAATAAATTTTATACATTCAGTAGATCAATAGAATAACATATAAATTTATAATTATTTTAAAATTAACTAATTTTTTTGTACATCTAAACAAATGTCATCACATGTGTGTTTCTTGGCTGATGGAGTGCTTTCGAGGCGGGAAAGGAAGGACGAAGCAGTTCAAATTACTGCGCTTGTTGGGAGTGAAGATTCAGGAAGAAGATGATGACGGCGGGAGGAATCTTGTTGTTGGGGTCTGCCCTGTTCATGGTGGGCTGGCTTCAGGGTTTTTTGGTGGGAAGAGGAAGGCTTTGGTTGTATGTCGGTGCCTATCTCTCTCTCTGAGGCTGGCTGGGCGTCCGTGGAAAGCTTGGACCATGGTTGAGGCTAGTGTTGTGCCTGGCGTCGGTTCTCTTGAGGTGGTTCATGTGCCTTCTTCCGAGGGGTGGTCTCTTTCTCCTCTCTGGTGGGTGGACCTTCCTCCTCTGTTTGTGTTGGTGATTTATAGATGGGTCAACTTCTTTTTTAATCTTGGACCCCCGCCTTCTTTTGATCTTCTTTTATTGCTTGGGAGTTTGGAAGTTTCCTATTTTTCTGTGGGACTGTGTGGTGGATGGCATTGCCCTGACTGGATGAGCTTCAAAACTATGTATTTTAGGGCTTTTTTTGCCATCGTTTGCTCTCAGTCCGAGTCACAGAAATCTGGTAGTTTCTCTGCTCCTCTTTGGCCCCTGTTTTCATATGGTTTCCTTTTACTGTGTGGGGGTGTCGTTGTTGGTGTTTTTTCTGTAGGGTTTTCTTATCTGAGGGCTGCTTTGTTTGCCTCTACTTTTGCTTTGTCCCTTTGGTAGGAAAATGTTGGTTTTGTTGTTTCTTGTCTCTCCTTGTTCCCTAAAGCATTTTTTGTTTTTCTGGGAGAGGTGTGTCTACCTTGGAGTCCTTTGGGGCCTCTTTGGGGTGTTTTCTTTTTTGGTCTATGTTTCTCTTTTTACTATTTGTGACCTTTGGGTATTGTTGCGGTGGGGGTATTTTTGTCCCTCGCCTTCTTAGTTCCATGGCTTTTCTTTTCAAGTCTCTTTTGGCGCAGCCTTGGGTTTTTCTAGTCTTTCCTATGGAGGTGGTCCTATCTTCTACTGAGGGGGAGATGGTGGAGGCCGAAAGTGACTTTTCTCCTATAGAGGTGGAGTGGGATGTTGCTAGTTGTGCTTGGAAAGGCTGTTGGGGGGCTATTGAAGCCCTGTTTTATGGTGGCCTAGGTTTTGATGAGGACCTACACGCTGTGTTCTTTTCTTTATCTTCTATGGAGGTGGAGATTTTGATTAGGAACTAGATCTTTGAGTTATTCAATCCCAAGGTTTTTGAATGTTGCATCTATGAGAAGTTTGGAGTTCTTTCCTTTAGAGGTGGAGAGAATATATATCTTTTAAAGGATATTACTAGTGCTCTATGCTCCTGTGTTTACCTGTCCTATAAAGATGGAAGGAGTGGATTGCTGGACTCTGCTACTTTGGCTAGTGGAGCTTTGATCATGATTTGTATTGTGAAAAGTTGCATATTTGGGTTTAAGGTCCCTGTCAAAACCTTGTGTTATGGGCTGGTGGTCTTGTCTATAACTATTGAGTGTAGTGGGTTGTTGGTCCCGTCAAAACCAATGATGCAAAGATTTATGTGATTTCTTGGTTGTTTTTGGAGCAACTGGCGGCTTGTGGCAGGGAGTTCTTTGAGTTTTTCTTCCACAGTGACTCTTTGGATGTGTTTTTGTTTCTTTCTTTGAGCAACTGTTCTCCTTAGGGTGGGCTTGGATCCTGGAGCTTGATGGTTTTGAGTCCATTCAAACCCTCGTACATGGTTTGAGTCCATTCAAAACCTATTTTTCCTTTTTTCAAAACAAATGTCATCATGTCAATAGTATATACTATTTTTTTATTATATTTTCAATCTATGAGTGTTAGAAAAAATGTGTTAAATTTTTGTTTTAGTGTTTTGGATCACACTATGATAGAAACAAATGATGAAAATTGGAATTTGCTTAGTACTTAAATTCCTCATCTAGGGTATGTTGTGCTAGACTTTCATCATATTCTGCATTTTGCATAAGCCATTTCAAGACTTCCATTGTTTCATAGATAAAAATAGAGTGCCGACCAAAAAGAAAAAAGTAGCTTGGAAACTAGACATTTTTTTTCTTTCTAATTTCTACTTATCCTTATCCGATTCCAAATTACCTTAATAGATATTAACCATATAAAAATTCCTACTCAAAAAACGCAACCCACATATCACTGACATTTGAGGCAAAGCCCATTTGAATAAGAAACATGAAGAGCCACAGTTACCAAACCAAATCATAACCTTCCTTATATATCTCCTCCTCCTCTCATTACTCTATTTTTCCTCTTCATTTCAAAAATACTTAAATACAATGTCTTTCTAAGCAAATATAACTTAACTAACACTTTAAAAAGAATGAAAAAAATAAAATAACATAAAAAATGCAAGGGGAAAAATCATCCTTATCGATCTTCCCTATCGATCATGTTGATCATCAAAGCTTATGCTTCTCCGACAATCTTATGGGAAATTTAGCGATTGGGGGAAAATTGCGTCTCACTGAATACCGCAAGGTTTTTTTATAGAATGTCAACTCTTCTTTTTGGGTTTTGAGATAAAGGGAGAAAGGAAGTATAAATCTAAAACATAAAAAGTGATGTGACAAAGCTTTTACAACATTTCAAACCCAAATTATTCCTATGATTGATATAAATAGACACAAAATGCCACAACCCCTCATTGTTGGAAAGAGAATGAACAACAAAGGCTAACTTCAAGCACATTGCAAACTTTCAGATCTTTCCATAGGAAGTTTTCATTAAGGTCCAATCAAACATAAAGATTTCTTAAGAGTAAACCAACAATATTTCAGAAATCACAAGAACTCTATCTCTTAATGCAACATAGCACAACAAAATAACAACTTTAAGAAAAGAAAAAAGTCCAATGACATAGTCCAATTTTACTAAGCCACTATTCTACCCTACAAGCAGAAAGCATAGAAATTCGCTACTTAAACTATCTGGATATAGCTTGAAAGACATAGTGTTTCGTTCAAAATGACAATATAAAGAAAGAAACCTTAAAAAAAGGTTATACATGTACAGTCTCAACAAATTCTTCTCAATAGTTCATACTTTAATTATAAAATGAACTTTGAAATAAAGGTCAGATGCTAATCCGACAATAGTTTAAACCTTAATAAATATAACATGCCAGAATAAAGTAGTTTTGTAACTTATTTTCTGAAAATAATTCTAAAAACCTTAAGAAAACACTTCTTTTGAAAAAAAAAATAGTTCCTTGAAAAATCTATCTTTTTTTGTGTCATTGCCCTCCTTATATAGCCACCAAAATAAAGAAACACCACCTTAATACAAAATTAATTTCCACTAGGTGTTGATAGTTGATAGCACATGATCCAATCATAGACCCTTGGCTAGGCCACAAAAGATCTTTGCTCATTAAGTCTCAACCAGTACATTAATAATATTTAGATATTTTAGTAGAGATAGAAGCTCATATAGGATCAAATCCTAAAAACAACAGCCTAACAAAAGACCCAGTTGATCGATCACATCACTCCCAAGCACCGTCTCGAAACTTCCATCCTAGAAACCAAGGAAAAAAGAAGAAAGAAAGAAAGAAACACCACCTCAGTACCGAAGTAATTGCCACCAAGTGTTGATAGTTGATAGCACATGATCTGATCATAGACCCTTGGTTAGGCCACAAAATATCTTTTCTCATTAACTCTCAACTATTGCATTAATACTCTTTAGATATTTTAGCAAAGATAGAAGCTCATACACAATCAGATCCTAAAAATAATAGCCTAGCAGAGGACCCAGTTGATCAATCACATCACTCCCAGCTACCATCTTGAAACTTCCATCCTAGAAACTAAGGAAAAGAGAAGAAAGGGCTAGCCAGCTCTGAGAAACTCCTTAATTAGATAACTTTATAGGCAGTGCAAATAACCCACAGTGAGGAGATGACGTGTCAACAAGGTGGAAACTCCCGAGCTTAAAAATATAGCTCCCAAGGAAATTCTTGACAAGTAAACAAGTGTCTTGAACCTTCTCCTGAAAGGAAGATGAAAAGGTAAAAGTTGTGCAGTGACCACGTGGCACATTGCACAACTTTTCAATGACTTTATGAGCGTGGGTGCACTCGATACTAAAGACATTTATGCAAACCAAAAAAATGACTAAAGGAAAAAGTACTTCACAATTCTGGTGACTCACAGGGGTCTTCACTCTGTAAAGATTCAAACCTAGGCCTCCAGTTGTTCCTGGAGTTTGATGAAAGTGGCACGCTTAGCCTTCCAATCTACATCGATTGGTAGAACAAGGGTCTGGATCTACCTATATGCTTGTTCAAGATAAAAAATCTCCTTAAAAGAGATGACACCCCATCTGGAAGAAATTGCACCCAAGTAAGAATAGAGCCAAGAAAGAGGGTAGATTTTTCACTCAACATCATCCATTGTCGGTACAACACTCGAGCTTGGAAGTTCTATGACAGTTAGGATTTTGCATCAAATTGCCTCATTGATTTGCTCCATTCTTAGCACATCTTCATCTAGGGAAAGAAGAGGAGGCAACCCAAAACCAACCAAGATGGTGAAGTTCTTTTTGATATCAATGATCCTTTTATTCGACACCATCTAGTGATCCCTACATTTTGCTACAACCACGTGGCAATTGATGATCTCATTGGCTTTAACGGAGGTGACCTGCAGATTAGGGATTCCCACTCTTCTAAGAACTTGATCAGTGGCGATGCTCAATTTGGAGATAAAACTTTGGGAATTTTCCACTCGGGGTGAACATTTTTGTATGAAGTGATCAGCCATCAGACTGACCTTGGCATTTAGTTCCCAAACATCCCTTAAAATTTGTAATGCAGATCCCAATGCACACATGCCAATTGCTATCTACTCCCAATGCATAGCTATCAACCTCCTCACTATAGGGAGGGATCCAGATCCTCTTGCAGCAATTAATTCTTGGTTAAAACGAGCCTCTCTTACTCTGGTGTTTTTTTCTATTTGACCCATCTTTCGAATAGGATATGCTAGAAATACCTATGATGCCAAAGAAGAAAGCCAAATTTGTTAATAATTATGCATGGGGTTTTCTCAAACATTCTTATCACTTGAGAGGCTGAATTGTCTCTAAGGAATTGGTCAAAGTAAAGGAGAAGAAAGTTGAAAGGCCTAAGAGGGACGCTGCCCAAAGGAATAGGTATCATCAGGGCTACATGGGACATCATGATTCTCCTATTGAGGTCTCAAATAATTCCTTTGACAGTGGAGACAAGATTGACTCTAGTTATCATCCATATCTCATGGCTATGAAGGATTGGGATAATTATGAGGATGAGATAGTGATCGCTACTCTGCTGACAATAAGGACACTGAGGGAGAACACCTACTTTTCTAGTGACAAGGAAAAGTAGCATCCTGTTTCTTTTCCCAATGGATGCTCAAAATTAATGGGTCCTTTGTGATGATTTATTTTCATTGGTTGATGTGTTATGATACGGGCCTTCATTTATTTTATGCCTTTGGTGCTGATGGTGAAGTTTCTTGGGTTGGGATGAATTTACATATTTTTGGTGTTGCGATAGTGACACTTTTTGAAGAATGGTGTGGTTGCTTTGGTTAACAGTTTTTTTTAGTTCTACTTTTTTTCTCCCTTGACTTACAAATGATTTTTTTGCAACTGATTGGGGAATATTCTCACTTTATTTTGAAATTCATTTTGGAATGTAAGTGTAATTCAGCCTGGTTCTTGTTGCTCCCTTATCTTATAAAAGGGATTTCAAGGCTGGTTACATAGGAGGTTAGTAGGTATTCCATTCTGAGAAGGGTTATACACATAAGGAAAATAAATACTAATTTTTCTAGAAATATGTTCTAGGAAAAGGTTAGCTAATATGATTTTGATAACAATACATATAGCAAAATAGTACTAAATTTCTATACATTTCTCTGCTGTGTACAAATTATACAAACTATGAATAATATAATAATTGGTTATCTTATTTGTCTCTATTGGATTCCAATAGATGTGTTATTTTATTCTTGTTTATCCATTCAATGAATGTATGCAAATACTTGAACTAAACATTGGGTTTGATATAAATATTGTGTGTGGATGCTAGTAAGAAGTTAATTATGGAAATAACTAGTGGGAATATTGTAATGCAATATTTTCATGGTTGTGGGTGTTTTTCTAAATATAGGATTGCTATCTAGTCATATAGGTTTATAGTTTGACTCCATTTCCCATAATATAGCACTGGTCTAGCAAAGTATTCATTCTCCAATTATGGTGACCAACTCGACTGTTGATCACAAAATATAATCAAATCACTTATGGAATTCTCTTTAGGTGTGTGGGAATGATAAATGGATTATATCTTCTCTTGTTTAAGTTAGTTACTACTTTGAAGATTAGCCAAATATTTAGGGTATGATGCCTCTAAAAAATTTAAGGAGAAATATCTATTTATTTTGTGTTTGATACTAAATACACACCAGTATCTACAAACACATTGTATAGGATCACCCTCCTAGGTTTCACAGACCCTAAAGTGAAGAAGTGAAGACCTAAAAGCCTTTACTTATGTGTTAGATAATCCTTGCCCTTACTGATAATTGTTCTTAGCAAGTTCATAGGTCTGTGGTAAGAATAATTTTGGTTCTAAAAAAATAACCAACAATTCCAATGTAACAAAAAGCAATCAAACTATAACCAAAAAGCAATAACAACAAATAGAAGCTTGAAAACTAGAAATTTAACTCTATAAACAACAATTCAAATTTTTCACTGGGATTGATTCACCCAAGGTGTTGAATGAGTCCCAGTTGGTATTTTTTTCAAAATTTTCAAAATTTTGAAATTATTTTTTATGTTTTGTATGCTATAGATCTAGGTTTGAGATGAAACACAAATTTTTAATATTTTTTAATGAAATGAAGTGCAAAAATGCAAGTTAAATGATCTTTCACTATTGCAAAATTGAAAACCCTAGAATAAAAATTAATCAATGCAAATCCTAATGCAATGTTAATGCAAGCTAAATCTAGGATGAAAATGCACACCAAATCATAATTATAATGTTCTAAGAGTCCGTTCACCAAAATGGAACCTCAGAAAATGGGGGATATGTTGATCAAGTGCTATCACACCCACTTTCCAAGCTATTCCACTCAAGGATAACCCTAGAGATCTCAATACAAAGGAGAAAGAGATCTTGCAATAGGGAAATCCTAGGAATTGAATATGATCTAATGAGGGGTTCCCCACCAAGGCTAAATTCAGAAAATATAATGAAATGCAAGATGCAATTCCAAACCCTAATTCGATGCAATAACCTACAAGATGAGCTAAAAATGCTAGTAAAACAACACATAAAAGAAATAAGATAATCAGTGTGCACCTAGGAATTTGGGAGTGACTATTTGCAACTTTGAAACACTAGAATTTTTGGATTTTCAACCAACTGGGACTCATTCACCAACCTGGGCGAATTAGTCCCAGATCTAAGTTATTGTATGCGAGTCTGTTTCAGGAAAAAGGGTATCTAAATCTACAAATAGATCTAAAAAATAGCTAAAATGGGACTCATTCGCCACTCTTAGCAAATCAGTCACATTCTGCCTTTTCAAAAATTGAAACTTCTGATCTGCACTTCAACATCTGCTCTTTCTTTGCAATTTGACTTTTGAATCCAAATCTATGAAAATACCTACAAAATAGAATATAAACTTGATTTGCTAATGGGGTTTTTTCCTTTGTCAAATCCCTAGTTTGGTAATTAAACCTTGATAGAAATAATAAAATGTGAATGAAAACCCTAGCCTTAAGTGTGTCTAAGACTAAGAAATTTAAAACATGATGCAATCCTATTCTAATGAATAAGAATATGATGCAATAATGGAAATATGAAGATGAATGACTCACTTGAGGAGATCCCCAATCACCCCAAATGAAACATAATGATGCTTATACCTTCCTTAGGCTGAATGGAGAGTGATAATGTAGGATGGAATCACTTAGGAATTAAGTCTTTGGACTTGGCTTGATGACTAGTTGAATCTCCCCAACCTAGAATCCATCATGATTCACCATAGACAACCATGATCAACCCTTGAAAATTCTAGATCTTGAATGAAAGTGAGCTTGAAGACCTACAAAAATACTTTAATAAACATGCTCCAATGCTTCAAATTTACTTGCTCTTGAAACTTGAATGCACTTGTGAAAGATTCTCAACACTTGAATCTTGAATTTGCTCTTGAAAATGTTTTCTCAAATTGCTTAGAATATGATAAAAATGGCTTGAAAACTTGCCTATATAGGCATTAACACCTAATTGATCATTATTTAGATCTCAAAGGCTGACATCCACCAAAACTTTGAATTGAAACGGTGAATTTCGTGCTCAAAATTGAAAAAGACCCCAAATGGGAATCATTTGCCACCCTTGGTGAATGGGTCCCACCTAAGGGGACTTATATCCCCAAGGTGGATAATGAGTCCCATGTTAGGTTTTTGAGGTGGGTTTTCAAGATTTTTGGTGATTTGAGTGATTTTATGGGATTTTAAAGTGAAATAAGCCTCAAGATCTGAAATAATAGGTCTTAGGGGCCTATAAATGATGATTTAAAGGATAATTAAAGCAAGGGTATCCAAGACATGTCCAAATTAGACCAAGAATTGTACTATCTCAATGAAGGGATACAATATTGGTGGTCACATTATGATCAATGTTAGGATTATGATAGTCAATTTTACCTAAAAATATTATAAATAAATTAATACCCTTTGATTCCCTATGAGGTCCTTTTCAAGATTAATCTTGACCAATATCATTATGTTAGGATGAAATATTTATTATATTTTTTGGTATTAATGAATGCAACTTTATCAAACCTAGTGAGAAATTTCAAAAGAGGTTGTATGGAATTAATGAATCTCAATTATCAAAGTGGGTCTATGTGAATACTTAAAGTAGTGATAACATCGGCTCTATAACAACTATGATATTCTATGAAATGGTCATAATATGGTTCCTTCTTCTTGATGAGTAATCAACCTAGCCTATGTGTTAATGAGATTATCTTGTAAGGAATTTTCAAAGGTTCATCTTGAACTATCAATAATAATTAGGTGAAGCTTATTTTTAGATCTCAATGCCTAGATGGAAGTGCTTTAGGAAAAAAATTCTAAATTAGGAACTTGGTTGGGTTCCCCTACATAATATTAAGCATTATTCACTATTGTGAGTCATTTCAATGAATCATGTTGGGGCATGAAATAATATTCTAGGAATTTGAAGTTTTATTTTTAATCAATAAACTTTATCAATAATGGATTATTTTGGAAAGGGTATTGATAAGTAGTGATCTATTACACTATTAGGTCTTAAACCCTTTTGTGTTTTCCATGTTATAGTATTCATTCTATTTCACTTCTATGAGGGAAAACTAGATATGTTATTAGGAAACACTAGGGATATGAACCTATGTTTATGTTCCTTGAGACATTATAGTGACAAGAACACGTGACTTTGATACCATTTGGTAGAGGGTATGGAGGTAGTTCTAAGGTGAAGGATACCCTTGAATATAAGTTATTATGGGGGATTTAGGGAATAAATCTACAATCTAGGATTGTTCGTAAAATCTCTCTCTCTCTCTGGTATGCTTCAACATGTGGCTAAATGACTCATTAGATGGTAATGAACTCACCTTTCAACTATACAGGTTTGACCCAATGAAAAGCACTCCATCTTCATCAAGCTTCTCTACTCTAAGGTTTGTTGTGTTTTGGTTTTCAAAATTCGCAACAACTTCGGAAGAAGTTCTAGTCACTTTTATGATGGTCTATAATGTGATATGTAAAGAAAATAGTCAGTGATTTTTTTTTATTAATTTTGTGGTAGATGTAATTAAGGTATCATAGCAAAATTTTGTGGTAATGTACTTTTCTAATAAGTAGAACTATTGGGCATGAATGTTGATAAGTAATTGATAATACTGAAAACATTGTGAATTTGTCATTATGTGATATAGAGAAAATATTTATAAAAACGATCACTTGAATGTGCTTTGTAAAGAAATTAACGAATACATTTTTTTTGAATCAATCTTGTTGCAAATGTGATGAGGAAATGGGTCAAAGAGCATAGTAAAAATTTGTACCAAATTTTTGGATAATAAGAAAAATTATTGAGCGTAGATGTTCATAGACCATTTACAATAATGAAACTACCTCAAATAGAGTCACTTAACATGACCTGTAAAGACATTAATAAGTGAAATTTTTTAAGTCAATCTTCTAGCAAATGCATGATAAAATGGATCAAATGAGTACTACACAACGAACACTCTACTTCCAATCAATATATTCATTTGTGTCTTTGCATCAAAGAAAGGTGCTACTATTTATTGTATGAGATTCACCCTTGTGTAAGGCCAGACTCTGTATGCAGAATTCTGCACTTTTATCTGATTGATTGAATATATATATATATAGTGCCATCACGCTCTCGCTACCGTTATTTTGCTTTAAATTTTAGCACCCCTACGCGTCATGTTTATATGTGCTAGCAGATAGTGTGTTTTTCCTCATTCACTAATTCGCTCATTTTCCATGTTACAGATCATGACGCTGTTCAAGCCAATAAAATATTGCCTCTTTCAAATGATGCGAAGGATAGGTTGTTGCATACAAGATATAATTTACTAAAGACGGGTGATGAAGCATGCGATGTAAAAGGACAATGACTGGGCACAGAAGCAACAGAGTGACACGGTGACCCCACATTACAGATAAAGTCCATTGAACTTGCAGGTCTTGGAAAGGATTCCAACTGTATTGCAAATCTTATTTCTTAAAAATAATATTTCATTTGAAATGAATTTAAGAAGAATTAAAACATTCTTGGACAAATTGAAGAAATATATTTTTCAATTATTTATACATAAATATTAAATATGGAGTCCTCTTAACAAATGGGAAACATCATCTTATTCATGCTTTTTAACTGTTCCCTGATTTATTTACTATATTTGAGAAATCAAATGGGAAACAAAACCTAATTGCTAGTAGGTGTTCCATAACTAAGCAAAGATAAACATCAGACATTTTCACAGACTAAATGCATGGCCCTGTAATCAAATCTAAAATTTTGAAGACTAGATTGAAATGGATCTACAGTGAAAATTGTAAGAGGACATCAAAGATATATTATCACAACAATTTATTATACATTCTTCAGAAATCAACCCATTCGTTACATAGGCTATTCTAACTAGTACCAGATGTTCTCAGTAGCTTTTTTGGTTTAAAAGGCTCTTCAAACACTAACATAATTTTCAATTTTATCTCATCAACAGAATCATGCAAGTAAATGGGCATTGCAGAATTAGACATTAATATGAAGAAACACTAAACCATTCTTCATGACAAACATGGCAGCACACAATCCAAATACTGTTACTGATTTTCCATTGAACTTTTAACATACATAGAATTCTGAGCATTTTGAATGTTGCCATCATCAATGTTTTGGGCATAGCTTGAGGCATCATATCCCAAACTAAGTGGCGGCTTTCGCTTACACATTCTCTTCAGTCTTGATCTCATCTTAGAAAACAAATTCCTCCATTCTATTGTGAAGCACCCTGGTTTCGACTGATCTTCCTCAATCTTTAAACATCTGTAATGTTTATGCTCGGGTCTCTTCACTGAAGTCCTTTTTATTTGTCGGCATTCTCCAGTCTGGTCACATTCGTTACTGAAACGATGATAGTTATGTGCCCTAGACTGATCTGCCATGATTCTGCCGTGTCTCTTTACTCTATTTCACCATTCCCATCTTTCCTTCTTTGTTTCTCTACTGCCCTATAACACACAATGATCCGGTAAACTAAGTATCTTTTTAATCCTTTTTTACAGTGTTTAAACACACAGGGATACCCAGAAGTCAGATAAAATGGCATGTACCTGCGAAATTATGAGAGAAATCTTGAAAAGCACTATTTTTAAAAACTCAAAGAAGCTGCCATTGGGCTTTCTAATTTCTAAATCCGATTCAAAAGTTTCATCATAAACAAAAAAACCCAGATGCTCTTGATCCTTTTGTCAAACGGGATGCCCTTCTCCGCGGAGTCGGTACGGGAACAATAATTATCCAGAACGGATGATAATATCAGGAACAATAATAATAATAGAAATCATGGATATTGAAAATAACGTATTATCCATTTTATCAATAGTGGGGATAGAAGTAGGCCTTAGAGGCCCCATAGTGGAGTAAATAAGCAAAACACTTTTTATCCAATCGGCCACATTAAAACATGATAGTGCAACTGGATTTCAACCATGCGTATCATATTTGATGATGTGACCCTAAAACGAAATATAGAAACACATGAGTTGCCAAATAAACTGTTGTACAAAATTGGAAGTGATTTGAAATTTCACAAACATGAAGTTAGGGTGCTCCTAGGCCCCTCCCCTAATTTTGGGATGTGTCATCTGTTGTTTCAGTATCAATGTAGAAAGAACATACCCTGTATTTTTGGGCTTTTGAGTTAGATTAGTATTGGAACGGGTCATCTGTTTGGAAATTTTCAAGGTTTCATTTATCATTCGGGTCATCTGTTTGAGAATTTTCAAGATTTCATTTATCTAATGGAATGAGGGAAGCACTAGAACTAAAAATAATAGAGAAAATATCTTCTTAGAGAATGAATCAAATAGTATAATAGAAGTTTGTACAAAGTATTTGGATAATAAGCAAAATTATTGAACAAGATGTGCATAGACAATATGCATAGACAATTTACAATAATGAAAATGCCTCAAATGGACTTGCCAGATAAAAAAAATTAAGAAAATAATCAGTTAAGATGACCAATAAAGAAATTAATAAGTGAACATGTTTAAGTCAATCTTCCAGCAGATGCAAGGATAAAATGGATCAAATCATTGTCGGACTACTCACTAACCCATTGCTATGCACTACCAACCATAGCATGACATGTGTCCAAGGTGCCCCTACACAAAAGGAGTCTTTTATGCATGTTCAAGTACTTTGCAAATGTTGGGTGTATGCCTATGTATCAACTTAGAAGATAAATCTTGCACTGATTAAGATCAATCTAGTAGCGAAAGATATTCAAATGTTTAATTTAAAACAGCTTAGTATTCATTTGGCTAGTGGTCCTCTTCCATATGGCACGTGCCTTCATACTCTCGCTACCATCATTTTGCTTGAAATTTTGGCACCCCCATTATGTGTCATGTTTATATGTGCTAGCAGATAGTGTATTTTCCTCATTCAATGGTTCGCTTATTTTTCATGTTACAGATCATAATGTTACAGATCATGACATTTCAACACTGCATACGCATAAGTTTTCAATTGCTATCACATGTCACATTGCAAAATCTGCACTTGACAAAATAATTCCACCTCAAAAAATCACATTTCATGTAAACAATACAAAAATAGAAAAATCATTTATGCACAAACCTAATCTGTCCCACTTGACAAAATAATTCCACCTCAAAAAAATCACATTCATCATGTAAATTCTCATAAAAATAGAAATGAAGAAAAATGCTGCACTCAACTTTACCTATAATATCAACTTTCCAACTTGATTCCTCCAATAGAAACTGCAAATTGTAACTCACAAGACAATGTGAAAAAATTAGCAACATATAATATTTAAAAATCAATGCTATGAAAAAATTAAAGGTTGAGAGGCCTTCTTTTTCCAAAATTGAAGATATGAAATGATGCGAAAGATAGGTTGATGCATGCAAGATATAATATATTAAATACAGATGATCATGCATGATGTAAAAGGACGATGACTAGGCACAGAGGCAACCAAGTGACACGGTGACCCCACATTACTGAGAAATTCCATTGATCTTGTAGGTCTTGGAAAGGATTCCAGCTGTACTGCAAATCTTATTTCTTAAAAATAGTTATTTCATTCGAAAAGTCTAAGGAAAAATTAAAACATTCTTGGACAGAATCAAAGAAATATATTTTTCAATTACTTATACATAAATATTAAATATGATGTCCTCTTATCAGAGAAACATCATCTGATTGATACATTTTAACTGTTAAATAATTTCTTTACCGTATATGAGAAATCAAACGGGAAGCAGCACCTAATTGCTGGTTGGTGTTCCACAAC
This sequence comes from Sequoia sempervirens, assembly GCA_007258455.2. NCBI lineage: Eukaryota > Viridiplantae > Streptophyta > Pinopsida > Cupressales > Cupressaceae > Sequoia > Sequoia sempervirens. The sequence continues at coordinate 318,105,080 of VDFB02058242.1, read as the reverse complement.
TAACAAAAGATAAACCTGAGACATTTACACAAACTAAATACATGGCCCTGCAATCAAATCTAAAATTTTGAACACTAGATTGAAATGGATCTACAGTGAAAATTGTAAGAGGAGATCAAAGATATATTATTATTAACAATTTATTATACATTCATCAAAATCAACCCATGCATTATATAGGTTATTCCAATTAGCACCAGATGTTTTCACTAACCTTTTTAGTTTAAAAAGCTTTTCAAACACTAACAGAATATTCAGTTTTATCTCCTCAACAAAATCATGCAAGTTAATGGGCATTCCATAGTTGGACATGAATTTACGAAGTTACATAAACCCTTCTGCATAACAAATATGGCACCACACAATCCAAATACTGTAAAGCCTGGATTTACTGATATGGCATTGCCCAAATGTTACTGTTTTTCCATTTAACTTCTTTTAACATAAATAGAATTCTCAGTATTCTGAAGATTGCCATCATCCAAGTTTTGGGCATAGCTTGAGGCATCATATCCCAAACTATGTGACGGCCTTCGTTTACACATTCTCGTAAGTCTTGATCTCATATTAGAAAAAAAATTCCTCCATTCTATTGTGAAGCAATCATCTTCCTCAATCTTTAAACATCTGTAATGTTTATGCTCGGGTCTCTCCACTGAAGTCCTTTTTATATGTGGGTATTCTCTAGTCTGGTTACATTCGTTACTGAAACGCTGATAGTATGTGCCCTAAACTGATCTGCCATGATTCTGCCTTGTCTCTTTACTCTATTTCACCATTCCCATCTTTCGCTCCTTGTTTCTCTACTGCCCTATAACACACAATGATCCAGTATACTAAATCTCTTTTTAATCCTTTCTTACAGTGTTTAAACACACAGGGATACCCAGAAGTCAGATAAAATGGCATGTACCTGCGAAATTATGAGAGAAATCTGAAAAACACTATTTTTTAAAAACTCTAAGAAGTTGCTGATGGGTTTTCTAATTTTTAAACACGATTCGAAAGTTTCATCATAAACAAGAAAAACCCAGATGCTCTTGATCCTTTATCAAACGGGTTGCCCTTCTCCGCGGAGTCAGGTACGGGAACAATAAGCTTATCTTGGAACTGATGATAATATCAACTGGAGTACAATAAAAATCATAGAAACCATTGATATTGAAAATAAATTGTCCATTTTACATGCCATTAGACATAGTAAATAAGCTCCAATCGGCTTTGATGGAACTGATTTCCACGTACTTTTAGAATAGGAACTAACAAAGAGTAGTATTGTGATGTGTCATCTGCTGTTTCAGTGTCAATGTAGAAAGAACATATCTGTATTTTTGACTCAGATTAGTATTGGAATGGTCATCTCTTTGGGAAATTCAACATTTCATTTATTTGATGGAATGAGGGAAGTTGACTATTGATTCTATGTGAACCATTACTCTTGAAGAAATGGAACTAAAAATAATAAAGAAAATATCATACTATGATATAATCTTTAAATTTATCAGCATAGTATAAAATTGAATGAACTTAATATGATGAGGGAATGGATCAAAGAGCATAATAGAAGTTTGTACAAAGTATTTGGATAATAACCAAAATTATTAAACAAGATGTGGAGACAATTTAGGATAATGAAAATGTGGCTCAAATAGACTTTATATGTTATAGATTTAAAAATAATAATAATAATCATTTAGGGGAGAGGGACCCATAGTGGGTCACCCTAACTTCCCCCCTCCACTTGGCGCGCCACATCATTTGAATAAATTTTTTTTTTGACTTTTCTATGTAGACGGTGACGTGGATAACTTAAATATTTTGTTTTAACACGTTGGACATCGATTTGTCATGTCGATGACACATTTCTTTGGTGGGGTCGAATTTTCAGCCATTTTTTACTGCTGACCAAAGACCAAACACACCATATGCCAGTGGCAGGAAATGGCATCGTGAGTTGTGCTCATGATGTCGTGTGGCATCCGAGCAACTAACCACCTTTTAATTGCACACTCTCGCATTAAAGAGAAGTCCAGTCACATTTAAGATGAAGTTCAGACTCATTAACTCTTACTCCTTTCTTGTTTTGTTGGTTATCATGCCTTAGCTTTTTGCAGCTATGGAGCGTTCAATGCTCCCATCCTTCACACTCAATGAACCCTTTGACACCATTACCAATCTTCTCTTTGTGTCTACTCATTGTAGATGGAACCCATACTTGTTCACCTTGGCATTGGCTTCAATCATTTTTCCTTCGAACCTGGTAAGGATTCCTTATCCTACTAAGGCAATGACCTATCTAGCTTGAAAAAAAAGAGGATTTATTTGGTTTTTTTGGGTTTGCAAAGCTTTTTTTGCTCGGTTTTTCAGTTTTCTATACTGATTCTGGTAGTTCCCATCAATGATTAAATTTCTTGCAACTTAATCGTTCTAAGGTTCATGAAAGGCTTTCCTTTTTTGTTTTCAATGTAATACATAAATAAGGATTTTTTTTTTTGTTCTACAAATTCATTTTCTCATGAACTAAAAATGTCGTAGTAGTCATTTAAGGCCTCTTTGGACATCTATTGGACATTAATCGATGGGAAAGAGAAGGGAAAAAGAGAAGACAAATTGAAATGAAAAGAAAATAAAGGTTGTTTAAAGAGATGGCCATTTGGGATTGAGGAGATGAGAGAAATGTTGTTTTCTGTTGGGCAGGCTATTTTTAACCTATGTGCTCATCAATAGGTCAATGAGTTGTTTTTGATTAAATTAGATTACTTTTGAATTTTTTTTATCTTGTCAGTCTCCCACTAATAACCCTCTATGGAGCAACTATGGAGCGTTCCAAAGATTCTTTTAAAAATCATTATGAGCCCAGGACACTCACAGCCCAAGTTAGTATTAAAGCCAAGTTGGGTAGTTTTGTGATGGGTTTGTGTCATGGCTTTTCTACTACAAGCAATTTTTCTTTTCTTGTATTAGGAGACCGAAGAGATCTGTCCCATAAATAAATAGAAAAATGAGCAAAATAAGGTCACTGGGTGGCCTTATTGTTAGTGGAGAATGAAGGTGACGAACAATGAAGGCAAGATTGTGTGCTTTAATGCATTTTTGAGTTACAAGCAAAAAAAGTAGAGAAGCATGCACTAGTCTAGCAACAAAATGCAAACACAAATCAATAAAAAAACTGAATGTCTAACTATGAAAATGGGAATAGTTGAATTAATTTCATTTCATGTTTTCTTTGGCTCTTTTTTCATACCTTCTTTCCCATCTCATTTCCGAATGCATGGAATTCGGGGCTGCTTTCCCCTAAAATCCTCATTCTCCAAGTTTACATCTTGTATGGGTAGACCTCTCCACTTTACATTGTATGTTCAAATTACCCAATGTGGAGTATCTTCACCTCTTCCCTAGTGATTCCCTTTGATTACAACACAACCTTCACTTTATAAAATGGTAGGAATTTTAGTCTATAGGACGTTTAAACCCAATTTCTTTCACAAACAAGTAACATGGAATATGTCATGGATTCTTTCCTTGTTTGGAATAAGGTCACTAGGTGGCCTTATTGTTAGTGTATAATGAAGGTGACAAACACTAAAGGAAATTTTGTGTTCTTTAAATAATTTCTGAATTACAAACAAAAAAAGCATAGAAGCATGCACTAGTCTAGCAACAAAAGGCAAACTCAAATCAACAAAAAAAATGAATGTGTAGTTGTAAAAATGGGAACAGTTGAATTCCTTTCATTTTATTTCATTTCATATTTTCTTTGGCTCTTTTTTATACTTTCTTGCCCATTTCATTTCCCAATTCATGGCATTCTAGGCTATTTTCCCCTAAAATCATTCTCCAAGTTTTTTTTAAGTAATGTACACAGTTGCTGAAATAGGAAATCATCTCAAGTTACAGGATGTTAGTAATCTTGGTGTGAATTCTTCTTCTAACCATATTTCTTTTGGTGTGAGTATGCCTATAAATTATTTTTCCTACTTTAGAAAAATTTGAGTTGTCTTCCTTTGGGGTCAATTTGTAGCTTAATTTTGATGGTGTCCATAATTGAATTGTGAATAGAAATTTATTAATTTTTATTTTCAAACATTTGAAATTCATGTTCCATTTAAATAGTTGTGTTTTTGGTTATTCTATCCTTACATGAATTTTACCCAACGCTCCCTTTAATGAATCATTAGAGCCATCCTTTGTCTTCTAGAAGCAACATTTTTCTTGATATTTTTTCCCTCTTGCGTGAGTCTTAGCCTTTCCCAACCAATTAGAATGGTTGAGGGTGATCTTCTTAGAAGAAAAGTTTATTTAGTATCTTTTGATAAACTATTTATGCTTTCCCAAATTCTACTGAAATTTTACAATAATTTAAATAGGTATTGAAGTAGGCAATCATATAGGTGTTGAAGTAGGCAATCATTTTGAGTTTTAGTATGTGAATAGTCTTGGTGTGAATGTTTCTTCTTGGCATATTTCTTTTGGTTCAACAATGCTTAGAATTTGGCATTATTTTGTGCACTTTGTAAGAAATTGATCTGCCTTTCTTTTTAAAGTCAATTTGCTTCCTAATTTGATTACAAGTGCATAGTCCAACCATAAATAGCAAGTCATTAATTTTTATTTTTGATAACTTTGAAATTATTGTTCCATATTATTAGCAATGTTTCTAGTTATTCTATCTTTATCATGAGTTTTTCTTTGCACTCACTTTAGTTAATTATTAAACCATCCTTGGAATTTCTAGAAATAGAACATATTTTCTTGGATGGATAAAAAATTGCATGATTTTGACATTTGTAACAAATAATAGTGAACATTATCTTGAGGAAAAAGAAAATCTGACCACTGTATCCTTCATTGTTGGCTATATAAGCCCAGCAAAATCTTTCTTATCTGATAATCTTAAATCTTAGATACTTCCAACCCAAAGAAACATGCATCAATGGTATTGCAAAAAAATTGAAAATCAAGGATATTACAAAGAATATATCCATACGTTGAAGATAGAGTAAGCTTCACAGAATCTCTACCATCTTTGTGATGGGAAAAACCCAACTCAAATCTATCCCCTTAAAAGCACAGGCTATCTCTTCCTTCCTTCACATCCAAGTAGCCTCATACTGTTTCCAACACTAATCTATAATGGAAAAAAGGAAGGAATTGATGAGAAAGGTACCCATATTGGCTTCCCAAAACCAAAATAAGAAAGAGCAAGCCAAGAGTGCAAGCATTGCAGTAATAAACCTGAGTTGTATAGTGAGCTTGAGTTAAAAGACTGTGAGGTTTCCCTTGCTTCAAATACATCAACTAGAAAACAAGGAGTGTCGCCTCATGTCTATTGATTGTTATTTTTGGTTTTCAATGGCTTTCTTCCATCTTTTGTTGTTTGTATACATATATATATATACATATATACATACATATACATATACATACATATATATATGTATGTATGTATGTATATGTATATGTATATGTATGTGTGTGTGTAAACACATGAAACCAAAAGATCATCTCCTAAGCAGGATAGGATATCCTTACCAGGGTCGAAGGATAAATGAGTGAAGCCATTGCAAACAATAAACATATAACAATAACCCTAGTTCAATACCAAAGCCAAATGATTACAACTAGATAGAAAATGAAAAGACCCTTCCATTTATAAGCATATTAAACACTCTGCATATGTATGTATATATGCATATACATATGTATGTTAATACATATACATATGTATATATATAAATGTGTGTGTGTGTGTGTAAATGCATATGCATATGTATATATATATGCATGTGCATGCATATATTACATTATGAATGTATATATATATATGCATTTATTATGTATGCTTATATATGCATGTGTATGCATATATTACATTCTGAATGTATATATATATGCATCTGCATATGCATGTTTATATATGCATGTGTATGTGTATATTACATTATGAATGCATATATATATGCATATGCATATGCCATATGTATGTGTATATATATATATATATATATATATCTCCATTATGGGTACCATTTGCAACTACTAAACATAGAGAGCATAGTTGATAATGGTGTCAAAGGGTTTGTTGAGTGTGAAGGAGGAGAGCATTGAACTCTCCATAGCTGCGAAAATCCAAGGCACGATAACCAACAAAACATGGAAGGAGTAGGAGTTAATGAGTCTGAATTTCATCTTAAATGTGATTGGACTTCTCTTTAATGTAGGAGTGTGCGATTAAAAGGTGGTGAGTTGGTCAAATGCCACACGGCATCACGAGCACAATTCACGATGCCATTTCCCGCCACCGATGTATGGTGTGTCTGGTCTTCGGTTGGTAGTAAAAAAATGGTCAAAAATTCAACCCCGCCAAAGAAACATGTCGTCCACATGGAAAATCGATGTCCAACGTGTTAAAATGAAATATTTAAGTTATCCACCTCATTGCACGCATGTTTGAGTATAAATGCATATGACTAAAATGAAGACATGACATCTATAACAGTGAAGAATGTGAAGCCCATGTTGACCTTGACAGTTAGGTTGCACCACATTAATCAAAGACATAATAAAAATACATGGACAACTAATTTAGAATTTCCATAAACAAGGAATGAACCAACTAGAGACCTGCATTTAATTTCACATATTCCACATAACATTGAATTTTTTGATCACCTCTAAGGAAGTTGCAATTATTTCCTACAAAACCATGATGTATTAAACTTTCTATGTGTATAAACCATGTCGGAGTTAGTCACAATGGGTGGGGTTAGACTTAAAGAAAATTGAGTGGTGGTCACAACTGTATGATAGCTAGGGATATGAATGTTAACCATCTCCCTAAACAAGGCATGATTTTTGGGAAAAGGGTTTAAGGGGTTGCTTAAATTCCTTTTTCTTTGTAGATCCAACCTTGCCATTTCAAGTGTGTCTTCCTTTTTATCCTGCTCCTTTTGAATCGTATCTTTCTCCCTTTTGAGCTCTTTCTCCTTTTTCTGTTGTTCCTTTACTTTCCATGCAATCTTTCTATCTAGTTTGACTTGATCCTTCTGCTCCTTTGCAACAACACGTGTTTCCTTTCTTTCCTAAATTTACTCCCTCTTTCACAATTTTAACTCCTAAAAAACATGGCAACGCACAATCCAAATACTGTAAATCCTGGATTTACTAAAATGCCCTAGCCCAAATGTTACTGATTTTTCATGTAACTTATTTTAACATACATAGAATTGATAAGTATGAGGTATTCTCAACATTCTAAATATTTCCATCATCAATGTTTTGGGCATAGCTTGAGGCATCATATCCAAAACTATGTGATGGACTTCATTTACACATTCTCGTAAGTCTTGATCTCATCTTAGAAAAAAAAATTCCTCCATTCTATTGCGAGGCACCTTAATTTTGACTCATCTTCCTTAATCTTTAAACATCTGTAATGTTAATGCTTGGGTCTCTCCACTGAAGTCCTCTTTATATGTGGGTATTCTCTAGTCTAGTCACATTTGGTACTAAAACAGTGATAGTTATGTGCCCTAAACTGATCTACCATGATTCTGCCTTGTCTCCTTTCTCTATTTAACCATTCCCATCTTTCAATCATCATTTATCTAATTCCCTATAACACACACTGATCCGGAAAACTAAGTCTCTTTTTAATCCTTTTTTTACAGTCTTTAAACACACAAGGATACCCAGAAGCCAGTTATGCTAAATTATGCGAGAAATCTTGAAAAACACAATTTTTAAAAACTCTAAAAGGTTGCCAATGGGCTTTCTAAATTTTAAGCACGATTCAAAAGTCTTATCATAAAGAATAAAATCCTAGATGCTCTTGATCCTTTTATCAAATGGGTTACCCTTCTCCGCGAAGTCAAGTACTAAAACAATAAGCTTATCTTGGAACTGGTGATAATATCAACTGGAGTACAATAAAAATCATAGAAACCATTGATATAGACAATAAATTGCCCATTTTACATGTGATTAGACATAGTAAATAAGCTCCAGTCAGCTTTGATGGAACTAATTTCCATTGTACTTTTAGAATAGGAACTAACAAAGAGTAGTATTGGGATCTGTCATCTGTTGTTTGAGTATTTATGTAGAAAGAACAAAAGAACATATCTGTGTTTTTGGGCTTTTGAGTCAGTTTAGTATTAGAACAGTCTTTGGAAAATTTCAATGTTTCATTTATCTGATGGAATGAGGGAAGTTGACTATTGACTCTATGTGAACCATTACTCTTGAAAAAGTGGAACTAAAAATAATAAAGAAAATATCTTACTATGACATAATCTTTAAATTTATCATCATAGTATAAATTTGAATGAACTTAATATGATGAGGGAATGGATCAAAGAGCATAATAGAATTTTATACAGGATAATAAGAAAAATTATTAAACAAGATGTGCAAACAATTTACAATAATAAAAATGTGCCTCAAATAGACTTAACGATATAAATAAATAATAATAATAATAATACTAATCAATTAACATGACCTATAAAGATATTAATAAGTGAACATGGTAAGTCAATCTTCCAACAAATGCAAAGAATGGATCAAATCATTTTCAGATTACTCACTAACCCATTGCTATGCACTACCAACCATAGCATGACATGTGTCCATGGTGCCCCTACACGAAAAGGGTATTTTGTGCATGTTCAAGTACTTCGCAAATGTTTTGTGTATTCCTATGTATCAACTTCAAAGATAAATCTTACATTGATTAAGATCAATCTAGTAGCAGAAGATATGGAAATGTTTAATTTAAAGTGCTTGAGTACTCATTTGGCTAGAGGTCCTCTTCCATATGGATGTGCCTTAACACTCTCGCTACCATTATTTTGCTTTAAATTTTGGCATCCATGATTATGTGTCATGTTTATGTGCCAATAGATAAGTGTATTTTCTTCAATAGTTCGTTTATTTTCCATGTTACAAATCATGACGTTTAAAACCAATAAAATATTGCCTCTTGGATGAAAGAAAGTCAAGTAAGCCTAAAAGCGGAGTAGTTTCTACACTAATCTAAACAAGAGAATTGCAAAATTTCTTTAACACCTTTAAGCGTGATAGATTTAGATGCACATACATATCAGATTATAAATTAGACATCTCTAAAACAACTGCCAAAGTTGAAAATGCAACCTGGCATAAAAACCAACGCACGAGGCATAGCGGTAAATTTTCGCATTTGCCAAAATAACTACACCTCAAAAACTCACATTCCATGTAAACTCAACACAGAAATAGAAAAGTCATTTATGCACAACCCCACTTATAAAATCAACTTTCCAACTTGACTCATCATCCCAATAGAAACTTGCAAGTTGTAACTCACAAGATAAAGCGAGAAAATTAGCAACATTTAATATTTAGAAAATCAATGTTATTAAAAAATCAAAGATTGAGACACCTTCTTTTTCCAACATTAAACATTTAAAAAATCAATACATGATGTAAAAGGACGACGATTGGACACAAAGGCAACCAAGTGACAGGTAACCCCACATTACTGAGAAATTCCATTGATTTTGCAGGTCTTGGAAAGGATTCCAGCTGTATTGCAAATCTTGTTTCTTGAAAATAATTATTTCTTTTGAAAAGAGTTTAAGAAAGAATTAAAACATTCTTGAACAGAAATGAAGAAATATTCTTCAATTACTTATACATTATAAATATTAAATATGATGTCCTCTTATAAGGGAAACATCATCTGATTGATACATCTATCTGATTGATACATTTTGACTGTTAAATAATTTATTTACCATATATGAGAAATCAAACGGGAAACAGCTCCTAAATGCTGGTAGGTGTTCCACAACTAGACATTTACACAAACTAAATACATGGCCCTACAATCAAATCTAAAATTTTGAAGACTAGATTGAAATGGATCTACAGTGAAAATTGTAAGAGGAGATCAAAGATACATTATTATTAACAATTTATTATACATTCATCAAAAATCGACCCATTCATTATATAGGTTATTCCAATTAGCACCAGATGTTTTCAGTAACCTTTCTAGTTTAAAAAGCTTTTCAAACACTAACATAATATTCAATTTTATCTCCTCAACAAAATCATGCAAGTTAATGGGCATTCCATGGTTGGACATGAATACGAAGGCACATAAACCCTTCTGCATGACAAACATGGCAGCACACAGTCCAAATACTGTAAATCCTGGATTTACTGAAATGCCCTGGCCCAAATGTTACTGTTTTTACATTTAACTTCTTTTTACATAGAATTCTCAGCATTCTGAAGATTGCCATCATCAAAGTTTTGGGCGTAGCTTGAGGCATCATGTCCCAAACTATGTGATGGCCTTCGTTTACACATTCTCGTAAGTCTTGATCTCATCTTAGGAAACAAATTCCTCCATTCTATTGTGAAGCACCCTGGTTTCGACTGGTCTTCCTCAATCTTTAAACATCTGTAATGTCTATGCTCGGGTCTCTCCACTGAAGTCCTCTTTATATGTGGGTATTATCCAGTCTGGTCACATTCGTTACAGAAGCGATGATAGTTATGTGCCCTAAAATGATCTGCCATGATTCTGACTTGTCTCTTTACTCTATTTCACTATCCCCATCTTTCGCTCCTCGTTTCTTTAATGCGCTATAACACTCAATGATCCGGTAAACTAACTCTCTTTTTAATCCTCTTTTACAGTGTTTAAACACACAGGGATGCCCAGAAGCCAGATAAGATGACATGTACCTGAGAAATTATGAGAGAAATCTTGAAAAACACTATTTTTAAAAACTCTAACAAGTTGCCAATGGGCTTTCTAATTTTTAAACCCGATTCAAAAGTTTCATTATAAACAAAAAAAACCCAGATGCTCTTGATTTTTTTATCAAACGGGATGCCCTTCTCCACGGAGTCAGGTACGGGAACAATAGTTATCCAGAACGGATGATAATATTAACTGGAGTACAACTAGCATACATATATTAAATATTAATAATAAAATGTGTCTAAGAGTTATTTTGTCTGAGGCTTTATTTTCATTATATTTTCTGTAATCAAAATTCTAATTTTAATCGTGAATGCTATTTTAAATTTGTAACCATTTTTTTTTACTTTAGATTACTGTATTATATTTATCTTCCCAAAAAATAATATTAAAATATATTTAAAATATTATTTAAGTTTTATTGAAAATATTAAAAAAATTAAAAAAGCAGAATCTCAAACAAAACTGAAAAAAGAAAACTGTTTTTAATATTTATTTTTAAGTTTTATTGAAAATTCTTAAAAAATTAAAAAACTGAATCTTGAACAAAACTGAAAGCTTTCCTAAAAGGAATACTGTTTTTTATATTATTTTTTAAGTTTTATTGAAAATACTTTAAAATATTAAAAAAAGAAGAATCTCCAACTAAACTGAGAGCTTTCATGAAAAGAAACTTATGTTATAAATTCATTTTAAGATGTTAAAATCAGGAATTTAAGATTTTGACATTTTTACTATCAGTTATCATTACTTTATATTAATATATGTGATTTATAATAAGTATAATTAATTCAAAATATTTTCAAAATAGAATCTTTTAAAAGTAGAATATATTACTTTCTAATTTTTAAAATAGAATATGACTGTTTTTTAACTTTTAGATACAGGTAATTGGTTTTTACAAATAATTTATGTTTATAGATAGGTGAATTTTAGGATTAAATTATTTTTAATTTTATATAATTATTTCTGGGAAGGTTTGAAATTGGAATTTAAATGTGATTTTAGATAGATGAATTTGGGAATTGAACATGAAATGAGAGGTATTTAAGAGTGAATATGGATTTACATGTCATTTGAACTCAATTTTTAGCTAAGAGTTTTTCCTTACACATTGTTTTTTTATGGATGTCATTGTAATACTCTCTGGCATAATATAAAATAATAGAAATCATGGATATTGTCAATTAAATATCCATTTTTCCTGTGATTAGACATAGTAAATAAGCTCCAGATTTCCACTACTTTTAGAACAGGGACTAACAAAGACTAGTTTTGGGATGTTTCATCTCCCATTTTAGTATCAATGTAGAAAGAACACACCCTATTTTTTTGGGCTTTTGACTTAGATTAGTATTGGAATAGGTCATTTCTTTGGAAATTTCAAGGTTTCATTTACTTGATGGAATGAACGTGAAGTTGACCATTGACTCTGTGTGAATCATAACTTTTGAAAAAATGAAATTCTAATTTGATACTCTTCCTTATAAGATAATCTTTAAATTTATCAACATATTATAAAATGAAATTAAATGAACTTAATATGGTTTATTTTCAAACCTATGTTATCCAAAAATAGAATTGAAATATATTTAGAAATTATATAGAATATTTTGTATATATTTATTTAATATTTTTTTTAATTTACTGATTATGCAATAAAAATATTATCTCACATAAATAAATATAAACAATTTAATACTTATAAAATATAATAAAAATAAAATATTAAAAACATAATTACAAATTTTTAATATATTTTAATTTATTATAAAAAAAATTCAAATTAATTTTTTAATTGAATTTGCATTTTTAAACGATTAAAAATGAAACATAAAACTTTATATTCAATATAACCATAAAAGAAAAAACTAGTCCTCTTAAAAGACGGGGACCAAGATTTGTGGGATAATGAATAGAAAAATTCAGCTGTTCCTGAGAAAATCTACAACAATATTGCGGATTTGAGAAACGTTTTTTTAAAACAACCGTTTACGACGGGAACAGGTTTTCGCAAACAATTTTTGAGTCTATGTTTTTTCTTGTGTATAATTTTTTTTTTTTTTGGCTTATTTGTCTGTCATTTTTTTTTATTTCATTGGGATTCTATTACAGGTTATAGTTGTTTTCATAGGGTTTATTTTAATATAGATTCAAGCAGTTTTTGATAGTGTCTTTTTTATATTCTTTTTTTATTGATTTGTTAGCTATTTTAATATCATTGAAAATTTTATTATAACTCTCAATTCCATTGATTCTAAGATAGCTTCAAACAATTTTCGAACCTGTGCCTCTTGTGTATATAACTTTTTTGGTTGATTTGTTTGTTCATTTTAACATCATTGAGAATTCCATTCCAACTCATAGTTGTTTCAACACCATTTATTCTAAAATAGATTCAAACAAAGTTTGAGCCAATGCCTATCATGTATATAATTTCTTATAAAGCATTAAACAACAATTCTAATGACCTTGATCAAGTAATAAAGAACAAAGAAGCTTAAAACAACATTACCAAAGTCTCAAGCCTCCATTGATTCACCTCTATTATCCTTCTCCATTTTGCATTGATTGATCAATGTCCTCATATGCAAATGTAGTCTAAATGACAAGCAAAATATTGAAGTAGTTAGCATTTACTTGCATAAACCAGATATATCAAAATGACAATGAGAGGCATCTTTTATAAAAGAGTCAGATTTCAATGAATGGTCGACATTAAAAAGGATTAATCAAAAGTTGAGATTGATTCTGACAAGTGAGGATAAGAATGAGATTGAGTGGGGAACTAAAAAATCATTTAGTTGGAATGAGAAAGTGAATAATTAAAGAATGGAAAAGGAAAAAGGGAAAATTATTATTTTTAGATTAAGTAACAATTTAATTCAACAAAAGGTGGGAGGGAAAGTGTATTTAGAAAGTCATTTAAATAAATAATATTTATTCAATTGTGGAGTAAAAAGATAAGTGAACTAGCATACACATATTAAATATTAATATATATAAAATACGCGAGAGTTATCCTTCTAGAGGCACATATTTTCATCATTTTTTCATTCCTAGTTTAATTTAGAAAATCAAATTTCACTATAATTTTAGAATATGAAATAATTTGTGTGCAAACGAAAAAAATAGAATAGAAACTCTTGAATTATTTTAAAATAAATAATTAGATGAATTATATAGCCAATTTTGTATGTAAAATAAATCTATTTAATTTTGAAAAATATTCTTCCAAGATATATTTAATGAAAAATTTAGAAAAATATGTAGATGCAAGCAATTTCTCTTTTAGGACAAAAAATATATATGTTGATAGACATTAAAAACAAAATAATAAGAAGAAATGCATTTGAGAAAAACTAAAACTAAAACCACAAAAAATAGGTGGTTTTTTCATTGCATAACTCTAATTTCTTTTTAGTAATTTTTTTTTAGTATTTTATTGTTACTTAACCTTTGTATGGCTAAACTTGTCAATGAAGAACACTTGCTAAGCCATTTTAAAAATATAAATTTTATGCACCTATCTTTATGATGAATACTTGCTAAGTCATTTTCAAAATATAAATTTTATGCACCGAATTTTGTATAAAAATATTATGTTTATTATGAATAATTACTTAAATCGTTATCAAAATAAATTTTATACATTCATACATTAATAGAATAACATATAAATTTATAATTATTTTAAAATGAACTAATTTTTTTGTACATCTAAACAAATGTCATCACATGTCAATAGTATATACTATTTTTTATTATATTTTTCAGTCTATGAGTGTTAGAAAAAATGTGTTAAAGTTTGTTTCAATGTTTTGGATCACACTATGGTATATACTATGGTATGTTGTGCTAGACTTCCATCATATTCTGCATTTTGCATAAGCCATTTCAAGACTTCCAGTGTTTCATAGATAAAAATAGAATGCCGACCAAAAAGCAGCCTAGAAACCAGACATTTCTTTTTCTTTTCTAATTTCTACTTCTTCTTATCCAATTCTAAATTACCTTAATAGATATTAACCATATAAAAATTCCTACTCAAAAATAAAAAGTCCTACCCACATATCACTAATGTTTGAGACAAATCCCATCTAAATGAGAAACATGAAGAGCCACAATTACCAAAGCAAATCATAACATTTCTTAAATATCTCCTTCTCCTCTCATTACTCTATTTTTCCTCTTCCTTTCAAAAATACTTAAATACAATGTGTTTTAGCCAAACAAAAATATAACTTAAACAAAAATTTTAAAAAGAATGAAAAAAATACAATAACATAGAAAATGCAAGGGGAAAAATCTTCCCTATCGATCATGTTGATCATCAAAGCTTACGCTTCTCCGATAGTCTTATGGGAAATTTAGGGAGTGGGGGACAAATTGCATTTCACTGAATACCGCAATGTGCTTTTATAGAATATCAATTCTTCTTTTGGGGTTTTAAGATAAAGGGAGAAAGGAAATATAAATTTAAAACAGAAAAGGTGATGCACCAAAGGATTTACAACATTTCAAACCCAAATTATTCCTATTATTGATATAAATAGACACAGAATTCCACAACCCCTCATTGTTGGAAAGAGAACGAACAACAAAGGCTAACTTCAAGAACATTGCAAACTTTTAGATCTTTCCACAGGCAGTGTTCATTATGGTCCGATCAAACATAAAGATTTCTTAAGAGTAAACCAACAATATTTCATAAATCACAAGAACTCTATCTCTTAATACAACATAGCACAACAAAATAACAACTTTAAGAAAAACAAAAAAGTCCAATGACATACTCCAGTTTTCCTAAACCACTATTCTACACTACAAGCATAAAGCATAGAAATTCGCTACTTAAACTATCTAGATATAGCTAGAAAGACACAATGTTTCATTCAAAATGACAATATAAAGAAAGAAAGCTTAAAAAAGGCTATACATGTATAGTCTCAACAAATTCTCCTCAATAGTTCATACTTTAATTATAAAATGAACTTTGAAACAAAGGTCGGATGTCAATCCGACAATACTTTAAACCTGAATAAATATAACATGCCAGAATAAAGTTGTTTTGTAACTTGTTTTCTAAAAATAATTCTAAAAACCTTAAGAAAACACTTCTTTTGACAAAAGAAATAGTTCCTTGAAAAATCTATCTTTTTTTGTCATTGCCCTCCTTATATAGCCACCAAAATAAAGAAACACCACCTCAGTACAAAAGTAATTTCCACCAGGTGTTGATAGTTGATAGCACGTGATCCAATCATAGACCCTTGGTCAGGCCGCAAATGATCTTTGCTCATTAACTCTCAACTAGTACATTAATAATATTTAGATATTTTAGCAAAGATAGAAGTTCATACACAATCAAATCCTAAAAACAACATTCTGATAAAGGACCCAATTGATCGATCACATTACTCCTAGTCACTGTCTTGAAACTTCCATCCCAAAAACCGAGGAAAAAAGAAGAAAGAAAGAAAGAAACACCACCTCAATACCAAAGTAATTGCCACTCGGTTTTGACAATTGATAGCACATGATCCAATCATAGACCCTTGGTTAGGCCACAAAATATCTTTTCTCATTAACTCTTAGCTATTGCATTAATACTCTTTAGATATATTAGCAAAGATAGAAGCTCATACATAATTAGATCCTAAAAATAATATCCTGGCAGAGGACCCAATTGATCAATCACATCACTCCTAGGTATCATATTGAAAATTCCATCCTAGAAACTGAGGAAAAGAGAAGAAAGGGCCAACTAGATCCAACAAACTCCTTAATCAGATAACTTTATAGGTGGTGAAAATAACCCACGATGAGGAGATGATGTGTCAACAAGGTGGAAACTCCCAAGCTTGCAAATATAGCTCCCAAGGAAAGTCCTGACAAGTAAAAAAGTGTCCTGAACCTTCTCCCAAAAGGAAGATGAAAAGGTAAAAGTTGTGTAGCGACCATGTGGCGCATTGCACAACTTTTCAATGACTTTCTGAGCATGGGTGCACTTGATACTAAAGACATTTATGCAAACCAAAAAAATGAATAAAGGAAAAAGTACTTCACAGTTCTAGTGACTCATAGGGGTCTTCACTCTGTGAAGATTCAAACCTAGGCCTCTATTTTTTCCTAGAGTTTGACGAAAGTGGTGCACTTAGCCTTCCAATCTACATCAATTGGTAGAACAAGGGTCTGGATCTACCTATATGCTTGTTCGAGATCAAAAATATCCTTAAAAGAGATGACACCCCATCTAGAAGAAATTGCACCTAGGTGAGAATAGAGCCAAGAAAGAGGGTAGATTTTGCACTCAACATCATCCACCATCGGTACAACACTCGAGCTTGGAAGTTTTGTAATAGTTTGGATCTTGCATCGAATTTCATCATTGATTTGCTCCATTCTTAGCACAACTTCATCTAGGGAAAGAAGAGGAGGCAACCCAAAACCAACCAAGATGGTGAAGTCCTTTTTGATAACAATGACTCTTTTATTCAACACCATCTAGTGATCATTAAATTTTGCTGCAACCACATGGCAATTGATGATCTCATTGGATTTGACGGAGGTGACCTACGGATCAGGGATTCCCACTCTTCTAAGAACTTGATCAATGGTGATGCTCAATTTGGAGATAAAACTTTGGGAATTTTCCCCTTGGGGTGAACATTTTTGTATGAAGTGATCAACCATCAGACCGACCTTGGCATTTAGTTCCCAAAAATCCCTTAAAAATTGTAAGGCAGGTCCCAACGCACACACGCCAATCGCTATATGCTCCCAATTAATAGCTATCAACCTCCTCACTATAGGGAGGGATCTAGATCCTCTTGCAGCAATTAATTCTTGATTACAACAAGCTTCTCTTACTCTGGTGTTTTCTTCTATTTGACCCATCTTCCAAATAGGATATGCTAGAAATACCTATGACACCAAAGAAGAAAGCCAAATTTGTTAATAATTATGCATGGGGTTTTCTCAAACATTCTTATCACTTGAGAGGCTGAATTGTCCCTGAGGAATTGATCCAAGGAATGGAGAAGAAAGTTGAAAGGCCTAAGAGGGAAGCTACTTGAAGGAATAGGTATCATCAAGGCTACATGGGACGTCATGATTCTCCTATTGAGGTCTCAGATAATTCCTTTGATAGTGGAGATGAGACTAACTCTAGTTATCATCAATATCTCATGGCTATGAAGGATTGGGCTAATTCTGAGGATGAGGTAGTGATTGCTACTCTACTGACAATAAGGACACCGAGTGGGAACACCTACTTTGCTGGTGACAAGGAAAAGTAGCATCGTGTTTCTTTTCCCAATGGATGCTCAAAATTTTGGGTCCTTTGTGATGATTTGTTTTCATTGGTTGATGTGCTATGATATGGGTCTTCGTTTATTTTATGCCTTTGGTGTTGATGGTGAAGTTTCTCGGGTTGGGATGAATTTACATGTTTTTGGTGTTGCGATAGTGACACTTTTTGAAGAATAGTGGGGTTGCTCTTGTTAACATTTTTTTGAGTTCTACTTTTGTTCTCCCTTGACTTACAAATGATTTTTTTTGCAACTGATTGGGGAATATTCTCACTTTATGCTGAAATTCATTTTGGAATGAAAGTGAAATGTGGAATGTAAGTGTAATTCAACCTGGTTCTTGTTGCTTCCTTATCTTATAAAAGGGATTTCAAGGTTGGTTACACAGGAGGTCAATAGGTAGTCCATTCTGAAAAGGGTTATACACAAAAGGAAAATAAATACTAAGTTTTCTAGAAATATGTTCTAGGAAAAGGTCAACCAATATGATTTTGGTAACAATACATATATAAAAATAGTACTAAATTTCTATACATTTCTCTTTTGTGTACAAATTATACAAACTATGAATAATATAATAATTGGTTATCTTATTTGTCTCTATTGGATTCCAATAGATGTGTTGTTTTATTCTTGTTTATTCATTCAATGAATGTATGCAAATGCTTGAATTGAACATTGGGTTTGATATAAATCTTGTGTGTAGATGCTAGTAAGAAGTTAATTATGGAAATAACTGGTGGGAGTATTGTAATGCAATATTTTCATGGTTGCAGGTATTTTTCTAAATATAGGATTGTTATCTAGTCATATAGGTTTATAGTTTGACTCCATTTCCCATAATATAGCACTGGTCTGGCAAAGTAGTCATGGTCCAATTTTGGTGACCAACTCGACTATTGATCACAAAATATAATCAAATCACTTATGGAATTCTCTCTTGGTGTGTGGGAATGATAAATGGATTATATATTCTCTTGTTTAAGTTAGTCACTATTGTGAAGATTAGCCAAATCTTTAGGGTATGATGCCTCTAAAACATTTAAGGAAAAATATCTATTTATTTTGTGTTTGATACTAAATACACACCAATATCTACAAACACATTGTATAGGATTACCCTCCTAGGTTTCACAGAGCCTAAAGTGAAGAAGTGAAGACCTAAATGTCTTTATTTATGTGTTAGAAAATCCTTGCCCTTACTGATAATTGTTCTTGGCAAGTTCATAGGTCTGTGGTAAGAATAATTTTGGTTCTAAAAAAATAACCAACAATTTCAATGTAACAAAAAGCAATCAAACTAAAACCAAAAAGCAATAACAACAAATAGAAGCTTGAAAACTAGAAATTTAACTCTATAAACAACAATTCAAAATTTTCACCAAGATTGATTCACCCAAAGTGTCGAATGAGTCCCAGTTGGTATTTTTTTCAAAATTTTCAAAATTTTGAAATTAATTTTTATGTTTTGTATGATATATGATCTAGGTCTGAGATGCAAACACAGATTTTTAATGTTTTTTAATGAAATGAAATGCAAAAATACAAGTTAAATGATCTTTTACTATTGCAAAATTGGAAACCCTAGAATAAAAATTAATCAATTCAAATCCTAATGCAATGTTAATGCAAGCTAAATCTAGGATGAAAATGCACACCAAATTAGAATTATAATGTTCTAAGAGTCGGTTCACCAAAATGGAACCTTAGAAAATAGGGGATATGTTGATCAAGTGCTATCACACACACTTTCCAAGCTATTCCACTCAAGGATAACCCTAGAGATCTCAATACAAAAGAGAAAGAAATCTTGCAATAGGGAAATCCTAGGAATTGAATATCATCTAATGAGGGGTTCCCCACCAAGGCTAAATTTGGAAAAGATAATGAAATGTAAGATGCAATGCCAAACCCTAATTTGATGCAATAACCTACAAGATGATCTAAAAATGCTAGTAAAACAACACATAAAAGAAATAAGATAATCAATGTGCACTTGGGAATTTGGGAGTGACTATTTGCAACTTTGAAACACTAGAATTTTTGGCTTTTTGACCAACTGGGACTCATTCGCCAACCTGGGCAAATCAGTCCCAAATCTAAGTTATTGTATGCGAGTCTGTTTCTGGAAAAAGGGTATCTAAATCTACAAATAGATCTAAAAAATGCTAAAATGGGACTCATTCGCCACTCTTAGTGAATCAGTCCCATCTTGCCTTTTCAAAAATTGAAACTTCTGATCTGCACTTCAACATTTGCTCTTTCTTTGCAACTTGAGTTTTGAATCCAAATCTATGAAAATACCTACAAAATAGAATATAAACTTGATTTTCTAATGGGTTTTTTTCCTTGGTCAAACCCCTAGTTTGGTAATTAAACCTTGATAAAAATAATAAAATGTGCATGAAAACCTTAGCCTTAAGTGTGTCTAAGACTAAGAAATTTGAAACATGATGCAATCCTATTCTAATGTATAAGAATATGATGCAATAACGGAAATATGAAGATGAATGACTCACTTGAGGAGATCCCCAATCACCCCAAATGAAACATAATGATGCTTATACCTTCCTTAGGCTGAATGTAGAGCGATGATACATGATGGAATCACTTAGGAAATAAGTCTTTGGACTTGGCTTGATGGCTAGTTTAATCTCCCCAACCTAGAATCCATCATAATTCACCATAGACAACCATGATCAACCCTTGACAATTCTAGATCTTGAATGAAAGTGAGCTTGAAGACCTACAAAAGTACTTTAATGAACATGCTCCAATGCTTCAACTTTACTTGCTCTTGAAACTTGAATGCACTTGTGAAAGATTCTCAACACTTGAATCTTGAATTTTCTCTTGAAAATGTTTTGTGAAATTGCTTAGAATATGATAAAAATGGCTTGAAAACTTGCTTATATAAGCATTAACACCTAATTGATCATTATTTAGATCTCAAAAGCTGACATCCACTAAAACTTTGAATTGAAATGGTGAATTTCTTGCTCAAAATTGAAAAAGACCCCAAATGGGACTCATTTGCCACCCTTGACGAATGGGTCCCACCTAAGGGGACTCATATCCCCAAGGTGGATAATGAGTCCCACCTTAGGTTTTTGAGGCGGGTTTTCAGTATTTTCAGTGATTTGAGTGATTTCATGGGATTTTTAAGTGAAATAAGCCTCAAGATCTGAAATAATGGGTCTATTACACTATAAAGGATAATTAATGCAAGGGTACCCAAGACATGTCCAAATTAGACCAAGAATTGTACCATCTCAATGAAGGGATACAATATTGGTGGTCACATTATGATCAATGTTAGGATTATGAAAGTCAATTTTACCTAAAAATATTATAAATAAATTAATACCCTTTGATTCCCTATGAGGTCCTTGTCAAGATTAATCTTGACCAATATCATTATGTTAGGATGAAATATTTACTACATTTTTTGGTATTAATGAATGCAACTTTATCAAACCTAGTGAGAAATTTCAAAAGTGGTTGCATGGAATTAATGAATCTCAATTATCAAAGTGGGTCTATGTGAATACTTAAAGTAGTGATAACATCGGCTCTATAACAACTATGATATTCTATGAAATGGTCATAATATGGTTCCTTCTTCTTCATGAGTAATCAACCTAGCCTATGTGTTAATGAGATTATCTTGTAAGGAATTTTCAAAGGTTCATCTTGAACTATCAATAATAATTAGGTGAAGCTTATTTTTAGATCTCAATGCCTAGATGGAAGTGTTTGAGGAAAATTTTTCTAAATTAGGAACTTGGTTGGGTTCCCCTACATACTACTAAGCATTATTCACTATTGTGAGCCATTTCAATGAATCATGTTGGGGCATGAGATAATATTCTAGGAATTTGAAGTTTTATTTTTAATCAATAAACCTTATCAATAATGGATTATTTTGGAAAGGGTATTGATAAGTAGTGATTCTATTACATTATTAGGTCTTAAACCCTTTCGTGTTTTTCATCTTATAGTATTCATTCTATTTCACTTCTATGAGGGAAAACTAGATATGTTATTATGAAACACTAGGGATATGAACCTATGTTTATGTTCCTTGAGACATTACAGTGACAAGAACACGTGACTTTGATACCATTTGGTAGAGGGTATGGAGGTAGTTCTAAGATGAAGGATACCCTTGAATATAAGCTAGTAGGGGGGATTTAGGGAATAACTCTGTGATATAGGATTGTTCGTAAGCTCTCTCTCTCTCTCTCCCCTTGGTATGCTTCAACATGTGGCTAAATGACTCATTAGATGGTAATGAACTCACCTTTCAACTATACAAGTTTGACCCAATGAAAAGCACTCCATCTTCATCAAGCTTCTCTACTCTAAGGTTTGTTGTGTTCGGGTTTTCAAAATTCACAACAACTTCGGAAGAAGTTCTAGTCACTTTTATGATGGTCTATAATGTGATATGTAAAAAAAATAGTCAGTGCTTTTTTTTTATTAATTTTGTGGTAGATGTAATTAAGGTATCATAGCAAAATTTTGTGTCAATGTATTTTTCTAATAAGTAGAACTATTGAGCATGAATGTTGATAAGTAATTGATAATAGTGAAAATACATTGTGAATTTGTCATTATGTGATATAGAGAAAATATTTATAGAAAACAATCACTTGAATGTGCTTTGTAAAGAGATTATCTAATACAATTTTTTTGAATCAATCTTGTGGCAAATGTGATGAGGAAATGGGTGAAAGAGCATAGTAAAAATTTGTACCAAATTTTTGGATAATAAGAAAAATTATTGAGCGTAGATGTTCATAGACCATTTACAATAATGAAACTACCTCAAATAGAGTCACTTAACATGACCTGTAAAGACATTAATAAGTGAAATTTTTTAAGTCAATCTTCTAGCAAATGCATGATAAAATGAATCAAATGAGTACTACACAACGAACACTCTACTTCCAATCAATATATTCATTTGTGTCTTTGCATCAAGGAAAGGTACTACTATTTATTGTATGAGATTCAGTCTTTTCTAAGGCCAGACTCTGTATGCAGAATTATGCGCTTTTATCTGATATATTGATATATATATATATATTTTGTGCCATCACGCTTTCGCTACCGTTATTTTGCTTTAAATTTTAGCACCCCTACGCGTCATGTTTATATGTGCTAGCAGATAGTGTGTTTTTCCTCATTCACTAATTCGCTCATTTTCCATGTTACAGATCATGACGCTGTTCAAGCCAATAAAATATTGCCTCTTTCAAATGATGCGAAGGATAGGTTGTTGCATACAAGATATAATTTACTAAAGACGGGTGATGAAGCATGCGATGTAAAAGGACAATGACTGGGCACAGAAGCAACAGAGTGACACGGTGACCCCACATTACAGATAAAGTCCATTGAACTTGCAGGTCTTGGAAAGGATTCCAACTGTATTGCAAATTATATTTCTTAAAAATAATATTTCATTTGAAATGAATTTAAGAAGAATTAAAGCATTCTTGAACAGTATTGAAGAAATATATTTTTCAATTATTTATACATAAATATTAAATATGGAGTCCTCTTAACAAATGGGAAACATCATCTTATTCATGCTTTTTAACTGTTCCCTGATTTATTTACTATATTTGAGAAATCAAATGGGAAACAAAACCTAATTGCTAGTAGGTGTTCCATAACTAAGCAAAGATAAACATCAGACATTTTCACAGACTAAATGCATGGCCCTGTAATCAAATCTAAAATTTTGAAGACTAGATTGAAATGGATCTACAGTGAAAATTGTAAGAGGACATCAAAGATATATTATCACAACAATTTATTATACATTCTTCAGAAATCAACCCATTCGTTACATAGGCTATTCTAACTAGTACCAGATGTTCTCAGTAGCTTTTTTGGTTTAAAAGGCTCTTCAAACACTAACATAATTTTCAATTTTATCTCATCAACAGAATCATGCAAGTAAATGGGCATTGCAGAATTAGACATTAATATGAAGAAACACTAAACCATTCTTCATGACAAACATGGCAGCACACAATCCAAATACTGTTACTGATTTTCCATTGAACTTTTAACATACATAGAATTCTGAGCATTTTGAATGTTGCCATCATCAATGTTTTGGGCATAGCTTGAGGCATCATATCCCAAACTAAGTGGCGGCTTTCGCTTACACATTCTCTTCAGTCTTGATCTCATCTTAGAAAACAAATTCCTCCATTCTATTGTGAAGCACCCTGGTTTCGACTGATCTTCCTCAATCTTTAAACATCTGTAATGTTTATGCTCGGGTCTCTTCACTGAAGTCCTTTTTATTTGTCGGCATTCTCCAGTCTGGTCACATTCGTTACTGAAACGATGATAGTTATGTGCCCTAGACTGATCTGCCATGATTCTGCCGTGTCTCTTTACTCTATTTCACCATTCCCATCTTTCCTTCTTTGTTTCTCTACTGCCCTATAACACACAATGATCCGGTAAACTAAGTATCTTTTTAATCCTTTTTTACAGTGTTTAAACACACAGGGATACCCAGAAGTCAGATAAAATGGCATGTACCTGCGAAATTATGAGAGAAATCTTGAAAAGCACTATTTTTAAAAACTCAAAGAAGCTGCCATTGGACTTTCTAATTTCTAAATCCGATTCAAAAGTTTCATCATAAACAAAAAAAACCCAGATGCTCTTGATCCTTTTGTCAAACGGGATGCCCTTCTCCGCGGAGTCAGGTACGGGAACAATAATTATCCAGAACGGATGATAATATCAGCTGGAGTACAATAACAATAATAGAAATCATGGATATTGAAAATAAATTATCCATTTTATCTGTGATTAGACGTAGTAAATAAGCTCCAATCGGCTTTGATGGAACTGATTTCCACGTACTTTTAGAACAGGGACTCACAAACAGTAGTTTTGGGATGTGTTATCTGTTGTTTCAGTATCAATGTAGAAAGAACATACCCTGTATTTTTGGGCTTATGAGTCAGATTAGTATCGGAGCGGGTCATCTGTTTGGAAATTTTCAAGGTTTCATTTATCATTCGGGTCATCTGTTTGAGAATTTCCAAGATTTCATTTATCTAATAGAATGAGGGAAGCACTAGAACTAAAAATAATAGAGAAAATACCTTCTTAGAGAATGAATCAAATAGCATAATAGAAGTTTGTACAAAGTATTTAGATAATAAGCAAAATTATTGAACAAGATGTGCATAGACAATGTGCATAGACAATTTACAATAATGAAAATGCCTCAAATGGACTTGCCAGATAAAAAAAAATAAGAAAATAATCAGTTAAGATGACCAATAAAGAAATTAATAAGTGAGCATGTTTAAGTCAATCTTCGAGCAGATGCAAGGATAAAATGGATCAAATCATTGTCGGACTACTCACTAACTCATTGCTATGCACTACCAACCATAGCATGACATGTGTCCAAGGTGCCCCTACACAAAAAGAGGCTTTTATGCAAGTTCAAGTACTTTGCAAATGTTGGGTGTATGCCTATATATCAACTTAGAAGATAAATCTTGGACTGATTAAGATCAATCTAGTAGCGAAAGATATTCAAATGTTTAATTTAAAACAGCTTAGTATTCATTTGGCTAGTGGTCTTCTTCCATATGGCACGTGCCTTCATACTCTCGCTACCATCATTTTGCTTCAAATTTTGGCACCCCCATTATGTGTCATGTTTATATGTGCTAGAAGATAGTGTATTTTCCTCATTCAATGGTTCGCTTATTTTTCATGTTACAGATCATAATGTTACAGATCATGACATTTCAACACTGCACACGCATAAGTTTTCAATTGTTATCACATGTCACACTGCAAAATCTGTACTTGACAAAATAACTCCACCTCAAAATATCACATTCCATGTAAACTCAATACAAAATAGAAAAATCATTTATGCACAATTCTACCTATAACTGAGTGGTTCCATGGTGGGGCTTGGGCTTCTATTTTCATGGAGCAGAAGGTCCCATGGAAAAAAAAAATTGTGCTATGGGATTAATTGGAATCTTTTCCAGAAAAATAGGTGCCCTACAGTATAGGAATGCATCTTTTAGCTGGTGAAATTAAGGTGGGGCTAGAAATTGCCCTTTTTTAGTAAGTTTTTCTATCAGTTGTCTATCACTTCAAATTTTAAATTCCTAAAAAAACCAAAAAATAAGAGAATTTTTTTTTATTTTTTATTTTTTATCAAAATACTCCAGTTTGTTCCTTAAATTTTGGAGCTCAAGCTTTTAAGCTGAATTGCAAAACTGAATTCATGGGACCACCAGCTTTAAAATATTCCTAAAAACTCTCAGCAGAAATTTTTTAGGAAGCCCCCCTCCATGGGACCATACCCTAATATCAACTTTCCAACTTGATTCCTCCCAATAGAAATTGCAAATTGTAACTCACAAGACAATGTGAAAAAATTAACAACCTATAATATTTAAAAAATCAAACCTATAAAAAGATTAAAGATTGAGACGCCTTCTTTTTCCAAGATTGAAAATATGGAATGATGCCAAAGATAGGTTGGTGCATGCAAGATATAATTTATTAAATACAGATGATCATGCATGATGTAAAAGGACGATGACTAGAAACAGAGGCAACCAAGTGACACGGTGACCCAACATTACTGAGAAATTCCATCGATCTTGTAGGTCTTGGAAAGGATTCCAGCTGTACTGCAAATCTTGTTTCTTAAAAATAATTATTTCATTTGAGAAGTTTAAGGAAGAATTATAACATTCTTGGACAGAACTGAAGAAATTTTTTTCAATTACTTATACATAAATATTAAATATGATGTCCTCTTATCAGAGAAACGTCATCTGATTGATACATTTTAACTGTTAAATAATTTATTTACCATATATGAGAAACAGCACCTAATTGCTGGTTGGTTCTCCACAACTAACAAAAGATAAACCTGAGACATTTACACAAACTAAATACATGGCCCTGCAATCAAATCTAAAATTTTGAAGACGAGATTGAGATGGATCTAGTGAAAATTGTAAGAGGACATCAAAGATATATTATTATTAACAATTTATTATACATTCATCAGAAAACAACCCATTCATTATATAGGTTATTCCAATTAGCACCAGATGTTTTCAGTAACCTTTGTAGTTTAAAAAGCTTTTCAAACACTAACATAATATTCAGTTTTATCTCCTCAACAAAATCATGCAAGTTAATGGGCATTCCATAATTGGACATGAATACGATGGCACATAAACCCTTCTGCATGACAAACATGGCAGCACACAATCCAAATACTGTACAGCCTGGATTTACTGAAATGCCCTGGCCCAAATACTACTGTTTTTTCATTTAACTTCTTTTAACATACATAGAATTCTCAGCATTCTGAAGATTGCCATCATCAAAGTTTTGGGCATAGCTTGAGGCATCATATGCCAAACTATGTGAAGGCCTTCGTTTACACATTCTCGTAAGTCTTGATCTCATCTTAGAAAACAAATTCCTCCATTCTATTGTGAAGCACCCTGGTTTCGACTGATCTTCCTCAATCTTTAAACATCTGTAATGTCTATGCTCGGGTCTGTCCACTGAAGTCCTCTTCATATGTGGGTATTCTCCAGTCTGGTCACATTCGTTTCTGAAACGATGATAGTTACCTGCCCTAAGCTGATCTGCCATGATTCTGCCTTGTCTCTTTACTCTATTTCACCATTCCCATCTTTTGCTCCTTGTTTCTCTAATGCCCTATAACACACAATGATCCGGCAAACTAAGTCTCTTTTTAATCCTTTTCTTACATTGTTTAAACACACAGGGATACCCAGAAGTCAGATAAAATGACATGCACCTGCGAAATTGGGAGAGAAATCTTGAAAAACACTATTAATAAAAACTCTAAGACGTTGCTGATGGGAACAGGATTCAAAAGTTTCATCATCACAAAAAAACCCAGATGCTCTTGATCCTTTTATCAAACGGCATGCCCTTCTCCGCGGAGTCAGGTACGAGAACAATAAGCTTATGTGGAAGCGATGATAATATCAACTGGAGTACAATAAAAATTATAGAAACCATTGATATTAATAATAAATTGTCCATTTTACATGTGATTAATCGTAGTAAATAACCTCCAATCGGCTTTGATGAAACTGATTTCCACAAACTTTTAGAATAGGGACTAACAAAGAGTAGTATTTGGATGTGTCATCTGTCGTTTGGGTATCAATGTAGAATATTTTTGAGCTTTTGAGTCAGATTAGAATTGGAATGGGTCATCTGTTTGAGAAATTTCAAAGTTTCATTTATCCAATGGAATGAGGGAACCTCTACTTTTGAAAAAATAGAACTAAAAATAATAGAGAAAATACCTTCTTATAAAAAATTTAAATGTATCATCATATAATAAAATGAAACTGATTGAACTTAATTTTGATGAGAGAATTGATAAAAAAACATAATAGAAATTTGTACAAAGTATTTGGATAATAATAAAAATTATTGAACACAATGTGCATAGACAATTTACAATAATGAAAATGCCTCAAATAGACTTTCCATTATACGATATAGATAAAAACAAAAATTTAAAAAATAATGAGTTAAGATGACTTGTAAAGATATTAATAAGTGAACATGTAAGTCAATCTTCGAGCAGATGCAAGGATAAAATGGATCAAATCATTGTCGGACTACTCACTAACCCATTGCTATGCACTACCAACCATAGCATGACGTGTCCATGGTGCCCCAACACAAAAAGAGTCTTTGTACTTTGCAAATGTTGGGTGTATGCCTATGTATTAACTTAGAAGATAAATCTTGCACTGACTAAGATCAATCAAGTAGGGGAGGATATTCAAATGTTTAATTTAAAAGTCCTTAGTACTCATTTGGCTAGTGGTCCTCTTCCATATGGCA
Source organism: Sequoia sempervirens (assembly GCA_007258455.2). Classification (NCBI taxonomy): domain Eukaryota; kingdom Viridiplantae; phylum Streptophyta; class Pinopsida; order Cupressales; family Cupressaceae; genus Sequoia; species Sequoia sempervirens. The sequence goes on along the minus strand of VDFB02058242.1, from coordinate 318,076,073 downwards.
TGTGCCTTCACACTCTCGCTACCATCGTTTTGCTTTAAATTTTGGCACCCCCATTATGTATCATTTGAAAAGTTTAAGGAAGAATTAGAACATTCTTGGACACAATTGAAGAAATATATTTTTCAATTACTTATACATAAATATTAAATATGATGTTCTCTTCTCACAGAAACGTCATCTGATTGATATATTTTAACTGTTAAATAATTTATTTACCATATATGAGAAATCAAACGGGAAACAGCACCTAATTGCTGGTTGGTCTTCCACAACTAACAAAAGATAAACCTGAGACATTTACACAAACTAAATACATAGCCCTGCAATCAAATCTAAAATTTTGAAGACTAAATTGAATTGGATCTACAGTGAAAATTGTAAGAGCATATGAAAGATCTATTATTATTAACAATTTATAATACATTCATCAGAAATCAACCCATTCATTATATAGGTTATTCCAATTAGCACCAGATGTTTTCAGTAACCTTTTTAGTTTAAAAATCTTTTCAAACACTAAAATAATATTCAATTTTATCTCCTCAACAAAATCATGCAAGTTAATGGGCATTCCATAGTTGGACATGAACACGAAGGCACCTAAACCCTTCTGCATGACAAACATGGCAGTACACAATCCAAATACTGTAAAGCCTGGATTTACTGAAATGGCCCGGCCCAAATGTTACTGTTTTTCCATTTAACTTCTTTTAATATACATAGAATTCTCAGCATTCTGAAGATTGCCGTCATCAAAGTTTTGGGCATAGCTTGAGGCATCATATCCCAAACTATGTGATGGCCTTCGTTTACACATTCTCGTAAGTCTTGATCTCGGCTTAGAAAACAAATTCCTCCATTCTATTGTGAAGCACCCTGGTTTCGACTGATCTTCCTCAATCTTTAAACATCTGTAATGTCTATACTCGGGTCTCTCCACTGAAGTACTCTTTATATGTAGATATTCTCCAGTCTGGTCACATTCGTTACTGAAACGATGATAGTTACGTGCCCTAAACTGATCTGCCATGATTCTGCCTTGTCTCTTTACTCTATTTCACTATTCCCATCCTTCGCTCCTCGTTTCTCTAATGCCCTATAAAACACAATGATCCGGTAAACTATGTCTCTTTTTAATCTTTTAAAACAGTATTTAAACACACAGGGATGCGCAGAAGCCAGATAAAATGACATGTACCTGCTTTCTAATTTTTAAGCAGGATTCAGAAGTTTCATCATAAACAAGAAAAATCCGGATGCTCTTGAGCCTTTTATCAAGCGGGATGCCCTTCTCCGCGGAGTCAGGTACGGGAACAATAAGCTTATCTGGAACCGATGATAATATCAATTGGAGTACAATAAAAATCGTAGAGATCTTGGATATTGACAACAAATTGTCCATTTTACATGTGATTAGATGTAGTAAATAAGCTCCAATCGACTTTGATGGAACTGATTCTTCTGGGGGCTTGGGTTTCTATTTTCAGGGATCATGGTCTTACTAAGCAAAAAAAAATTATACTACAGGATTAATTGGAATCTTTTTCAGAAAAATAAAGCTCCTATTTTTAGGACTATAAATTTCAGCAGGTGAGGTGGGGCTAGAAATTGCCCCTACAATTTAGGAATTTTTGCTGCCACTTGTCAATCACTTAAAATTTTAAATTCCTAAAAAACCATAAAAATGAGAGAATTTTTATTTATTTATTAATTTTTATCAAAGTTCTTAAATTTTGGAGTTCAAACTCTTAAGCTGAATTGCAAGAACATACTCTATATTTTTGGGCTTTTGAGTCAGATTAGTATTGAGATGGGTTATCTGGAAATTTCAAGCTTTCATTTATCTGTATTTTTAGGCTTTTGAGTCAGATTAGTATTGAGATGGGTTATCTCGGAAATTTCAAGCTTTCATTTATCTGATGGAATGAATGTGAAGTTGATCATTGATTCTATGTGAACCACTAATCTTGAAAAGATGGAACTCAAAATAATATAAATATTCTAATTTGATACACTAGAGAAAACATCACATTATAAAATGAAACTGAATTAACATAATATGGTTAATTTTCAAACCTATATCATTCAAAAGTAAAATAGAAATACATTTAGAAATTATTTAAATTTTTTTTATATATATTTATATAATATTTCAAATTTACTGACTATGCAATAAAAATATTATCTTACATAAATAAATATAAATATTTTAATACTAATAAAATGTAATAAAAATAAAATTTCAAATTAATTTTTTAATATTTATATAATTATTCAAAATATTTCAAATTAAAAAACTTAAAACCCATAAAAAAATTATCTATATTTTATAATTTTTAACTTCAAAAATATTGCATTTCCAGTTTTAAAAGATTAAAAATGAAAAAAACACAGTTATTATAACATGAAAAATCTAACATAAAACTTCATATTCAATATAACAATAAAAGAAAAAACTAATCCTCTTAAAAGACGGGGACCAAGATTTGTAGGATAACGCGACCATGTTTTTCGGGAAAACGGAGCAATGAAGAGAAAATCTACAACAATGTTTCGGGAAAACGGAGTCTGTGTTTCTTTTGCATATAATTTTTTTTTTTGGTTTGATTTTTTGGTTATTTTTATATCATTGAGATTCTATTACACGTCATAGTTGTTTTCATACAGTTTATTTTAGATAGATTCAAATAATTTTTTTGATCTTGTGTCTTTTTGTATATAATTTTTTTGATTGATTTGTTGGTTATTTTAATATTATTGAAAATTTTATTACAACTCTCAGTATCATTTATTCTAAGGTAGCTTCAAACAATTTTTGAGGCTGTGCTTGTTCTATATATAATTTTTCTTGTTGATTTGTTGGTCACTTTAATATTATTGAGAATTTCATTACAACTCATAGTTGTTTCAACACCATTTATTCTAAGATAGATTCAAACAGATTTTGAGCCTGTGACTATCTTGAATATATTCTTTTTGATTGATTTGTTTGCCATTTTAATATCATTGGAAATTTCATTACAACTCAGTTGTTTCCATACCATTTATTTTAAGATAGATTCAAATAGTTTTTGAGCCTATGTCTGCCCCCTATATAATTTTTTTGTTGATTTGTTGGCCACTTTAATATCATTAAAAATTCCTTTACAACTCACAATTGTTTCCATGTCTTGTATATAAATTTTTTGGATTATTTTTTAACCACTTTAATATCATTGTGAATTCCATTACAACTCGTAGTTGTTTCTCTCTCGTTTATTCTAAGATAGATTCAAACAATTTTTGAGACTATGCTTGTCCTATATATAATTTGTTTGGTTGATTTGTTAACCAATATCATTGAGAATTCCATTACAACTCAGTGTACCATTTTTTTTTTCCTAAGAATAAGTGTTACCAAAAAAGAGAGTAACTCCCATAAAAAATTTGATTGTTTGCTTAATGGAAGATGTTCCATTCACCCATATTCTCTCTTTGTTCTTAGGAACCCTTTATCATTTAACTTGATAATTTTTGAGTGCATAATGTAAGGGCCCCTGATTTATTCTTGGCTTCTATAACTAATCCATGTTTTACATCTTGTCAGGGTCTTTAGTTTTGAGTGGGCCACACATACTCTAATTATATTTGGATATTGGACTATCCAACCTTCATTCCTCTGTTTGCCCGCATGTGCCACCTGATTATTAATTTCGACTTTGTCTAATGTGCCCTAGGGAGGGCATCCTTTGTTTTACATGTACATATTATCTTTCATTTTTTACAAATGTGCGGAGTTATCTACCGTCATAATGTGAAGTTAGGGCCTGGAACACGGGAGAGATGTTAATCTTTAATGTACTCACATTTGATTTTATGCCTATGGAGGAGCCGAGGGTTTCAGTTCAACCAGGATTTTTCGTTTAATCTCGTGTTGCAACCATTTCAGATTAAGCGTTTCAAAGCTTTGCTCTATCTATGTATACAATTGAATTTTTGTTGTTGTCGAGGTCGAAATGACAAGAGGAACATGTGAAGATGGACATTTTGGTTCCCATACCTCCTTCTGCTTGCTTGGTATACATAATGAGTCATAAATTACTCTGCTTTATTGTCTTATCTCTTGCTTTGATTTTTGAGATCGTTAGAAGCCTAGTCATGAAAACCCTCGTGTTTTTGTTGAGCACGAAAGTAGAGTTTTGGGGATTTGTCATATTTCTGTGATTTTGATAAAGAGAGAAGTTCATATGCATGGAATTCCTTCAGCTTTCTTTTCTTTTCACATTATTGTTAATCTTGTTCATCCTAATTTGTAAAATGTTTTAGAATTTAATCAGATCTAAAGCCAAGGATTCAGTATTGTCATTCCATGACTTGCCCTGATGTAATGAATTGGCTTCAGATTCGATTTATCCAGCAAGAAAACAATATAGGATGGTTTATTTGTCTGTGAGTTCCCATTACTATTTTAGAACATCTATGCGATATGGATTTCACATGTGAGTGTTTCATTGTGCATTCTCAGGATGCCATCCACTTCTCTTAGATGATTCAAATAATCAGCGGCTTAGTGAATGAGTTTCAGATTGTGATGCTATGATATTCTTTCCAAAACCTAAAATTGTCAGTTTGATTGGATCAAATTTTGGGAAGAGAGCAATTCAATTCTAAGTTTTGGTTTGGTTAGGCTTTATTTAAGTATAGTGAGTCTTTATTAAAATTGAAGTACAGTCAGTTAATACTCACCTCCTAGTCGATTATACTTACCTGGCCACTTTCTCTTGTTCTACTCCTCTCTTTGTACTTGCTTCCTTCTAATCTTCTATGAGAATTCTTGCCAGTCCCGTCCACTTTTCAGCGTCTACTTCTACTTTGCATTATTCTATTTGCAGAAAATCCAAGTTTGCTAAAGCATTTGCTGCCTTGTTAGCTTCTTTGTAGATGTGAGAGAGCATATAATCTTCTAATTTTTCTTGTTGCTCCCAGATCTTGAATATCCAACTCTTTAGTTTCTAGTTTGGGGAGTCTCTTTTTGATCTAGTTTGGGGAGTCTCTTTTAACGAGTCCCCCTCTATGTCCACTCTTATTTTGTTCTTTTTGTGTGCATATCTATAGTCCTGTGGCTAAGGCCTCCATTTCTGTTTCATTATTAGTTAAATATTCTATTTTCTTTCACACTGCCAAACAAGTTGCCCTTTATTATTCCTTAGTATGCTTCCTGCTTCGATAGGTCCTAGATTCCCTTTTGCAGAGCCGTCGAAATTTAGCTTGTATCTACCTTGCTCCGGCTCTTTCCACTTGAACCCCTTCCTATTCTTTTCTTTTTCTTTGGAGTTTCCTTTTGCCCTTTTCAGGTTTACCCATTTCCTTTGTAGATCTTCATCCCATTTAGTCAATATAGGGACATTTTTTATCATGTTTTTTGCATCAAGAACCTTGCAGATCCCTTCTTCTATTTTTTGTATAACCTTGTCCACCTTCATAGTTTTCTCTTGAAAGATTCAATGGTTCCTCTCTTTCTAGATATTCATGCTATCATGGATGGAGCTACTATCCATAATTCACCACATAGTGTATCCTTCTTTCCCCTTGGCCAACCGGTAATCCATTCTTTGAAATCCTTTTGTCTAGGGCCCAACCATTCTATTGCACTCTGAATCAACTCCTAGCACTTGGACACATATGTGATTCTAATGGTAGGTGATCAACATTTTCACACTGATTATAGCACTTAATGCATGGGTTTGGACCTTCAATTCCTATAGTGTTCAATTTTCCATTGTGAGTATCCCCTTATGAAGTGCGGACCAAAGAAAGGCTCCAGCCTTAGGGAGCACTGCAGGATGCCAACATAGTTTTGTAGTCCAATCAAGATTTTATCTTGTAGTATTTTGTATCAAATATCCCATCTTAATGGAATACTCCCCTGATTTGGCTCTACACTAGATGATGTCATCCTCTTCTTCAGTTAGTAAGATCCTCATGTTTTTAGTTCCTATTGTAATTTTTTTTATCTTATGTGGGGATGGGGAGCAATTCTTTATCTCTCCATGCTTACTGGAAGTTATATTTGGAGTTGCTTGAATTGACATAGTCTATTACTTTGCTTCCAAATATGCTTTCAATGGCTTCCTTACATGCTATTTTATCCCTTTTATCTCTTCTAATAGTGTATAGTCATTCCAAGAGTCTGACATGAATTTAGCTTGTCTCCCATTATTTATTTTTCATGTAAGATGCTCTATTATTATATTTTTTCTTTCCTATAAGAACTTCCATATTGTTGAGCCCCCATTCATTGCTTCTATTTTCAATATTCTCTAAGGGTCAATACTGTCTAAATATCTTTCTTGGAGTATCTTACACCACAGTCGACAAGGATCTCTATATATTTCCCATGCCAATTTGGCACCTAATGCTAAGTTTTGTTCCTTCATTTTTTTCAGACCTACACCACTATCCATTTTAACCATGCATACCTTATCCCAATGCACCAATGGTATTTTCTTATTTTCCTTTGCCCTTTCCCATAGGAATTTCTTGAAATAGCTTTCTAGGTTGGATTCTATCTTATTCATGATTCTGAATCATGATAGTACATATGTGGGAACTGCTAATAGCACAGTCTTAATCATGAGTATTGCGCCTACTAGTGTTAGCCACTTATATTTCCATGCCATGGATTTTTGTATGTGTTTCTCTATTATTTCCATCCAATATTGTGTCTTACAAGATGCATATAATAGGGGAGCCCTAAGATATTTTGCTGGAACAATCGCTACTATGAATTCCAAATTTTAATTGCTATTCTTCTTTGTATGGATTTTTTAGTATTAAAGAACATTATTGAGGATTTTTCTTTGTTTACTAATTGTCCTAAACATGCCATATAGTCTTTAAGAGCTTCTTTGATTACTATTGCTTATCTCATATTAGCCTCCCCAAATAGAAGCATATAATTTGCAAACTATGTATGTGTCATTGAATCCATATCAGAGGTCACCCTTATACCTTTCCATATGGTGTTTTCTACTTTTCTTTTGATAGAATTACCAATGATTTCTTCCATAATAATAAAGAGAAAGGGGGATAGGGGTCCCCTTGATGAAGGACATTTGTTCCTTCAAAGAAGTTGCATAATGATCTATTGACTATTAGTGAGTACCTTGTTGTTGTAATCATAGATACCCATTTGTTATTAAAGTCAAATCTTCTTAGGACTTCCAATAGAGATTTCTATCTTAATCTATCATAAGCCTTGCTTATGTCTAGTTTGATCAACATCCACCTACTTTTCTCTAATTGTATGGAGTACACCACTTTGTTTGCTACAATTATCCTATCAATGATTTCCCTACATAGGTAGAAGTTACTTTGTTCTTCTAATATTATAGATTTGAGAACTTTCTTGAGATGATTTCCCAATATATTGGTAATGATTTTGTATATTGTGTTGCATAATGATATTGGTCTATAGTCATTAAATACATCACACTCTAGTTTCTTGGGGATTAGCGCAATGACTATATTATTCATATCTCTAACATTTTTTTCTTTTCCTCTAAACTCTTCTACTACCTTCCACACACCCACACCAATAGTCTTCCAACATTTTTGGTAGAAGCTTATAGGGAAACCGTCAGACCCTGGTGCTTGTTTGAGTGAACCTGGAAGGTGGTGATTCTAACCTCTTCTAGTGTGATAGGTTTAGTTAACCTATTGTTTACCTCTTCAATGGTGTTAATTGTTGGAAACACAAGGGAAGAAAACTAATAGGGGGGTGAATCAGTTGCCAGAAAATTTCAAACTTATTCTTAGATCTAGTCAATAACCATGAAAGCATAAATCAATAACATATCAGAAACACACATAACACCAAGATATTTTTGTGGAAACTCTGTTAGGGGAAAAACCATAATGGATTTCATTCCACAAGATTATACCGTATTAAAAGTATAAATAAATATGAATGGGGAATGCACATGCATTCAAACGCACTGCCTAGAGTTCACTACTCAATTACAAAAGGAAGACTCATTGTCTTACAAAAGATTTGGATTACATCCACAAGATTTGAATTGAGAAAATAGCATCTGCTAATGCCTAATTACAGTTTTGGTTAAGCCATGAACATTTGTTCACTCTTCTTCACACTCTACTTTTCCTTCAAAAGATTTAGAACATTATATGTGCACACCATACATTCAAATGGTATAAACAATCTCTTATATATATCTGCAACAAGAAATTACATCACTACATGTTTGCCTAAATAAAATAACAAAATGAATACAAACTGTTGGCCCAAAACATTAAATATTATTAATGCGAATCAATAAAGGTCATCCACAACATAGTGAGGACCCAAAATAAAATTCTCAAACATAAACCACCTTTAAAATTTATTCCATGGAGATCCACAACATGGTACAACACCCTGTTGGCCAAGAACATGAAAAACATGAACACAAAAGAGAAAATATTGAATCACGAGGACAATGATCAACGCAAACGTGGAACACAAATAGAATACGATCTAGAAACATCTAAAAAGATCATGAATCACTGAAGAAGCATCCGTAGCAACTGAACTTGCTAAAATCAAATCATCTTCATTCAAGAACATCAACTGAAGCAACAGGAAAACTATCAAAATATAAATATTCACGTGGATCTCTGAAACTTAACGTGGATAAACTAGATATAATCAACAAGAAATCCTTTAGTCCACAACCTTTGATCATCATTGTACTAAGTTCAACAACAGACTGAACTTCATTTTACCACTGACATCTTGCAACTTATTTCATTACAATTTTCTCAATATCCTTGACATATATAGCTCTTAAGACATTAATTCCAATAGTGTTGACATCAATGGCAACCACATATCAGCTACACAATCACAACGCCCAACAATCTCCCCTTTGGTGTTTATGGAAACACATGATGTGAAAAACATCATCAATTCAACTATCTTCAACACTTACTCCCCCTTAGGTTCAAACTCTTTTCTCCTCAATTCTTTTACACAACTCTTGTCCCATATGAATCTTCCCCTTAGCTAATTCACAGTTTTTCACATGAATCTTCTCCCCCTTTGACATCAATGAAAAAGATCTATTTCTCCACACAAGCTCTGAACCACATATCTGAACATTTGACTACTCCCCCTGAGTAACAGCGACCACAACATCAATTCAGATCAGGATATGACTATGAAATGCATAGATTGATGCAAGTAAATGCATCTTAGTTCTGATTAGGAGGGGTAATCACCTTGAGCTTCCCTCTAAGATACTGAAAAGTATCCTTAGGCAATAGCTTTGTAAAGATGTCTACAATTTGTTCCTTAGTAGGCACATACTCCAATCTGACTTCCTTTTCACTCACCTTCTCTCTCCAAAAGTGAAACTTGATAGATATATGCTTGGTCTTTGAATTCAATACCAGATTCTTAGAAATGTTAATTTCACTTGAATTATCACAGAATATAGCAATGGGCTCATCATACACAACTTTGATATCTTTCAACATCTAATTTATCCTCAATACTTGAGTACAATTGTTAGCAACAACAACGTATTATGCCTCTATAGTAGACAAAGAAATGGCATTCTGCTTCTTACTTGACCATGAAATCAACTTCTTACCCAAGAAAAATGCACCACCACTAGTACTCTTTTTGTCATCCACATCACCTGCCCAATCAGCATCAGTAAAAGCACTCAAAGTAAGATCATTATCTTTAGGATACCATAGCCCAAAATCAATTGTCCCCTTCAAGTATCTAACAATCTTATTCACAACAGTTACACGAGATTCCTTAGGATCAGCTTGAAATCTTTCAACAATGCATACAACATTCATGATATCTGGTCTAGTTTGAGTCAAATAGAGAAATTCACCAATCATCAATTTGTATCTAGTCTGATTTTCTTTTAGAGAATCATCATCTTGTGTCAACTTACATCTGGTCACCATAGGTGTACCAACTGGCTTTGACTCTTCCATACAAAAGTTCTTTAGCAATTCTTTCACATACTTGGAATGAGATATGAAGATCCCTTTATCTAACTGAGAAAAATTCATGCACAAACTATCATCTCCTGCAATAATGATATCATCAACAAAGACTTCAACAATAAAATATTTATCATCATCAATCTTGAAATACAAATTACTATCAACAATACCTTTATTAAATTCAAGTTTCAGCAAATACTTGTCCAATCTGACATACCATGCTCTTGGGGCTTGCTTAAGTCCATACAATGCTTTTTTCAACCAACAAACCATATCTCCCTAATCAGTCAATTGAAATCCACTAGGTTGCTCAACATACACCTCTTCTTCTAGTTTTCCATTTAGAAATGATGACTTGACATCCATTCAATAAACCTTGTAATTTTTATAAGAAGCATAAGCAAGAAATAATCTCATAGGTTCAATCCTAGCAATAGGGGAAAATTTTTCTTCAAAGTCAATTCCTTCCATCTGGGAATATCCTTTACACACCAATCTTGCTTTGTTTCTAACAACTTCACCTTACTCATTCAACTTGTTTCTAAAGACTCATTTAGTTCCAATTACATTTTTATCCTGAGGTCTAGGAACAAGAATCCATGTATTATTCTTCTCAATTTGTTGTAGTTCTTCTTTCATTGCTTCTACCCAATGTTCATCTTTGCATGCTTCATTCACACTATTAGGCTTAGTCTTTGAAATCAAACAGTATTCTTCTGCAATTTTTCTCCTAGTTTGAACAGCTTTGTTCTTATCACCTATAATCTGATCTTCTAGATGATTTAGTCTTACATGCCTTGGAGTCTTAGGATGTTCTTGAACTTTTGGCTCTTGTGATCTCTTTTCTCCACTTTCACTAGTTCCTTCCTCTTGATTTTCTTGATTCACTAGATTAATTTGGACTTGATTTTGAGTTTCAACTTTCTTTCTTGTGACTGAACTATTATTCTGATCATTTGAATCATATCCATAGGTTTTGGATAGTCTAGCTATTTCTTCATCAACCTTGACATTTACACTTTCAACTACTTTTCTCAATCTCTTGTTGTAGCACTGGTAGGCCTTACTTTTAGTAGAATAACCAAGAAATATTCCTTCATCACTCCTAGCATCAAACTTTCCTATATCTTCATCTCTTCTGATATAGCATTTACTCCCAAAGATCTTTAAATATCTAACAATAGGCTTATGACCAATCCATAGCTCAAAAGGGGTCTTACCAGTATCACCTTTGACTTGTACTTGGTTGAGGATGTAAACAACAGTACTCACAGGTTCTCTCCAATAGATATGAGGGACATCCCCTTCCAACATCATAGTCCTAGGAGCATCTTGAACTATCCTCTTCTTCCTTTCCACAACTCTATTTTGCTGAGGGGTCTACAGGGCAGATAATTGTCTCTTTATCCCATGCACTTCACAAAAAGAATTAAATTCATGAGAAGTGAAATCACCACCTCTATCTGATCTCAAACATTTAATCTTCAGACTTGTCTTTGTCTCAACCATGGCCTTAAAGATCTTGAACTTCTCTAGAGCTTCAAATTTCTCCCTTAAGAAGGCAACCCACATCAATCTAGATTAATCATCAATAAGTAACATGAAGTAATTGTCTCCTTGTAAACTTCTAATTCTAGAAGGACCACACAAATCAATATGCACAAGCTCCAACACTTCTTTTGAACAATGTTGTTTCCTCCAAAATGAAATTCTAGTTTTCTTCCCTAACTGACATTCCTTGCTTATAGTATTAGTAGGATTTACCAACTTAGGAAGATCTCTCACTGCTTGAGTAGAAATTATCTTGATAATATTTTCAAATTTTACATGACACATTCTTCTATTCCACAACCAACTTACATCAACTTGAGCAATCAGATAACTTTTACTAGCAACATTTAGGTGAAAGATGGGTATGTGCAGGATCATCATGCAAAAAATAGGCCCTTAAGTGGCAAAAAATTCAGAAAAATTAGTGTTAGGCAACTTGACGTAAATATTTGAATAAGTTATCTATATTATTTCAAAATATGTAAGAATAGAATTTGTAGAAAATTCAATGTAGTTTCTAAAATACTAGGTTTATTTAAAAATAAATAAAATCTATTTGGTGAAAATTTGAAATTTCAATGCAGTAGTACTTAAATTTCAGGGAAAAAATAAGTAGTTGTCTGTCTGACCACCCTAACCATAATAATTTATGATAATATTTTTTTGTAAGATTTTATATATAAGTAGAGGACTCATGTCTAGATGTGATGCATATTTTTTTGTAATTTTTTTCCAAGTAAATAATTAATTATGAGTTTTTTATTACAACTTTTAGAAAATATAAAAACTCGTCTGTCTGACCACCTTAACTTGGTCAAAACTTCATGAAATTTAATTTTTCTTTTTTTAATCCTATAGTATGTGAAACATAGAATGTGACGCATGTTTTGGATTCAAAAAATATGATACTGTTTGAAAGTTATAGATGTTTTTCAAATCAGCCTATCGATCAGGACTTTAGTCATAATTCTAATAGAAAATGAATAATAATTATTTATTAAATTCAAATTAAATCATAATTTATATTTTTGGAAAGCTGATAATCTCCTCTAAAAACCCTTTTCGTTTCATTAATTTTGGGTGAAAAAAAAGTCATCAGCCACATACCCTACAAATATTGCCACTTTTTGGCACACCATGATCCTGTACATACCTAGATGCTACCTTTTTTTTTTGTTCCTGAAGCAATCACATTTCTAGAACTTCACAATATTCTACAATTTTAATTCTTGAATTGAAGATTTAATCCCTTGTCAACCATTTGTCCGACACTCAAAAGATTATGCTTCAAACCTTCCACATAAAGAACATCATTAGTATTATTCTTACCATCAAGAGAAATGAATCGTTTGCCACAAATTACACCAACTTTATCATCACCAAATCTCACAACACCACCATCATACTTTTCAAGGCTCACAAACTTTCTTTTATCACCTATCATGTGATGAGAGCACCCACTATGAATTACCCATTCATCTTTCTCTTCAACTCGAGCATCTAGATATTTCTCCACATTTGAGCAACTAACAGATTTAGTAGGGGTGGGATCATTTTCCTTGATAGCAATAAATACCCATTCATCTTCACTTCCATTCCCTTTATTAGATTCATCATCTGTCACACCTTCATCAGCAACATAATAACACTTTCTTTGAAATCTAGGCTTGTTATGTCTTAGCTTAGGGACTCTTTCCTAATACCTTGATGCAAAATGACTGAAAAACATTTAATAGGAAAATTTCCTTTATACTTAACTTTTCCTCTAGCTTCCCTTTGATAATAAGTGTTTCAAGCTCCCCTAGCTTTCTCTCCTCTTCTTCAATCTCTCTCATCTCCTCCTCATACTTGAATAACTTTCTAGAAGAACTTTCTCCTGAATCATATCTTTGTTTACCTCTACCATAAGTAGTATCCTTGAATGAATATTCTATCTTAGGAAGAGCATCACCAAATTAACTCAACTCAAAAGTGGTAAGCTTACCAATCAACATGTCTCTGGTTACATTTGTTATAGTCTAGAGCTCCTCAATAGCAGTAGATTTGAATTTGTATGTAGTAGGCAAGCATCTAAGCACTTTAGAAACAACCTCTAATTCTTCTAACTGTCCACCAACACATCTGATACCACACACAAGCTCATTCACTCTTTGCATGAAAGTAGTAATGTTCTCATCATCACCCATTCTCAACATTTCATATTTCCCTTTCAGAATTTGCAACTTAGGAATCCTCACATTAGCATCACCTTCATACAAAGTTTCCAAATTTTTCCAGATCTCATAAGTAGTCTTCAGATCCATAACATTTTTTCAGCTCAGAATTAGTCAAGGAACTCAACAATGCTTCCTGAGCCCTGATATTGTACTCGAAATCCCTAATCTCAACAATAGTAGTAGGACCATTCTGAGGAATAGCATACCTATTGCTTGTAATGCTCTAGTAGGGTTCACCAATGCATATCAGATGGCATTCCATTTGATTCTTCCATAGAGAATAATTTTTTCCATCAAATCTCAGACTATCCTTCTTGTATGTTGCCATCCCAGATCATCTCATGTTGTTAAACTTCTTCCAAGGAACCCGCTCTGATACCAATTGTTGGCAACACAAGGGAAAACAACTAAGAGGGGGGTGAATTAGTTGTCACATAATTTAAAACTTATTCAACTTACTAACCTTATTCTCAGATCTGGTCAATAACCATGAAAGCATAAATCAATAACACATCAGAAACACAGATAACACCAAGATTTTTTTGTTGAAACCCTATTAGGGGAAAAAACATGGTGGAGGTCAGTCCATAAGATTATACCCTGTTAAATGTATAAAGAAATATGAATGGGGAATGCACATGCATTTAGGTGCACTTCGTAGAGCTCACTATTGAATTACAAAAGGAAGAATCACTATCTTACAAAATATTTGGATTACATCCACAAGGTTTGAACTGAGAAAATAGCATCTACTAATTCCTTATTACAATTCCGGTTAAGCACATGAACATTTCTTCACTCTTCTTCACTCTTCTTCACAATTTTCTCTACCTTCAAAAGATTTAAAACATTATTCGCACAAACCATACATTCAAATGGTATAAACACTCACTTATATATATCCACAACAAGAAATTACATCGCTACATGTTGGCCTTAATAAAATAATAAAATGAATACAAACTGTCAGCCCAAAACATTAAAGATTATTAATGTGAATCAACCAAGGTCAGCCACAACATAGTGAGGACCCAAAAATAAAATTCTCAAACATGAACCACCTTAAAAAATTATTCCACTAAGATCCACAACATGCTATAGCACCCTGTCGCCCAGGAACATGAAAAACATGAACACACAAGAGAAAATCTTGAATCGTGAGAACAACAATCAATGCAGACATGTAACACAGATAGAGCATGATCTAGAAACATCCAAAAACATCATGAATCACCAGAGAAGCATCTACAACAACTAAACTTGCTAAAACCAAATCATGTTCATTTAGGAACATCAACTGAAGCAATAGAAAAATTGTCAGAATAAAAATCTTCATAACATGATCAAATATTCGCGTAGATCTTTGAAACTTAACATGGATAAAATAGATATAATTGAAAAGAAACCCTTTAGTCCACAACCTCTGATCATCAATGTACTGAGCTCAATAATAGACTAAACTTCACTTCACCACTAGCAACCTGCAACTTATTTCATTACAATTTTCTCAATAACCTCGACATATGCAGCTCTTAAGACATTAATGCCAATAGTGTTGACATAAATGAAAATCACATATCATCTACATAGCCACAACATCCAACATTAATAAGTATACAATATAGAATTGGTTCGTTGGAAAATTCAACTATTTTCCTTTCTACCTACAAGATATTTTAAAAATAATTGATTGTTTCCTCTTCTATAGACTTTTTATCTTTAGCAATTGTTTCTCTATCTGTTCTTACTTTATTGATTCTAATAAGTTCCTTTTGTCTTTTTTTGTCACATGTAAATACTTCGTGTTGGCATCCCCTTTTGTAACCAAGATTCCCTACTTTTTTTTCTCCAAAAAAATTATTCTCTTGCTAAAATTTCCTTGTGGTATTCTTTTAGTTGTTTTTATTTTTCATAATGTTCCTTCAACATTCAATGCTTTATGTTTTTGTTGTTTAGGTCTTCCAGTTCTTTCTCTACTATCTCTTTTTCTTGAAAAATATTTTTGAATACCTCCTTATTCCTTTTCTTTAATTTTTTTTTAAGATAGATGGATTTTTTTCATGATTATGAAGCTTGGAGTGCCATTAACTCTTCTTTCCTTCCACAATTTTTCTATGGATGGGATCAAACCTTCCCCTCTCCACCACATATTTTAAAATTTAAAATAGTTTTTGACTATGTTGGGGCATGTTCTTATTTCAACTAGCACTAGAAAGTGATCAGTGACTGAAATAGGGGAATTGTGGTTCCCAAATTTATGTCCATGGTCATCCAATTTCTAGATATAAAAAACCTTTTTAATCTTTCCACAATTTTTCTGAACCCTTTCCTCCTACTAGTCTAGATGAATATCCCATTAGAGGTTCAACAGTCAACAACTTTGATTTTTTCCACAAATTCTCTAAAGTCTTGCTTGTTTCTTGTTATTTTCTTTAGGCCCCCACTTTTCTCTGATAGATCTATGAAGATGTTGAAATAACTACCCATTATATACAAGTTATCTCTAATCTGGTTTATCTTATTAATTAGGGAATTCCAAGTTTCTTTTTTATCTTATGTTTGTGTGGGGTCATAAACATTGAAAAGTGATGCAGTCAAGGTAGGAGGATCCAATGAAGGACTATCCATCCTTACAGACTAATTCACTCACTTCATGATTATAACCAATATGCAATGAAAGCGAATAGTTAATCAACATAAAGATAAATCACATGACACAAGATATATCCTAGGAAAACCCTTATAGGGAAAAACCCAGCCTTCCAAGCTCATTCCTCATGTATTATAACTTCAAATAAAACTACACATGCCTGAAGGGATTTATAGATTCTAGGCCAAAACCCAAGGATTACAAAATATTTATGCATCAACATTCTTCCATGATATAATTCTTCTAATTCTCAACTTTCTGCTCTACAACTTCTACCCTCTGCTTTGCCTTCTTCTCCTACTTTTTTGGATCAAAACACTTCATTTTTCTTCCTAACTTCATGTTATCAATCCTTCTAATTTTAACAATCCTCTATCTTCCATTTATATCCTTTACAAGCCTTCTAATCATTAAAGTTGGCCTAATTGCAATGACTAGTAAGGTAATGCGTGGACTCAAATAGGTCAGCCCCTAACATAAGGAATTTCTCCACATATACATAGAACTTCATGTGAATCTCCTTGAAGGTCAGCCATGTCCTTAAATCCTTTGGAAAATACTCCTTTTGGCTCTACAAGTCACAATAGTGGTTTATAATTTTTGGCCAAATTGGACACTGAAATAATCTTTTTAACTAAATCTTCACTTTTAGGCACCTATAGCGTCTAAACCATGAGGAATTTGAAGATGATGCAAACTAGAGTTTTGTGACTTTTTTTCTATAGATTCTAAATATAAAATTTTGGGAATTAGATTGCACTTCTTTTTCCATCTCCCTCAAAAACTAGTTTTTTCTAGAAAACAACATTTTTAAGAAGTGACGCTCACCGTATAATGTATAACTTTTTTTCCATGAAGGGTAAAATTCTAATTCTTTTGAATTTAGATTTGTAACTCTGATATCTAGTGCTTCCACTTGGTTAGATATTTTTTTATTGAATATTTTTTCTTTAATCAAGTTTTGAATTCAAACCAATTATAATTTAGACATAGCGTGACCGTATAATGCGTAACTTTTTTTCTATGTATAAAAATTCATTTTTTTTCTTTGTTAGATCAAGGACTTCAATATTTGGTGCACTAATATTTTTAATTTTTTTTTAATAATTTTCTATTTTTCCACATGTGTAGAACAAAGAGCTTGATTTTCGGTAAAAAACCTACATTCAGGAGAAATAAAAAATAAATATAATAATAAAATTAAATTTATTTAAAATTGTACTTTTTGGGAAGCTTATAATAAGGACTACATACTTGCAAAAATAAATTTTAAATGAATTCATTTGATCCCCCAAAAGGTAAATCAAAAGTGGTTTTTTATCAACATTTTGATAGGTGTAAAGGAGACTTTGTTATAGGCATGGTTTAAAACTAGCGGGGTTCTATCCAAGGGGGTTTGATTTAAGGTAGTTTGATCAAATCCTCTTCAATTGGAATTATTTAAATGAAACCTTTGAAGGATTAAATCATTATATTTTCTAAAAATATGTGATTTCAGCAAAAATCACTTCCTCCCAGAAATTGTAAACCAGCTTTGTGAGATCACCTTACAAGCTAATTAGACTTCACCAAACATTGTCATATCTTCTCTATGAATACATGTAATCTTCTAATAATGATATCCCTCTGGAATTGAACCCAAATGATCTGAATTTCTGATATGTCATAACTCATGATGTCTAGTAACTAATTCTAGCTCTACAACCTCTAACAATTAAACGCAATAAAATGAGGTAATCTCTAATGGGCTTCCTTGGCACTCTACAACTTACTGTCAACTATCTCAATTTTTTCTGAATGCTTCTAGATGATCCTACACTAGACTCTTGGGGTTATTTGAAAAGTGAGCCTCTTCACTTTGGTCTATATTGTGTAAAGTTCAATGATGTCTCTTTGAATTGGCTCAACGATCTATCCACAGGTACTTGCAACTTCCTCAAAGTTGGTGGTCTTTTCAAGTCCACCCTACCAAATTGCCTCAAGTTCTTCTAAGTTCGACATTCTACTTGCAAGCCTTGTACTACCTCAATGATCAACAATTTGAGCAAGTCTTCCCTGCAAGTTGCCTCAAGTTCTTGGGTATGTGTAGGATCATGATGGGCCAAAAAGTGGTGATATGATGGGTATGTGTAGGGTATGTGGCCGACGACTTTTTTTTACCCAAAATTCATGAATATAAATTATGCTTTAAGGATTTTTAAAGGAGATTCTCAACTTTCCATCAATATAAATTATGCTTTAATTTGAATTTAATAAATAATCATTATTCACTTTCCATTTGAATTACGACTAAAGTCCTGATTGATAGGTTGATTGAAAAACATCTATAGCTTCCAAATGGTATCATTTTTTTTTAATCTAAAACATGTGTCACATTCTATGCTTCACATACTATAGGATTAAAAAATAAAAAATTGAATTTCATGAAGTTTTCACCAAGTTAAGGTTGCCAGACAAATGAGTTTTTATATTTTTTAAAAGTTGTTAGAAAAGATTCATAATTAATTATTTACTCAGAAAAAAATTACAAAAAAATATGCATCACATTGGGACATGAGTCCTCTACTTATATGTAAAATCTTATAAAAAAAATATTATCATTTTATTGTGGTTAGGGTGGACAGAAAAACATCTACTTCTTATTTTTTCCCTGAAATTTAAGTACTACTACATTGAAATTTCAAAAATTCACCAAATAATTTTTTATTTTTTTAAATAAACCTAGTATTTTAGAAAGTACATTCAATTTTTTGCAGATTCTATTTTTACATATTTTTTGAAATAATATAGATAACTTACTCAAATTTTTACGTCGAGTTGCCTAACTCTGATTTTTCTAAATTTTTTGCCACTTAAGGGTCTATTTTTTTCATGATGATCCTACACATACCCACTTCATCTTGTCAAGGTCTAGGTTCGATGGTCTACTTGTAAGCCTTGTACTACCTCAATGATCGGTGGTCTGAGCAAGTCTTCTCCACAAGTTTCCTTAAGATCAATGTTTGCTTCAATCAAATAAGAGTCAATCAATATATACATGCATCCTCTAGAATAACAAGTTTCTTCCTGATACAATATTGAATTCTCTCTGCAACACTATCTAATCTCTAATTCCGGATATAATTTCTTCTTCACTCATAAGATCTTATAGTTTCTTTTCGCATATACTATTCCTATATTGTTATATGTTTCCTTATCCATATTCACTTCAATCTGATGTATGAAACTTCTCTTTTATTAGAATATTTATCACTTCTCCTTTCTCTACAATATGAATCCCATTTTCCTATTATGATTCACACAAACTTTCTCTTGCACTACCTTCTCAGTTGGTTTTACAAACTTGTTCTAGCTTCTTAGAGGTTTAGTCTACAACACAATTCTCCTTAAGATCAATGCTTCACCTTCTTTTGGTTTCTCTATCATATTTTATGATTCAAAGTATTAATTTTCCTTTGCATAAACTATCTCTATATTATTTATTGCTTCTCCTTCATTACCTTCTCCGGTAGTGGGTTCTTGATGACATTTAGTGCTTGATTCTTTTCTCCAAACTTCAAAACATGTCCTTTTGAATGGTCTTCTATCAAATCCTCTTTCATATTTTTTATATCCTTTACTATGATAAGAATTGTGACTCTTTTCATCTCTCCCTTTGTAGTTTGAATATATGTCCTTCTTTGCATAAGGTCTTCTTTCCTTTTATCTCGATCCCTCTTTTCATTCAACATATGAATAGTTCCATCTATAAAACCTTCTGAACATACAAGTAACATCTTTCCAATTTTCTCCATCAATCCATCCATAATACATCTACATATAGTGTATCATAGGATTTCTTCTTCTCATTCTATTCCAACACATCTTTTTAGAATGATTCCTTAATACACAAAACTTACAAGGGTGTAGATCCCAACATAATTCCTTTTCATATCCATTCCTATTACAATGTGAACAATACATACTTTTTCTTCCCTAATTTGACTTGTTCGAACTTGTAACAACATCCTTACCTTTGTCATATCCAAGGTCTTCACTTTTGGGTCTCATTACTAGTTCAATATGTTCTGTAATTCCTTGTTGATGCTTTCCCAATCCTTTTTCTTCATATCCCATTCTCTACATGATTTTGAAGCCAATATTATCACTGACAATTGTAGGCTAAAGATATATTGTTATCTTCAATCTCACTTCCTAAAGGGGCTTCTACAACATCACACAAATCATTAGTATCACAAGAAACATGACAAAGTTTAGGCTTAGATCTCATATTCTCGTTCTCCTTCTTTCATGCTACAAGTGACTATTCCAACTGATTAACATGTTCCTTCAAGTTAGATATTTCATTCTTTTTGAAACTATTCTCTTTGTTCATCTCTTTCAAACTTTCCTCCAAATCTTTGTTCCTCTTTTCCACCTTTACAAACAACTTGAATCCTTCTTCCAATTCTACAAATATCTTTCCAACATCTTCAAACAAGTTTAGCTTTGCTTCTAATTCTTCATTCCTTCCTTTTACATTTTTCAATTCTTATTTAAGAGCATCATATTTATCTTCTCCTAGTTCCTTCATCCTTTTCATCGATTATGAATTACACTTCTTGAATTCACACAATTCTTCTTCCAAAGTATCCCTTTTGCATATTAGGGTTTCATTTTCTTTATTCATCCTATTTCCAAATTTCCCCATTGAAACAAATCAAATGAAAAACTAAATTGAAAAGCTTACCCAAATCTTTCTCACCTTGATCTTTCTTCTGCGATGACACTTGATACTTCTAGGGTTTCACACTTCTCCAACACTTTCTCTCTTCTTAAATTTTTTGCAATTATCCCCATAGATTCGCAACCAACTTTGATACCATTTGATGCGGTCAAGGTAGGAGGGTCCAATGAAGGACTATCTAGGCTTCCAGCCTAATCCACTAACTCCATGATCATAACAGATATGCAATGAAAGCTAAGAACTAATGAATAGAAAGATAAAACACATGGCACAAGATATATCTTGGGAAAACCCTAATAGGGAAAAAACTAGCCTTCAAAGCTCATTCCTCATGTATTATAACTTCAAATAAAATTACACATGCCTTAAGGGCTTTAAATATTCTAGGCCACAACCCATGGATTATAAAATATTTATACATCAACATTCTTCCATGATATGATTCTACTAATTCTCAACTTTCTATTTTGCAACTTCTTATGCCCTCTAGTTTTCCTTCTTCTCCTACTTAACACTTCTTCATTTTTCTTCCTAACTTCATGTTATCAATCCCTCTAATTGTAACAATCCTATATCTTCCATTTATATCCTCCACAAGCCTTCTAATCATTATCAAGTCAGCCTAATTGCAACATCTAGTAAGGTAACATGCAAACTCAAATAGGTCAGCCCCTAACATAAAGAATTACTTCAAAAATACATAGAAATTCATCTGAATCTCCTTGAAGGTCAGACGTCTCCTTAAATCCTTTGTAAAATACTCCTTTTGGATCCACAAGTCACGAAATTTCTCCACAAACCAATTAGACTTCACCAAACATTGTCAACTCTTCTTTGTGAACACAAGTAATCTTCTAATAATGATATTCCTCTAGAATCAAACCCAAATTATCTAAATTTTCAATATGTCATAGCTCATGATCTCTAGTAACTAATTCTAGCTCCACAACCTCTAACAATTAAATGTGATAAAATGTGGGAATCTCCAATGTGCTTCCTTGGCACTCTACAACTTACTGTCAACTGCCTCAATTTGTTCTGAATGCTTCCAGATGCTTCTACATGAAAAAGGTGGAACATATATTGGTGTTGAGATTAGTTACTTTTCATTTCATCTAGTGGTTGTGTGCCTAGGTTAGATCTAGTTTGACACTTCTATTTTTCTAGAGAATTACCAGACCTCTTGTTGTACCTTTCACTTCGTAAAATGAACCTTCCCATGTTTTGCAATATTTTTTAAACCTCTCAATTTCCTTTTTATCTAGCTTTATTTCTTAGAATATCATTATTTCTGAGGCTTCTTTTTCTATGCGATGCTTGAGTAAGTATCATTTATTAGGGGTGTTCAATCCCTTGACATTCCATGTAGTTATCTTCATTGCTCTCCAAGGGAGGTCTTTTCTCCCTTGGATATCAGAAAACTAGATATGCTCTTAAATATATTCTCTATTTTCTCCTCTTCTCTCTTTTATTTTCTTTTCTTTCTACCTCTTCCTTTCTTAGTTTTACCTAATTCTCTTGTCACAGATTGGCTGATACATCTTGGATTTGTGATGTCTACTTCATCTTCCTCTATGTGATCTTGTTCCATGTATATTTCTTCAAAGTACGATTCTTCTTCCTCCATGGCATTTTCTTGAATTATATATTTTGTTGCATTGAGAGCCTTTGAGTTTGAACAAAAGGGAAATAGGGGTTCCACCTTTTTGGAGATGGAATTGGACCTATTTTACACTTTAATTCATTAGGAAACTAGATCCCTCAACCAAGTTACTTGATTGAGGAATGGCTAGTGGATTCCTTAGATAATTGGATGGGGATTCACGATTAAAAAATGCTTTAAAATAAGAAATTGAATGGACTATACAAACTCCCTATATGACCTAGGAATTTGAAAGCATGAAACAAGATTGATAAACTGAAATCAAATAGTAAATTAGGTGGTAGAATGATGGAGTCAAAACAAGGTCTACAACTCTAAAAATCTACTTTTTAAAGTATATTGGGACTAATATGCTAGGTTGGGCATACAAGTACCACTACAGGGCTTCTGGGTAGAATCTGGAATCTTCTGATGGCTCATTAAGATTTGTAGAAAGATGGAAAAAAGGGGTATACTGAGACTAATACACTTGGTTGGGAGTATAAGTCCTATTGTTAGGGTTTTGACTGATACTTTTGTAGCCTCTAGTGATCTTTTGTAGCCTCCTTCTTGTCCAATCTTCAAATCTAAAAGTCTAAATTCTAGTATGTAGGTGATTTTTTGTGAAGATGACAACTTATTGACAACTTTGAAAACATTTGCAACTTTTCCTTCAAAGGATCTTCATACTCCAATTTACCTAGATCTACAAACACACATCAAGAGAGAAAAATGTTGTTTTTTTGGGGTATGTGGGTTTGCCTTGGTTGAACCCTATTTTGGTAATTAAACCTTGAAATGAAATAGAAAAGCATGAAGGAATGATGAATGAACAAATGAAATATTGCAACTCACCAAACCCTTGAAAACTTGTGTGAAATGGCTTCAATAGATGTGGATCTTGACTCTTGATTGAAATATTTGAAATTTTGTCTTGAATGCTTGCTTGAATCATGAAAACTACATCACAAATGTTAGCTCACAAACACACATGATGCATGAATACTTTGACATGATGATTGAGTCTTGAATCTAGTCCAAATGCTTGATAAATTGATCTTGAATGATCTTGTAAAATATTTCATGAATATTTGAAGGCTTTTAGATCGCTTTCCAAGAGAAACTTAATAAAAATGACCTTGTATTTAGACTTTGTAATGCTTAATTTCCCAAAATTACAACACTACAAGCCAACATTCAAAAATTAAAATTAGGATAATAAAATCTCATGAAGAATTTGAATTAAAATAGGTCCTAGGTTAAAGCGGGACTAATATGCCCAATTGGGCATATGAGTCCTAGAGGCTTAAACCCGAGACACCTACTTCAAGAAGTGTTATGTTCAATGTGGCATTTGAAATTGGGGCCTGATACCTAGGGAGGTCTCATATGCCCATTTGGGTGTATGGGTCCTAGATCCATAAATCTAGAAATCTTAGCCAAAAATATTAAATTATGATTTTCCATTTATTACATGTCAGGATTACCCTTAGAAAAATGCATCTAACTAGGCTTGTAGATGCAAAATAGGACAAATTAAGACATAAATGAGCCAAATTTCAACAGGGAGGACCCAAAGGGATAGATTTTTCTACACTTTATTTAGCCCCCACTTTAGTCAGAGGATGACCTTGTATCTTGAGCTCGCACTAAAGTAGAAATGTCTGCATCAAGAGGGGTCTAAGTGTACCAATGCTAGTGAGATAGCATGACAACGATCAAGAGGATTGTGTAAGCCCCCAAGATCAAGATCCTATAGTAAACCAACATAGGCACAAAGGAACACACATGTGAATGATTTATGAAGCAACAACAAGATACAAGCATACACTATCAACAACATATAGAAGAAAAAGAAAAACAAAGGAAAACAAAAAGGGGTGGATCAAGCCTCAATAGTTTATCCAACACAATGTGAACCAAGTCTAAGTTGTTTGTACAAAACATTTATAAGTGGAACACAATGTCCAATATGCAAAAAAATGCATGCTCACATAGGTTAGTAGAATCAGGTATCCACTAGGTGAGCCCCCAAAGAGGTGAGACACACACACACGGTTGGCATGTGCCCACACAAACAAGCGAGTGGCTATAGGAGAGTCATTCCTATGGTCAGCTTCAATCCTTACTAACCATACCAAAGCTATAACTCTTGATAACTTTGAGAAGGTGCCACATATCATGAGCAACATGATTCATGAGGAAAGAAAAACTTCATATGCTAACATCTATGAACAAACATGATGGCTCCATAGGTAACCAATGTGTGTTAAATTAAAGGTGGCCATATAACAGTTATTGTAAATGTGAAATAGTGTAAGGTAAGTTGAAAGGGGTTTTTATTAGTTCATGCAAGGTCTCAACCTTGGGAACATTGTGCCTAATGTCTTCAAGAGAGGATCAATTGAAGAATAGAAGATTCAGAACTTAGGGAATGCACTTTGCTGGGCATTTCTTCTGAGAGGAGTATAATATGCTAAGAGATATCACACTCTTGAAGGACATCATGCCAAATTTCACAAAAAGAGAAAGAATCATGACATGAAGTAAGAAGATCACACAATGAAAGATGAGTTGTAATTGAAATTCAAACGAACAATACCACTGTACGCCTCCACTTTAAAGAAATTGCTAAACACCATGTTGTGAGAAATTATTTTAAAGTATAAAATGGTAAATTCTAAAAAGACACAAGATCTTATTTGGAAATCCCTATGCCACATCATATGTTTCCAAATGAACCTACATCATCAAAAGGGGTTTCCCCCACAATGCAATCCTAAAAATAACACACAAGGGATCCATAGAATCAAGGTCAATATGTCTAAATGCTACAATTTTATTAGAGAGCTCAAAAAATCATCATTCCCTAAATATTCATGGAACGAGAAGAATGACAAAAAGAGAGTGAAAAGAAAGAAAATATTTTGGGTCAACATGAAAGAGGCCTAAATGTCTTCACACCTTATGTCATCCCCAAAAGGAAAACAGAAGACAAAGAAAAGATAAAGGTTTATGGCATATAGGAGAATGTAGATAAAAATAGAGGAATGCCACCAAGAGAGAGATACATCAAATAGAATGATATGGGATATCACATTATGTACATGCAATCACACACGTAACATGAAAAAAGAAAACAAAGACAAGAGTAGTAAGGCACATGCGAGTCAACCTATAACAGGTCATTTGCATCCCAATCTTGTTCACTGTATTTAGAAGGCAGACAAATAGCTAAAGGGACAACAACAAGTGGGGTACTAGGACAAAGCTATTGAATTCTTGCCCCCACATTGTGCAAGACAAGAATGAGTCAATGTAGGTGATGAGAAAGAGCTTCCTGTATTTTGAAATGATTTTCAATGAATGTTAAAACATGTAATAGTGAGGATGTTTTTATCCTACAACTATTACATGTTAAGCAATGGAAAGAAACACTTTTAAGGAACTATTTCTATGATATCAAACCTTTTAAATATTTTTTTTAAAGCACAAAACTCATTAGTACTATGTCCAGGAATTCTATAATATTGAGAATGAGACATGTTTGTACTCTTAGGATTTGGATTATGATTTTCTCTAAATGGATGGTAATGTTATGAGTCCTTGACTTAGAAGTACATGTAAAGTTCTTTCAATTTTAGGCATGGGATATGGAAATTTGAGTTTCTTAAGTTTGTAAGTGTTGATGTGAGGATACCAGTATGGGATGAATTACACTTGATCCATGAAGAATCAAAGCATAACAAAGCCACCAATACTCAAATCTCAACAAGATCGATCAAACAAGATTAAAACTAAATATTTCATCAAAACCTAAAACACTAAATTATGAAAGTTGTCAAAAAATCTATTCTAATCCATTCAAAATTTATGTTGTTATGGAATTGGTGTCATGTTGATGTGGACCGATGACCCTTTCCCAATCCCGTGATAGTGAGCTTGTTTCAATCAATTCTATGGAAGAGAATCGATGAAACCATGGTGTTTGATGTGTGAAAACCTAAATTATGTAAAAATAAGCATGACACAAGGTATGTTACCATGATTTTATGCTATAAATGATCTAATTATGCAATTTCTAAGATAATCTAAGCTAAAATGATGTTAAAAGATGAAAACCCTAATTTATTTACAAACTAAGATGGATGCATGGAAGCCATTAATGGATGCTCTAAGCTATTATGCAACTAAAAAATGAACTAAAACAAGGTAAAAATGTGAGTAAAAGATGAGCAAGTATGTGAGTGAATTTAACAACATAAGTTTGCAATAAAAGATGGATCCATTTGTCTCCAAATAGTGATCTATTTATAGGAGAGAAAATGACGAATGAGTGGTTGAGATAAAAAAATCTTAATCAATGGTTCAAGATGAAGGAGATGAGAGGCATGGATTATGGATTCTTATCAACGGATGAGAATGCTAGATGAAGGTTAATCAAAGGATCACACTTGCCTCAAACAAACACACTTTTTGACCTACTTACACAGGTCAAAGGTAACATGCCAAAGAGGTTAAAGGGTTTATCTTGTTGAAGACGCCAAATGAGTTAATTGGATGAGAAGGAATATTCCTTTAGGGTGAGGACAAATGTTAATTTACAAATTAAAAAAAAGTTTAATTGTGCAAAAAGGATAAAGAATATTCCATGGGAATATTCCCTTTGATTAGAGGAAAATTAGTTTAATTGCTAATTAAAAAAGGTTTAATTGCTAATTAAAAAGGGTTTAATTGCTAATTAAAAAGGGTTTAATTGCTAATTAAACAAGGTTTAATTGCTAATTAAACAAGGTTTAATTTATGCAATTAGGGGAATTAGAAGAATTAGATAATATTTATTAAATTAGATGATTTAATAAATAGGGGAGGGGATGAAATGATATTTAATTAAATAAATCAGGGTTATTTAATTAAATTAAATATTTTGATGTATTTAATCTAATTAGATGAAGTGTTAGAGCGGAAAGAGATGAATTAATCCAATTTAATTAATTAGGCCAAATGGATGAAAATGATGTAATTAATTAATTAGCTAGGCTAATTGAATTAATTAAGAAAAAAGAGGATGGATAAAGAGGAAATGATGTTAATAAATCTAATTCAAGTGTATGACATTGATTAGGACATTTTTCAGTGCTACATTTTTCCCCTCTTTGAAGTGAAGTCCCTGCTGCTTCAGTTCAAAGAAAAACGCTTTTTAAATGAAAAACGTTTCACGAATCAATTTTTTTTTTATAAATATTTGGATGCCCCAACGGAAGGATAAAAATGACTCCCTGCCCCCTTGAAAAATTGGGTGAAATTTTCAAATTTTTAGTTGACTTCTCGATATAGGCTCAAAAGCTACCCCAATGGTTCATAAAGGTTACAAGATGGAAAAATAATGCCAAAACACATAAATGATGTAGAATTAGGTATAGATTGGCTAAAATGATGAAAATGATAATAAACCCTATTAAAAAGGTTAAATTAGGGAAAAAAACCCTAATTTTCTGGCTTAAATAGGTCAAGAGGGGTCATTTTCAATTCATTTGTGCATTCACACATAAGGAATTCTTGCAATTTGAGCTCTGACCCTTTGATGGAATGGTGCGCCATGAGCTTCCTTGACACATCTTTGATCAAGTTCGTGAGTTCTAGCATCTTCCAAGCATAGGACCACTAGTATGTGATTCGAAACCTAATTTTAAATTTGAAATTTTAATGCATTTATTAGGCATTAGAATTTAGAATTTTGTGGTGTCGCTATATAGTAACGCCCAAACTTCAATTGGCGATTCCCAAATGATATATAGTGATGCTTTTCTAGAATTGAATTAGGGTTTCAAATTTTAAATGGTGATGCAGTCGTATCCAGCGACACACTTGTCGATTTGAAAGTTAGCATTAGGTTAGGCAAATTTTTGAATTGTGACACCAGCTTCTCTGGTAACGCATTTGTCAATTTGAAATTCAAATGCATTGGGTGTCACTATTTGAGTTTTGAATATAGCAACACAAATGTAAATAGCAATTCATTTGTGATTTTGTGCTATAAATTTCATGACTTCAAATTTTGATGATTTCCTAACACCATGCACTTCATGGGTGTAGGAGGTCTTCCCACCATTGATGTCAAGGGAGAAAAAACTAATAGTACTTGAGAGATTGGGTGATCTATCAGAGTTGCACCAGGAGCACATGGGAGAGATCGGATTATGGTATATTGCATATGCACTTGTGATCACAACCCATATAGCTATGATAACAATATTGTGTGAGAGATGGCACATTGAGAAGTCATCCTTCCACCTTTTGATGAGAGAGGTGACAATGACCTTGGATGACGTGTAGTAGATATTGTGGTTGCCCAGCCATGGTGATTGTGTGATCTATGATCCTGATGCCAGATTTGATGCATGTTTAGAGGTGATGGATATGGACCAGATTGTATTGGTCACCTTGCATATTGAATTAGAGACATACAGAGGTTAGGTGTTGACATTCAGATTGATTATTGTGGCCATCATTTCGGGTTTGGTGGCTCTAGATAGACGCGACTAATTCTTTAGCCCAAGATGGAGTTTGGCGTGGAAACAAATGTTGTATAGGAGGACTCTTTTTGCACGGGGCCCCATGATGTTGGCCTCCTTATACCATGATTTGTATGATTTAATGTATTGTTATGGGAGAGCCCTTGGTGTAGGTGTTACTCTGCTTCACATCTATGCCGAAGATGCCAGAGATGCACATAAATAGTAGGTACAATAGCAGGTGCAAGCTTTGATAGGTGAGTAGGACCAGGCCCTCCAACAGATTTTGGTTTTGATTTTTGAGCTAGACCAGGCTTAAAAGTAGGTGGTTGTGGTGATAGCTGAGAGGGATGTGGCTTTATAGAGAGTACAAGCTGTCACTGGGGAGAGAGATTAGGAGGTTGGGAGATGGCAGCGGATAGAGACCATGGTAGCAGCCACACATGGTCAGACTATCTCGACGAGGTTGTATAGAGAGGCTATTACGGAGGCTACATACTATAGGCAACATTATCATAGGGATGTTCCAGTGGCTCTTCGCCAGCCCAATTTTTCACAACATAGTGATGTGCATCCCCATGTCTAGGATCGGCCTGAGCGGTAGGCTGGAGAGGGTAGTAGCCACTAGAGATAGCTTTTTGATATACATATACTTTTTTATTTTTCCCCATTCTTTATACTAATATACATTCATGGGCTCCTTTTTGATAGCCTCATGGATATTTGTACTTATTATCGATGTACATACACTGATCGAGATTTTGTACCATGACACATTTTTTGATATATATATGATATAGATACAAATGATTTAGGCTATGATATTTTGACTTTATTTTATGTATGGATACTGTATGGATGCACTTTATTTTATGCCTATGTGATATGCGATGATCATGATATGGATGGATACAATGTTATATTATTTTTCATTATCTTTCACGATATGAGATGGATAGATGATTATGATATGCAGATATTATGGATGCAAATGATGTGGATGCATTTCTTTTTATATATTTTCTATGCATGTTTCGATGATGATGTATGGATATGGATGTAGATGCTTATGATATGCTAGGATTTAAGATGCTTAGAAAAACAAATCTATCTTATTCATTACAACTTAAATGATAATGCAAAATGTATGATGTGAGGGTATGTCCAGGATCATGATGGGCCAAAAAGTCGCAATATGATGGGTATGTGGCTGATGACTATTTTTTAACCCAAAATTGATGAAACGAAAAGGGTTTTTAAAGGAGATTTTCAGCTTTCCATTGATATAAATAATTCTTTACTTTGAATTTAATAAGTAGTTATTATTCATTTTCTATTCAACTTATGACTAAAGTCCTGATTGATAGGCTAATTGAAAAACATCTATAGCTTTCAAATGGTATCACATTTTTTGAATCCAAAACATGCATCACATTCTATGCTTCACATACTATAGGATTAAAAAAAAAATTGAATTTCATGAAGTTTTGACCAAGGTGGTCAGACATACAATTTTTATATTTTTAAAAAGTTGTAATAAAAAATTCATAATTAATTATTTACTTGGAAAAAATATAAAAAATATGCATCACATCAAGGCATGAGTCCTCTACTTATATCTAAAATATTATAAAAAAATATTATCATTTTATATTGGTTAGGGTGGTCAGACAGACACATACTTCTTATTTTTTCCCTAAAATTTAAATACCACTACATTGGCATTTCAAAATTTCACCAATTTTATTTTATTTTTTCAAACAAACCTAGTAGTTTAGAAACTACATTCAATTTTCTATAGATTCTATTCTTACATATTTTTGAAATAATATAGATAACTTATTCAAATTTTTACGTCAAGTTTCCTAACTTTGATTTTTCTGATTTTTTTTGCCACTTAAGGGCCTATTTTTTCCATGACGATCTTGCACATACCCACGATATGTAATTGATTATGATATGATTATGAGATTCATGTATGCTAATGGTTTGTGGATGCACAATGGATGCATTGATGATTTTTTTGAGTGTCATGATACCAGGTTAGCGCAGAGAGAAGATAGAAGAATAAAGAATGAATAACTGTCACTAATGATGATTTCTTCAAAAGACCCAACAAGTCCATGATCCATCAAGACTTTATTAGAGATGGTGATGAGAAAATGAAAAATGCAAGATGAAATTCAAGATGGGTTCTCATAGTTTAGGATTGGGATTTTTCATCATTCCTTATTGTTTGATATAACACATAGATATGATGCATCAAGGTATTGATAAATAGGACGGTGTTGTATCTAGCATAATAGACTTTGACTCGACAAGTAGATATGATAGTTCTTGTTCACATCTTCACATACAAAAATGTTGTTGGAATGTAAGAAGTTTAGAACATATTGGACCAAATCATACACAATAGTCAACAATGTACCCCAAATGACCTTCCTACACACAACTAAGCAAGTGTGCACAAAGATTATTTTACAAGAGTATCCACAAGCACAAAAAATGAAAGATAATGATTGATGGCCCATTCCTTTCTCTCTAAATAATTTTTTTAGACATCATTGAGAGGTCCTTTGAATGGGTCATTAAGATAAATCATAAGAAAAGATCAAAGACAAAGAATTAATGTTATCTCTAGCTCCTACCTAGTTTAAGTTTAGCTAAAGTGATATCTGATGTCGATGTCCATCACAAGAAGGATGCATCCTAGGACATGTTGATCAGAGGTTGTTTTGATGTTGGGATGATGATGCTAAGATGATCTATTGCTATAAATTTCATTGACGCATTTACCTATGATTTAGAGTGTAGATTTTTACTTTAGGGTTCGTACTTTACGACTTGCTATGCTTGCTTTCTAGTTGTTTTGTCAAAGGGTGAAGGTGATGATCATTTATTATGGGTGAAATTTTATTGCGGGTTAAAGCAAGATGGGATGGATAGGTTTTGGATTTTCTAGAATATTTGAATATTTTTGGTATTTTGAAATTTTTTTGAGGTTGCTTTTGGTCAAATTGAATGTTTATATGGATGTTTATGTTTTTTCTGATTTTCTAAGGCCGTCTAGGGTTTTTTGAATATTTGAGGCTTTTTAGGTCTTTTGAATTTTTCTATTGTTTTTGGATTTTCTAATTTTATTTGGATGTCTTTGGATTTTGTGAGTTTTTGAGTTTTGAGAAAGAACCTAACGTAAAGACCTATCATAGGGGCCTCGAGGGTTGATCAAAGATTAGCCTTGCCTACATTATACACACAAATACCATGTAGTTTGACTGACTCCACCGATTTACAAGACAAAGATATGAAAAAATGAGAGATGATAGTTAATTACAACATACCACTAAGGAATAACCTAGGGAGTCTCAGGGGCACATCAATGATGCCCTTTCCTACATTCAAGCTCAAAGACAACGTAGTTTGACAAGAGACATTATTTTTTGGATTTTTTATGTTTGACCTTTATAGGGTTTTTGATGTTTTCTGGATGTTTTGGATTTTTCCTTTACAATTTTTTGAATGTTTTTGGATTTTTGCTATATACGATTTTGCAAATTTTTTTTGATTTTTTATGATATAGTTTTATGAATGTTTTTGGTGTTTTCTGATAAGATGTCCCATGACCCTAAGATATACAAGAACCCAATTGTGATGCATAATAAAATTCCCTTAGTGTGATATGTTAGCCTAGTTTGATAAAGGCAAGACAAAGTGACCTTGAGAATATGCCAGGTAGTGCTAAAGAGTTCATGATACCTTATAGTGACAACCCATGATAAGGACGCCAATGAGGGATGAATGGTGATGCAAAGAATGATAGGCCAAAAGATCCAAAGAATATATGGAGATACTTTATTTATGCAAGGCCCCTATTTGCCAGGTTTTCACCAAGGTACTTGCCCAAAGTTCTACCGAAGTGGTTTTCACTAGAGGATGATTTTTTTCTTCTTTACTTTTTTCAATCCTTTTTCTCATTTTTTTGGATTTTGATCATTTTTTTTATTTTTTGTATTTTTGGGTTTACACCCTTCATGTTTAGGCATAAAACTTTTTAAGATGCAAACTGTTGATTGGCTCCTACAAGGGTTCACCTTCAGGGGTTGACAGTTGGTATACTTTTGATATGTAGCTTGTTGTGATGAAAAAAGGACCCAACCAGTTAGGCTCAATATTTCCTTTATTGTCTTGATCTAGAAGGTTGTTTTTATTTTAATTTAAGACAAGATCACCTACCTAGAATGACTGACATTTGATTCTCTTGCTATAGTTCTATTTCAGTTAGTTTTGATACACTTACAAATTATTAAGGGCACCAAGATGATGTTCATCTAGGAATTCTAGCTCATTCAGTCAAGACATTTTGTATTCTTCCATAGTTATTATATTCTTTACTGATACTCACAATGATGAGAGCTTAACCTCAATAGGAAAGATGACTTATGATCCATAGACTAGGGAGAAAGGGGTTGTACCTCTAGGTTTGCGGATACTAGTTTGATAAGCCCAAAGAGTAGGATTTACCTATAGATGCTAGTCATGACCAACTTCATTAACTTTTTTCCTTAGGATTTTTAGGATAGTTTTGTTCATTGCTTCTACTTGTCCATTACTTTGGGGGTAGTACAGGGTAGAGAATCGATGTTGGATATTGAATCTTTTGCATAGATCTTTCACATCCTGATTCTTGAATGGGGTTCCATTATTAGAGATAAGGGTTTGTGGTATACCATAATGGAAAATTAGGTAATTCAAGATAAACTTGGCTATCTACTTCCCCATTATGTAAGTCATATGGATGGATTCAACTGACTTAGTAAAGTACTTAGTTATAGTTATGAGAAACTTATGGCCATTGGATGAGGTTAGAGTGATCTTTCCTATGAGGTCCAGTCCCCATTGTGAAGAAGACCATGGTATGATCATTGGTTGCAATTATTGAGTTGGAGCATGAATCAAACCCCCATGCTATTGACACTGGATGCATTTCAACACATACTAATGAGCTTCTCTTTCTGTGGTTGGCCAATAGTACCCTGTCCTCAATAGTTTCTTAGGTAATGCCATACCACTAGAATGGGCCCCACACATACCATCATGTAATTTTGTTAAGGAAGTTAAGGCTTCCTCTTGGTTAAGACATCGTAGTAATGTCCCTTCAATGCTTTGATAGTAAAGGGTATCACCTAGGATCACAAATTGGGATGCCTTTTTGACAAAGGTCTTTTTAAGGGTTCAGGGTGATATTTGATGGAAGGGTTCCTCTTCTAAGGTATGTAAAGATGTCATGGTACCATGGGGATCCAAGACCAACAATGACACATGCAAATTCAGATTCAGGGATTTTGAAAGTTGGTACGAGAAGTTGTTCTACCAAGAATTCACATTGAAGAATGTTGTTCGAAATGTCTAGTAGTGATCCAATTGTTTCCATGGAGTTTGTTGCTCTATCGTTTATGCAAGGAATCTACTCAAAATTTATGTCTATAAAAATATCTTTGATATTCCCCACCATCTTCTTATAAGGGGTGATCTTGTCATCTTTAGTTTGATAGTCGTCATTGACTTGGTTGATAACCAGTTGTGAGTTTCCATAAACTTTCATTTCTTGTATCTACCACTAGACTACTATCCCAAAACTTCTGATCAAGGATTTATACTTGACAATGTTATTGGTACATGCGAATGATAGCCTATAGGACTTTGGGATGCAATCACCTTGGGGGCGATGAAAATAATGTCAGCTCCTCATCCATGTTGGGTGAACGATCCATCAAAGTACATGTTGCACTAAGTTATGAGATTAATAAGGAACACTAATTCGTCAAGAAACTCAGATATTAAAGGATTCTCATCATAGATGGGTGCTTCTACTAGTGAGTTTATGATCACTTGTCCATTGATTTCCTTGCACTCCACATACTCTATGTCAAACTCTTTCAAGATCATTACCCATTTAGTGATTCGCCCCATGAGGGTTGCTTTGGCTAACATATATTTTAATGAATCAATCTTTCCAATGAGCTTGATTTGGTGTGACAACATGTAATCCCTGAAATGTTTTGAAGTGAAAACTACCACTATGAATGCTTTCTCAATGGGTGAATAGTCTATCTCATAGCCTACCAAGGCTTTGTTGATGTAGTATATGGATTTTTCCTTTCCATTTTCATCATGTTTTTCTAAAAGAGCTCCTAGTGTTGCTGGTGTTACTAAGATGTATAGGATCAATGGTTTGTTTGGTATTGACAGCATGAGCACTAGAGGTGTAAATAGATAATACTTGATCTACTAGAAAGCTTTATCACATTTGTCATCCCATTTGTAAGTTATCCCTTTATGGAGAAGATGTGAAAAGGGATGAGTCTTATATGATAGCTGAGCTATGAATCTTTTGATGGGCTGTAACCTTCCGTGTAATCCTCTCATTTGTTTCAATTTCCTTGGTGGTTCTATGTCTAGGATAGATTTTACCTTTGCTAGATCAATTTCTATCCCTCTTTGTGAAATGATAAAGCCAAAAAAAATTCTTGATGTGACCCCGAACACACACTTTTTTGGATTTATTCATACCTTATATTCTTCAAGTCTTTCAAAGATAGGTCCTATGACTTGTATGTGCTCACTTCTCTTCTTTTATTTTTCCAAAATATCATCCACATAATCTTCAACTATTTTGTTGATCATGTCATGAAAGATGAGGGTCATTACTCTTTGATAGGTAGCTCTTGCATTCTTTAACAAAAATGGCATCACATTCCAGTAGTAGGTTCCCCATGGACAAGTAAAAGTAGTTTTATGTTGATCCTCTTTAGTGATTAAAATTTGATTGTAGCCTGAAAAGCGACAACATTTCATGCCCAACCGTTAAATCCACAATGAGATCGATGTTGGGAAGAGGGAAGTCATCCTTAAGAAATTCCTTGTTTAGATCCCTAAAATCAATGCATATTATGATTCTCCCAGTGGGTTTTAAGATTGGTACCAAGTTTGAAACCCACTTAGAATAATATATCATTTGAATGGATCCAATGTGAAGAAGCTTTTGTAGTTCTAGTTTAACTGAGAGTGCTATTTTAGGATGCATCTTCCTTAATTTCTACTTAACTGGTTTAGTATAGAGATAAACTACTAAGTGATGCACAACCATTTATGGATCAAGGGTTGGCATATTTGTAGGTGACCATGAAAAGTTGGCTCTTCTCTCTTTAAGGAATGTTGCAAGGTTCTTCTATTCTTTGTCTAACAAGGATTCAACATAGAAGGTGATCTTAGGTTCTTCTTTTGTTCCCACATTGACAAGCGTAGCCTTTTCTACTAGTACTGCTAACTTTTTTGTTTGCATTGCACTAATGAGTAGATTGAATCCCTCATCCTTGGGTGCCTTAGAGATATTTTCACCGTAAGATGTGTCCTCTATTTTTACTATTTTAAGACCAGAGAGTGCCACTAGGTGGTTTTTACTCAAGGATATGTATGTTAATTGCATTTTATTTATTTTGTGACTGAAGGATTCAATCATCTCCCCATAGTATGCCCCTATATCAAGCTCTATGTCAAAGCCTGATTTGTGATCTTCCCATGCTAAGTTGTCTTGGAGTCTCATGAATTCTGAGATCACTTCATCATTTTCAAATGAATCTAGAACCAATGGTCCTTGTTGGTCCATTGTAATGAGTTACAGGTACACTAAGTTTATTTTAATTGGTTGATTGTTTGAGACAAAGGATGTTATGGATATTGTGAAGTAGTTTTCCTTATCATTGCCCTAGCCTTCCAGTTTTTGGCTTCATTTTTCTTATTGTGGAAGTGTTTGGGATAATGTAAGATTGGTAGGGAAGACAGGAAACACACCATGGGCTGGATGTATGGCTTTCCCTTATTATTTTATTCTCGTAGAAGCACCCAAGACATGTGGCAGGATGGTGGAAAGTTGTTGCAAAAAACATTATTCAGAAGGCATAAGTTCCTAACCGTGTGACATGTCATCTTTCTATCAAAGATGGGGGCTATACCTATTAAAATATTATCTTTTAAAAGTTGATAGAACTTTCTAGTTTTTCTTTGTTTATTTCTTAGAACAAAAGCTTCCAGTCGATGCTTCGAGATGATGTGATTAGTCAACAAGATTCTTTCACTGAGCTATTGTTCTTAAGATTTGATCGCCTTGTATATGCCTCTCTCTCTTTAAAATATCTTAAAGACATTAATGTAGTGGCTGGGAAATTAATGCAAAAGATCTTTTGTGGCCTAACCAAGGGTTCACAAATTAGATTGTGAGCTATCAATTGTCTACACTTGGTGGTAATTACTTCTGGGTTGAGGTGGTGTTTTATCTCATCAATAGCTATGAAAAGGGGGTGACAACACAAAAGAAGAGAGTATTTTTCCAGGAGGAAATTTTGTTAAAAGAATTATTTCTTTTTAGTTTTCTTAAAGTTTCAAGAACTATTTGTAGAAGCAAGTTATACAACTACTTTATTCTGGAAAATTATATCTATTAAGGTTTAAACTATTGTCAGATTAGCATCTGACATTTGTTTCAAAGTTCAGTTATAATTAAAGTACAAACTATTGAGGGGAATTTTTGAGACTATGCATGTATTGAATTTTCAAGTTTTCTTTCTTTATATTGTCATTTTGAATGAAACATTGTATCTTGCAAGCTATATTCTAATAGTTTAAATAGTGGATTTCTATGCTTTATGCTTGTGTGGTGGAATAGCAGTTTAGGAGAGTTGGACTATGTCATTGGACTTTTTATATTCTTCTAAAATTTGTTATTTTGTTGTGCTATGTTGTATTGGGAGACAAAGTTCTTATAATTTCTAAAATACTATTCTTTTACTCTAAGGAATCTTTATGTTTGATCGGACCTCAATGAATATTGCCTACAAAAAGATTTGAATATCTATACTGTGCTTAAAGTTAGCCTTTGATGTTCATTCTCTTTCCAACAATGAGGGGTTGTGGTGTTCTACATCCTTTATATCAATCATAGAAATAACTTGGGTTTGAAATGTTATAAAAGCTTTGGCCCATCACCTTTTATGTTTTATATTTACATTTCTCTTCTCCCTTATCTCAAAACCCCAAAAGAAGAGCCGAATTTCTATAAAAAACCTGAAGGTATTAAGTGAGATGCAATTTGTCCCCCACTCACTGAATTTCCCATAAGACTATCAGAGAGGCACAAGATTTGATGATCAACAGTTGTTTTTCTAGCATGCCCGGTGGGATAGAAGTTTTTCCAAACACCTTATTAGAAGTCAAAAATATCCCTTAAATTGGGCTAAAGAAGGAAACTGGAAGTTTCATTCTTAGAGTCCAAATGAGAGCATCCTCTAGAGGTCACTTCTAGTACTCTCAGTTACCTACCTCAAACCCTAGAAGGAGAAGAACAATAGGTTTTGTATCACTTGTAAGGAGTAATAGAGAAAGAAGTTAGAGCCCAGTATCTAGAGCCTTATCTACTCCACCCAGAAGTTTAAATTTCCAGATAATATTTCCTGTATACCCAATTCATAGGATATTTTTCCCCATGGCTCATGTACCTCCTCTAGCCCCTAGAAATTTTGTAACATGGGACAATGTTAGAACACTACAACCACCCACACCCCTAGATGTATGCCCTGCCATAACTACTAATGCCCTCAAAGCTATTCCAAAGTTGTATGGAGAAGAGCTTAAAACCTCTTTTGAACACCTTCAAGATATAGCAGAGGTATGTAGGATGCATAATATAGTTGAGGAAAATGTCACTCTAAGGATGTTAGCCACTTCTTTTAAAGGAAAGGCCCAAGACTGGTATCGATCTTTAGTCTCGGGTTCTACCATCTCATGGGACCAGCTCAGAGGAAAGTTGTTTGAACACTTTTCAGAAAAGGGAGATCGTTCCTCACTATTACATCAATTAATTACCATTAAAAGGGATTCAAGAGAAGCCACGAGTGACTTCAACACTAGGTTTGATAATACTTGGTAGAGGATTCCTTTGACTACCTGCGCCCTAGCTATGATGGCGTTCATGTTCTATATGAAGGCTATAAATTTGGACATCGTAGTTAAACTTCCATGGGTGGAGATATCTTGCTTGATGCTTATGAGTTGGCGATACAAGAAGAAAATAGTTTGATTGATGTTGGGAAACTCCTACCTTGACCCCCTATACCTATGTTCACAGAACCCTCAAAAAAATTACAAGAAGGAGCTTGTTCAAGTACGCTCACTATGCAAAGTAGTGCGTCTGATATGCCCCAGTCTATGTATACGTATCCTTCTGCACAAAACAACATGTTGGGTTTGAGTTTAGTCAATACCGACATTAATGACATGAAGAATCTCATGCAAACTCTTGTTAATGAATTGGTCATTCTCAAACAGCAGCAGGTAATTCCTTTGAAGGTGAATTCTCAGACCTATAGCAGAAGCAAGCTTCCTTATCAACAAAACTCGTACCAAGGTTTTTCCCGAGGAGTAAACCAGCAGACAACATCTATGAACCAAATAGTTCATTGATTTTGATCCACTCAGCAACTTCCATGCCTTGAAATGCATTGATCTATGAACCAAATTATTTTGTCCTTGAAATGCTAGAAGATGAAGAGGATACAAGTGAGCGAACTCCTAAAGAATAAGTGTTGCTTAACTAGCTCATTGATTTTGATTCATTAAGCAACTTCCATGTAACTAGACTCGACACTTATGTAACTTTTTATGACGATAAAACTTTCTTGAAACTAGTGAAGGATGAGGAGGAATCTGATGACCCGTCTGATAATCAGCTATGGACTTTTTTTTACAGTGCCAAGTGTAAGGAAAACGTCAATTTGGGTGTCTGTTTACTCTTTCCAATGGGATCTAAGACACTTAGAGCTTACCATTTCAGGTTCTCATGTTTGAATAATGATGTCGAATATGAGGCCTTAGTTCATGGCTTAAACCTTTCACAAAGAATGAATATAAAGAGAATACAAGTTTTCAGAGATTTAGAGCTAGTGGTGAGCCAAGTCCATAGTCAAGCAGCAACAAAGAATACCTAAATTAGGTCATACAAACATCGAGTCTAGGAATTTATTAAGAGTTTCAAAGCCTTCAATATACAAGTGATTCCTTGATCCCAAAACAACATAGTTGATCAAACGACATTAGTTGGGTCACAATTTGAACCAACTTTTGACTCAACTAGACAAAATGTAATACGAGCCATCATCCAACCCTTAATTCTAGACAATGATGAAAATTGGTAGGTTTTCAATGATGATACTCAGATAGCTACCTTCATACAAAAGGAAGGAATGATTCTTGATATTCCAACCCTAGGAACAATTTTTTCTGATGGACAAGTCATCCAACTAAAAGGGAATAAAATTTTGAGAGGATTGATTTCCTTGGAGAATCTTTTTTACTGTGAAGATGCAAGAAGCAGAGAAAGAAGGTTCATGTGGTAGATGAGATATATTATGAATAAATTGATGTCGGGAATGGTAGAAAGTTGAAAGTCGGAAAGGAGGTTCCAACTAAAGATAAAGAAATACTAAGGGATCTATGTTATGAATACAGTGGAGTTATGGCCTGGACTTATGATGACCTTAGAGGTTATGACCCTAGTATAATTCAACATACCATCAACTTGAAGGATGGGTCTATTCATGTCAAACAAAAGCAAAGGATTGTCAACCCAAAGGTTGAGGCATTAATGGCACAAGAGCTTACCAAGTTGGTCGAGTCCAAGATAATATACCCAATTAAACATTCCACTTGGGTGTCAAATCTGGTACTTGTCCAAAAGAAGAATGGTGACATCATAATTTGTGTTGATTTCTGAGATCTAAATAAAGCATCACTTAAGGACCATTACCCCTTTCCTTCAATGTAGTAGATTCTACAGACAGTAGTTGGGTCTGAAATGTTCTCACTACTTGATGGTTTTTTGGGATATAACCAAGTATATGTGAAGGAGAGAAACCAACACAAGAAAATTTTTACCAATAAGTGGGGGATGTTTGTGTATGCTAAGATGTCATTTGGCTTGTCAACTACTGGTGCAAATTTTAAACGAGCAATGGATATCGCCTTCAAAGGTCTAATTTACCTGGTCATTCTGATATATCTAGATGACTTAACAGTATTTTCAAAATCAAACAATGATCACTTTGACTACCTAAAAAAGGTTTTCTAGAAATGTCAACAGTTCGATATTTCTCTGAATCTAAAGAAATGTGTCTTTGGAGTACCCCAAGGTAAGCTACTTGGCTTTGTAGTTTCAAAAGAGGGGATATCAATAAACTCTAAAAGGGTTAGGTCCATAATGGAATTATCTCTACCAGTGAATCAAAAGGGACTCTAGTCATTCCTAGGAAAAATCAATTTCATTAGCAAGTTCATTTCTGATTTTGCTAGTATTGTAAGGCCTATTACACTAATGCTCAAAAAGAATCTACCGTTCAAATGAACTTCCAAAGGAAAAGAGACTTTTGAGTAAATAAAGATAGCAATTTTTGCTACTCTGGTCTTAGCTAATCCACATTTTTCCAAGGATTTACTACTCTATTTGTATAGTGGTTAGGACAGTATAGCTTCAGTACTCACTCAGAAAGGCAATCAAAATGAAGGAGAACATCCTGTTGCATTCCGTTCTAGAACCTTGAAAGGGTATGAGATGAGGTACAACCTTGTGGAAAAACAAGCTTTCACCATAGTTAAAATTTTAAAGAAATTCTGACACTTAGTATCAGAAAATAAAATCATGATGCTTGTAGCACATCCCAGTGTGTGGGAGTATATCACTAAGGGTGAGATCACCAAAAAAATAGAAAAATGGATCACCAAGATATCCTAGAATATGATGTAGATATCTGACCAACTAAGTTGGTTCGGGGAAGAGGTCTGTGTGAATATATTGCACAGGAAACAAGTCTTGAAGCTAAAAGAGAGACTGATCGAGTGTACTCAAACCAATTTGAGTCCGACAAGCCTTGGGTTGTAGATTGAAATCAACACATGCAAAAAGGATATTACTTGGGAACTAATCTGTCATCTAATAAAAGGAGGTACTGCCAACTGCAAGGCACAAGGTATGTACTAATTGAAGATGTAATTTTTGAAAGGAATTATGATGGCTTGCTACTCTGATGTATTGACACCCTATAGGAAGAAAGGGTTCTTAATGAATTTCACCATAGTCCTGAGGGTGAACACTTTTCATCCAAGACCACTACTTTAAAAATAATGAGGGATTGAACTACTGGCCCTCTATGTTTACTGAAGCACATCATCTAGTACATAGGTGTACTTAGTGCCAAGTTTTTGTTGGAGAAAGGAAGAACTCTGCTCAACCCCTGAGCCCGATTGTAATTGAGGAATCCTTTGCCCGGTGGGGTCTGGATTTCATCGGTATGATAAATCCTATTTCCAGTGCGAGAAACAAATGGATCCTCATGGCGACTGATTACTTTACAAGGTCAGCAAAATCCATAGCCCTAAAAAATGCAGTAGAAGGAGAAATTGTTAATTTCCTCAAGTGGTGACCATATTTGGGCTTCCCAAAACTATTGTATCCAAAAATGCCTAAGCTTTTGTTGGGTTAGAAATGTCATATTTTGCTATCCGACATGGAATTTTTCTTAAAAAATCATGAAATTACTATCCACAAGGGAATGGGATAGCAGATTCCACCAACAAAAACCTAATTAGGTTAATTAAATGGATTGGGTCAGAACAACAAAGAGACTGGTACAAGCATCTACGAGTAGCTCTATGGGCAGACCAAATTACCCCAAGTAGATTCTGAAAACTTCTCCACATGAGTTGTTATACATAAAAGAGGTAGTAATTCCCATCTTCATAGAAATCCCTACTCTACAAATAATGAAGGCCTTGGAAGTTGAAGAAAATGGTGGAATGGAAGTACGACTAGAAGAACTCTTCAAATTGGAAGAAGACTAAGAAAAGGCTCATGGAACCATGATCAACCACCAATAGATGGTCAAATGATGGTTTGAAAAAAATACCTCTAGTCTAGAATTCAAGGAAGGGAGCTTAGTATTAAAATATGATGAACGTACTACAAAACCAAGGCAACACATAAAATTTGAAGCACTATAGAAGGGACCCTTCCGAATC
The DNA here is from genome assembly GCA_007258455.2 of Sequoia sempervirens. Classification (NCBI taxonomy): domain Eukaryota; kingdom Viridiplantae; phylum Streptophyta; class Pinopsida; order Cupressales; family Cupressaceae; genus Sequoia; species Sequoia sempervirens. The sequence goes on along the minus strand of VDFB02058242.1, from coordinate 318,032,647 downwards.
AGTGCATGTAAAGAAAAGAATGCATATGAACTTGAAGATATGGAAGGAAATGCTTTAGGTATACTGGTGAATGGTATTTATCTAAAGATTTTCCATTAGAATAGATAGTTCTTTAAAAAAAAATTAAAAATTATGTATCATATGTAAAATTTTGTAATTATTTTAAGCATTTTAGAATAAGATGGGAGGGACACTAAGGAATAAGTAGCTTGTATTATATCTATTGGAAATTACACATATATGCAAGCCCAAGGCTCAAATTTAAACATAAGACTCACTCGAGAGAGCCCAAAAGGATTTATGAAGCAAAAAGAAGTAGTGTGCAAAAGTAGTCTAGAGGTGCTCTTGGCCATCACCCAGGAATGAGAGAAGATTCACTATTTTTCTTTCTTTATTTTTTATTTCTTTCTCTTCTTCTCTATCAAGCTGCAAGAAGGAGGGCCAAAGACTAGAACAGATGCAAACACATGCCCAAAGCCTACTCATTAGTACTCTACACTGGGAAGTTGAAGTGTTTTCTCCAAGCCAGTCATGTAACCTGCTCCACACTGTACTCACAAAGTAGAAAAATGGCCACCAGCTATGAATAATGTCAATGTGTTGCAATGCCCATGGTACAAAAAATAGAGAGAAAGGGTATTCAGGGCACGTCTATAATAAAGTCCACATGACTTCAAAGGTCCATGGTGCTCAGGATTCCAACACCAGGGATGGCTACCTGCACTATTTCTCTAATCCCTTCCATCAGTGAAGTGCCAAACATCTCTCGGAACAACTCAATTACCATGTGTTTAGACACGTTCAGGTCTAGCAGTGAGGCCACGAAGCAAGAAAGCACATTGTAATTGCTTCGAAGCTGGTTCTCAATAGAAATGAAGTCAATACCCACTACTCATTTGAATATAGTCATGATAAGTGGGTCACATTTCTTGACCAACCATTTGATTTGGTCACTAGTAATTTCTCTCACAAAGTTGTATTGCGGCCTCCATGGAAGAAGTCGAATACGTGTCCCCAAGCCAATAGACATTCTGGTAAGACAACAAATTATAGTAGGATGAAAACAAAGTAGAAGAAGGCCAACTAGGTTAAAAGGATTTATGTTCGAATGAATGTTGCAAAAGGTGGTGTAGCTGTATATAGAGAAGGCTAACTGGGGAAAATTCACCAATGAAATATCTATTTTTGGTTGGACGGAAACAAGAAATTTTGAGGAAAAATAGACTAAGGTGGATAAGTCATATGGAGGATCCCATAGAATGTCTTAAGAAGTAAATTGGGGTATTGGGAATAAATGCTCTAGGGGGGTGATTATTGACATGTGTGCATCAAAATCATCAATTCCAACTATATTATTAATGAGAAAAGATGGGGTTAACGCATTTAAAAAAAAATCTCTGGCAAATTAATGGTCACATTTTTCAAGGGTACTTTGTACCACTTTAGCACATTAGGTATGATAGAAAGCACACTTCTCAAGGAAATGTTTCTTTTCATTAAGAGGCAGAAAAAGGAATGTACTAATTTTATCCTCATAACATTTTTGGCATTCCCAAGGGATATAGATCTTCAATCCACATGTATCATCGTAGTGGCATCATTTAGTAGCCCAACAATAATAGCATAGCCTTGAGTGCATGTGCTGGAAAAAAATTGATTACACTCAAAAGTATTTATTTTCTTTTGAGGGAAAGAGTCACTGAGCATTATCCCTAAGAGGTTCTCTGCAAATTTTGATACAGTCATGGTAGAACCCTCAACTTTTGGAAGACAGGCTATAGTTTCAAGCCAATGACTTGGTTATGCCAATATTTTTGGGTGGAAATCTTTCGGAAATGCCCCATCTATAGAAGAGTGACCTTTTGAGTGCTACAAGAAGGTGCCCGTGGATAAGCTTGTGAAAAGGGAAGCAATACAAGATATCACGGAAAATGTTTTTGATCCCAAGTTATTGGTCAATCCTAAAAGTATCACAGAAGGTGTGTTTCAGAGGAAGGAAAAGTATGGGACATCCAAGGGTTTTGCGCTTCGGCTATGGGATTGTGGTTTTTTGCAGTTCATGTTTCCTGTTGTACATCCATGCCCTAAATTAGTTGATGCATGTGCTAGGAAATTTGACGACGTAACAGGGATTATCCAAAGTAGCAGGATTAGGGTCACCATTTCTTCCCAAGCCATAGAAGATGGATCTTTTCAGGGAAGAAAAAGCCAGAAGAATAAAATTTTATGAAGAAGAAAGAAGGGAACGATTGGATAGGGGTCATGTCCCTTTGCCTCTATCATATGGGGTATGTGTAGGATCATGAGGGGCCAAAAAGTGGAATTATTATGGGTATTTGTAGGGTATGTGGCTGATGACTTTTTTTAAACCCAAAATTGATGAAACGAAAAGGGTTTTTAGAGGATATTCTCAGCTTTCCACCAATATAAATTATGCTTTAATTTGAATTTAATAAATAATTATTATTCATTTTCTATTAGAATTATGACTAAAGTCCTGATCGATAGGCTGATTTAAAAACATCTATAACTTTCAAACGGTATCACATTTTTTGAATCTGAAACATGTGTCACATTCTATGCTTCACATGTTATAGGATTAAAAAAAGAAAAATTAAATTTCATGAAGTTTTGACCAAGTTAAGGTGGCCAGACATACGAGTTTTTATATTTCTTAAAATTTGTAATAAAAAATTTATAATTAATTATTTACTTGGAAAAAAATTACAAAAAAATATGCATCACATCTGGACATGAGTCCTCTACTTATATAAAATCTTATAAGAAAATATTATCATTTTGTTATGGTTAGGGTGGTCAGACAAACACCTACTTCTTATTTTTTCCCTGAAATTTAAGTACTACTACATTGAAATTTCATATTTTCACCAAATAGATTTTATTTATTTTTAAATAAACCTAGTAGTTTAGAAACTAGATTCAATTTTCTATAGATTCTATTCTTACATATTTTCGAAATAATATAGATAACTTATTCAAATTTTTATGTCAAGTTGCCTAACACTAATTTTTCTGAATTTTTTGCCACTTAAGGGCCTGTTTTTTCCATGATGATCCTGCACATACCCTATGATAAATTCAAGAGGGACACTTAAGTGGTATTCTTGACACTAGCTTCGGTATTTGGTCTCGACAATGATACCCAGATTCTCCCTTTTCAGTTCAGTTTAGCTTTTGAGCTAAAGAGAGAAAAATTCCAAAGACACTACGATTTTTTTGAGGTGATAGCTAGGAACATGTTGGACCAACTAAAAAATTATGGGACTAATTCTAAATTTAGGTATTCTTCCTTCTTAGCTCATTTAGTTTTGGATCATAATTTTGAATATTTTGGAAAAAATGTGCTAGTATCTAGGTTGGACGAAAGGAACTATCTTTAGCCAGTTTCTATGTGGACCCATCTACTTTTTAAAACAAGGAATTATTATGGGTTTGTGGATTATTTTTTGATGCTAATAGTCTAAGAATTGTTACCCCATCCTATGAGGTGTTTCTCTCCTAAGGTTTTGAAATGGATGAGGATCTCACAAAACCCAATGGATTACTTCTTGGGTGTAGATTTCACATTTATCAGATTTCATGGTTTTCCCAATGAGTCTTTTCGACTCCCTAGGCTTGTGACTGACAGATTTTTCACACTAGAAGCATGCCACCAATTGACCATTTTCTACAAAATCTATGGCATGAGAAGAAATAAAATGAAGTTGTATCCACTTCCTCTCAATATTGCTAACAGTCAAGTATCGCTTATGAAGTGATTTTGTGAGGAAAAACTTAAGTATCTAATAGCAACTTTGGGCTTAGTCATCATTTGTGATAAGTGGGACTATAGTCCAAGGGGAATTTATAGCATGAGGCATGAGGAGTGGGAACACTTCGAGAGAAGGAAGAATGTGACTTAAGAAAGAGTGCAGGTATACATCAACATAAAGAAGATTCCTTTCAAGCAACTAGAATGGCTAGGTTTCTATATGCCGAAGGTTCAGTATGACAGGAACCTCCCAATAAATAAGTCCATTAATGCACAACTAAAGAAAAGGGGATGGTGAAATCAAAAGAAGGCAAATTTCTGGAGGTTCCAACAAGAGTTGTGTTGTCCTAACCTCCTTGTTAGATAATTCCCACAAGATGAAGAATTTGAGTATTTTTATGATAAAGAGGCCAGCTCTAACAACAATAATCCAAAAACTAGCCATGAAATCAATGTAGAACAAGTTTTGTACTAGAACCACCAACCCCGAGAATCTGGTAGTTAGAAATATTCGAGGCAAAAGGATTTGAGGGCCCCGTCTACCTCCAACGCCCAGAGAAAAGGAAAGAAACCTCGATGGTCCACAAGAGTATCATCCATTGTAGTCGTTGAGGGTCAATTCTTGGAGGGGTCGATGGTCAGAGGAATAGAGCATGCCAGCTCTGGTTATGAGAAAAGAAGGTGGGTTTAAAATCTAGGCATATCTAATATATCGACCTGAGGTAAAGAAGAAGTGGAGTCCACTCTTCAAGACGTGTCGACCACCAAGTTTCAAGTAATTTTTGCTCCTTCTTCTCTTCCTATTTCTACATCTTTGACTACTCCCTCTCATCCTCCCTTGGGAAGGAATTCTCTATCCTCATCCTAATTTAGTTATCCTGAATCCACCTTTCCTTGTTCAAAATGAAATTCTCGAGATTACCCCACACGTCGAGTGAGCAACACCCATCTCAGTTGTTGCTAATTCTTTATTCACCTTGTCAAGGGCCCCTCTAGAAAGATCTGAAGTGTTCATTTAAACCCCACTCCTGGTCTGACAACTTATGAGAAAATACCTTTCCACACACCCATGTCTCTATTTACCTCCACTGGAAAATCCACTACTCAGTCTCAACTGGGTGTACCACCCTTTTTCATGAGAATGCTCCCTTTTTCCTCCCACCATACTCATGTACATCTAAAGTCTCCCCCTCTATCACCTCTTTTAGTTTCCCTCTTGGTGCCCTTATTGCAATGCAAAACATCGATGTTCCTCAAACTCTCTAGGATCATTTCAATGCAACAAAGATGGCCCAACAAAATGCTAAACAGAGGCGGCTTATGAAAAATGTTGAGTTTCTGGCTGCTAAGAAGATAAAATCTTTCATATAATGAGGAGAAAAACTCTCTTTTGATAAGTACCATGACTTTGCTAGTGGCTAAGCCTAAAGGGAAAATGTAGCTGGAGGATTATGACATCTAGACAACAAGCCTAGATCTCACTGAAATGCACCCACGTGACAAGGTGGTCTTAGCTAAGACCACCCAGTAGGTTGTATATTCAAACTATGAGAAGTTGTGTAGAAAGTTAAAAAATAATGAGATAGAGTTGGTAAATGTAAGGGAAACAATGGGCAGGTTGCAAACGGAGCTCATGGCTAACGATGTTGAGTTGACCCGCATAATGTAGATTCAGAGAAAACAAGGGGAAGACTCAAGATTGCTTGGAGAAGTGAAAAACTAGCAGGTGCAACTACATGGTGAAAATGAGAGGTTAGAATTTGATCTCACCATCCAACATCAGACCAACATGGAGTACAAAAATACTCAAGAAAATTTACAAAATGAGCTGGACAATGTCTGATCTCAGTTTTTTCGATGTTGTTAAAAGGGTGTAGGTGGACATAGAAAAACTAAAGCTAGAGAAACAAGAGGTCATGTCTGCATTGCAGACCCATGATTTAGAAGTGCAAAGAATAAATTCTAAACTGCTAGACGCTCTCAAAGAAAAGGGACGAATAGAGGAAAATGCAAAGACAAAGGAGATTCAACTTAGTCAAGAGCTGGTTGCTACTCGAGAGACAGTATCTCTCCCCCTGCTAAAAATACTGGTGTCTTCGCATTGGGAGTGGATTGTAGCTTTATTTCTTGTTCTTAGGCCTATTTTTCAATCCTTAAAGGATTTCCAAGAAATGAATGGGAAAATTGACTCAACGAACGATCATGTTTTATAGGTATGTGGCTCTCGAGTGGCAGAGTCACAAAGTTTCATTTCTAGACTTTGTGTAACTTCCGACGAGGTTTTAAAGGATGTTGGAATTACTGAATGAAGAACCACCTATATTAAGGCCAGTGAAATCATTAACTCCCAAAAGGTTCCTAAAAAGTGTAAAGATTGTCAAGTGGTGTTGTTGGCAAGGAAAGTTGAAGAGATTAAAATGGATTTTAATGTTTTGGTCAACTATGGATTGCCTCCCCTTTTCTCCCCAGAAGGAAATGTACAAATAGTGGAGAAAATATTACAAAGGCTATCAAATGGAAGGACTAGATTGTTGTTGAAGTGCCAAGTACAAGTATGGTGCACGCATAGTTGATAAGGTTGAGCACAAGATTTTTCACCTTTCTCACCTTTATTATTACCTCAAAGTGATTACTACAAGATGGGGGTTTGTCTTTCAAAGAATTTTTCTAGCTCGATCAAGCCTACAAGCTCATCTATGGTATGTCTTTACAAATTGAAGAAGAATGGTAAGCGCAACACTCCTCCTTCCTCAAACTTTAGGAGCTTCTAGAGAGTTGGGTCCATACCTCCGCAAGTGAAGGCCCCTATGAGTTTCCAGAACTGTGAAGTATTTTTCCTTATCATTTACCTAGCCTTCTAGTTTTTGGCTTCATTTTTTATTGTGGAAGTGTTTAGGATAATTTAAGACTAGTAGGGAAGATGGGAAATGTGCCATGGGGTGGATGTAAGGCTTTCCCTTATCATTTTCTTCTTGGAGAAGTGCCCAAGACACGTGTCAAAATGGCACAATTTTTTTACAAAAAACATTCTTTAGAAGGCATAAGTTTCCAACCGTGTGACGTGTCAGCTTTCTATCAAAGAAGGGGGTTATACCTTTTCAAATAATATCTTTTAAAAGCTAACATAACTTGTAGGTTTTTCTTTGTTTATTTCTTAGAAAAGAAACTTCCAGTTGATGCTTTGAGATGATGTGATTAGTCAACATGATTCTTTCACTGAGCTATTCTTCTTAAGATTTGATCAGGAATAGGCCTCTCCCTCTTTAAAATATCTAAAATACATTAATGTAGTAGCTGGGAAATTAATGCAGAATATTTTTTGTGGCCTAACCAAGGGCTCACAAATCATATTATGAGCTATCAACTGTTAACACCTGACAGTAATTACTTTTGGGCTAAGGCGGTGTTTTATCTCATCAACAGCTATAAAAAGTGGGGGACAACACAAAAGAAGAGAGGATTTTTCGAGGAGGAAATTTTTTAAAAAGAAGTATTTCTTTTTAGTTTTCTTAAATTTTCAAGAACTATTTTCAGAAGCAAGTTATAGAACTAATTTATTCTATAAAATTATATCTATTAAGGTTTAAACTATTATTTTAAATAAAGTACAAACTATTGAGGGGAATTTTTCAGACTATGCATGTATGGCCTTTTTCAAGTTTTCTTTCTTTATATTGTCATTTTGAATGAAACACTATGTCTTGCAAGCTATATTCTGATGGTTTAAATAGTGGATTTCTATGCTTTATGCTTGTGTGGTGGAATAACAGTTTAGGAGAGTTGGACTATGTCATTATACTTTTTCTATTCTTTTGAAAGTCATTATTCTATTGTACTATGTTGTATTGGGAGACAGAGTTCTTATAAATTCTAAAATACTATTCTTTTACTCTAAATAATCTTTATGTTTGATTAGACCTCAATGAACATTACCTAAGGAAAGATTTGAATGTCTGCACTATGCTTAAATTTATCCTTTTCTATTTGTTCTCTTTCCAACAATGAGGGGTTCTAGCATTCTATGTTCTTTATATCAATCATAGGAATAAATTGGATTTGAAATGTTGTAAAAGTTTTGGTGCATCACCTTTTATGTTTTATATGTACATTTCTCTTCTCCCTTATCTCAAAACCCCAAAAGAAGAGTCTAATTTCTATAAAAACACCTGGAGGTATTTAGTGAGATGCAATTTGTCCCCCACTCACTGAATTTCCCCTAAGGTTGTCAAAGAGGCACAAGCTTTCATGATCAACAGATAGGATGAAGAGGGTGTTGTTCTCAAATAGGTCAGCAACATCAAGAGGAAATTCATCTAAGGTAGTATCACAAAATTTAGGTGACCAAGAGGAAGCTTCAAATCATATAGTAGAAATACCTTTGCTAATAAGTGTGACCCTACTAGTGGTACAACCTAAGCCAATATTTTTTAGTCATTTCTCAGGAATGATGGGCTCTAGTAAACTGTTGTCATTCTTCCCTAGCTTCTCATTCTTGTTATACCCCATGCTCTGCATTAGTTGTAGACCTGTTTTGTCATCTTCCATGGGAAGAGTAGGAATAGGTCATTCATATTGATAGAGGAGTTTAGAAATTTCTTTCTCATGGATGTCTTCTTGATTCAAGTCCCCCCATTTGGTGAAGGTAGTAGTTGCCATATTGATTATTTCTAGCTCTTTGGAGCTATATATTGGTTTCCCATGTGTTTGAGGAGAAATAGGTAACTCTCCTAAGACAAAGGAATCTTTCAATATTTTGTAGCTTCCACAACCATCATCTTTGATCACTGCTTTGACATTGAGTACAATTTTCACAATAGGTACTTGTGATGCTGAGGTAGAGGCTAGAGATGATGGGTCAAAAAATGAGCTTGATGGTGTAGGTCCTTCATCATTTTTGGGTATTTGTGAAATTTTATAAAAATTGGCCTCAATGCTTTTGCAATAGTAGAAAGGCTTAAGATCTCCATGGATAGTGATTTCTCTTCCCTCAAAAGGAAACTTCACACATTGATGATAGATTGAGGCTATGGATTTCAAAGCATGTATCCAAGGTCGGCCAAGTAGAATGTTATATGGAAGATCAAGATCAATTACTTGGCATGTAGTTTCTGCAATAAGAGTTCCCACTTGGATTGGAAGTGCAATGATTCTTTGTGATACCCATTCTTGGTCATCATATGCTCTAATGGTCATACTATTTGTCTTCCCATTAGTATCTTCTAAATAGCCTAGATGCTTGATCAACTCTAGGGTAGAAATGTTTAGACCAACACCTCCATCTAACAAGATTCTCTTAACCTTGTTTTTATGAATGAAAACCAAAAGGTGTAAAGCATGGTTATGAGATGGTTGTGACTATAAATATTGCTTGGAGAAAGTGAGAAGATGGCTGGTGATATACCCTACCATAGCTTGAAACTTATCAATATCAATGTTCTTGGGAATAGATGACTTAGACAAGGATTTTTCTAGTATTTCCATGTGTGCAGGGGATAATTTTAGGAGTTCTAAGATTTATATCTAAGTAGGGCTCTATTTAAGCTAATCTACAAGATTTTATTTGCTAGGATTAGATGCGGGAAAAGTATGTTGTCCTAGATTGAGTTGGGACAACTCCTTGAACAGTTATTTTTCCACATTGTGTGGTGACTCCACCTTCCATGCTAGTTCCTTTGATAGTGACAACAATGATAATGCCATCATAGAAGGCAACTACATTGGAATAAGTATGTTGAACATTAGTGTAATCCTTAGCTTTGCCATTGTTGTTAGCTTTGTTATGATCAGGCATAGGGGCCATGTATATCTTAAGATCCTATTTTCCATTTGGTACCTCAGTAGATATGGTATCATTCTCTATGAGATCTTGGATGATATTATTGAGTTTCATGTAGTTTTCTATTTTATGTCCTTTGATTTTATGAAAGTCACAAAGATCACGCTCATTGTACCAAGATGGCTTTTCTTGGGGTTCTTGGTAGTTTTCAAAGTTAGGAAGTTTTTTCAAATTTAAATCTACCAGTTTCTTCATGATCATTTTGATGGGTTATGATAATTTTGTATACTTGTGTTTGGAATAGTTGTTCCTGCTACTAAATTGTCTTGGTTGCATGTTGGTGTTACTAATTTGATTATTTCATGATTCTTTGTGATACTCATTCTTGGTCGTCATATGCTCTGATGGTGCTACTAATTTGGGGTATGTGCAGGATCATGATGGGCCAAAAAGTGGCAATATGATGGGTATTTGTAGGGTATGTGGCCGACAACTTTTTTTTTACCCAAATTTGATGAAATGAAAAGGGTTTTTAAAGGAGATTCTCATCTTTCCACCAATATAAATTATGCTTTACTTTGAATTTAATAAATAATTATTATTCATTTTCTATTTGAATTATAGATAAAGTCCTGATTGATAGGCTTATTGAAAAACATATATAGCTTTCAAACAGTATCACATTTTTTGAATGCAAAACATGCATCACATTCTATGCTTCACATACTATAGGATTAAAAAAATGAAAAATGAATTTCATGAAGTTTTGAGCAAGTTAATGTGGTCAGACATACAAGTTTTTATATTTTTTAAAAGTTGTAATAAAAAATCCATAATTAATTATTTACTTGGAAAACATTACAAAAAAATATGCATCACATCTAAATACGAGTCCTCTACTTATGTCCAAAATATTAAAAAAAAAATTATCATTTTATTGTGGTTATGGTGGTCAGACAGACACCTACTTCTTATTTTTTCCCTGAAATTTAAGTACTACTACATTGAAATTTCAAATTTTCACCAAATAGATTTAAAAAAGAAGATAAACCTAGTAGTTTAGAAATTACATTCAATTTGCAACAGATTATATTTTTACATATTTTTGAAATAATATAGATAAGTTATTCAATTTTTTACGTCAAGTTGCCTAACTCTAATTTTCTTGAATTTTTGGCCACTTAAGGGCTTGTTTTTTCCATGATGATCCTGCACATACCCTTTGATTGTATTTGTCTTGGTTGCCATGATTCTTTGTCATACCCATTCTTGGTCATCATATTCTTTGATGGTGGTACTCTTCATCTTCTCATTAGTATCTTCTGAATAGCCTAGATGGTTGATAAACTCTAGTGTTCAAATGTTTAAACCAACACCTCCATCTACCAAGACTCTTTTAACCTTGTTTTTATGAATGACAACCTCAAGGTGTAAAGAATATATATGATATGGTTGTGACGGTAAATCTTACTTGGAGAAAGTGAGAAGACGGATGGTGATATACCCTACCATAGCTTGAAATTGACCGGTATTAATGTTCTCATGAATGGATGACTTAGACAAGGAATTTTCCAGTATTTCCATGTGTGTAGGGGATAATTTTAGGAGTTCTAAGATTTATATCTGAGTAATGGTCTATTTAAGCTAATCTACAAGATTTTATTTTCTAGGATTAGATGCAGGAAAAGTAGGTTGTGTCCTAGATTGAGCTAGGACAACTCCTTGAATAGTTATTTTTACATGTCGTGTGGTGACTCCACCTTTCGTGCTAGCTCCTTTGATGGTGACAACAGTGATAATGCTATCATAGGAGGCATCTAAATTGGAATAAGTATGTTGAACATTAGTGTAATCCTTATATTTTCCATTATTGTTAGCTTTGTTATGATCAGGCATAGGGGCCATGCATATCTTGAGATCCTGGTTTCCAGTTGGTACCTCAATAGATATGGTATCATTCTCTATGAGATCTAGGATGATGTTCTTGAGTTTCATGCAGTTTTTTGTTTTATGTCCTTTGATTTTATGAAATTCATAGAGATCACACTCATTGTACCAAGATGGCTTTTCTTGGTGTTCTTGGTAGTTTTCAAAGTTAGGAAGTGTTATCAGATTTGACTATACAAGTGTCTTCATGATCATTTCGATGGGTTCTGATAATTATGTGTACTTGTATTTGGAATAGTTGTTCCTATTATATGCTTGTCTTGGTTGCATATTGGTGTTACTAATTTTATTATTCTATGATGGTACCATTTGCTGCATAGTTGGTTAGATGTTAGTAAATTGATTGCTATTGGGTCTAGGAGCACTTAGTATGACCTTAGCATCTACTACATCGTTATTTGTTATGTTTTTGTGCTTAGCCACTACATGAGGTTTCTCATTTGAACTAGTTGAAGGACGGTTTTCTTTGTATGCTTGAGTGTTTCCTTGTGAGATTAGGGCCCTTTCAATGTTAAGGGCTCTTGGAACAAGCTTGTCATATGATGTGATGCATTGAATTTTCAAGTGGAATGATAGATTTGGATCGAGGTTGGCTATGATGATTCCCACTTGTTGGTCATTAGGAAGAGGCCACTTGCTTTTACTAGCTCTTTGTCTCCATCGTTTTAAGAAATTTGTGAAGGTTTCTCCTAGATTTTTTTTGAGAGTGTACAACTCTTCTAGACTAACATCCATGTCAAGATTGAAGGAGAAGTGATCAATGAATTTTTCAGTGATTTCTTGAAAAGTTTTGATTTCAGGAGGCAAGTGAGAGAACCAATCCATAGTAGTACCTGTTAAACTTTGATGGAAGTGGTGCATTAGATATGAATCATTGTAAGCCACTTCCATGCACATCACATTGAATTCTTTGATATGGTCAACAAGACTTCCTCTCCCTCTATATTTTTCAAACTTGGGGATTTAAAAACTAGGAGGGAATGGTATCATTGCTATGTTTCAATCAAATGGGTAAGGACACAGGTTTTGTGTATGAGACTTCTTTGTCTTTCCCATGTGAAGGTCCTACATTTCTTGTGAAAGTTCTTTCAATTGTGATGTGAGATCATCTTGTAGATTGTGTGGAGGAACATATGATGAGATGAGAGATGAGTTATATGGGATTTATAAAGGTGTTAGGTTTTGTGAGAGTGATGAATATGTTCCTGATGTGTTTGGATTGATGATGTTTGTATGAGGAAAATAGTATCTATTTTTTTTGTTATTGGGGGTATTGTTGAGCTAGTAAAGCTTATTGTTGAGCTTTTTGTTGTTGTGCCACTAGGGTTTGTTGTTGGGCCTCCTATTATTGTTGTGCTAATAAATTTTTGTGTTGTGCTTGTTGCTATTGTGTGGCATGTTGTGCTGCTAAAGTTGATTGTTGAGCTTGTTGTACAATGGCAGCTTGTTATTGTTGATGTTATTGTTGTGCTAAGGCTACTTGTTGAGCTGTTAAGGCTGCTTGTCGAGTTGCCAAGGCTACTTTTTTTGCTTGTTGTTTTTGTTGTACTAAAGCTGCTTTGTATTGTTGTTGTTGTTGTACAACTTGATAACTTTTTTGTTCTTTTTGTAAAGTTAGGGCATGTGCTTGCAATGTGGGATTAGGTGGTTTTTGAGACATCTATGAAGAAATAGGAATATTGATGTTTTGAGTGGTTAGTGGATTGGTAGTGAAAGGTGAAGGGTTCCCTTGGTTTAACAATATTTACAATATAGCGGATTGAGATGGAGGAATGTATGTTTGAGGTCTTGATTGATTTGGTATAGAAAAGGGAGTTGTTGGAAAAGATGATGTCACTAAATTTTGCAATGGAAATGACATGCTAGGACCTTGAGTCCATTGATGGAAATGATTCCCTTGTCCTATTTTTTGAGGATTTCCTTGTCCAAAAGATGTAAACAAAGGGTCCGTGATCAAGGTACTCGTAGGATTGATAAAACTTGTAACCAAGGGATTTCTTTGAGATGGATTGATAGGAGATGACATGGTAATGGTAGATGGAATGGATGAACCCATCAGAGGGTTGGATAAAGATATCCCTATTTTGGTTGAGGGTTGATTCTATGATATGGTATTGGCATGCCCTTGTGTACTAATTTGAGATTTTATTTCTATACTACTTTTTGGGATGGTAGGAATACTTGTGGTACTCTTACCTAGGCATGGATGAAGAAGGGTGTCCCTAAAATTTTGAAGTGGTGATGGAATAGTGAAGTTCAAGTGGCATGTGTAGCTATTTTGGATCTTCGGTAACTAGAGGAGCACCACAGGTAGGTGTCCAAATGGTGGTGGGAGGTGGAGGATTAGTTTCAAGAATACCCACAAGTGTACTACTTTCAAATGGTAAGGTGTGACCAAAATATTTAGCAAGGCTAGTTGCAAGACTAGGTATGTACATTTGACTTAGCCTTGTGATGGAGTTGTGAAATACTATGTGAAACTCTATGCCACAAATGTTGGGGAGATAGGAGCTACACTTTAAAAAGATTGATGTTCTCAAATTTCTTCCCTTGTGAGCTTAAATGGGTTGTTGGTGACATCTTTGATTTTTTGTGGTCTTGAAGGAGATGATGGTTATTATGGTGTAACATGACTTCTAGGATGAAACTCTAAAGGATTAGGATCACTTGAGGTAAATTTAACATTTTCTTTTTCCATGATTCTCTTGTGTTGTGATGTCATCTTGAACATAAATTTGGTGTCAGCTATGGGAGAGTTGTGTTGAATTTTGTAATGTTTCAACTCTCTAGTTGACTCAAACCTAGGTAAAAGGGACACTCTAAGTCTTTTGGGAGCAATGATGATAATGTGGGATGAAAAAATAGGTGACGTGAGAAGTGATCTTTGCAAACATTTTGGGGCAACACTTTTGACTTGAGTTTTATGTTTTGATGTTGGGATAAAGGATGCTAATGAACTTAGAAATATTTAGGGTAGACTTGTGACCTTCAAGATAAACTAGTTCAAAGATGATAACTATATCAACTAAGTGTGTGTAAAAGGATACATTTCACATACAAAGTAGCTAAGGTAGCAAGTTGGTTTGATGTTTAAGTCCCAAAGTGTTGGTGTATTCAAAATTTTGAAAAGGTAGATGAGGTGAAGGATGAAATTTGGTGAAGGGGTGAGTGAAATATTGGACCCAATGTTGACCTTAAGCTAAACTTTTTTTTTGTCAAGACCAAGGTAATGAGAAAAATGTTAGACCTCTAAAATGTTCAAATCCTAAAGACTCAATAATTTAGAAAACTTGTTTATCTTCAAAAAGATGAGGGTTCTGGCTCATAAATAATGTGTTCATGTCAGGATATTTTCTCAATCTACATTCATAAAATTTTATCAACAACTTGTTTTTTTTTTCATAGTGTCTCAATGCAGTTGTTGATTGATTTTGCATTATAATATCTAAGTTTATGGTGACAACCAATTGACCTTCATTTAGGGATCCTTACTTTGTGTGAGATAATCTAGTAAAGTGCACCTTTGTTTCAACAAGATCAAGGTAGTGAAAATGATGGTAGGCCTCTAAAATGTTCATGTCCTGGAAAATAAGAGGACAGAGGGGGAGTGTTCAAACCTGTTTGGGCTCTCCTAGCTTAGGCATAAAAGGTTCTCAACAAAGTGTAACAATTACGGTAAAATATGGATTCCCACTTTTGATTATACTTTGTTTGATGATTCCTACATCTGAAATGGAGTGTTGGAGACTTTCCCTTATGAATTTTAACTATTTTATGAATATTTTAGAGGAGTTGGGTATCATGAAAAATACTAGTATTTTGACTCCAAAAGAATGCAAACAATTCCAAACTATACCTTGAAGTGTGCCTATAAAATTTTTCCACCAATTTGTTTCTATTTTTGTGAACTGCTTGAAAGTGTTTCTTAAGGGCTTTTGGAGTGAGATGCCTGAGTCTAAATGTGGACCTGTAGACTTTGGCTTAGGAATCTTTATTTTTTGTGAGATCATGTGGAGATAGTTTAAGTCTATGGAGGAAAGGAAGATATTTATTGCCATCCAGGTGGTGGTAATAGGGGCCTTCCAGCCTCAATATCAACGTGTTCCTCTTCTTTGTCTAAATGGTTTATGTGTTTCTCCACTATGAGTTTGTTTCCTTGTTTTAAAAAGTTAAGGTTCTCAAACTATTAATGAGATCTGTTTGTTCACCATTAATGAGAGAAAATTTTGGCTAAATTATAGCACTTGGTCAATTAAGTTTTTCAATGAGAGCAATCAATCTCAAAATATTCATGTGGGGTTCATTTTTCAAGTTATATTTTCTTAAGTGAATTGATTTTACCACAAACACTTGTCTTTGATTATGTTTCCAAACTAGATTTTATGTCAAAAAACATCATAACTTTCACAATGTCCATTTCATGAAAATCATGAGGTTAAAGCCATAATTTGCTATGTTTTCTTTGGTAAATATGGGTTTGAGATTAATTTCAAGATATTTAGAAATCACTAATGATAAATTCTTAGGACAAGTAGTAATATCAAGGCTAACTAAGAAGAAGTCCATATTTAAGCCAAAGTGTTTGAAATTTTGAATAGTGAATGTTTGTTTTTGGATTGTTTTGAAATCAAGAAAAGTGTTAAACTGACTCACAAAAATTACAACTCTAGGATAGAAATGGCTATATTTGTTGTATTCCCACTTGGATTTCTCTATCTATGCTTATTTAGAGAAAATGATTAGAAGCTTGACCACACTGGCTCCCCTCCATGACACTCACTTCTATGGGTCAACCAAGCTTCAAGTTCTCATGAATCTCCCATGAAAAAAAATTCATCTCTACTAAGAACTGCAAATATGTGGGACAACTTTGGAGGTCCGACCTCTTGACATGAAAAAATATTAGGGACTTTTGGCTACTACACAAAGCTTCATAATAAGGGCAACAAATTTATGGGTTGCAATGATAAAATCCTTGTGAGAGATCTCCCAACCATTAGAATAAGGGATTTATACATCATAAAGATACTAGGGGAGAGCTATCATTCACTACTTCCCATTGATTACGATTTTCATCAAAACCAAAAATTTATATAGCGGTTTGGAAGAGCTTGGATTATTCTCATTACCACTTGGGTCATTCCCTTGGGGTGAGTACATTTTCCCACCAAGGTAGGCCCTCAAAAGGTGAACAATAGCGAGTAAGTACATCTATAGTTTGATCATCTTTATTTGCATGCACAAAGAGAGAACACACGCTATGCCTTTTCTCACACTAGCATGGTTGTTCAATTTTAAACCCAAATTGAAAGATGGAGGTGATTTTGCAATGTGTTAGAGAATGTTTCTATTTCTCAAAATCATGAAATGACATGAGAGAATTGCATACACATTCACTAGCAAAGTTGGAAACCACAAAACAAAACAAGTTGTAAATTTTATCCTTCAAAGCAATAATGAGTTAGTTTTAAGCACCAATTGAAAGATGAGTTTTCCTTGTTCAATTTTAAACCCAATTGAAAGATGTGATGTGAGGGTTCAGTTTTAATCCCAACTTTGAATGTTCATTTTAAACCAAATGGAAAACTAGTTTGTTCCCTAAAACTGAAAGTAAAAAGGCATGGAATTGGGTTATAATTTCCCCAAAGTGTTGAACACTTGTTACAATTATAGAATGTTAAGAGAGAAGAGAAGGTCTTCAATTTCGCTCCATGCCTTTAAACCTACAAAACCCTATTAGTGGAACAATGAAAACACAGTCAGACATCCATCAATGATTAGATAATCCAAAGAAATTAAGTCACATGTAAAAAAAACAAATGTAAAGTATCTTACCTTGGTTTAGCATCCCTTCACATGATGGCTTTACAATTTGAAATTTGGGCATCGCTTTGGTGAATCTGAGCATCACTCTGCAACAAGACTAGTGAGCACAGTTGAATCATTATTTTGAAAGGCGTTGTAAATGAATGCATCACAATTTGAAATTTGAAAGCATCAGTCTAGTGAGTTTGAGTGTCGCCATTTGTGTTCCATGATATCTTGAATTTAAACACATGTCGCTATAGTTAAATTCATGTCAGCCAATTAATTATGCATTGTTGTATCAAATTGCATGGACATCGCTATATGGTGATGTTATTAAAATAGCATCGTTGTTTGTGGTTTGTGGTTTGAGCATCATTGCAACCTACAAAACAACACGAACATGGATTTTGAGATAAAAAATGACTAAATGATTGGTTTTCCCTCTTTCTAGCACTAGAATGTCAATGTGAGGATACCGGTATGGGTCGAATTACACTTGATCCATGAAGAATCAAAGCATAATGGAGCCACCAATACTCGAATCTCAACAAGATCAATCAAACATGATTAAAACTAAACTTTTCATCAAAACCTAACATACTAAATTATGAAAGCCATCAAAACATCTATTCTAAATTATGTAAAAATAAACATGATTCAAGCTAAGTTACCATGATTTTATGCTATAAATGATCTAATTATACAATTTATAAGATAATCTAAGCTAAAATGATGCTAAAAGATGAAAACCCTAATTTATTCACAAACTAAGATGGATGCATGGAAGCCATTAATGGATGCTCTAAGCTATTATGTAAGTAAAAAATGAACGAAAACAAGCTAAAAAAGTGAGTAAAAGATGAACTAGTATGTGAGTGAATTTAACAATATAAGTTTTCAATAAAAAATGGATCCATTTGTCTCCAAATAGTGATCTATTTATAGGAAAGCAAATGAGGAATGGGTGGTTGAGATCAAAAAGCTTAATCAATGGTTCAAGATGAAGGATATGAGAGGCGTGGATCATGGATTCTCATGAATGGATTAGAATGAAAGATGAAGGTTAATCAAAGGCTCACACTTGTCTCAAACAAACACACTTTTGACCTACTTACACATGCAAAAGGTAACTTTCCAAAGAGGTTAAAGGGTTTAGCTTGTTGAAGAAGCCAAGTCAGTGGATTGGAGGAGAGGGAATATTCCTTAGAATATTCTTTTAGGGTGAGGAAAAAGGTTAATTTAGAAATCAAAACAAAGTTTTAATTGTGCAAAAAGGATAAAGAATATTCCATGGGAATATTCCCTTTGATTAGAGGAAAATTAGTTTAATTGCTAATTAAACAAGGTTTAATTTATGCAATTAGGGGAATTAGAAGAATTAGATGATATTTACTAAATTAGATGATTTAATAAATAGGGGAGGGGATCTGTGTTAGTGCAAAAAGAGATGAAATAACCTGATTTAATTAATTAGGCCAAATGGACAAAAAATGATGAAATTAATTAATTAGCTAAGCTAATTGAATTAATTAAGAAAAAAGAGGATGGATAAAGAGGAAATGATGTTCATAAATCTGATTCAAGTGTATGACATTGATTAGGACATTTTTTAGTGTCTATAGTAAGGTTTTTGTTTCTTGCTAGATTCACCTACTTGTTGAGGAGGAGGACCTAAGATGATCCTATCATCCTTGTAAAGCATTGGTTGTTCTTTAGGAAGGAGGACACTTATGTTGAGAGAAGGATATTGGTACCCTACTCCTTAAATGGTACCTTTATTTAGTATTTTTTCTAAGAGTTTATGAATTTTATGTTCATTTGTTGTGTCACATGCTTGCTTAGTTAATATTAAATTTTTGACCATAGGTCTCCTCTAAGTTGATGGGTGTGTTTGTCACTTTGTTAACATAGGATTGATGGGTATGCACTAGATTAGAGGAACTAGGGTCACTTATTGTAGGAATTTTAGGCATAACTTGTGACTCAATTTTAGGATGTAAAAGACCAAACATCTCAAGTTGTGTTGGTTGTTTCATGGAGGGATAAAAGGATTCATTAGTCCCAAGATTGTTAAGGAAATCATGTATGAAGTTATTCATGATGTCATCATCTTCTCTAATGTGTCAACTTCACGAGGAGAACATGCATTTAGAGTTGATTGAGTATGAATGGATTCAATTGCATTAGGATCATCACCAAAAACACAACTAGAGACATTCACCAATGATTTCAAAACTTACCAAATCATATATCCATGATGACATGAAAGGTTGATAATTGATTGATTTAGAATCCAAGAGATGATGTGATTGAAATTTGATGTTTACAAATGCATTTGAAATGAAACCAATTATGAGAAGATTGCCAATGATAATAATTCTGCAAATTCAAACAGTAATCTAAAGACATCAACTAGAAGCACATATGATAATAATTTATTGTTGTAAAATGTAGATTCAAAACCAAATAAGGGAATAATACACCTAGATGGGCGTATGAGTCAAAATTAGGGTTTTTGAAAGGTTCAAATAGTGAAAAATAGAGAGCATAGAATACCCAAAAATCTACAAAAAAATACTTGTATAAGGACTAATATTCCCAAGTGGTTGAATGAGTGAAAATTAGGATTTTTAGGCTTGAATCAACAAATTTTGAGTTAATTTTAATGTGTCTAGGTTGTATGCTCAATTGAATATTTGCAATTATGGATTTACAATGAAATTTAATGATACAAATTGTAAAAATGAAACCTATATGCTCTTTTCACTAATTCAATATTTAGAATCCATAAATTCAATTCAACTAATGCAACCTAGATCTAGATCTAGAAAGTTCTCCAAATCAGAAATTCAAGGGTCCATAGGTTGAATTTACCAAAATGAACAAAAGGGAAATAGGGGTTCCAACTTTTGGGAGATGGAATTTGACCTATTTCACACTTCAATTCATTAGGAAACTAGATACCTCAACCAAGTGACTCAATTGAGGAATGGCTAGTGGATTCCTTGGATAATTGGATGGGGGTTCACCAATAAACAATTCTATAAAAGAATAAATTGAATGCACTATGCAAACTCACTATATGATAGTAATTTGAAAGAATGAAACAAGAATGATAAACTAAAATCAAACAGTTAAATACTTGGTAGAATTGATGCCAGAGCATCCTTGGTTCTTGGCAATATTGCATCAACCAAAAATATTTTCTTTCAATTTTGTTCTTGTTCAGTTCATGTTGGTGGATTTGTCATATTTGCTCCCCAAACCTTGTGGGTCTACATTTTTCATTATGGACATGTTCATTTTCCTTATTCCAAGAATTGAGCATGATTGGATCTTTTTCTAGAAATTTATTGCTTCTAGATTTCATGGTAGTTTCTTGAACCAGCAGGGTTCGTACAAACCTATTGGTTCAACTGAAACCATTAGAGGTTTGCTAGAACCTGGGTTCGCTAGAACCTGGGTTCGAGCACACCCTTTTAATACTTTTTGGCGAAAAAATTCAACAAAACCCCTTATAATAGGGGGGTCTGAATGAACTAGGGTTCGAATGAACCCTGTTTTGAACGAACCCCTAGGGGTTCGCTCAAAACCCCCTTATTCCTCATCCCCCCTGAGACACATAAAAACCCTACATTTTGGCACTTTGAAGCTTGTGTTGAAGATGAAAATGGAGGAATCTTCACAAACCCAACTGGAATCAGGTAGTCCTCAGAATGAGCTATACAATGATATAATTTTAATATGTTTTGGTTTTATTATGTATTTATTTTTTTAGCTTTATTAAACATAGGTTTTTCATCAAAAATGAAGGTCTCTATTCTACACATGTGGAAAAATAGTAGAGTATCAAAAATAAAATTTGAAAAATATGAGTGCATCAAATATTGAAGTTCTTGATCCAACAAAAAAAATTAAAAATTCAATATATGCAAAAAACGTTATGCGTTATACGATCGCATTATGTATGAATTGTAATTGGTTTGACTTTGAAACTTGATTAAAGAAAAAATATTCAATAAAAAACTATCTAACCAAGTGGAAGCACTAGATATTGCAGTTACAAATCTAAATTTGAAAGAATTAGAATTTTATCCTTCATGGAAAAAAATATATATGTTATACGGTGTACGTCACTTTTTAAGAATGCTATTTTTTTAAAAAAACTAGTTTTTGTGGGAGATAGAAAAAGAAGTACAATTTGATTCCAAAAATTTTGAAAAAAATATTTTTAGAATCTACAAACAAAATGTGACGAGACTCAAGTTTGTATCATCTTCAAATTCTTCACGGTTTAGTCGCTATAAGTGCTTGAGTGTGAAGATTTAGTTTAAAAAAATAATTTCAGTGTCCAGTTTGGCCAAAAATTGTAAACCACTATTGTGGGATCACCTAGTGCCAAAATAATTTCAAACTTTTCAACTAGTTCAATTGTTGTGGATCATTCCCGATACTTTCGGATCTAAATAGTGTGATTTTAATTATTCTTTGGAGTGTCCTCGACCTTCATTATAGGTTCACACTTCATCTTATGAACCTATTGAAGAGTAATTCAAATTTGAGGCTGACCTATTCATGTGCATGTTACTTTTTCTTTCCTTGGATAATGTGATGATCTTTGGTTGACACAGATGTTTCCAAAATTTTAGATATGATTTAAAGCTTGTAAATGATCATTAGAATGTGGTAGTTGATTGATTATATTAAGATAGATCTGGTCTATAAGATTTCACTCGCATATATAGGAGCATTTTAGAATGTTGTATTTTTTAACATGTTATATCAAGCCTGTGAGCTGAATATGTAAGATCAAATGTTGCCAACTGATTTTAACTGAGATTTATGTTAATAAGAATATTTTCATTTGCATTTTCATCCATATTTTGTGTTACTTTCATTGTATTACTCTTGTTGCATGGTTCAGATTGTTCTCTTTGAGGACCCTCCTACTGTGGTTGCGCCAAATTGGTATTAGAGTGAGATTCGATCTATGTGATGTCATCAAAATTCACAGAGTCCTATTGAAGATTTGTTGTGGAGTGGTGGATTGAGGATTCAACCTATAGCTACAAAGGACTTGTGTAAAGATGGTGGGAAGAAGAAATGTTAGAGGAAATGGAGAGTGTGGAAATGCAGGCCCATATTTAATTGAGATGTTGAGAGGAATTGCTACTAGATTAGATGTAGTTGAAATAGCCCAGAGGAGAGGTTGACTAGTTGATGATGTGAGTGATGAAGAGGTAGAAGTACAAGAAGAAAGAGGAAAGAAGATCAACCTGGCCTAGATCAAGGAGAAGAGAGGTTCATAAGAGCCCTAACTAGAGCAAGCAAAAAACCACATTTCAATCCACCAGAATATAATGGTAAGTTGGATTTAGAAGAATTGTTTGATTGAATAACAGAGATGGAAAAGTATTTTGATTTTGAAGGTACCACTGAAGAAAAAAAGGTGAAATTTTCTTCCACAAATTTGAAAGGACATGCATCCCTTTGGTGGGAACATTTGCAGATAGATAGGAAAAGAAGAATGAAAAAGATAAGATCATGGGATCAGATGGTGAATAAGTTAAAAACAAAGTTTATGCATGCAAATTATCAGATTAGTTTGTTATGAAAGTTACAAAATTTGAAGCAAAAGGAGTCAAGTGTGACAAAGTTTACTAAAGAGTTCTATAAGTTGAATATCAGATTTGGACATTCAGAGGATGGGATCGAGCAAGTAGCTAGATATGTGAATGGATTGAGACCATCTATACAGGATAAGATTAGTTTGATTAAGTTGTAGAGTGTGGAGGAGGCATATCAATGTGCCCTAAAAGCAGAAGATAAGTTGAATAAAAGATATGAGCAAAGACAGAGAGGAAGAATTTTTACTGGAGGAGGAACACGAACTTTTGCAAATCAGAATAAAGATAAGGAAGTCACCAAGAATGATAATTTGTACCATAGAGGTGATGGAAACTATTACAAAAGGGGAGGACATGGTGGTTACCGGAATGAAGGTTATAGAAAAAATAATAAGGAGAAAAGAGTATTCAAGGGAACCTTTTTTTATGTGTGGTGGAGAAGGACATATATCATTTGAATGTACAATCAAGGTGAGACAAGTAGAAAGATAGAAAACAATAGAAGAACAACCCTTGTTGAGGAAGATCATGTTGGATCATCAAACAAACTGGAAGAAGGAGAACTGTTGGTGAGTAGAAGAGTATTATGTCAAAGTGAGTTCGAGAACGAGCCATTGTAGAGAAAGAACTTGTTTTAGACCAAATGCAAGGTAGCTGGTAAATGTTGCAAGTTGATTGTTGATAGTAGAAGCTCAAAGAACCTGGTTTCTAAAGAGATGGTGACCAAATTAAAGTTGGAAATATTGAAACACTCGAAGCCCTATCAGATAGCATGGATTCAAGATGAGCATAAGATACTGGTAAGTGAATAGTGTTTAGTGAAATTGAAGATACAAAATTATCATGAAGTTTTGTGTGATATCATGCCAATGGATGTATGCCATGTTTTGTTGGGAAGGCCTTGCTAGTATTATAGACAAGCTATTCATGATGGAAATAAGAACACATATACCATTATTTCTAATGGGATGAAGCAGACTTTGTTGCCATTGGAATACGTTCCTAAGGTTGAGGTTCGTACGAGTGCTAGAATTTGTTTGGTTGATGGAAGGATATTTCTAGATGAATTTAGACATGAGAACATGTGCTATGCCTTGGTTCCTAAGAAGGTTGAAGACTTGGAGCATGTAGAAGAATAGCCGGAAGAGATAAAGGAGTTGTTGACAAACTATAAGGAGATCATTTCAGATAATGCACCTGATGGATTACCACCTATGAGGAGTATTAACCATTGCATGGATCTAATTCCTGGAGCTAGTTTTCCTAATAAAGAATCACACTAGATGAAACTTGTAGAGAATGAAGAGTTGAATAGACAAGTGCAAGAGTTGTTGAGGAAATTTTTGATCAAAGAAAGCTTAAGTCCTTGTGTAGTACCTTCTATGTTAGCACCCATGAAGGATGGAGAATGGAGGATGTGTATAGAATCTAGAGCCATAAACAAGATCACGATGAAGTATAGGTCTCCTTTTCCCTAGATGGATGACATTATGGATTGTTTGATTGGAGCTAGATACTTTACAAAAATAGATTTGAAGAGTGGTTATCATCAAATCAGAATCAGAGAAGGGGATGAGTGGAAGACAACATTCAAGACAAATAAAGGATTTTATGAGTGGTTGGTGACGCCCTTTGGACTAACAAATGCACCGAGTACTTTCATGAGGTTGATGAATGAGGTATTGAAGAAATTGTTGGGAAAGTTTGTGATTGTTTACTTGGATGACATCTTGATTTTCAATAAAACTAGAGAAGAAAATTTGTTGCATATAAGACAAGTTTTGTAAAGGTTGAAAGAAGAGCAGTTGCTAATAAACATTAAGAAGTGTAGTTTCATGAAGGAAGAACTAGTATATCTAGGATTTGTGATATTTGTGGATGGATTGAAGATGGATCCTGAGAAGGTAAGATAAATTTTTGAGTGGCCTACATTGGATAGCATTGGTGAGGTAAGATCATTTCATGGATTGGCTAGTTTCTACTGAAAGTTCATTAGGAATTTTAGTTCTATTTGTAGTCCTATTACAAAAACAATGAGAGGAGATAAGAAGGATTTTAGGTGGATATCTGGAGCAGACCAAATTTTTGAGTTGTTGAAATAGAAGGTGACTAAGCAACCTATGTTACTAGATTTTAGTAAGGTATTTCAAGTAGATTGTGATGCAAGTGGAAATGTAATTGGAGTAGTATTGAGTAAAGAAGGAAGACTAATAGCTTATTTTAGTGAGAAATTGAATGATGCTAGGAGAATATATCCAGTGTACGATCAAGAGTTATATGCCATAGTTCAAGCCTTGAAGAAGTGGAGACATTACATGTTGCCTAAGGAGTTTTTGTTGTATACAAATCATCAAGCATTACAATATTTGAACAATAAAGGTGATTTGAATCAAAGACACATGAGATGGGTAGAATTATTGTAGAGTTATAATTTTATTTTGAAACATAGGAGTTGAAATTCAAATAGAGTTGGTTATGCTTTGATTCGGAGAAGGAATTTGTTGAAAAAAATGAGAGTTCATCCAAGAGGTATATCAGAGTTGAGAGACATCAGTATGGAAGAAAAATGGAGTGTAGAAGTAGAGGAATTTGTAGAACACATGAAGAAAGTGCATACTCATGTGAAGGAGCAATTGGAAGACATGAACCAGAAGTATAAGGAGAGAGTGGATGAAAATAGGAGACATAAGGAGTTCAAAGTTGGAGATGAAGTGATGGTGTATTTGAGGAGGGAAATATTTCTAGTTGGCACATACAATAAGCTGAAGATGAGGAAGTTTGGACCCTGTAGGATCTTGAAGAAATTTGATTCAGGAAATGCATATGAAGTGGAGTTACTAGATGACATGGGTATATCGCCTATATTCAACATTGTGGATATATATCAGTACCATGAAGCATAATTTAGTGAAGACAGTAAAGAAAAATTGGAGAATCAGTTTCCTAAATAGCAGTCAAGTGATATTTAGGAGATTCTGGATATTAGAGATGGGAGGAAAACTCATGGAAGACAGTACAAAGAGTATCTTGTGAAGTGGAAAGGTAGACTAGTGGAGGATTCTTCTTGGATTTCTTAGGCTAAAGGTAGACCATCTTGGGTTTCCTTTAGCCCTGGAAAAGTGAGGGACTCACTTTTCAATAACCCTAGATGTCTGATGCAGGAGCATCCTTGATTCTTGGCAATCTTGCATCAACCAAAACTATTTTCTTTCATTTTTGTTCTTATTTAGTTCATGTTGGTGGATTCATCATATTTGCTCACCACACCTTTTCGATCTACATTTTTCATTTTGGAAATGTTAATTTTCCTTATTCGAAGAATTGAGCATGATTGGATCTTTTTTTGGCAAGTTATGCTTCAAGATTTCATGGCAGTTTCTTGAACGGGCACTACAATAATTTCAAACTTTTTGGCTAGTTCAATCGTTGTGGATGATTCTCATGACTTGGAGATCTAAACAGTGTGATTTTAATTGTTTTGTGGAGCTCTTATGCACGTGCTGGAGAGTAATTCAAATTTGAGGCCGGCCTATTCATGCACACGTTACATTTTCTTTCCTTGGATAATGTGATGATCTTTGGTTGACACAAATGTTCCCAAAATTGTAGATATGATTTAAATCTTGTAAATGATCATTAGAATGTGGTAGTTTATTGAGTATATTAAGATAGATATGATCTGTAGGATTTTTATTACATATGGGAGCATGTTAGAATGTTGTATTTTTGAACATGTTATATCAGGCCTATGAGCCGAATCTGCAAGCCCAAATTTTGTCGACAGATTGTAACTAAGATTTCTATTAATAAGAATATTTGCATCTACATTCTCTTCCATATTATGTGTTGATTTTGTTGTGTTACTCTTGCTACATAGTTTGGATTGTTCTCTCTAAGGACCCTCCTACCGTGGCTATGCCAAGAATAATGGAGTCAAAACAAGGTTTGCAACTCTGAAAATATTCTTTTTAAAGTATACTAGGACTAATATGCTAGGTTGGAAAACGTATGAGTCCTACTACAAGGCTTCTGGGTAGAATCTGTAATCTTTTGATGAGTGACCAAAATCTACAGAAATATGGAAAAAGGGGGTATATTGGGACTAATACGATAGGTTGGGAATATAAGTCCTATTGTTAGGGTTTCAAATGATACTTTTACAGCCTCTAGTGATATTTTGTAGCTTCCTTCTTGACCAATCTTCAAGTTTGAAAGTTTGAATTTTGGTTTGTAGGTGAGTTTCTATGAAGATGACAACTTCTTGACAACTTTTATAGCTTTTTTGTCAAAGGATCTTCAACCTCCAATTCACCTAGAACTGCAACCACACATCATGAGAGCAAAATGTTGTTTTGTTAGGGAATGGGGGTTTGCCTTGGCCAAACCCCATTTTGGTAATTGAACCTTGAAATGAAATAGAAAAGCATGAAGGATTGATGAATGAACAAATGAAATGTTACAACTCACCAAACCCTTGAAATGAAGGTTGCAAACTTGTGTGAAATGGCTTCAATGGATGTGGATCTTGACTCTTGATTGAATACTTGAAACTTTGTCTTGAATGCTTGCTTGAATCATGAAACCTACATCACAAATGTTAGCTCACAAACACACATGATGCATGAAGACTTTGACATCATGCTTGAATCTTGAATGTAGTTCTAAATTCTTGATGATTTACTCTTGAATTCTCTTGTAAACTCTTGCATGAATACTTGAAGGCTCTTAGATTGCTTGCCAATAGAAACTTAATTAAAATGACCTTGTATTTATACTTATTTATGCTTAATATTCTAAAATTACAACACTACA